>OW964560.2:33162058-34362058 GCA_943138885.2 Tholera decimalis
TGAGTGCGAGCTTGTTATGCAATTTACCAACTGACCGTGACTTTCTTATTTCGCGAGTTTATTGAATTTAAACTATTAACAGTTAGTGTGTAAATAAACAAAACTGCTTTTTTATGTGTACGTGACTTTGTTTATTAGTTAGGAATGTAAATATTTAAATAGGTAAAAGACGATTTTTGAACTGTAGTTAAGTGTTTTCTTTTAAAATTGATAAGACTTACTAGTTGTAAATAAAAATACAGTTACAAACCATGGCTCCTAAGAAAAGTTTGGCTAAAATAAAGCTGAATGTAAAATGTGCAAAGCATTAATATCATACAAATCGGGAGTGTCAAACCTTATGCCTTATGCTTGCATGTGCAAAGAAAACATATTTCCGTGAATTTAATTAAGTGAATTATTAATTTCTGTAAATTAAGTAGGAAGGAAAGATTTCATCTACAAAAGCCGTACTAGATTGTGGCATGGTATGACCTGGACTAGTAGACTGAAATCCGAAGTGGCTCAAAATATTCTAGTATTTTAATACCTGGTTTCCAACCCTGGTATTTTTATAGACTCGTACTTGCAAGCCCAGGTATTGATATTTGCAAGTATATCTCATCTCTAGTGTCAACTGATCAACTCGAGTTGGGCTTATCTCGAGTTGAATTCTCTTTAACTCGATTTAGTCGATTTGAATTCTCCCGCCCTAGCGCGTCAGCCGAATGCAGTGCGACCAGATTAAATTTTACAAAAAAAACCGAAGCTCGTTAAAAAAATACTGAAATATACCAACTTGCACAGGGAAAATATACCAATAAAAATACTGATTTTCAAAACATATTTTTATTTATTAATCATCATCATCATCGCAATAAATATTAGAATTATATTTTAACATTCTGTTTGATAGGTTAAAATTCACACAGCCTCCTTCATCTTTTATACCTTGTTTGGTTTTTAAAATTGCAGATACATTTTTGTTTATGAATCTGTTTCTTTGTTCCGTTTTTATTAAATTAATCTGTGAAAATATGCGCTCGCATGCAGCATTCGACACTGGAATACATAACAGAGATTTACTGAAACTAGTTATATTCTTGTATTTTAATGTACCATCACTGTTAGAAATTTTCCCAACTTCCAACCAAAATTGTTCACAAGAAAGGGATGAGCCAGTACTCGAAGTTTGTATTAAATTACTTATAGTGTAGTATAGTGTTCTATATTCTTCGTCAATTATCTGCATTTGTTCTGGCTGTACTTCGTATGGGAAAGTTTCCATAACATTTCTTAAACTACTAAATTCTTTATTCACGGCAGTGTGTGGGTCAATAAATTTCAGTTCTCGGAAAATTTGATCTTCAAAAGGCAAACGTGATTTCAATTGCGTGCTCAATTCAATTAAAAAAGATTGGCACTTTCTGAAAAAATCAGCAATTTGTTCGTTCATGTTTATGTTTCCGCTATGTTTAATTAATTCTTGGCCCACTTGAATCCCTAACTGCATATTATTCAATGGCAAATAGTTCACACTAGATTTTGGGTCTAATGTAAATACGTTGTCCGTGCTTTTTATATAACTAGTTTTCATATAGCAACCCAAAATCGACAAGTACATACTAGAAGCATCACAAAGACTACTATAGTATACCGGAAGCATCATCATATAATCTTTCAATGCACGGGTAGTCGCCTTGAAAAATTATATTAAATTTGTTTACAATCGGCAAAATGTAGTCTAAAAAGTAAAAGTATAATTTGTTTATATCATTATTAAAAGAATGATACAAACATTCTGATGACATAATGCGATCACTCAAATATTGGTCTTGAAAAAACAACTGCAGTGCCCTCCATTGCTCAATTACCTATTCTATTAATACAAGCATGAAGCGATAGCCATCTTATATCATAATGACGCAGTAGTCTATGTTTTTCAGTGTCAGTGAAATTTTGAAACTCAACAAATTCTCTTTGACGCTTGCTGCTTTGAGAAAAATATCCATATACTTCTTTTACTATCTGTTCTAAATTTCTAGGTAGTATTTTGCAAGCATGACTAACACTTAATGCTGCAGAATGATAAACATATTTTATGAATACGCACTTTGGGTTCACTTCTTTAATTTTTGTATCAATGCCAAAGTGTTGACCAAACATCACATTCGTAGTATCAGCAGCGAACCCCATCACGTCTTTTATATATAAACCTAACTCGGATAACTTTGATGACAAAGCATCAAATAAATGATCTGCAGTCTCACCACTTAAATTAACTAAATCAAGGAATTTGGTTTGTATTTTACATTTGGTTTCAGAGAAGTATTTGATTACTATCGCCAACACTTTGATTGTGGTGACATCTGTACTTTTATAGATTACAATTGAATATACTGGTTTACCTGACGGAGATACAGTACGAAGTATATCTTCAATCATAACTTTTTCAAATTCGGGTCCTAAAACGTTATAGGTAATAGCTGCTGCTTTGGTTCTCTTGCAGGAAAATTCTTTTGCAATTTCGGAGTCAGGAAAACATTTCAGTAGAACGTCACTAAGATGGTCCATAGCTCTACAAGAGATGTTGTGTTCTGAAAGAAAACCGCATAAACGCAGCTCCGCTTTCTTTGACTTCGTCGTTCAGTGGTGCCTTTTTGAAAAATGTGTCAACCTGGAAACAAGTAAAAACATAAATTATTCATTATGATCATCATACACTAAATAAAGTACCTCCGAACTTCTCGACTTTAGGTACAGTAATTCTAATTTTACTCAAAACTAAAAAAAAGTTAAACTTACCTTTGACTGTCCTTTTCAGTTTTTGCTTATTGTTTTATAGATGCTAATCTACTTTGGAGTTTCGCACTGCACGCTTTACAAAACGCAGCGTACTCGTCATCTTTATAACGTGAAAGCCACGAAGAAAACTCCGGAATTTATTCCCATTTAGCCAAATAACTTTGCTGAATACTAGACATGTTTTCTGGATTCTGAATTGCGTATTAGGTAACAGCGTATTAGCATGAAGTAAAATGACAACAAAAAATCGCGAGCTCTATTTATATTACGTCGAACACGTACAATATAAACTTAGGGAAAATCCCAAATTATTGAAACTTTCAATAATTCGTGGAATTTCCCTAAGTTTCATTTTGAAAGTTTGAAACCAAACCTTCAAAGATTAAGCCAAGTGCAGAACAGAAAATCATTTTGTGACTAGATGATTCGATACTATTTGTAATTCTAAGGGGCCCACCTGTCATGATCTGTAACTTACTGATCTTTGCTCCAGAATGAAATATAGACTAAATCCGGAAATTCCCCTGAACATCAATGTACGCACTTTTTATTTTAAATAATTTTATGACATGGCTATGATATTGCCATAACTTTTTTCTAAAATATACCCAAAAATACTGGCTTCCGCCAATATACCTTTAAAAATACTGACTCATGGAAACTTACTAAAATATACTCAAAAAGTATTAAAATACTGAATCCGGTCACACTGGCCGAATGACAGACATTGAGATGGCGCGAAGTTTGCCGATCATTTACAAGTTCCTTGGACTATATTCATTCATTTAATTCGCTATAGATGACGCCAAATAACTTGGTAAGGATTTGGCATAGTGGGGGTAAGTTCGCGCATAGTACACTTAGTGGCAGAAAAAAGTGGTCACTTTTACTGCTTGCCATTATTCTATGGTTATTGCCATCATTTATTTTTAATCATATCTGTTCAGAAGAATGTTAAAGAAAGAAGAGGAATTCATTCGTTAATTCGGTATTATAAATAAAAAAGATATAAAACATAAATACATTTAAAAGTGAAAAAAATATATTAAAAAAAACATTAAAAATTATATGTTCTCATCGTCGGCACAATCTATACTTTACTAATAATATTATAAAGAGGAAACCTTTGTATTTTTGTATGTTTGTATTGAATAGGCTCAAAAACTACTGCACCGATTTCAAAATTTCTTTTACCATTACTTAGAGGGATTCTTCCGAATCCGTATAGGCTATATTTTATCCCGGAAAATAAATAGGATTTTTCGTGGTAGTGAAAATTGTGGAGTAAGGCGTCGAAAAAACCGCCGTACGTTAACGATTCTCGCGAACGCTGCCTATATTTAATATAAACATTGCACCCGTGCGAAGCCGGGGCGAGTCGCTAGTTAGTTAATAAAACTGCTACCCCTTTTATTCTTCTTTTTTCCCGGTGTCCTAAAGACAGTGACGAATTCGGAATTTCAACCTTCCTTAACTATAGTGTCTAACTGTTTTTTCTGACGTTTTAATAGTCTGCGTAAAATGGTATTTGGTCCTGGCATTGTAATCAAGGTAACAAAAAATAAAAAAACAACAACTCGTAACAAAAACAAAGGGTACAACTTTCGTGTACGCAAGTGTATTCGGGAGCAAATTGAACAAGAACTACTGACGCACCAATCGCGCGCTCGGAGCGGCGCTACGTCATACCCCGCGTCCCGCTGACAACCGCTGACACCTAAAAATCGACTTCTGCGCATTGAACGACTCTTGCCAAGTTATTTGGCGTTACCTATACAAATGTCAATTATGTCAATGTCACAACAACACAACATTGCATTGTTGCAGATTTGAGGTTATTTTGGAGTGCCGGTTGTTATTGTTGTTAGTTTTTCGAATTATTAGGTACTGTATAGAAAAAATGCCGGGACCTAAAAAGAAATCTGTTGTTTGGGATGTATTTGAATCGCCAGTGAATGGACATGCTAAGTGCAAACAGTGTTCAGATTCATACAAATATAGTTTTGTTGTTAATTAATAGAAATACTTATCATTAGAACTTAAAACGGGATATTTACCATGCATTTATTGTTTTGAGTTTCCGATATTTCGGTACTGTTGCTAGCGCCACGATCACGGATGAACTGAAGTTATTGCGGGTGGAAGTTTATGAGCAGACAAATCGGTCTACCCTCTTTCTCGTTCGTTTTCTGTTAGCGACACCGCTTTTTTTTTTTTTTTTTTTTTTTTTAACGTGGTAAAATTATCAAATAAGTCCTCCCACCCCGGGCAGGGTGGGAGGGACTGTCAGACTTTTACTGACTAAAATCCACGGTGTTCCTTCAATAACCCTTTACATACCGGGGCCACGGTAACGGGATGAGTCCCACGACCCCGGCAGGCTTCGGCCCTCTGCAAAGGGGGCCTCGTCATGTTGCTGACGCTCTTTGAGGCGCGCGTGGAACACGACGCGCCGTCGACCCGGGCATGGTCCATGGTCGGACAGCGAGTTGCCCTTTACTCGCTGTCCACATGCCCGCGCCTACGGTGGCCGGAGATCGTCGGCCGACGTCCGACGCCGTGGGCGTCTACCACTGCGGCTGGGCTGGAGGGAGGACGCCATCCTCTCCCTCACGCGGCCCGCCTCCTCCTTCGAAAGCATGACTGCTTCGCAGAAGGAGGCGACCGCTTCCCACTCCCTCTCGCCCCGCAGCATGGCCTCGACCAAGGCCGGGCGCGAGAGGTCTCCGCCTATTGTCGCCGTGAGGACACGTCGGTGCTCTGCCCAAGCTGGGCAGTCCTGCACCGTGTGCTCGACTGTGTCCTCAGGGCGACCCTCGCAGTGGTGACACCCAGGCGTCTCTTCCTTACCCATCAGACACAGGTACCTCCCGAAACTTCCGTGTCCGGTGAGGACCTGCGTCATGCGGTAGGTCAGGACGCCGTGACGCCGATCTAGCCACTCCTCAAAGAGGGGTCTTACCGCCGCAATTGCGGCGTGCCCGTAGCGACACCGCTACCTCATTTCTTGTGATCGTTTGGCTTGCAAGTACGTAATCCGATCACAAATATCGAAATCAATAGGTGTCAACAATGCACTACATTTAAAATGTAAATTACCTATATAACTCACGATGGACCTGATCACTTTGGTATCTAGGTTTACGTACTTGCAAGCCAAACGCTCACAAGAAATGAGTGCAGTGAGGAAGCAGCTAAAATACGAATCACTAATTCGAAAACAAAAACCGGTAAGTGACTACAACGAAAACTCACTCACAACTCGAACTGTTGTCAATTTATCAAGCACAAGGATTTATCACAGGGTGCGCTTAGGGTACTTGAGAAGGGTTGGAATTTTGCTCCTACACCAAAACGCATTCCTTATGAGGAGGTGATAGGAAGTGTGGAGGAAGTGATAAGACGGAATCTGATACCGGAGAGTGATGCCGATGTGCTGAGGCAGGATACCGCCGTAGCGTTACGTCACGCTAAACCTCCTGAGGAGACAGCCGCATTACGTGACCTCCGCAAGGATGAGGACGTACTCGTACTTAAAGCGGATAAAGGGAATGCTACTGTAGTCTTGAATGTCACTGAATATGATGAAAAGATCCGCCATTTATTGAGTGATGTGAACACTAACTCGTGTGCAGGAATCAGTCATGATCCACCTGCTTAGTTCACTTGGGTGTACCACGGGCACTTTTTTTTGCCGGTGGTTCACCTCAGTCCACCTAGGTGGACCACACAGGCACTCTTTCTTGCCGGTGGTCCAACTAATTATACACCGTGAAATTTGAATGGTTGTTTTCCCGCAGCGAAATGATGAAAAACGAAATGTCTTGGTAATACAATCGTTTTATAAACAAATAAAATATTAGTAACAAAAAATGGCGCAGTTTAGTTAATGCATTATCACCATGCGTGAGAGCTTATTTTGCTCTGAACATTTATTAATCACTTTTTCCTTTATTGGCAGCGCGCGGCGGTGCGTTTCGTGTAGGTACCTATGCTACGTCTACTGAACTACTAATGATTCTCGCGCTTTCGAGTTTATGAATATTTTCTTAATAATTTGAACAAAAAACATTCCTTTTTTTAAGTTTAACTGTATATTTATGTATATATACTACTACTGATGGGTAACCGTCCTGCCTCGGGAAAACAACCACTTAAATTTCAAGCTGTATAATAATAAATTTTCCGTTTGTCAAACACCTTCCAGCGCAGTTAGAAGGTGCAAAGTGGTACTCCATTTTGCAGAAACGGAAAAAATATACTTATAACTGATGATCACGATATAACAGTATACAATGAGAATTGTTAATCAAAGAAATTTCTGTAGGACTCGCGTAAGAAAAGTTACGTTGAATATCTTAATGATAAATAAAAGTATTTATCCGCATTAATTTTTTTTTCGAATTTCATCCGTTCTATCGACATTCATTTTTCAGTTGTAGTAAAATGACAAGATCAGGATTTATTTCCGTAGAATTGATTTAAGTGGACCACCGGTAAGAAAAAGTGCTCGTGGTCCATTCAGGTGAACTAAGCAGGTGGACCACGACCGAATCCCGCTCTTGTGACATAGTATAAGTTTTGGTTAAGTGATATAATTTATATAAGTTTATTTATATTTATTGTAATAGATTTTATTTTATTTGTATGGGCCAAGGTGCCTGAAATATATAAAATTCTATTCTATTCACATGACAAAAAAAAACATTTCCTCAAATTGTGTTAAAATTTATTATATTTTTTTTTTTCTATAAAAATCGTCTACTAGTTTTCTAATACTTATTAGAAAACTTAAAATAAGAAAGAGAGTCTTTCTCAAGTTATAGCATGGCACTCTTATAACAAAGTAAAAGAATAGCAAAAAGATCTAACAATTGTTTATTGTTAAAATTAAGGAGGCACATGCAGGCAGTTCATCACCTAGTACTAACGCTATGACTACATAACTTATGATTAATTAATATAATAAATATAAACTAGTTCACTGCAAATGGTTCTAACATCGGAGGTCCTACAAAACATAGGAAATTGATCAACATGCTACTAATTAATCAGTTTCATTGCCTATCTAGATTGAGCAAATTGAAATACTATTCAGTCGATAAATTTACTGTTTTGATTGTTTTCAACATCATAATCTATTAGTAGAAAGCTTATAAAAATAAAATTTGGTTAGGTATTTGTTTACATGGTACGAAAATAAATAAATTGATAAACCAGCACGTGTAAATTCAACTAAATGTAAAATATTGTTGTTGATGCTGTAATTATTAATTTGTAACAATAATCTAAGAATTTGGCGGCGCAAAATTTGACACTAATACTAGTCTAACTTAGGCTATTATTTGCTATTATATTTTAGTTCACATTGTGTCCATAAGCATTTTCATTTGTTCCTTCACATGTGTTTCCATGTCTGCAAAGTCCCTCAGAATGTCTTCAATCATTTCGACCAAAATAGTTGGCCATTGTACTTCGAGAGCTCGAAGTCTTTGGGCAGCACCGCAAGCTAATTCGATTGCGTGGGATAGTTGACCGCGGCCTCGCACACGCCAGCTCATGTCCTCCTGTGGACTCAATTATGTTTTAATAACATCACTTATGATAATGAGATTAATATTCTTACTTTAAACTTTTAGGCAAAACGCAGAAATGAAAAGAACTCACCTGTAAGTACCTGAATATTATAATTATTATTTTTAGTGTATATTTTACCTGTGAAACATTTCCTTTTTTATACTGTAAGGCCTCTTTTGCAATGACGTCCCTTAAAGCTGGGTCGGCAGCTCTAAGCCAGGCTTTAGCACTAACAGCGCTGTTACCACTTCTTCCCAGTCTTGATAAAAGAGGTTGTAATGGAGCATCTGGTATTGCTCGAAGTACAATGTCACTAAGTCCTGCATAAGTTCTATTTGCCATCTTTATTTCTTCATCCGTCACCTGTAGAATATAAAATTAAAGTCTTATATTCTCAATACTACACTATACAACGTGTAACGGAAAGCGTATATACATACCAAGGGCACGGCTTCTTTGGATGATATCAAACGATATTAGAAGGGTTTCAACTCAAAATAAAATACTCTAAAAATTGATACCAAATTATCGGTTTCGTAAGTTTCTTAAATTGAAATCATAACAATCGTGTCACCGCACTACGTAGGTCAATAACTTTCCACGTTACTTGCAAATATTACGATAAATCTCTTCCGTAATTCTGTGCGCCTAGTACTGTAGTAGCCTACCGTCCAGGCGGTGACATCATTTCTTCCGAACATGTAGAGATAGGATTAAAAAACCCTTCCAATATCGTTTGATATCACCCAAAGACGCCGTGCCCTTGGTATGTATATACCCTTTCCGTTACACGTTGTATATTTTGCTTTTATCATACTTACCGGTTCATCATTGATCTCTTTTAACCCCCAATGAGCGAGTCTGTAGACAGCATACTCTCTCCAGATTTTTGCATAAATTGGGTTTCCTTCTGGTAGTACTGTAAGACCAGTTACACCTCGCAATTCTGCTAAAGCATGCAATTGTCCGAGCCATTGTAGGCCCGTCGCACGAACAGATATGTGGCTGACATTTGGAAACCTGATAAAACAAATGATTAGTTTAATTTTGAGTAAAAATATAATTACATACTTTTTTACTTACTTAGACTTTAGCTCGGGCAGGGACTGCGCAACCGCATTGTAATGAATGTAGTGGTAGGCAGCCCGAGTGACGGTGCGCGCACGCTCCCAGTCCCAATCGCGAGCTAGACGCCGGACTGCACCGGCTCCCCATGCGCTTACCACTCCGTCACAGACTTCCACTAGATAATCAACTCCTGTACAAAAAGAGTTTATGAAGTCAATGCGCAGTTGATTTGAGATTTGATTTGATTAAAAACCAAGATACCTTGTTCTCTGTCCTTAGAAGCAGGCATTGTCTTCGGCACAGGTTCTGAAGATTTAAAGTTAGCTAAATTCAAATTTTTAACGGTCTTTGCTTTAGCAGTAGACGCTCTATTAGCTGAAGAAGCCCTTTCATTTCTCCGTGATATTGTTGCACTCCTTATGTTCCTACTTGTTCTGCTATTTAGGGAACCTTCACGTCGCAAAATTTTACTGTTATGATCACTTCCTGAAGTTGAGGAATTGGCAACAGAACCAACATTTGTACTACTCGAAATATTGCTAGCGTTTTCGCTAATATCGGAATTTTTAGATTTGGATCTGCGACTTTCAGGATCACAAACAGACTTTGACCTCATTGTACTAAAATTTTCTCGACGTCTCAATGCTGTAGGCATTCGTCGAACTGGTCTTTTTTTAGTCTCCTCTTCACTGTCACTACTTGAAGATGGCAATGAGCTGAAAGAAGAATCAACTATTGGTTCCACACTTGAAATACTTTCCCAACGTTTTAGTATCGGTTCTGAGCTATCTACCAGTTTAACATTTTCTAAGGAAGAAATTATCGGTAATAATATAGGTGGTAGTCTCAAATCACTACTAGTGGATGTAGAATGAGAAGCGTCTGTGTCTTGGGAGGCACTTCTGTCTGAAAAGTTGACTCTTCTCTCAGAAGGTTTTCTGGCTGTTGAACTTCTTTGTAACATTTTCATTGGCGACGGTTTTGGCGCATGGTCAGTGCTTGTTTTTACATTTGCATCGCTGTTAATTTTACAATCTGAGTCTTCGGTTTCGGCTTGTTGCATAGAAGCAACGACATCTGGAAGTGCCGCAGCTTCCATTGTTTGATTTTCACCACTATGTGTAATCACTGTTGTCGCTTCGATGGAGAATTCTTTATCATCTTCATTTTTGGTTAGAGTAGTTGCTGGTACGAAGCACTTATTTTCCGATCTAAAAACAATGGATATCCATATAAGGATTCTATTTTATTTTCTTTTTCGAAGTTCAGTATAAAAAATAACATGAAAACCTGAGTAATTCCCAGTTAGTTCGAGCGTTGTTGATAATTTGGTCACGCCTGGCTTCTTGTTGCGCAGCTCCCCCTAGTGCACAGTACGCTGCATGTGCTGCTTCTTTGTTATTACGCCAAGCCGTCGCAGCCTTACGCACCTGAAGCAAAAAAAAATACATATGTTATTAAACTCTGGTATAATTTAGTTGTTCGATGCGATTTAAATCATATAATCTGCTCCGACATCCGAAATAGCTAAATTTGTAAAAACAATTTCTTGATCCACAGTACCAATTTGAATTGTAGGTTACTAGAATTTTATTATTAATGCACGATTGTACATACTGTATGTCTTTTTACCAATCTTCTCTAATAGTTTTAATTGCTACATTTCCAGAAAAAGGTTATTGTCAGAACTATCGTTACAGGAATGTATTATTGATCAACTTAATATTTTATCATTTAATTCGGTTACAGTTCAGCGTATTTTAAGCACCTTATAATATTCGCATAACAAGTCATGGCGAAATATGTCTTTGCGCTAACATTTTATGTACTTATTGCCATATTTTGTCAGAATTCAATGTAAATAGGTAAATGGTTAATAATTTTCATAATAATTGATGATCACTTCTTACCTGTTCAGTGACATGCATGTTGCTCAATGTAAGTAAATTAGGTAAATATGAGACGAGAAAAGGCACGCAATCACCTCCCAAAGCTACGGGATTGCCATCTAGCGACACATCAACCAGAGACTCCGCTTCAGCAAGAGATGACATATCCTCCACACTAGAAATTAAAAGTTAAATAAACTGCCAAACAGTACCTATGAGCTAAAAAATTGGACAAGTTTACACTGTTGCATGCGTTACCTTTGTAAATCATTATTTCCAAGATAGAGTTTTTGTAACTTTGGCGTGTTTTGAAATCCCAGCAGCTTTCTCAATCGGTTTCGTTTCAAATTCAATTCTCTTAGAGATACAAGGCCCTGAAGATCCATTTGTCCGACACATTTGATCTGGTTACCGGCTAAGTTGAGCACTTTCAGGTCACTTAAGTTAGATAAACCGCAAACTTTACTAATCCTATTTCCATGTAAATCTAGAACTTCTAACTTTAATAAGTTTGTGAGACCTTCGATCCTTTTAATCCTGTAAGATTATAATGATAGTGTTTATTTATTAACGAAAATACCATACTTAGTCATATTGAGTGTTGTTTACCTGTTTTTTCCCATAAGAAGCACTCGCAAGCCAAATAGTCTTTCCAAGGAAGTGATTTTGTCAATTTGGTTGTCATAGACATCCAGAAACACAAGTTTACCTAAATCTAAAGGAGATAATCCTGACAAACTGTTAATAAGATTGTGCTGTAAGGACAAAAGCCGCAGACAGGGCTCTCCAACTATATGGGGTATTGACGAGAGGCCCCTCCTGAAATAATTAATTATCAAATTAACGATAAACAGCAGACGAGATATAAAAAAATCGTCGAGATACGATTTAACAAAAGTTAAGCGAATAATCGCCGAAGATGTTTGAAAGTGAAATAATCACATAAAAAGGTAGGTATCTGGTCCTGTATGATTCTGATTACCTCTTCTAAAACACTCGCATCATATTTTGATACAGTTTTTAGAGAGAAGATAGAGCGCTAAATTAGAAAGGTAAATTGCACCCGTACAAAGCCGGTGCGGCGAGTAAGTGCAAAATAAACTAACATACGGATGAGTGACCGCGACTCTAGCAACATCAGACTATAACTATCTAATATAAGAGTATATCTAACTATAATAGATATTTTATCTATCTAACTCCCACGTTATAAGGGTATTTCGTTTAATGACCAGTATATTGGTACCTATCCAGGCTGATTCTGTCAGGTAATCGGTCTTTTTCTTGTGGTGTTCTAGAAAGTTGAACTTTTCCTTCACCCACGGCTTGCAAATTGATTGTTTCATCTTTGCAATCTTCTTTGAGCACGAAATCATTGCTGAAAATTGACATCATTACTAGTTAGTTACAAATAGGTTTTTTTAAGTACAAAAAAATTGAGAAAAAGGCATTGCGTTGCTTACCCTGATAACGTTGTGTGAGATCGTTGAGCTAGTGCAGCTCTCGGGTCTGGTAGCGCTGGTCTTATTTGTAGAAATAAGCGCCCGTCACCACCAGCACCAGAGTCAACTCGAGGCCCACCAGCATCAAGAGACTGAGCTGACCTGCCTCTTGTGCGAAAAGCTATTTTCCTTACCTGTAATAATTTATAATATTCATAACTATAAGATCAATATGGATAATTTACATATTTATGTAATTTAATGTGGTACTAGTTACTTACGTTCCCACGGTTATACGTGATAGGCATTTTTATAACATATATTAACATCAACGATACAAAAAGACATAAGAAACAGTTGGCCCCATTTAATACAATTTTATTTTATTTATTAAAATAAATTCGTACAAGACAGTTTTGGTCCATTTCAATTTATCACTCAGTAAAACAGGTTGCCTAGTAACAGTCATACGGGCTTTGAACTATATTTAGAAATTAGAATAATGGTAAGAAATATTACTAATATTTTATGATTTGTTTTACCTCCTCTAATCCGTTTACTGTACCCAATAAAAATAATATAATGTTATATCAGTTAGAAGAAGTCTAGCACGAATGTGATAAAAATTTAGAACGTGAACGCATCGGAATACATATAATGTTTCTTTTCAACCGACGACCAAAAGAGGAGGTTATGAGGTTATCAATTCGACGTGTATTTTTTTTTTCTTTTTTTTTATGTATGATCAGTGATCACCGATTACTCGAAGACGGCTGAACCGATTTGGAAAATTCTTTTTTTGTTTGAAAGGGTATACTTCGAAATTGGTCCCATTGTCACCAGGTTAGGATCTGATGATGGGATCCTGGAGAAATCGAGGGAACTCTTCAAATATTATAGGCACACCTATGGCGTTTTGGGTATTTCTTATAGTAACTTGTGCAGTTGCTCTCAAAAAATACCATTTGGGGAAGTGGAACTGATGATGAAGACCACAGATGGCCTCCGAACCTACTCAATAATAAGTATTTCGTGGCTTGCGATTCGATTACTTGAATATGGATGTTACACTTTATTCGTCACAATGCATATGGTGATGTAGAGCTGATGGTGAAGTACCAGGAGAACTCCTCAACAATTAACGGCCCAGCATTGGGAAAAGCAATATTTTCTAAAAGGTTATAAGTAGTTGACATTTAGGCTCTTTTAACTAGGTAAATTAAAAATCGACCAACTAAAAAGAGTGAAATAAAAACTTTTTACCAAAAAATTAAACCGACTCCTAAAAACACTGCAAAGTGAAAAATAACTTTAATTTCGGAAGTCGGTGCCAAAAACGAAAATACCAAAACTAAAGACACCGACTACCGAAATTAAAGTTATTTTTCACTTTGCAGTGTTTTTGGGAGTCGGTTTAATTTTTTGGTAAAAAGTTTTTTCACAAGTACAGAAAACTCAGAACGTGCCTACCATAGATAGTGATGGGTAACTAGCCGAAATTTCAATAGCTTAGCTAGCCGGCTATTTGTGGTCTAATAGCCAGCTAGCTAGCCAGCTATTTTGGCTACTTGACTATTGAACCATAGTGACTAGCACTAGCGGCGGCGAAGCGGCGTAGCTAGGACTTAACGACCAATCGCCTTGCGATTTGAGTTCGATTCTCGCCGCGGCAACAAGTGTAGATGTTAATAATAAGTTAGGAAATGTTATGACTTCGCTTTTTTCTAATTTCTATTTTATAATCTTTTGAAAAGAAATGAATTCCCCTAGTAAGTCGTACGTATTATTATTATAAGAAAACGAAAATCTACAAACGCGGCATCTGTATTAACGCGTATGAAACCAACTAAAAACTTTGCCAGTACATCGACTCAGACTTTAGTTGTTGGCAAATAAAGTACAGATGTCGCACTGCTCCTGATAATTAAAACGTTTCAAATCCAAATTTTGATTTAAAACGTATATCGTCGTAATCGTATAAATATAAGTGTAAATATATTAAATTCTTAGTTTGTACATAAAATGAAATGAACTTTTAAATACGCCGATTTAACATTTTGTCTGCGTAGACTCAATGTTTCATCGACAGTCCTAAGCCTGATAAAGTATGAAGGGGAGTTCATTTGATTGCGAAGTCATTAAAATAAAAAGACACAAACTCTAATGTATTTAGTTCTTTTTTACCTTTACATCTGAAGGTAACTAATTATCTTATTTCTTATACTGAATAAACGAAATTACTAAACATAATGCCCTCTCTTTCTCCAGTCTATTTTGTGACTGTTGTGAGAAAGAGATGTGCGATATGAATGAAGATCGCATTTGCGTCTCATACTACTTAGCCAGCTGCGCAGTGAGTGACCGCGCAAACAGCTAGTCAGCTATCGGCTACTCCGACTAGCCGGCTACCGAATACCGGGACGGCTGCAAAACGTAGTAGTTATATTATGGTGAACGCAGACCTAGCCGCACCGCAGTCTCTACAGTCCCCGCAGTCATCGCTTTTTGTTAATGGCCTCGCACATCTATCCGCGCCGCAGTCGCTGCAGTCGTTCCCGTCAGTGTTGCCAGATTTTTGAAAGCATTATCTATCCGAAGATTTAAAAAATCTGTATAAAATCTGTATTTGGTATTGGTATTTTGCTCTTTTGTGTAATTTTATCTGTAGGTGCTATAATAGGGAATAAGCAAGTAATTATTTATACGAGAATAAGTAATTTCATTATAAACCGTTGACAGAGATTCTCTGTCTACTTTATAACTCTGGCAACACTGCGCGCCGTGGATGCGAATGACGTCATCCGCGCTGCGTGCGGGTGACGTCATCAGCTGCGGCTAGGGGAGTTCGGTCGTTTCAGGGACTGCGGCGACTGCGGCGCGGGTAGGTGTGCGAGGTTGCATAGAACTTCATATAAAGAATTCGAATGCAAAGACTGCGGCGCGTACGGCGCGGCTAGGTCTGCGTTCACCATTATACCCTGTGGCGACTATCCGCTGTACCGTAACTTGTCGGTTATTCTAGCCAACTAGTAGCCAATAGCTAGTTATCGTGTTGACGGTTATCGTAGCCGTGGCTATTTTATTAATAGCTGCTATTTGGCTAGTTATTGGAATAGCTACCCATCGCTAACAATAGATTATACATATAAATACTGGTGCCTACGGTTGGCAATAACTACCTTATACTAGTTACTATACTCTTTGGCAATAACACAGACCGGAAGTAGACGCACAGCCTTATGGTGAACGCAGACCTAGCCGCACCGCAGTCTCTACAGTCCCCGCAGTCATCGCTTTTTGTTAATGGCCTCGCACATCTATCCGCGCCGCAGTCGCTGCAGTCGTTCCCGTCAGTGTTGCCAGATTTTTGAAAGCATTATCTATCCGAAGATTTAAAAAATCTGTATAAAATCTGTATTTGGTATTGGTATTTTGCTCTTTTGTGTAATTTTATCTGTAGGTGCTATAATAGGGAATAAGCAAGTAATTATTTATACGAGAATAAGTAATTTTATTATAAACCGTTGACAGAGATACTCTGTCTACTTTATAACTCTGGCAACACTGCGCGCCGTGGATGCGAATGACGTCATCCGCGCTGCGTGCGGGTGACGTCATCAGCTGCGGCTAGGGGAGTTCGGTCGTTTCAGGGACTGCAGCGACTGCGGCGCGGGTAGGTGTGCGAGGTTGCATAGAACTTCATATAAAGAATTCGAATGCAAAGACTGCGGCGCGTGCGGCGCGGCTAGGTCTGCGTTCACCATTACTGAGCTGATCTACGAGTGGCCCTACGTAAAAAAAAAAAAAAATTGGCAATAATGAAATAATGTCAACTTGTCAAGTCAAGTTACAAAACAAAACAAAATCGATTATAATGTATTATATTCTCTTTGATTATAATTTATAACTATATAGCGAAAGAAAGGTCTGCTATTAAAATTATATCTACTCTATTTTATTTTCTTACATAGGTTACTTAGTTGTATTGATGCGTAGAAGCTTCGAAAGGATATCTTCAACAGTACTTCGTACATTTAAAAGCTTGCTGTCGGTAGATTTCCTATCCTCCGTTACTTTAGAAGAGAAAATGGTACGATTCTTTCTTAACTCATGTGATGATTACAAGCCAGGACAGTCTGTAACGATTGACAAGGAAGAGGTGACTGCTCAAATATATGATCACATCAATAGTATTACCAAACGCCTGCAACCTTCACGAAAGAATGTTGATGGAGGCCTATACGTGGGCGTTACCGGCGTTTCTTATATGTTCTATTATCTTTCTAAAAACCCATCACTGTCGGAAAATAAGTCTGTGTACTTACAAAAGGGAATCGAATACTTAAAGCCAGCTTTGGAAGTGTCAGCTGGGGACAAGACGTCATTTCTTTTGGGTGATGCCGGTACTTACGCTTTAGCCACAGTTCTGTTCAAAGAAAAGGGTGATGAAAATTTTGCTGAAATGCTAAAAACATACAAGTCTCTTTACACCCAGTACCTTAACCCTAAGTTCCTCAAAAGTGGGGGTGATGAATTTTTTGTTGGCCGTGCAGGCTACCTCGCTGGGGCATTGTGGATGAGCCGGGAACTTAAAACAGCAGTATTTACGAATGAGGAGTTGTACAAGATCTGTGATGTAATAGTCGCTTCGGGGAAGGAGTACTCTACAAAACACAAAAGTCCTTGTCCATTGATGTATCATTACTATAATACTGAGTACCTCGGAGCCGCACATGGAATGAGCTTCATCCTGCAGATGTTGATTTCTGTCCCTGGATATTTATTGTTTAACAGGCATGCTGCTAACGATATTAAAGAAACAATAGAATATCTGGCTTCATTGCAAACTGAGGAAGGAAACTGGCCTTGTTGCATGGAGGAAGTTGGACTGACAGACCACAAGCTTGTGCATTGGTGTCATGGTGCTCCTGGGACCATCTACACTATGGCTAAGGCATACTTAGTTTACAAAGATCAGAGATTTTATGACGCTATAGTCAAGGCTGGTGAGCTGGTGTGGGAGAAGGGGTTGTTACGCAAGGGCCCTGGAATTTGCCATGGAATAGCAGGAAATGGATATGTGTTCTTGCTTCTGCATAGAATGACTGCTGACCAGAAATACCTGCATAGAGCCAAAATGTTTGCCAATTTCATGGTCTCAGATGACTTTATTAGAGATGCAAGGCTACCTGACAATCCGGAGAGTCTGTATGAAGGCACTGCTGGCACTGTCTGTTTCCTTGCTGATCTCCTAGTTCCTGATAAGGCAGAATTTCCGTTCCAAGATGTTTTGTCTAATTACAGTTCTTAAATATGTCTGACTGTATAATTTGCTGGTCCTGGTTAACAATTATTTAATATGTATTAAAATATTTCTGGCAAAATGTTTATTTATGAAACACAACTTCAAACAACAATGCTGCCAAATATGCTATGGGAAATTTTGCTATATACAGCAAGAAAATAAAGGTGCTATTGCATGGCCTGTTAGTATTTGTCATAGATAAAAGCTATACTATAATTCTTTATTCTTTCCAATAAAAGCCATGATGGTTATTTCTCTCGTCAATGTCAACATAATGTTTACTTTAATAGGGGTTCTATTAACATCAACAGAAGCTAACCCTCATTTTATATTCATAATTTCGGTAGACTTGCTGACAGTAAAGCCGCGACCTGATTGCGGCGCACCGCGTAATATTATGTTCTAGTTTATGATATATCTATGCTGTGCACCATCTTTTTACTAATTTTTTTGCGACATCTCTACTGGGAGCAACCATTATTGTGCAGGTTAGGGTATGCGCCATTTTTCCTCTGGTACCCATTGCTTAGGTAGGCTTTAGTCCAGCAGTAGTTTCTTTGCTTTCAATTTATTATTTACAAATGCTTTTTAACATAGGTAGGTATTATTTGCTGCCTTGCAACACCGCGTAGCGTGTTTTACATGTTGCGATCTTTCTAGGTACCTTATAGATTACACGATTATTACAGGCATGGCCTACTACCTCTACATACAAATTCAATCCCACACAAGAACAATAAGCAAAGCTTGCGCGAATACAATTCAGCTTCGTAATGGTCCCTTCATTGCCACCTTTGAGCTATGCCCAGTGTGAAATTAAAATAACAACATTAATTCACGCAGTATACAGCGTGTTCGTGCTAAACTGTACTTCACAAACGCAAACACGTGCGCCGCAATGGCATAGTGGCTTAACATGAGGTATTTTATAACCGCGGTCATTTTATTGTCAGTCGTGTCCTAAAGTTTAATCGAATGCGATCACCGCATGATTGACGCTTAAGTGCAGTTACGAATAACTTGATAAGTAGGTACCTTTCAAACAAAGTTCACCGAAGTGAATAACAACAAACCACGGTTTTATAAATCTTCTTTACCTACTTGATCATGAGTTTGTTCTGCAACGTATTACTAACTCTTTCTGTAACAGACGTTCATTTAATAATAGATCTTTTTAAACATAAAAATATAAAAAGTGGAGTAATATTTCATTGTTATGATAACTATTTCATGAATGCTATGCATAAAATATTCAATGACCACGATATCCTGATAGCGACGGCTAGAATTGATTATAATGTTACTTATAACATCCCGAAGTCTTATCCTCGGCTTGGATTAGTGATAGACACTGCCTGTGAAGGATGGACGTCATTATTAGACTCGAGCTCAGCATCTTTTCAAGGGTATTCCTATATAATAATTACGGGACATCTCTCTGTAACTGCTGAAACTTTATCTCAGTACCCAGTCGAAGTGGACTCGGATGTTATCGTTGCACATAAGATGAATGAAACATTCAACCTGTATGAAGTATATAATACTGGATCTACTTTCAATGGCAAATACGTTGTTAGAACAATAGGACGTTGGGATTCTTTCTTATTTATCAATGAATCGAAGCGATGGAACCTACAAGGCGCATTCATCAAGACAGCTGTAGTTATTCTCTCGACGCCTAAGTTAGCTAACCAGACTTTAGAGCAGTATATGGAGATGCCCATTAAATCTCAGATTGATGTCGACACGGTGCATCGAATGAAATTCTTTACAATGTTGAAGTTTATGCGAGATATGTATAATATCAGGTAAGTTTTAATTTTAATCGCAGAAAACATAAATTCAGATACGGCTCAGAACGAACTAACATCCTGTTATAAACTTTAGGAATTAATCAGCCATGGGCACGCCGCAATCGCAGCGGTAAGTCCCCTCTTTGATACCATATGGGCCATATGATATGGCGTCCTCGCCTTCCGTCTGACGCAGGTGACGCTTACCGGATATGGGAACAATGCCTTACGGGGTTGCGGGAATGTTCTAACGAGATACCGCGACTCCGGAAAGCAAGCCACCCACAGCGGGAGGAGAAAAAAAAAACGGCATTAATCAGCCATAAGCCTTCGTCCTAAGAGATTGACAAGTTAATAAGTTTGCAGCCATGACACAAACGCACACTTCTTTCCTAAATACCCCTTACCGTCACATACATCTCGTTTCAGATCCGCCTCAGATTTGTTATCCATTTCAGCAACTCCAAAACAATCTGTTAATGATGTCAATGACTACTTCGCGGAGATTGGTAAAGACCTTGCTGAGAATATCATGAAGCGGTCAGTTGTATCGCCTAGTAATATCTCTTGCAATACCTCGCACTCTATGGTTCTGTTGCCAACAGACGAAGCCGAAGTTACAAAATTAATATTGTCGCTTCGCAATGAATGTTCTATGGGATGGGACCGAATATCTAACAGTCTCCTTAAAAAACACATAGCCATAGTAGTCCCACCTGTAACTTATATTTGCAATCTCGCTCTCAACACAGGTAAACTTCCCAGGTCATTTAAAAAGGCCATTATACACCCGATCTTCAAGGATGGGGACAGAAACCGTGTCAACAACTACAGACCTATAGCCGTGCTGCCGTCTCTATCCAAGATTCTTGAACGGATCATGAACAGTAGACTAGTTGATTACTTGGAGAAATATAACCTTCTCTCTCCCTCCCAATACGGATTTAGACCCGGTGAATCGACTTCCGATGCTGTTCATGATCTAACCAATTATATCGTCACAAACATGGATGCTGGCCGCAAAGTCTTGGGGATCTTTCTCGATCTTGCCAAAGCATTTGACACGGTTTCTGTACCTGTACTCATTGGGAAGATGGAACGAGAGGGGTCCAATTAAAACTATTTGAGTGAGCGTACTCAGAGTGTGAAAATAGACAAGCACGTCAGTAATGAGCGCCTAGTCACCTACGGCGTGCCTCAAGGCAGTGTACTGGGGCCAACCCTCTTTCTCCTATATATAAATGACCTGGGTATGCTCACCCTCCCCAGAGGCAAAATTGTAACTTTTGCAGACGATACTGCATTATTATTCAACGTGGATACGTCGAGTGAAGTCTATGGGCTTGCTCAATCAGGCTTCAACTTAGTATCAGAATGGTTACGAAATAATATCCTCACACTTAACGCTGCAAAAACCAATTACGTCACTTTCGCCATCAAACAAAACCGGCCAAACTCGGATACTTCCTCCATCGTAGCTCATCCATACTTCCATACCAATATTATAAATGCGAAAGTAACTCCGTCTGTCTGTCTGTTACCTTTTCACGCCTTAACCGCTAAACCGATTTACATGAAATTTGGCATGGTAATAGTTGAGGACCCTGGGAAGGACTGGGATAGTTTTCGAATTGCACTCGGACGCAGCCGTTGGCAAAAGCTAAATTAAATTTGATTTTTAAATTTAGTATAGGAAGACATAGACAAAGACATAGCATAGGCTTTGTCCCGGAAATCATTCCTAAAGAATGTAAAAGGGGTGTTGGAATTTCGTATAGGGAATCAACAATGACCGCTAAACCGATTTGGATGAAATTTGGTATGAAGATAGTTTTAGACCCTGGAAAAGACATAGGATAGTTTTTATCCTGGAAATCATCCCTTAAGGATGTAAAGGGGTGTTGAAACTTTGTATTCCCCCCTCCCAATTCATTCAAATCGCGTATTCAAAAACCACTCATATATATTTTTTTTAAACTAAACAACTGCATGTAGGCTATACAAATCTTTATTTAGGGCTGGGGTCGAACCCACGTCATGCACCAGTCAACAGTTACGCCAACCGTGTCGCTTAAATTTTAACCAATCAAGTTAATATACGAATCATTTCTATTTCAAAATCGAGGCAATATGCGTTTGTCCTTTTGAAAATAGAAGAAGATCGTGTGGCAACACATATCAACGGGATGATTTATTTGAGCTCTGAATTCTGTAACATAGTCCAAGATACAGATAATTTAATAAACCACGTTTATTCTGATTTGAAAACAAATATGAGGGATAAAGAATGGCTGCGTGAAAGAGTAATTTTGGCACCGACTAATGAAATTGTAGGGCAGATCAACGAAAAGATTATGTTTCATGTGGATTGTGATCTTGTCGAGTATCTGTCCGTCGACAATGTCATGGATACAAAGCAAGTGACGTTGTACCCTGTAGATTTTATCAACTCTCTGTAATTGTCAGGGTACCTCATCACATTATTTGAGGCTTAAACTTGGTGTCCCAGTCCTATTGATGCGTAATCAGGGCGCACCAAGGCTCTGTAATGGCATGCGACTATAAATTACACACCTTGGATGCAATGTTTTGAAGCAATAATTATGACAGGAACAGCAAGCGGTGAAAACGTATTTATTCCTCACATTCAGTTCGAAAAACTCAAATTTCCCCTAAAAGCAGCATTCGCAATGACCATAAACAAAGCTCAAGGAGAGACACTGAAAGTCGCAGGTGTACATTTAGAAAAATACTGCTTCTCCCATGGGCAACTGTATGTGGCGTGCTCACGAGTATCAAGCGCACAAAATCAACACGCCAAGGACGGGAAAACCATAAACGTAGTTTACAATACATTTTTGTAAACTAAGTTTTTGGTTTTAAAAAGATAAATTTTAAATACTAACTGTCTGTCTCTTTTTGGGGATGGATGGACCCTGGTGATGGTTTTTTAAATATTATATGCGTTTTTTAACCAGCCAAAAAGATACGGTACACCTTTTTGGCAACAAGAATTATTGACAAAGTGTAAATTAACGCGGGCGAAGCCGCGGGCAAAAGCTAGTAGGTACTATAATAAATAGTTAAATGTTGTGCAGTGTATCACATGTTAAAAAGGTTATAATTATTATAGTGATATTTTAATTGGTGTTCAATTAAAGAAACAAACTTGAGTTAATATAATAAACCAACTGAAATTATTTGAATAATCCATCACGGCCAAACTGACCTGTAATTCTTATTGTATACCATCTAATTATAATCATTTTCAAGAAGTCTCTGGCCTTGACATACCAGGTAACCAGGCCTATCACCTGCTGCGCATGAATTTCAGAAAGGTATCAGGGCAGGGCCGCCAAGCAGTCTACAATAGCCTCTATATTTGTTATAAGATTATATTAAATAATTTAAAACAACCAACGTTAATTGAACACAAATTATAAACAATTAACTATTTTGCTCTTGAAATACAAAGAATTGCCAAATGTGATTTTAATATTTTCTTACCTCAACGTCTTTTCATTTCATTCTTATTTTCTATGTTTTAACTATGAGTTTGTTTATGTTTTGCCAATTGCATAGACGTGTCATGCCCCCTCCACCCACTGCTAGTGGGATATGCAAGCACCGAACAAAAGATCGACCAGCGGAAACATATCTAACCATCATTTAACTCATCGTGTTCCAATTATGGTTATTATAAATATATTAATAATCACATTCAACATTACAAACCAATGATGACTTATGATTATACAATAATGACTTATGATTATAAAATAAAATAAAAATAAAATACATTTAATTCAGGATTCAAAAGTCGCATATAGACATTATAATAAAGATTTTTCAAAAAAATCATAGTTATGCAAACTTTGATCCCCTATTTAAATTATTTTTTACGTAACCTCTAGGGAAATTATGAATTTAAAAAAAAATCCTTCCCTATTCCATGTTTACAATATAAAGGAAACCTCTGTGCAAAATGTCAGCTTTTAGGTCCAAGGGTTTGGGCTAGGCGTTGATGAGTCAGCCAGTAAGGACTTCTCTTTTTATTTATATAGATAATTTTATTTCCCAGGAAACCATAGTAACTATTTATATTCAATTATTTAACTACGATCCAATTTTATGTTATTATATATTTTTTTAAATAACTCCGCCCTTGAGACGACACACTGACCAAATATTATAATAGAATTGGGATAATTATAAGAAATAATTTAATTAATATTAACACACATTTTATTGAAATTATTGAATTTATTTACTTTTGCTAACTTTACTAATTCGTAAAGCTTATCGTTTCTCCGGTAATAAATGATAAACAAATAATAATGATAACAAAATAAGCATTATTAAGTAAGTAATATTGTTTTGTATAATATAGCACACTTTGGTTAGGATAAAACCCATTTTAAAATTTATGTCACGACCCTAATATATAATTTGTGGACAACGGTCCCTAATAAATCAATAAAATTTATTTAAATTCATTCTAATTCGGCAATATCTAACCAACTTATAACACAGAAAGGCTTTAGAAAAAGTAAATCTATTGATGTAGCCATATATGATTTCTTGCAAACAGCAGCAGAGTCGTTAAAAAAATCTACCAACTCTAGCGCTTTACATGGATATGTCAAAAGCTTTTGATCGCGTAGATCATAAAATACTAGTAAGTAAACTTAACGAATACGGAATAAGAGGAAACGTATTTAATCCAATCTTATTTTAGTAATAGGCAGAAAATAATTGTAGTAATCAGGATTTGTAAAAAAAAAATTAAATATTTTTTAAATCTGACCAGTGTTTGGAGTGCCACAAGGAAGTGTACTAGGGCCACCCCTATTTATTATTTACATTAATGACTTTCCAACAGCTTCAATTTATCCAATGACTATGTTTGGAGACGATAGTACTTTACTTTTTAATAGTGATGAATTAAGTGCACTAGAGACAGATATTGATTCTAGCATAAAATTGGATGTGAATTGGCTACAGAATAATAATTTTGGTAAATAATGAATTTCCAACAGAGGCTTAACCGGAATCTGAACTTCAATTAGTTACGATGACAAAACTATTAATGAGACCAAAGTGATGAAATTTCTCGGATTAAATATAGAAAACACATTAAAATGGCATACGCATATTGACAATGTTGTACTAAATTAAAGAAACATTCCTATGCCTTGTATATGTTAAGAGGGTGTCGAGCCTACGAGACGCGCGGTAAATAGGTATTTACTGCAGCGGGCTAGTCGTGTGCGTTGTCACACACACAATGACAAGTTCGCTCGAGGCCCGCTTGCCGTTGCACGACGAAGTTTGCTAACTTTGCATTTTTTAATTTTTTGTCGTTATGTTGAATAAACTTGAAAATCGAATATTAATTATTTAGATGGTTTTATTTATCACACTAATATTATAAAGGCGAAAGTTTGTGAATGAATGTGTCTGTTTGCATGTTTGTTACTTCTTCACGCTCAAACGGCTGGATGGATCTAAATGAAGCAAGTAGGTACGTAAATAAATCACAAAAATAAATTTAATAAATTATACCTATTATATAAAAATTAACGTTTGTTTTTACTGTAGTAATACATTATCCGTTCCCTCACTATTCATCCTATTGCAATAAAACTTTGATTTTATATATTAAACTCCTCAGATTTTTTTTTAAAGAATACTAGCAATGTGGGTACATTTCACATTACTAGCAATCTTGTTAACCCCTCCAACTAAGCTAAATATGCTTGTGTCTGGAGTGGGTTCACGTCAATAGTGTAATGGGTGGGGTTCGGACCTGCGACCTCTCGATCACAAGTCCGACACCTTATCCTTTAGGCTATTGACGCTTCGAAACTGGGTAAGTAGCAAGTTAGGGTAGATGGGTATGCAGTACTTATTTGAATAATAAAACCAGTATGAAATAAAAAAAAAATATAATTATGTAATGTCATAATAAAACCAGACTAAAATAAGTTTTGTTTATTAAAATTTAATTTAGTGCTCGTTTAAATTCTGATGTACTGTCATATTTTTAATAACATTCGGTACTTTATTATATATACGTGGGGCCATACCAAAAAAAACATTTTTTCATTAATGCTGTCTAGCGAACTTACTTCGCAGAAAATATAAGCGTAATTTATTTCATAACAATATATGTAACAAGTGTAACTTAATTTAAAAGAAAAAAATAATAAAAGAAATCTATAAATCTAATGTTATATTGCTTATTATAACATTTTACAAAAATTGGCCAAGTGCGAGTCAGACTCGCCCATGAAGGGTTCCGTAGTAACTATAATAATATAATATAATATGTATATTTACTTGACAAAAAACTAAAACTTACAAATTTCTTAAAACTAGCTTATTTACATTTTTTGCAACTACGCCAAATAACTTTGTTTTTCATAGTATTTGTATGAATTACAAAATTATATTTGCGGTTTTAGAAAATATGCTGTATCTCAAAAACTGCTGACTCAATCTCTTTAAAACCAATTTTGATTAAAAGTTTACATTAAGATCTATATATATATATATATATATATACAACGTGTAATTTAAAGGGTATATACATACCAAGTGCATGGCTTCTTTGGATGATAACAAACGATATGGCAAGGGTTTTGTAATCCTAAGTCTACATGTGTAGAACTTATTACAAATTCCAGTACACTGATACCAGAGACCGAATTTTTCAAATTAAGAAGAACGAAAAGAATTATCGTGTTATTGGCAAGTGACGTGGAAAGTTATTGACCCTCGTAGTGCTGTGACACGTTTGTTATGATTGGTATTCAAAAAATATGTGAAACCAATAATTTGGTATCAATTCTTTAAGTCAGTTATTTTGTGCTGAAACTGTGCATAGAGACTCCATACCAAATGTTGTCTTCAGCCCTTTTGGTTAGATATGGGGTTTCCGTTACACGTTGTATATATATATATATTCATATTTTTCACTCCATTATTATAGAAATTAGAGGGGGGCACACATTTTACCACTTTGGAAGCGTATATCTTTTAAACGATTAATTTTATGAAAAAGTGGTTTTAGAAACCTCAATCTCATTTTAAAGACCTGTATATAGATACCACACATGCATAGGTTTCATGAAAAAAAAATATTTTCAGTTTTAGTTCCATGTATGGGGGGGCTCCCCATACATGGAACTAAAACTGAAAATATTTTTTAATTTAATTTAAATATATTTTAATTTTTTCTTAAAATCGGAAAGCGGTTCACAGAATACATCAATCTACCAAGTTTTATATGTATAGTCCTGATAGTTTCGGAATAAAATGGCTGTAACATACGGACGGACGGATGGACAGACAGACAGACTAGTAGTTGTAGTAGTTATACATATTATATTATTATAGTTACTAGGGAACCCTTCATGGGCAAGTCTGACTCGCACTTAGCCAATTTTTCTTTGGCTAATTCCCGTAGTAGACAGACCTTGTTATGGCACTTGGCGTATAATTTGTCGGACATAGAGGGAATGTCAAAGGAAGCTGAAACTTGTTCTAAACCAGAAAACCCGGCTCCTATCGACATAAAACTGCTTACAGAATTATCGTTCAGATTGAGGTCTGTAGGGCTATCTATCTGATTCTTTACAATTTATAATTCTATTTTTTTTCGACACATTTGGCAACTAAAATAGAATTTCGATAGAAATCCTTTCTTAGTTGCAACTAGAGAATACAATCCCGAGCATGTTTTTCAATCCCGGGATTACGTGATTCTTGATGCTGAATCCTGGGACCCTGGGGCTATCCCCGGATTAGACTATGTGGTTTCTAATTGGTCTCAAATGTAAAAAATTGGCCAAGTGCGAGTCAGACACGCGCATGAAGGGTTCCGTGTGTAACTATAATAATATAATATAATATTTATATTTATTTGACGAAAAAAACCTTACAAATTTCTTAAAACTAGCTTATTTACATTTTTTACAACTACGCTAGATAACTTTGTTTTTCATAGTGTTTGTATGAATTACAAAGTTATATTTGCGGTTTTAGAAAATATGCCGTATCTCAAAAATTGTTAACTCGATATCATTCAAACCAATTTTGGTTGAAAGTTTACATTACGATCTACAGATACATATTTTTTTAGATTTTTCACTCCACTATTATAGAAGTTAGAGGGAGGGATACACATTTGACCACTTTGGAAGCTTATATCTTTTAAACGATTGACTTTATGAAAAAGTGGTTTCAGAAACCCCTATGTCATTTTTAAAGACCTGTCTATAAATACCACACACGCATAGGTTTCAAGAAAAAAATATATATATTATCAGTTTTAGTTCCATGTATGGGGTAGTAGTATGTTCCTTTATTTTAAATGATTTTTAATTTTTTTCTCAATATCGGAAAGCGTTTCATAGAATACATCTACTTACCAAGTTTCACATGTATAGTCTTAATAGTTTTGGAATAAAATAGCTGTGACATACGGACGGACGGACAGACAGACAGACTTTACTATGTTTCATTAAATCGGGAAAATTACCGCTGTCTATACATTAATTAAATGTGCCTGTTAGGATAGCAGCAATTGAGTCAATAATATTACCAAGAATCCTAACAGATGCACTCCATAAGTCATCAGTGTTTGTTATGTTAAGACTTTGGAATGCTTTTTAATTACATCAATAGAAATGGGCTTAAATGAAAATGTTGGTATATCCTTATTGAAGTTTTCCTTTAAAAAAGATTCTGCTAATAATGGCGAAGAATTTAGAGATTTAGTAACCTCTACTGGAATATTGGTAAAGTAATTTTCCAACTTCTCAGCCACTTTTGACTTATCTGAGATGACCTGATCATCGATGTTCAAAGTCAAATCATTCTAACCCTATTTTGGTTTGTGTTTCCAGTTTCTTTGTTTATCACCTTCAACACAGTTTTTATTTTATTGTTAGAAATGCTAATTTTATTACTTTCTGATTTAGATTTAGCTTAGGGCGCATACTCTTTTAAATATATTTGAGTAGTTTCTTACATAATTATGGAAGGCTTCATCGGAAGTCAATGATTTTTCATGGTATAAGTTGTATACATTGTCTCAGCTTATTCTTATTCCAGCAGTGGCCCATTCATTAAATTTAGATTTATTACTCATTTGAAATTTTTTAACTGGACATGTCTTACTAAATTCGTGGCATAGTGAAGAAAATAATATCCTGTAATTTTCATTGGGGTCATGGGAGTCAAAATTGGCCATTGAAAGATTACTTAACATGTTATCATTAAAAACATTAATTTCTTTTTAGTTAGCGGCCTAAATTTAATAGTCTTATTTAATTGCCGCTTTTTAACCAACTCAAAGGATACTAGTTAACCTGTATGGTCAGACCTAACTCCACTAATTTGAGACGAGTATTTTATGGCACAATTAGTATAAATATTATCTATGCATTGAGCTGATGTTGCTGTTATTCTTGTTGCTTCCTTGTATGTGCATTTTAAGTTAAATGAACCAAACAATGAAGTAAGCTTGCAGTGTTCAGGTGAATTTACTAACAAATCAATATTTAGGTGACCACAAACGAAAACTAATTTATTATCTCTTATAAGCTTAGGTACTTAAAATTTCTCCCATTATCATTAAGAATGATGACAAGTTTGATGCTGGTGGTCTATAAACACTTAAGAAAGTTTGGCCTTCAACTTCTGTACATGCTACCTCACACAAGCAATCAACAGAGCAAGCGGTGATATATTTTTGTTCCTTATATCTAAGAGATTTGTTCCTTATATCTACGTAATATTAAAGTACCACCTCCTACTGAGCACCTGTTGTATGCACTAGTAACAGAAAAATATTAATTTTAAACAACATTCTATCTGGTTTTAGCCAGGTTTCACAAAAACATAAGATATCTATATCATATTTATCTATTAACATTTCCTCATCTAATATTTTGCCGGAGAAATGATTTATATTCTGATGATATAGTAAAATTGTGTTATTATACCTCTCCTTTGTCACATCTAAGGGTTTAAACAATGTGTTTTAAATTGGATTTTTAAATGAAAGCCAGATTTGCAATCACCACCCCCAAAAACCCATTACACGATACCCATATCGAATGTGTGAGAAAAAGTTGCATCCGCCATCTTGGATTTTAAAATGAATGCCAGATTTGCAATCACCACCCCCAAAAACCCATTACACGGTACCCATATCAAATGTTTGAGAAAAAGTTGCATCCGCCATCTTGGATTTTAAAATGAATGCCAGATTTGCAATCACCACCCCCAAAAACCCATTACACGATACCCATATCGAATGTTTGAGAAAAAGTTGCATCCACCATCTTGGATTTTAAAATGAATGCCAGATTTGCAATCACCACCCCCAAAAACCCATTACACGATACCCATATCGAATGTTTGAGAAAAAGTTGCATCCGCCATCTTGGATTTTAAAATGAATGCCAGATTTGCAATCACCACCCCCAAAAACCCATTACACGATACTTATATCGAATATTTGAGAAAAAGTTGCATCCGCCATCTTGGATTTTAAAATGAATGCCAGATTTGCAATCACCACCCCCAAAAACCCATTACACGATACCCATATCGAATGTTTGAGAAAAAGTTGCATCCGCCATCTTGGATTTTAAAATGAATGTCAGATTTGCAATCACCACCCCCAAAAACCCATTACACGGTACCCATATCAAATGTTTGAGAAAAAGTTGCATCCGCCATCTTGGATTTTAAAATGAATGCCAGATTTGCAATCACCACCCCCAAAAACCCATTACACGATACCCATATCGAATGTTTGAGAAAAAGTTGTATCCGCCATCTTGGATTTTAAAATGAATGCCAGATTTGCAATCACCACCCCCAAAAACCCATTACACGATACCTATATCGAATGTTTGAGAAAAAGTTGCATCCGCCATCTTGGATTTTAAAATGAATGCCAGATTTGCAATCACCACCCCCAAAAACCCATTACACGATACCCATATCGAATGTTTGAGAAAAAGTTGCATCCGCCATCTTGGATTTTAAAATGAATGTCAGATTTGCAATCACCACCCCCAAAAACCCATTACACGGTACCCATATCGAATTTGTGAGAAAAAGTTGCATACGCCATCTTGAATTAAAAAATAAATTCCAGATTTGCAATCACCACCCCCAAAAACCCATTACACGATACCCATATCGAATGTTTGAAAAAAGTCTTCATCATCACTTTCACTTCCTCAAATGGTGCTTTTCGGGAGCAACTGCACAAGGTACTATTAGAAATACCCAAAACGCTATAGGTGTGCCTATAATATTTAAAGAGTTCCCTCGCTTTCTCCAGGATCCCATCATCAGATCCTGATTTCATAACAATGGAACCAACTAGAAAGTATACCCTTTCAAACGAAAAAAAATTCCAAATTGGTCCAGCTGTCTTCGAGTTTGAGGTTACATACATAAAAAAAAGTTTAAGACGAACTGAGAACCTTCTCCTTTTTTTTTGAAGTCGGTTAAAAAGCAATAATACCATCACAAAATAGAAATACGTACTTTTTATGAGAATGGCTTTTTTTTCGAAAATTTGCGCCAACTTTCTTCTAATAATATTTTTTTTTACATTTTCCCATAATAAAACAAATATTAAAAAAAAAATGTTAAAGAAATATATATTGAACAATAAAAAGTAATTGTTGGGTATGCATAATAAATCGTACTCAAAAAACAAAAAATATGACTTATGTTATTCAACGGATTGCTGCAATACATACGTACACAATAGATCGCGAATTATCGTTACCGGCGAAACGCTCCACGATGAGACGTGACCCCTCTCTGAGCTCCCGTGGACGACTGAATTTTCGACCGGTGTACGTTGCGTATGGTTCAAAATAGCGCGCAAATTAGAAGAAAAAATTAAAATTAAAACAACCAAGCGACATTTTTGAAATGTTAAAGCTGTAAATGATAGTATGATAATTAGAGAATAATATGAATTGAAGTTTATGAAAAAATTCAACAGTTTACTATCAAAATTCAGCGACGCACGAGCATGTTTTGTAAGGATTTTTGTCCAACTTTATGTATTTTTGTTTAATAAACTATAAAATATTTTTAAATTTTGCCAACTATGTTTGCTAACACATTTATTCTAGTGTTCATTACATATTTTTGTATGGTAATTAAAGTACTATTATAGGTTATATTCCTTTAGTTGTGAAGACCGTTTTGAGTTATTTTACTCGGCGCAGGCTTAAGTAAAACAACAAATCGAACAACAGTCTTAAGAGCATATCACGGCCTGGTTACCTCAACATTGAGGTACGGAATTATATTTTGGGGTAATGCAACAAGTAAAGATAAGGTATTTAAGTGCCTAAACAGATGCATTAGAGCGATTTGCCATTTAAAGAGTACTGAAGAGAATTGTCATTTTATTGGCAAGTGATGTGGAAAGTTATTGACCCTCGTAGTGCTGTGACACGTTTGTTATGATTGGTATTCAAGAAATATATGAAACCTATAATTTTATATCAATTCTTTGAGTCAGTTATTTTGAGCTGAAACTGTGCATAGAGACTCCATACCAGATGTTGTTTTCAGCCCTTTTGGATATATATGGGGTTTCCGTTACACATTTTATACGAAATATCCATGTTCATCAAAACATAAATGACATAAATTTTCTAGAGTAAGTAGAAAATGTCGTTGTGACCAGTTACAAACAGTTGGATCCAAAACATCCTATATAATGATATACTGCCGTCGTAAGAAAAAAGGGCACAAGTAACATTTAAAAAAAAATTGAGTTATATACATACTTAGAATCAGAGAAAAAAGGCGAATCTGCTCAATTTTTTGTAGAATTTTATCTTCAAGGAATTCGGAGATACAGTAGGCTCAAAAGGCACAAATGACACTAATATTCATGTTTTATTGAATGAAAAGGCACATTTATATACCATTATATTGAAAAGGCACAAATACGTAGATGTGACTATTACTTCATACAGATTTTTACTAAAAACTACTTTGAAAAGGCACAACGACAAAATAACATAAAGAAAAGGCTCAAATGCCAGATGTGCCCTGTCTACTTAATTAGTGATCTATGCATGTTTCAATTAATTTACGTATAAAAGGCACAAATAACCAGTTGTGCCTTTTCTTTAAATTATTTACGATTAGGGGTGAGGAAAGGAGGGCAGGGTTTGATTGAAATGCGCCAGTTGTGCCTGAGACAAGGCTTATCGTTTTAAATCAGAGTTTTGTTCCTGTAGGTGACAAATAAGGTTACATGGAGTTGGCAAAGCACTGGGAACCTTATGGCACGAAGCTATTGCAGGGAGAAAAAAGGAAGACATAGTTAGCTGCTTTCAAGCATTTTTCTTGAAAACCGGGACTGCAAAAATGTGATTTTGTGGCTGGATAAATGCGCGTCTCAAAACAAAAATTGGTGCCTTTTTCCTACTTAGTCTAATTAGTCAATTTTAAGGGTGTAATATTTACACCCTAGAAATTGACTAAATAGACTAAGTAAGTGTTGTGCTGCGTTATCTGGAAGTTGGTCATACTTTTATGGCTGCCGATGAATTTCACCATAGAGTGGAGCAATCACTTAAGAAGAACAAGCGAGTATATGACTTTGAAGATTTTTGCAAAGCTGTCGCTGATACTGGTTCAAATACTGTGGTGAAAAAAATTACAGTCCAGGATTTTCACGATTTTGAAGACTGCTCTTCGTCGTATAAATTACAACATTGTACTCCGAGCGCGAGTGTGCCGCAAGCTTATTTAAGAAACATGTCTGAAATCACTTTTCAGCGAGGGAGCAATTCGATATTCTACAAGAACAGCCATGACACTGAAGAGCAAATAGAATTGGATTTCTTGAGAGTTAAAAATCTTAAAATTGGCATTCCATTGCCTAAGCAGAAGCTTTCTCCACGAGGTATAACATCGGAGAGGAAGTCAGCTATACTTTCCAAGCTTGGGCCACTCATACCTGAAAACAGAAGAGGTTTTTGGGAAACCCTACCCGTTAACGACAATTCAGCTGATCTCACAGAAATTTATGAAGACTGAAATTAAAGACTACTTTTTAAATTAATATTTTAAACAAAACTGATTATTTAATTTTCTTTAAACTTTTTTCTAGTTATTACCAATATATTGCATTGTGATAATTCAACCAAGTGCCATGTTACGTTTGTTATAGTTACATTTAATTTTTATAATAAAAATAATAGTATTTTTTTAAAATATTAAACTACGAGTGTCTTTAATAATTACGGGTGTAAGCTATTTCCTGCAGATGAACAATACATAATTAGAATAAGCTCTAATAGAGTAGCTTAATAAAGGTTCAAAACCAAAATTTATGCTCCTTTATACTTGGAATACGCATCCGAGATATGGAATCCATGCTATCATAAATATATTGACCGCATTGAGAGCATCCAAAAAGGGTTCATTAAATATCTCTGCTTCCATCAAAGAATACCATATAGGTCCGTAAATTACCTTGATCTCTGTAAGAAGTATCATTTACCACCGCTAAATATTCGGCGTGACGTTTCTGACTGCGTTTTTTTATTGAAGACTTTTAACAATTCAATTAACAGCCTTGATATATTATCAAAATTTTATTTTAATGTTCCTTGTTCTAAACGGTTCTATCCACCGCTAATCCGCGAAATATGGACAGAATTCGTATGTGTTGCGTGCAAGCAGGAGCTTTAATGAGGTGTGCAGGCAGCATGACATTGATCCATTTAGAACAAGTGTGTCATCAGCGAGAAGGTGCTTAAGCCTTAAATTTTTTAAGGAATAACTAGTTTTAAGTAATCATGAAACTTTATTTAGTTGTTTAGGTTTATACATATTATTATGTTATTAAGTTTGCCGATTTCCTGCTGACAGTACTATGTCGTTCATAGTGTTCCTTAATTTCATATGTAACTAACGTGGAGACCTGTAATTGGCTGTCAAATTTTCACACTGTTTCTTGATTGATTTAAGTAGCTGTTGGTCTCCTATGTAAATAAATAAATAAATTACTACCCCTATTAAGAATATATTGATTTATTTTTCATATTGTGTTTTAGAGTAACTATTTTTTTATAGATTTTAAAGTTAGGGGTCCAACCTATTAGTAAAAAGAATAAAAATATTTAATTTTACTTATTTTGGGTATCTAACTAACTAAAACGTGTAATTGAGTTTAAGTATTAGCACTTTTTGTTTCTAATTCATAAGTTCTATTTGTTAACCAAAATTGTAGGTAGATGCTTATCCCTAATAATTTATATATGACTAGCTTTTGCCCGCGACTTCGTCCGCGTGGAATAGTTACTTTGGGCTAACGTTAAATTTAACCCCGATTTTGAAACATTCTTCATTGGTGCTCCGCTCCTTTTGGCCTTAGCGTAATGATATATAGCCTAGCCTTTCTCTATAAATTTACTATTTAATTAAAAATATTTTTTCAATTCGAACCAGTAGTTCCTGAGATTATCGCGTTCAAACAAACAAACAAACTCTTCAGCCTTATATTATTAGCATAGATAGCTGTTGCCCGCGACTTCGTCCACGTTTCCGTCGTTTTTCGTAAAAAAAGTAGCCTATGTCCTTCCTCACGGTTCAGTGATTTTGATGTAACAGACAGATTAACTTTCGTAATTTAGTAGGGAAATATAATACGTCAATCTATAATACTGTTGAAAAAGATCGCAATACGGAACCTCACAATATTATTGTTAATAGCTGTGCCCGCGACTCCGTCAGCGTGTAACTCCTTGTGTGTTATTAAGTTAATGTATTGGTGTATACATGAGGCTTAAGTACCTATAGAACGACAATACTTCAGCGCAAAGCTTCCAGGTAAACTATGTTGAAAGTTGACCCGTCCGGCACGTGAACATAAAGATTTCTAGAACTGCTAACCCGGGAAAGAGCGACGTAGGTACAACTGACCATGCGAGAAACAACTGACACCGAGATCTACTCCAGCAACACGAAAAGTCTACCCTTGAGCCTTATTAATTGTCATTGCATAACACACCGATACTGGGAATCGCGTTCTTTTAAATTGGAATGGAAAATTATTTGGTATTATGGGAATTCTGGGAGTAAAGACGGTTTCTCCTGCACCACAACCTGTTAAAATTTGAGCCTCGATTATATTTTGTTGCAACTGGGTTACTTTTAGCCGAGTTCCATTGCAAAGTTGTGGTGGTTTTAAATTTCGGAGCAGAATAATAATCAGAAAGCTTCGAACTGCTAAGCTATCGGGAGTTACACGTGTTATTGTGAGTCAACCATAAAAGATAGATATATGCTGTCATGGGATATTTTTTATATAATTTTAAGGAGAACATTTCCGTCATAAATGATTTCTGTGTAGCTTTAACCATTAAGGTTGCACACGCGACGGAAGCTTAAAAAATGGAGTAACTTCTCCCGTTTTCCCAACATTTCCCTTCACTGCTCTGCTCCTATTGATTGCAGCGTGATGAAAAGTATACTATAACCTGCTCAGGAGTCTGAATATTAATTGTACCAAGTTTCGTTAAAATCCGTCGAGTAGTTTTTGTTTCTATAACGGTTATACAGACAGACAGACAGACAGACAGACAGACAGACAGACAGACAAAAATTTTACTGATTGCATTTTTGGTATCAGTATCGATCCCTAATCACCCCCTGATAGTTATTTTGTAAATATATTTCATGTACAGAATTGACCTCTCTACAGATTTATTATAAGTATAGATTATGAGAATTCTGGGAATAAAGACGGTTTCTCCTGCACCGCAGCCTGTTAAAATTTGAGCCTTGATTATATTTTGTTGCAACTGGGTTACTTTTAGCCGAGTTCCATTGCAAAGTTGCGGTGGTTTTAAATTTCGGAGCAGAATAATAATCAGAAAGCTTCGAACTGCTAAGCTATCGGGAGTTACACGTGTTATTGTGAGTCAACCATAAAAGATAGATATATGTTGTCGTGGGATATTTTTTATATAATTTTAAGGAGAACATTTCCGTCATAAATGATTTCTGTGTAGCTTTAACCATTAAGGTTGCACATGCCACGGAAGCTTAAAAAATGGAGTAACTTCTCCCGTTTTCCCAACGTTTCCCTTCACTGCTCTGCTCCTATTGATTGTAGCGTGATGAAAAGTATACTATAACCAGCTCAGGAGTATGAAAAATAATTGTACCAAGTTTCGTTCAAATCCGTCGAGTAGTTTTTGTTTCTATAACGGTTATACAGACAGACAGACAGACAGACAGACAGACAGACAAAAATTTTACTGATTGCATTTTTGGTATCAGTATCGATCCCTAATCACCCCCTGATAGTTATTTTGTAAATATATTTCATGTACAGAATTGACCTCTCTACAGATTTATTATAAGTATAGATTATTCAATATTAAGAACGTTTTTTTTGTTTAAATGTTGGTGTCCTAGAAGAAGATTTGTTAAGTTTCAGTTATTTGGATAAGCTAACCAGAAATGGCATGACAATATATATGTTTTTAGAGTTTATTAAACATAATTGTTTGTTTTTTTATAGAAAAAATTAAGTCAATTTACATTAAAAAGGCGCAATTAGACAAATGTGCTCTTTCTTTTAGACTCAATGACCAATTTGCTTGAAATATTAAAAAGAAAGGTCACATTTGGTTACCTATGCCTTTTCTTTGTAGTAAGTGGTATATTTAATTTATTTTTTGTTTTAAGTTGAAAGGAATAATTTGAATTTATTTAATAATTAAATATATATAAGAGCTAAAAAGTAAAAAATATAATAGTACTAACCTTCACGCATATATCATCGGTATTTTTTTTTTCTTTTAAGCAATAGGTTTCCACACTATGAAGCAGAATATGGTAAAAACTTTAATCCCAATTATCTCAGTTTGACCAACATGATAGATGTGCCCTTCTCTCTTACGACGGCAGTATAGGAAGAGTATTTTCGTAATGGCTCCAAAACTATATGGAGACAGGTGGAGGAGGAGTGTCGAGAGGTACAGCATCAGGGTTTGGAGTCCCCATTTTATTGGAATAAATACGCTGGTATAAGCAAAATCTGATACCTATTTATTTACTGAGTTTACTAATAATGAAATAATGACATTTATTTTGCAAACTAGATGAGGCCAGTGTTTCCTCTGAGTTTGTTTCCTGGTTTCTTCTCAGAGTAGTCAGTTCGGAAACACTGGCCTCATCTAGTTTGCAAAATAAACATCATTTGCTTTATCTTTAATCTTTAAGCAAATTACAAAGAAAGAATACAGTTAGGCGAACAGACCCTTGTAGGGTCACAGTTCGTATAGTGGCCAAGCCACCCAATTACAAAGAATGCAGTTAGGCGAACAGACCCTTTTAAGGTCACAGTTCGTATAGTGGCCAAGCCACCCAATTACAAAGTGTAGGTATCCGCCCGCTATTAGCAGGGTTATACGGGCCATTATTTTTTTCCAGGGCCCAAATTGACTAACTATGTGGTAAAAAATAATTTTAAAACATATTCGTTTTTTTTTTAATTTTTAGGTTAATTTAGTTTTATCAATATTTAAAGTAAACAGTACAGTCATCAGCAGCGACGTTTTTTTACTATTTATTGTTTAGTTTGATGTTAATACAAGGAAAGGAATAGAAAAACAACAACTGTGTTACTTACTTAGAATAATCAGTTTTATTGGTAGGAACTTTTACATCAATTTTAAAAACCTATCAGACATAAACTTAGACAAGAATTACAATAATCCTATAATGTAAAATCACAATCATCTCAGTCTAATATCTTATTTTCTAATTAAGTTTACCAATGCGTTACGTTATTTTAATTTCAGCTACTGTAATTTCTCAAAATATGCCTCAATAATAGCAATTTAAGCTCAATCTTTTTAGTATAGGTTGAAATATGGTAGATAAACAAAAAAATATAAAATTTGTGATGTTTGAAAATTATATTTAACCTTTATAGCTCTTAACGTATTCAGGAAAAGAGGGACAAAAAAGTAACGCAGTAGTTGGATAAGTAAAACAGTGGTAATCTTATCACAGACTAGGTTTTTTTTTCGCTTTAACTAATAGAAACACGCTAAAAACAATAATAAAGTATTTTAAATCAAATAAAACTTCTCTTTAAAAAAAAAAAACAAAACAAAATCCTCTCAAATTAACATTTTTAAACGTAAAATCTTTGTCTCATCAGTCTTATTTCTCAAATATATTTAATTGAACATCAAATTCGTAATATACACGTTTACCTTTCTTAAATATTTTAGGGTTTTATTGATACCGAGAGTTTCTTGAATAATGGAGGTTTTCAGCCTGGAATTTTTATGACATGTTCGCCAAAAATACGCCTGATAGCTAAACGGTCTTTAAGTTTCTTTATTCTGGAGTAATAGTTTTTAATAGCGTTAGACAAAGCTATGTATTTTTTGTCTCCGTCCTCCGACTTTTTTCTTTTTTGTCTTTGGTATCTTTTCTTGTACTTGTTACATTTTCTTTTCAATTTCTCGTTTTCTTCCTCCAATTTCTTATTTTGTCTATACAAAATTCTTATTTTGTATAATGCAGATCTGTCTCGTCTTACTTGTCTTCTTCCTTTTGACCTTGGAGAAACCGGAGTTCCTGATCGTGGTGTTGAAGCCGGTGTATAATCTAGAATAACTTGCTCTCTTTTCTGACGTTCTCGAAGTTTCTTGTTTGCTATCTTCCATTTACGCTTTGCTGATCTATGTTCTCTCTCTGTCATATCCTTTACAAGTTTTTTAGTAGCAAGATATCCTGTTTCAATTTTTCCCTATAACGCCGTTGTTTTTATGCCGGTGTTAACGCCATTATATTGAAAATAATATACTGTAACAAAATAACCCAATAATTAATTAAGTGAACTGTAAATTAGATAAATACACTTAGAAAACTGTTTACTTTGCAACTGCGTTATTTCTCGTGGTAACGCAGTGTAGTGGTAACGCAGTTGTAAAAATAACGTGTATTCTAACATTTGAGTCATATGATAATAAATACCTAATCATTTTTGATGACATGCAAATATTTACTTAATCTATTACAAAACGCAATAAAAAAACATTCAAATATCTTAAAAACTCACCGTTTGTCGTCGGTAACTCAGCGGCCGCACAATAAACACACGCACCTCTCCGGTCGACTCGCGCTCGACTGATGCGGCCAGCGTCAAGGCCATGAACACCCGCCTCACCCCGCCAGCAATTCACATTAAATCAAACTAACTTAGTCGAAAATATACTAAAAAAGCCGAATTTAAAGCTCACTTTTGCTTGGTAACGTAGAGCACTTACGTTTTTTTTCTTCAACAGGGACAAGACAAGAAATATTTCGTAAATAATACACGGTTAAAGGAAAGATAAACTTATTAGCCTGTTACTAAAGTTCATACTTATCTTAATTTCCGTAGATATTTTAATTTAATAGTGCCATAAAGAGTTTTAATGTAATGTCAACGTATTTGAAGCGAGTTGCTTGCTGGGACAGCCGGATTTTGTATGAGATACGACTGAGTTACCGAGAAAAGCGACTGAGTTACCGTAATTTACGTCAAATTATAACATTTTTCACTAATGTTTATGTCTTCTTAGAAGGGTATTATTATTACGTTTCTACCAATAGCGATTTTATTTTAGTAATCATAGTTTTTTTTAATGTAATAGGTTCTGTTCTTGAGAGACCGATTATGGGCCGCGGAAAAAAATAATGGCCCATACAGCTATTGTAAATATACAGCAGCGCTGTACCAAATAAACCGACAGTTTTGTCGGGAGCAGGGGAGCTCTTTATTGAGTCAAATCCGAAGACAGACTGACGAGCTTACCAAGTGCATGGTTTTTTATAAGACGATACCCGCTCTTTGAAATCCCTCCAACTCTGTCCATTGGCGCGAGGAAGTGCGTCACGTGTTTACTTGATACAAAACGTACTAAATCTTATAAGACTTACATTATAAAATAATCAAATAATACAAGAGTAATTATCGTTAATAAACAATGGTGATTTCACAAAGTTTAAATTACAGCAACATGTCATCCATTGTTTTGAACAAAGCTATCGGTCACACTTATCGAAATAAGTTGCCAAAAATCAATTAGTGCGTACACTAAGTACTTAATAAATTACGTTTCGATTTATCAGACAGTAATTGATACTAAAAGATCACTTAAATTCATAACAAGAAAATCAACTCGTTACAAAATATGATGAATACCCATTTAGATACGTTAGGTACTTTATGTATGAGGATAACGATCTGTATGGTTTATTTGGAAGCGCTCCTTAAATACTATGACAGTCATGCAATAATCAAAATAGATGGGGTACATTAATAACACATTTCGGTAATGTGGGTACTTGTGCCGCGCTCCCTTCATGGAACAAGCGCGATGATGCGGACGGCCAGTCCGCATTCCTAAAACTTCGGCTTGCTTATATTTTTCGTTAGTGAAATATATTTTTCGTTAGTGAAATATATTTTTCGATAGTAAAATATAATTTTCGTTAGTGAAATATAATTTTCGTTAGTTAAATGTGCTTTTCGTTAGTTAAATATGCTTCTCCTTAGTTTTAAAAGTGCTTTTCCTTAGTTTTAAATATGCTTTTCGTAAGAACGTTGAACTACAAGTTGCAAAATAAAGGTTACTTATTATTTAACACGACGACGCAAAGGAGAGATAACGGTAAATGTTTGTATCGTTGAATTATCTATAGACCGTTCGGCCAATCTGACTATTCAGCAAACATACTACTAAGCCATTCAGTTACTGTGAATACATATCGTTCTACTTGTGATACGCTCAAAAGTGACCTAATTTGACTACTAAAATTAGGTTCAAACTTATTTAATTGTTTTTTTTTCTTACTCGACTCCCGATATCATCGGCTTTTGCAACTATTTTTATGCTGGTCCATCAAGGTTATTCGCAAAGTTCCTCGATGCTATGGCACCATCAGGCTGAATTGCTGTCACTGGCTACTGGATCAAGGACCGGAAGCACCACATCATCATCTAAACGGCAGCAATGACAAGACAGCATCACGGATGGAGAGGCCTTCTAATATTGTAGGATCCATTCTGAAACTTTTCACACAATGCATTAGAATAAGGGCAATAGTGACATAAATGTACCCTCTTTTTAAAATAAAATCACGTGAACCAAAACTCAATAAACCGAAACAAAATAAGTGGGCTGTGAAGAATCCCAGTTCTGATGTAAGAAGAGAGAATATATAAAATAGATATATAATATAGTATATGTATAAAGGATGTTATTTATAAAAGTAATTAATTATCAATATCTATTTATTATGTATTTACCGATTAATTATCAATTAATCGATATTACCATAGTTGTCAGGTATATTATAGAAATAATTAGCAGTTTGTATAGTAATATTGTTTTTCTATGGAGAAGAACCGGCAAGAAACCCCACAGTTACTCTTTTCAAAACATAGTTAATTTTCCCATAATCATTAATTCACTATATGTATTACAATATTAAATTATCACACGATTATCAATTTCTAACACTGTCGCATTAAAGTAACAAATACAAAACAGTTAATTTATATTCAAATACAATAGCAATACGATAGGAGTGTTATACCAATTCTACACATAAAAATATTAGAAAATATTAATAAAAGTTAGAAACAACACAAGTTTCTGTGTTTCAAGTGACTGCTCCAGAGCGACTGTGAGTGACTGTGTCTAGAACTTTTTTTTTCTCTGAGGTTGTCGGCTGCTTAACCGGGCTTGCCTGTGGTTGCCTTAATTAATAAATTAATTAAAGCCTCCAGCCAGACCTTATTAAAAACTTACAAACTAGGCGACTACACGCTAAGGGCACCCCCTGTGGGGTACGGACCTAGGCTTAGGGCGTCGCAGGGGAGGGCAGCTAGGGACAGGCTGGATCATATCATTATTATTATTAATAAGGGAATTTAAAGCTACTGGCTCAGCGTCGCGGGCTGGCTCTGGCAAGGGTCGGGGTGGACTATTACGGGGACGTCGCGGCGGGCCTCGGCGGCGAGGACGGAAGGACGGTCGGTTTTTGTGTTTGTGTGCCACTGTATTTGTTTCCCTACGGTTCTCTTGGAGCAGGGTGATTGCGTCATCGGGAGTGACTAGGGTATGCCTTGGTCGGCGAATCTTAGAGATACGCGAGGGTTCGTATTGGGCGGCCGATACGATAAGGGGATTCCTATGTTGGATTGACGTTTCAAAGAAGCGCTTGGAGACGCGTTTCATGAACTGTTGGATGGTGGGCATCTTGAGGTCTACGTGAAGAAGCTCATTTCGAACATAAAAGGGGGCTCCCGTGACTCTACGGAGGAATCGGTTTTGGAGGGTCTGCATCTTGTGGAGGAGGTAGGGCTTTGCGTGTGCTAAAACAACGCAGGCGTAGGTCATGATGGGACGGATGACCGCGGTGAAAATACGCAGCTTGCACCTGAGTGATAACTTGCTGCGAGAGCCAAGAATGAAGTGGAGCCTACCTAGAGCGAAAGCGGCGCGCGAACGTGCCTGCTTTATGTGCTCAGCGAAGGAGAGGTGTCTATCGAGGACCACGCCTAAGTATTTGGCTTGCTTTTCCCAAGGGATCGGCTTGCCGTACATGGTAATCGGACGGGGGGAGGGTGGGTTTATCCGCGGTTTAGAAAAGAGGACTGCCTGGCTTTTGTCTGGATTGACTTCGATTCTCCATTTCCGGAACCACTTGGTCAGAGTATTTGCGGAAGTTTGGAGAGTGCGAGCGATGGCATCGGGTTTAAGACCGGTATAATAGATAGCCGTATCGTCGGCGAATAGGGCTAGCTGGGTATTTTTATGCTTGGGAATATCACTAGTGAATAGCGTGAAAACGAGGGGGGATAGTACGGAGCCTTGAGGAACTCCTGCGCGAATGGGATGGGGGGAGGAAAGCTCCCCCTCAATTCGATAACGAAAGGTGCGATTCGATAAAAAGTCCCGTAGGATGAGCACGAGACGGTCAGGCACGCCGAGTTGGTATAGCTTATAGATTAAGCCATTGTGCCAGACTTTGTCGAACGCTTTCGCTATGTCGAAGAATAAGGCTCCCGTTATTGCGCCCCGTTGGAAGCCGGCGCTGACGTGTTCTACGATGCGGTGGACTTGTTGGATACATGAGTGTTCGGTTCTAAGTCCGAACTGCTCATTGGGTATTAGACTCTTTGTTTCGGCAAAATCTTTGAGCCGCTTATATATAAGCCTTTCATAGATTTTACCGAGGACGTTGAGTAAGCTAATGGGACGGTAGCTAGACGGGTCAGACTTGGGCTTGCCTGGTTTGGGAATACCTATGACGGTGGCCTGTTTCCAGGTTGCGGGGAACATATTATTGCTCAATGCGCCATTGAAGATGGCAGTCATTAGCACTATAAGTTGGGCGGGGAAAAGTTTGAAAACCCTATTGGTGATGCCGTCGGAGCCAGGGGCTTTTCGCGGTTGGAGACTTTTAAGGATATCCTGGACCTCATCAGGAGTGATGGGGGCCAGTGGATTATCGGGATCTTCGACGGGCGGAAGGGAAGTTCTACGTTCGACTTCGGCGTTCACCATATCGAGGTGGGCTTGGTCTACTGGTTGAGAGCTGGGAGAACACTGGGACTCTAGGCTGTTGGCTAGGCATTCTGCTTTTTCAGAGTTATCGAAGGCGATACTCTTATCGGGACGAATGAGAGGAGGCATTGTGGCCCCTTCAGTGGATCGTAACTTCCTCTGAAGCTGCCAGAAGGGTGGGCTCAAGTTCACTCAGCATCTTGTCCCAGCTCGCATTACGCTGCTCGGCATTGCGTTTCCTTACAGCACGCTGTAAGTTGCGCATGTGAGCTTCGTTTGCGGCGCAGGGAAAAACGCTGTACGCACGGATGGCTGCGTTCTTCTCGGTTATCAGATTCCGTACATCGTCTGGGAGTTTCCAGCGGCGGTCTTCCGCTACTGGAACTTCCCTTGAACAATCGTTCAGGACGGATTGTACGTGATCTGTAAGCGAGTCGATCGCCGCCGTCGTGTCAGTGACTGAGACTATGTGGTCAGGAATGGTGTCCAAGTGAGGCGACGTGGTGGATTTCAGTTTTTCACTTACTTTCCTCCAGTCGGTGATTAATTGGGTCGGAGGAGGTTGGATAGGATCATGGTTACCCGAGCGGGAACCTAGGTGTAGGATAACCGGACGGTGATCCGAGTTGAGCTCGCGAAGCGCTTCTATGGAATGTAAATGGAGGTTTACATTCTTTAGGAGCGCCACATCGAGGACATCGGGCCTATGGTTGGGGTCGTGTGGGTAGTGGGTGGGAGTCATCGGAGCGATGACGTCATAGTTTAGGGTCGCGCCTAGGTTATACAAGATTCTGCCTCTGGCATTTGTCGTGTTGCTGTTCCAAGCGGGGTGTTTGGCGTTGAGATCGCCCGCTAGTAAGACGGAGTCGCTCAGGCCGAAGAGAGTCGTGAGATCGCTGGTGAGCGCGATAGGATCGTTTGAAGCAAGAGACGCGACCGATGGTGGGGGATGGTAGGCAGAGATGATGGTTATCGGAGGATGACCAGTCATGTCTAGTCGACAGGCAGAGTACTCTAGGTGAGAGAGAGGCGCGGGTGGGGTCAGAGGGATGCAGTATAACTCCTTCCTATAATAAATAAGGGTACCGCCGCCGTGGCAGCGTGTTCTGTCATTGCGAACTAGACGGTAATTCGCAATTTTGGGGTCAGCGCGGTGGGGTTTCAAAAGAGTCTCCTGTATAAGGAGGACGTCTAATTGTTGGTCGCGGAGGAATTTAGTTATTTCAGCGCGTTGGTTGAAAATGCCACTGGCGTTGAAAAAACCTAATTTAAGGGATCGAGGCCTAGTGTGTCTAGAACGACTGAGCGGCGGCTTTTATACACAGTGCAGTGTAAACAAGTGACGTCACATCGTACGATTTTAAAACAGATTTGTTAACGTTTGTATTTTAACATTAAACTATGATTAAAATATGATTCGGGATACTATGCTCTCTTAACATATCTCCAACAGCTATTGATTGGTTTCGTAGTTACCTGTGCGGCCGCCGACAACGTATTTGCATTGAAGGTTCGTTGTCTTCCTGGTGCAATACTACTGCTGGCGTACCACAGGGGGGCGTTCTCTCTCCTCTTCTTTTCGCCATATTTATAAATTCTATTTCAAATGAACTTCTCTCATCCTACCACCTTTATGCTGACGATCTGCAAATTTATTCGCAAGCTCCCGTTGAAGATTTATCTGAGGCGGTGAAGGCGGTGAATAAAGATTTAGCGCGTATTTCCGATTGGAGTTTGTATCATGGTTTGAAGGTTAATCCTGCGAAGACTAAAGTCATTATTGTTGGCAGCCCTAGGCTACGTTCCAAAATTGACTGGACGACCCTTCCCCAAATAATTTTTGATGGAACTGTTATACCCTACTGTGACTCAGTAAAAGACCTTGGCATTTATATTGATAAGGATTTGTCTTGGGGTCCCCAGTTGCAGGAAGTGAGCCGCAAACTGTTTGCCTCTGCGGGGTCTTTACGCAGATTGCGCAATTTCCTACCGACTGCTACTAAAACTGCGCTTGCCCAATCTCTTCTACTCCCTATCCTTGACTATGCTGATGCAAGTTATCCAGATCTAACTGAAGTGCAGCTAGATAAGCTTGAGCGACTCCAAAATTTTTGTATCAGATTCATATTTGGTTTGCGCAAATATGATCATGTTTCTGAGTTTCGCACTAAACTCAAGTGGCTGCCTATCCGCCTTCGCCGGAATGCACATATTTTATCATTACTCTACAGTATTCTTTTCAATCCAACGACTCCCTTTTACCTCAAAGAACGTTTTAAGTTCCTTCATGACACACATGTTAGAGATTTGAGATCATCAGAGAATTTGAGACTTTTGATGCCTACCCATTCCACAAAATTTTACGACCAGTCGTTTACGGTGCAGGCCATTCGGTTGTGGAATGGATTGCCGGTGTCAGTAAGACAAGCTCAGTCACTTGCTGTTTTTAAAAGCTCGGTTGCCAATCATTTTATTTCAAACTTATGATTATTCCTTTGCTTTCTCCACACGATGTTAAAGAACACATTATATATTTATTTATTTTATGTACTTATGTATTTGTATATATTTTTTTTTTTTGTTGTATTTTTATTAGTTTTTCCGTTATTAATGAGTATTTGTACAGTAGTACACTAATATAGCCCTCCCCATTTTAAATAAAGCTCATAAAGTCCTTCCAAAGGTTGTCTGGAAGATATCGCTCTCAGCGATAAGACCGCCATTGTAACCAATTTTTTTTTTTACAATATTGTTATTTAAGTGTGATTCAATTATTGGTGTACAATAAAGTATATTCTATCTATATATCTATTAAATTATATAAAAATACAGTAAATATGTTGAAATTAATTCGTTCAATTACATATTAGTCTTACGATAACAGAATTAGTAAACAAGCAACGTTATTTTTTATACTATAGGTAACGTTTAAATATGCTGTTTATACAAGACAACAATGAAAGAACAGTTTAAACTATCTTATAAATAGGTTTCGTACCTAATAGTGTTTACAAGGTTTTGGTAAGAAATAGTTAAATGTTGTGTATCACATGTTAACAAGGTTAGTTTAAATATGCTGTTATACAAAACAACAATGAAAGAACAGTTTAAATTATCTTATAAATATGTTTCGTAATAGTGTTTATAAGGTTTTGATAAGAAATAGTTAAATGTTGCGTATCACATGTTAAAAAGGTTATACCTAATTATTATAGTGATACCAGCTGCTGCCCGCAACTTCCTTCGCGTGGGAGGATTTCTCGCGTAAATCCCGATCCCGTGGGAATTCCGGGATAAAAAGTAGATAGTAGCCGATTCTCAGACCTACTGAATATGCATATAAAATTTGGTAAAAATCAGTAAAGCCGTTTCGGAGGAGTAAGGTAACTAACATTGTGACACGAGAATTTTATATATTAGATTTTAATTGGTGTTCAATTAAAGAAACAAACTTGAGTTAATGTAATAAATCAACTGAAATTATTTGAATAATCCATCACATTCACATCCGCCAAGCAGATAAAGTAAAATATCTGGGTATTATGTTATGATAGATAGTAGGTTAAATTTTCATGAACATATTCACTCACTGAGTAGCAGGCTGCGCAAATTAATCTACGTCTTTAAGACCCTGAGACAGGTGGCTGATGAAAATACACTGGTATTTTGTCCTTGCTCAGTCTTTGCTAACGTACTGTGTCACTTCTTGGGGAGGTGCTCCAAAATCCATTGTACTTGAATTAGAAAGAGACCAGAGAGCCACCCTGAAAGTGTCCTTATTCCGACCCTTTGACTACTCCACTACTCTTCTATATAAAGAAGCAAAAGTTTTGACCGTACGCCAACTTTTCTTACTGCAAACAATATTGAAACAGCATAGCGTCCTTACATATAGCCCCCTTCTCTCTCGTGGCAAAAGGCGGTTCAATCCCGTAGACAATCGACAAACTCGGCTGTCGACCAAGTTTGCTCAGCGATTTTTTTGTTTTCTCGGTCAATACATTTATAATAAGGTTAACAGGATCCTGCATATTTATGATTTTAACAGAAATAAATGTAAATCGAAAGTAACTAATTGGATCCAAGAACTAAATTATCGTGACACTGAAGATATACTTGCTGTCCCTGTATAGACAATGGAAAAAAGACTATTACACTCACCCACTCACTATACATACACACTATACACGCACTTACATCTCCACTTAATACTAATCCCACTAACAATTTTTTTTTGTACTTCAATTAATTTTTATTGTCATTTTCTTGTTAAATTTTAAAAACATGTAAATTATAAGGTGAGTCCTGACACCTAATATATAGAGCACTTGAAATGTTAACCCAAAGGGTGGAGACCTGGTGTCCTGAAATACAGGCCTTGGCCTAGTTTAGGCACCAGTCTCCCACAATGTTTATTGTATGGAATGTGTCCCTAATAACTGTAACATTGTACATAAATATTGTGGTGAGAGAATAAAGATTATGATTATGTTTGTAGCTACGACATGCATCGTGTCAGTACCTGGGGGTACTATCGCAACGGCAGCTTCGACGGGATGGTGAATGCTCTGTACACTGGTAAGGCGGAGATAGGCGGGGCCCCCGTCTTCTACCGCATTGATAGAGGACAGCACGTTCAGTACATCTCGGAAGTCTGGATGTCTAGGTAAAACTTGCTTTGTCAATCAGCTTATAAAAACTAATCATAGAGATCTGCTGTCCATTTTACTCACATAGAATTCGTATGTGCTCACTACCCTTGACATACCTTGGACTTAGGCTACTTTGTTCCACTTCAGTAGTTTTAAAATAGGTACATTTTAAATATTAACGAATTTGTAGATAGTTACCTAAATACGTAACGTAATATGCGTCGTACGTTGGCAACTTTGGGGGTCACACCCTCAGACCAAAAAAAAAAGACTTTTTTAATTGGTCTGAGGTCACACCAATATAGCTTAGTCTGTTTTTGGTTTTAATTGCCAAACTGGCTGAATATTCTGTTTATATCGATATTACAGAATAGGTCCGTTGGGTATTTACTTCCCAGTTAAACCACTGGAAACAGATTCAGAACTTTCTGGTACTTTTATCACAGGCACAGTTTTATCTTCCGCCACCCGAAGTACCCTGGCGGTTTCTATACGATCTACACGCGGCCTCTAAGCGTCGTCGTCTGGTACTGCGTCATTACCATGCTGGTCGTGACCGCAGTCACACTGTGGGCCATGCTGGTGGTGCAGAACAATAGGGGTAATAATGAAGACTCTTCGTTGAGTCTGGCTGGGTTGGTTATTTGGGGAGCGATTTGTCAACAAGGTGAGACTAATTAATAATTTAAATCGCTTCCTTTATTTAAGCCATTTGCCAAATTTTATTTAATCTAAGTATATATAAATCCCATTTTTTATTTTACTTTAATTATTTTCATTGTTTATTAGATATAATTTATGCTTAAAGTCCACTATAGTGGTGGGAAGATAGCTGAAAATCTGGAATAAGACAGGCTGCTGTATTATGTATATCCCGGAATTTCTACGGGCTCAGGGCCAACGCGAAAAAAACAAAAAAACCAAACCAGAAGTATCGGCTTCGAAATTAAAGTTATTTAGTTTTTTTAAGATTTTGAATACCGCCAAGTATTTCTTTGAAAAAATATTATATGCCATCATATGCTTGCTCCGACTTCTTGTCTAACAACTAAATACCTAACACTTTATGTAGAGCGACTAGATCTCCCAGCCAGTCGCGTTGACTGTGTTGCGAACCTAAATGTGTCAACTGGTCTACATTACTGTGCGCTAATAATATAAAGACGCTTGCCAATTTATTTGCACTATGCATACTATTTTTCCATCGGAAAAATTATCATGTGCCATGTACATAAAACGTTTTACACTCCAGGCATTTCATTTATCAGTGCTTACATTCATTAGGTACTGCAGCTCTTCAGCAGTCTCCTTCCATAACCAAAGTCTACTTCCCTTCTAGGTATCTCAATAAATCGAGAGTCTACCTCCACAAAACTGGTAATCTTCACCACGTTCGTATATGCTGTGACTCTGTACCAGTACTACAATGCGACTATAGTCTCCTCATTGCTGTTGGAAGCGCCCAGGAACATTAGGACACTGAAGGATTTACTGGACAGTGATTTGAAAGCCGGCTCTCATGATATTGTGTATGATAAGGATTATTTTAAGGTATGTGAATCATGCAAATCCTGGCTTGAGGATAGCTTGGAGGCTACGACGACCTTATACATGAGGCTTCGTAAGATACGTACCTATACAAGTTAGTAAAGACGTAGGTAATGAATACATTCATGAACAACGCAAAACTATTTCCAAGAGTTAACTAACTCATAGGAATGAAGCTGCCGTGCACTGCCAGTCGCTACAGCTTCAGTTGAGAAAGCTTCTCATGGTATATACTCACCTTAGTAGGAACTTCAGAAGCAGCTAAGACAATTTTGTTATCAGTCAAAGGAAGCGATTGATTAGCTATGCTATGTCATAATCGATAATATTCACTCTTGTTTAAACCCGAAAAGTTTGCTCTTTCAGTATAATCTGACTATGTTTTTGTATTTTTAACCGACTTCTAAAAAAGGATCAATTCGGATGCTTGATTTTTTTTTTAATGTTTGTCCGCGCATATCTCCGTCGCTTGCCAACCGATTTGAAAAATTCTTATCTTGTTAGAAAGGGTATACTTCCCAAATGGTCCCATGAAAATTTTATCGAAATCGGACAAGCCGTTTCTAATGATCTTTTCGTTTACTCTGCATTGCGTTTTTTGTTCACGCATAACTCCGTCATTTACGAACCGATTTGGAAAATTCACTGAACCACAAAAAAGCACGAAAATAAAAACTTTTTTGCAAAAAATAAAACCGACTTCCATATCAAAACAATACAAAGCCAAAAATAATTTTAATTTCGGTAGTCGGTGTTATTTGTTTTGTATTATAACACCGACTACCGAAATTAAAATTATTTTTGGCTTTGTATTGTTTTGATATGGAAGTCGGTTTTATTTTTTGCAAAAAAGTTTTTTTGTTCTTCATTAACGAAAGCAGTGGTACCCCAATTGTTATGGATGCGACTTAAGGCGCAGCTCATGGGTTCGAACCTAGACAGGCAAATTATTTTTGTAACTTTTACAATCATCACTTCTCGCAAATCGGTGGAGAAAAAAATCGTGAGGAAACCGGAATGTCTTAGGACCGAAAAATCCAAGGCGCGATATCCATTGTAGGTGTGTCTCTTGGTAATGAAAGACAAACCCACTTTCACTTTCAAAGTTTATTTTAAACAGGAGAAATATACAGTCTAGAGTATAGGCACAGATTAGGTTTTTACAATAGCAGTAAATACGAGTACACTATTGACTACGAGGTTACATATAAAATCAACGCGGGCTTCGCGGCGGTGTGATATTTAGGAACTGAAGGTAGGTCCGTGAACGCATCGGGCACCGCTGTACGGCGCGAGCGCAGCGATGTATATTTATGCGTATGTACTTGGTTCAAAACTAGCCGGCCTGCCGCATACTACCGAGTGTCATCCGGCGATGCTTGTGAATTATTTATTTTATACGTTTTTTATGATGTGGATGAATGTAAGTGCGTTTTGTATGTGTGATGTATGTCTGTATGCTAAACAATACATAAATAAGTGTGTATATATTTATTAGTATGTATTTATGTTAGGTTTTTAATATATAAAGATGGATAAATTAATAAATACAATAAGTTGCCTACATCACTCCCCTCCAGAGGCCGTGTCTACGGACGATAATAATCGGGGAAATGTACTCGCCTTCCGGATCGTGTCGTCTGTGGGGCTGGTGAGTCTAGTGATTGAGGCTGAGATGGTTGAGGAGTTGGAGGAGGATGTGTAACAATTTGTGTTGGTCTTAGGTCATCTGACAATATATAGGCTGGTTTCAAGCGGTCTATGCTTACTGTCGAGTCTTTACCCTTCACACGAATTACAAAATATTTGGCACACCTCTTCAGTACTTCGTGTGGCCCTGTGTAAGCAGGCTGAAGTGAACCACGTAGCAAGTCTTCCCTAAGAAATACATGGCTATATGTGGCAAGATCTTTATAAACGAAGATTCTGCGAGTAGAATGGTGCTGCGTCGGGACTGGTCGTACTTTCTCGGCATAGGACTTCAATCGTGCCGAGAAATCGGTTATGTCGGTGGTAAATCCTTTTACGTCGTGGCCGAAAAATTCGCCAGGGAGGCGTAGTGGCTCACCGTAAACCAGCTCGGCTGATGACGATTGTAGGTCTTCTTTGAAGACGCTCCTTATGCCGAGTAGCACGAAAGGTAACATCTCAGTCCAGTTTGCGTTAGTATGGCAGATAGCTGCCTTCAACTGCCGGTGAAATCGCTCAACCAATCCGTTGCACTGTGGATGGTATGCTGTTGTCCTGCGGTGATTGAAACCGATCAAGTTGGATAGTTGTTGAAACAGCGCCGATTCAAACTGCTTTCCGCGGTCAGTAACAACTTGGGAAGGACAGCCGTATCGGGACACCCAACAGGATATGAACGCTTTGGCTACCGTTTCGGCGGTGATATCGGTAATAGGTACAGCTTCCGGCCATCGCGTGAAGCGATCGACGAGTGTAAGGCAATACCGATAATCACCAGCTGGCGGTAATGGGCCGATCAGGTCTAAATGGACATGTTTAAAACGCGCTGATGGCAAATCGAGCGTCCCTAAAGGTGACATGACATGCTTATTTACCTTCGTGCGCTGGCATGCTAAACATGCCTTAGACCAATCACGACAATTTTTGCGCATAAGGGGCCAGACAAAGCGCTGCGCAACAAGTTTGGCTGAGGCGTTAGCACCTGGATGGCTAAGTGAATGCAAGCAGTTAAATACCTGCTGACGCAGTGGCACGGGGACGAAAGGCCTTGGAGTCGTTGTACTTACATCGCAGTACAGCTCAGTACGACTACCAGGGACCTTCATCTTTTTAAGACGAAGAGACGTTTCGCCTCGGAGGTTCTCTGCCAGTTCATTGTCTGCTGCCTGAAGTTTGGCCATGATTTCCAAATCAACTGGTATTTGCAGCTCATTGACGCGGGAAAGCGTATCAGCGACAATATTGTCTTTACCCGAAATGTGGCGAATATCAGTTGTGAACTGCGAGATGAAGTCTAATTGTCTGAACTGACGTGGAGAACAATTTTTCTTTCTCTCATGGAAAGCATAACAAAGCGGCTTATGATCTGTGTAGATGGTGAAGAGAGTGGCCTCCAGCATATGGCGGAAATACCGAAAGCTCTCGTAAATTGCCAGGAGTTCTCGATCGTATGGGGAATATTTGATCTGTGCAGGACTCAATTTACGCGAGAAAAATGCAAGAGGCTGCCAAACACCGTCTTTACGCTGCTGTAGTACTCCACCTATCGCCGTATCAGAGGCGTCAGTGACGAGTCCTAACTTAGCGTTTGTGTCGGGGTGAGCTAAAAGAGCTGCGTTACAGAGGCTCTTTTTGCAGTCCTCGAAAGCTTGCAGGGAAACTCCTGTGATGTTGACAGGGTGGGAAGCTTTAACTGATCCAGTTAACAATGCGTTCAAGGGGGCTTGTATTTGTGCAGCGTTGGGCAAGAATCGCCGGTAAAAATTGACCATACCTAGAAAACGTCTGAGCTCCCTAACGGTTTTGGGGACAGGGAAGTCGGCAATAGCTTTCACTTTACTGTCGAGGGGTTTGGTACCTTCTTCTGAGATGTGATATCCTAGAAATATTATTTCTGAGACGCCAAAGACACATTTGCTGGTGTTAATAAGTACGCCATAGTCTCTCATTCGAGTGAAAATCTGCCTCAGATGGTCTTTGTGCTCGTGGATCGTTCTAGAAATAATTAGAAAATCGTCTAAATAAGGGTAGCAAAAATCTAATCCTCGAGTCATTTCATCGACAAATCTTTGAAAAGTTTGGCCTGCATTTCGTAGACCAAAAGTCATAAAAGGAAATTCCCATAAACCGAAAGGTGTAGTGATCGCGGTCTTTGGAATATCGTCCTTAAATATAGGGACGTGATGGTAAGCTTTCACTAAATCGATTACTGAAAAAAATTTACAACCGGACAGACTGTTTGAAAAATCTTGTATATGACGAATAGGGTATTGATCGGGTATAGTTCTAGCGTTGAGTAACCTATAGTCACCACACGGACGCCAACCGTTATCCTTTTTCGAAACTAGGTGGAGAGGTGACGCCCATTGACTGTCAGATGGACGTGCAATGCCATTGGCTAACATGGCCTCAAACTCTTGTTTAGCTATCTTAAGTTTATCGGGCGCGAGACGACGAGGTGAGCATGACACTGGAGGGCCTGGTGTAGTGCGAATATAGTGTACAGTGTTGTGCTTGATGACACCCGGAATACCAGCAGGACGTGTTATTTCCGGATATTCGGACAAAATTGTGTGAAACTCGCTATCACCTACAGTCGTAATTTTTACACTTAGGACATTACAATTTAATTTATATATAGTGGCTACAGTGCTAACATTGGTTAAAGTATCAATAAGTTTTTGTTTGCTGATATCGACTATCAGTTGGTAATGAGCAAGAAAATCTACCCCTATAATTGGTTTTGTGACGTCGGCAATGACGAAACGCCACGGATAGTTACGACGTAACCCTAAGTCTAAGTTTAATTGAATGTAACCATACGTATCGATAGTAGAACCATTGGCAGCACTTAATTGATATGAAGTTTTACAACGGCGGCGATCACTAAGCGCGGTTACAGGGTAAACACAAATATCACTGCCCGTGTCAATAAGTAATTGAATATTTGACTTGCGATCCGTAACGAAGAGGCGACCCGTAGAACTAAGGCAGTCGTCCGTCGCCATCACTGACTGCCCGGGGTGTTTTCCGCCTTGTAGTCACAGGGCTTGATGCATTTCCTAGCCTTGGTGCCATGTTTGTTGTGGTACCAGCAGATCGGGAACCGTCGATAACTGGATTGCGACCTGTGTGGTGTCGCACTCTGCTGTTGTTGCCGAGGTCGTGACTCACGATCGCGAGGTCTTGACTGCCGGCTCACCTGTGCCGTCAGTGCGCTCACTTGACGAGTCAGCTCCTTAACTTGCCGTGTCAACTCGTCCACCGGAGATGATGAAGCTACTGCAACCTGCTGCGTTGGCGTCGCGATGTCATTTATTCGGTCTGCAAGTTCGGCAAGACTGTCCAGTGACAACGACGTCTGCGACGCGACAATCGACTGCATACTTGTAGGAAGACGACTGCTCCAGATTGTCCTCAAGAAATCTTCGGGTATTTCAGGGCCCGCGAGATGTTGGAGATGTCGTAAAAATTGAGATGGTTTTCGAGTGCCGAGCTGCTCGTGCATCAATAGTTGCTTAACTTTGTTTTCTCTAGACACTGATAAACGTTTTATCAACTCGTTTTTTAACCTCTTGTAGTCGGGTGGGCCGGTAAGAACATCTTCTACCTCCGCTGCGTACTGTCTGTCAAGCGTGGCCAAAATATGGTAAAATTTTGCCGTTTCATCTGTAATTTTCATTACAGCGAACTGTCCTTCCACTTGCGCAAACCATATCGCCGGTTTTTCTGACCAGAAAGGTGGTATTCTCATTTGCACTGGTGCAGGCGCAGTGGATATGGTTGCTGGTCCTGGATTTTGTTCCGCCATTTTGAAGCGACGCTCGCATGTGCGCTCAGTCACCTGCGATTTTCTAGAATCTTCGCTGCTACTAGACATCACCTTGTTTTTCTCGTCAGGGGTCACCAGTTGTAGGTGTGTCTCTTGGTAATGAAAGACAAACCCACTTTCACTTTCAAAGTTTATTTTAAACAGGAGAAATATATATAGAGTATAGGCACAGATTAGGTTTTTACAATAGCAGTAAATACGAGTACACTATTGACTACGAGGTTACATATAAAATCAACGCGGGCTTCGCGGCGGTGTGATATTTAGGAACTGAAGGTAGGTCCGTGAACGCATCGGGCACCGCTGTACGGCGCACGGTGGGCTGAAAAACGGCTTTCATAGACTTAGGCATTTTATTTTGCAAGTGCCAGTTTTTGTGCCGGATATCACTTCTATTTGTTATAACAATATACAAAAATGACACCAGAATTGATTCTGCACAAAAACGAAGGAATTATAATTTTTTTACGAAAATTTTGTATGGAGCTAGTATGAAAAATCGAAATATCTCTGAAACGGCAGCGATAACCGTAATATCCTTATAGGAGGTTTTAGTACTAATTATTTATGATTTTTTGACATACGTTACATAATGGTTGTAGATGCCTTTTTTTTTTTTAAATCGTCAAAATATTTTTATTTATTTTTACATATTAAACGTTCCTTTTAGTGTTTAAGTTGAAGAATTCAGAGCTTTAATAACTCTTAACATAAAATAGCATCACCCCTATAGACGTGAAGGACTAGACAGAGGTGTGTAGTATCTTGTTGATCTTGTAAGATTTCCAACAATACCAAATAGTTGAATATCAGTGTCAAAGTGCCCATGCTGTCGCTTCTTTTAGAAAGATAGGGGAATGAAATTGTTAATTGATCATACCCTAAAAGTATGATTACAACATAACCGGACACATAATAATATCGACACAAAAGGAATTTTAAAACCTTGCATACGTTCAAAATACAAAATAACATATTGTGTAGTCATCTAATGAGTCTGATGACAAGTAATTAAGTAATTAGAATGATGGTTGTAGTCTTCTGATTCTAATGAGCCTATTAAGTGATTAAATGATTTGAAATATCTCGCAACAATACCAACTAAGAACTGCATTCACCTTTTTATAATTAGTGAGCTAATGTGATTTGCTAATGTTGATTAGTTCTACTATGAGTTCTACGAAATGTTTTTGACGATTATAAATTTTTATTATCATATCTTTTATAACTTTAATGAGGGTAGTTAACTAATTATTGACTTTATACAATAAAAGGGCTATAATTTTGTTCCATAATTTAGATTGTTCACAACCGTGTAACTGCTAACACTAAAACTATTTGCTTTGCGACTACAAAATCTTAGAATGGAAAGTTTAATCACCAACTTAGATTTGTTTGTTCTTCTAAAAAGTGAGTGTCCTTCATTTAATCATGAAGTATTGTTTAGTGCAATTGTGTCCCGCATAGGCGATTGCCTTTCTGCCGAAGATCAAGTAACTCTCAAAGAATTTTGCCGGAGATTCACGCGAGCTGCTTTAAACAGGTGGCAGAAATCTAAACGATTCTTTGATAAGTTTAGAAATACGTACGGAGAGTGGTTGCAAGCAAATATTGATTGGCCGAGTTGCGTGCAAACTTTAATAAATCAAGAACCAACTGTTGATGAGATACCAAGAGCACGCTCAGTCTCTCCAGAACCTTCGACATCATCGACTGTTGGAACAATGACAAAAAGGTCCCGAAAACCATTCAAAGATCTGGGAAGCAAACAGAAAAAGAGAAGATCTAGTGAGCACATAGGCGAGGATTCCTGTGAATTGGCATATGCAGCTGCAGCACGTTTAAAAGAAGAAGGTTATGAAGATATCGCATCTGTAATCAATTATATGATCAAAAATCCAGAAGCTGCCGTTAAAATCAAGGAAAGCATTAAGAAAACAGTAATATTTACACCAGAGAAAGCACTTGGATTGCTTCTTTCACTTAAGCTTTCAAAGTGGCAATATATTACGTTGCGAGAGACTGCCATTCGGGAAGGTGCTAAGGATATTTACCCATCCTACTATAAACTGCAACAAACTAAGCTTGCATGCTACCCTCCTAATCAATCAGTATCAGTTACGGATTCATCAGCTAGAATTACACTTCAAGCTTTACTTGACATCACGGTGAAGCGGATTCTTCAAAGTCTTTCTGATAATGTGGAAAATAAGCAGTTAAAGCTGATATCGAAGTGGGGATTTGATGGTGCTTCCAATCAAAGCCGATACAAGCAGAAAATGGACGGCGAGCATGATGATTCAAGCATTTTCATGACCTCCTTGGTGCCACTGAAACTGACAGATGGAGATAATACTATATGGACAAACCCGAAACCATGCTCAACTTTTTATTGTCGTCCGGTTCAGTTCACTTTTGTAAAAGAAAGCCATGCAGTTGTCATTGATAACAAAAGAAAAATGGATGAGGAAATTGAGGCCCTTAACCCCACAGAGTGCATTAATAGTAACAGGGTGACTCATAAACTAATGATGACAATGATCGACGCAAAAGTCTGCACGTACCTTTCTGAAGCTAGATCAAATGCATCATGCTACCTGTGCTTAGCAAAACCAACAGAAATGAACCACTTAGATGCTGTAACATCAAAAACTGTGTGTTCTGACATATATGAATTTGGCCTATCATCCCTACATGCCCGTATAAATTGCATGGAATGTCTGTTACACATTGCGTACAGACTTGACTTCAAACAGTGGGCAGCAAGAAGTAATGAGCATAAAGATATGTTACAAAACAGAAAAAAAAACATTCAAAATAAATTTAAAGAGGAGCTCAATCTGTTAATTGATATAGTAAAACAAGGCTCGGGAACTACCAATGACGGGAATACCGCAAGGAAGTTTTTCGAGTTTCCCAATAAAACTGCAGCTATTACTGGGTTGGATCAAAACCTGATAAAAAGATTTGCTGTTATTTTGCAAGCAATAACATCTGGTGAGAAGATCGATGTCATCAAATTTAAAGATTTTGCTCGCAAAACAGCAGAAAAGTACGTGGAATTATACGACTGGTACTACATGTCATCAACCGTACATAAACTATTAATACACGGAGCTGACATAATCGAAAAAAATGATATTGTCCCGATTGGGACTCTCTCGGAAGAAGCCTCAGAGTCTCGAAACAAAGATTTTAAGAGGTTCCGGGAACATCATTCGCGGAAAAGAAGCAGGCAAGATTCTAATCAAGATATCCTAAATATGCTTGTTGTTTCTTCGGATCCTTTTCTAAGTGCACAAAGGCCGAAGTTAGATGCCAAAAGGAAGACAACCTTTTTTTCTGAAACTCTCGACCTAATACAGTTTCCGGAAACTGAGTTCGAGTTTGTAGGTATATCCGATCTGGATTCTGACTCGGAATTGGAGTCCGACAACGAAAGTTGTAAAGAAAATTTGTAAAATTTAATTATTTTTCTTTATGTTCTTTTGTTATTTATGTTAGTTTATTGTACCAATATGTTTAGTTAATAATTTCATAAATTATAGTTTCAAATATGTATTTTGTATAATTGAATTTATTAGATATTTTTTTTGTTACTTCTGTTTTATTTAAATTACCTATCAATAAAAAGTTTATATACAGTCTTTTTTTTTTCACATATTCTTAATATTTGGGGAAAAAGCATGCTTCCTAACGATGTTCTTAACTTTGACACAGTTCATGGATCGTTTTGAACAGTTTCATATGTTAAAATAAATAATGTTAGTACTATAATCCCCTATAAGGATATTATTATTATTATGTGTCCGGTTATGTTGTAATCATACTTTTAGGGTATGATCAATTAACAATTTCATTCCCCTATCTTTCAAAAAGAAGCGACAGCATGGGCACTTTGACACTGATATTCAACTATTTGGTATTGTTGGAAATCTTACAAGATCAACAAGACACTACACACCTCTGTCTAGTCCTTCAGGTCTATAGGGGTGATGCTATTTTATGATAAGAGTTGTTAAAGCTCTGAATTCTTCAACTTAAACACTAAAAGGAACGTTTAAATATGTAAAAATAAATAAAAATATTTTGACGATTTTTAAAAAAAAAAGGCATCTACAACCATTATGTAACGTATGTCAAAAAATCATAAATAATTAGTACTATAACCCCCTATAAGGATATTACGGTTATCGCTGCCGTTGTAGAGATATTTCGATTTTTCATACTAGCTCCATACAAAATTTTCGTAAAAAAATTATGTTTCCTTCGTTTCTGTGCAGAATCAATTCTGGTGTCATTTTTGTATATTGTTATAACTAATAGAAGTGATATCCGGCAAAAAAACTCGCACTTGAAAATAAAATGCCCAAGTCTATGAAAGCCGATTTTCAGCCCACCGTGCGGCGCGAGCGCAGCGATGTATATTTATGCGTATGTACTTGGTTCAAAACTAGCCGGCCTGCCGCATACTACCGAGTGTCATCCGGCGATGCTTGTGAATTATTTATTTTATACGTTTTTTATGATGTGGATGAATGTAAGTGCGTTTTGTATGTGTGATGTATGTCTGTATGCTAAACAATACATAAATAAGTGTGTATATATTTATTAGTATGTATTTATGTTAGGTTTTTAATATATAAAGATGGATAAATTAATAAATACAATAAGTTGCCTACATCCATCAACCCGTAATGAGCCCGCGTGGTGGATTTCGGCCCATTCCCTCTCAAAGAGGAGGCATGTGTCCTAGCAGTGCTGGCCTGTCAATCCAAAACACTGTAACTTTCGAAAACCACATTTGAGATATTTAACGATATAGGTTTTTAATTTATTTAATTTGAAAGTGATATAGTGTTTTTAGCTTGCCTTTTCTTGCAGAATATACATTGTAATGAAAAAAATGTAAGTCAGGGGTGTTAAACAGACTTCAAGGAACTAATATAAAGCTGTTAAGCAAAAACACTGTAAGTCGACTTACAGTATTTTGGATTGGCACGGCAGAGTGGGAAAGTAATAGGCTGTAGTTATGTATTATGATAAATATTTATTTATTTAAATAAAAAATAAATCACAAACACTAGTGAGACTCCTGCGCTAGTTGATAAACCTGTAGGTAATACGGGGGCAGTGCACACTTCCGGAAGGTGATGAAAAATATTAAAATATAAATCTAAAACTAAGATATAAATGAAACATAAAAATGAAAGAGAAAAGTTGTTACTTAAAAAAAAAAGTCATTACTAGTTAGGTTTGTATAAGAATTTTATGCTCGCGTATTCATACATTAGTAAGTAGTGTAGGTACCCATATAATTCAGATCGCCTTTAGTGTTTTCAGTGACTAGAAAATGAAACGAGTGTCAAAAAGCTGATGTTGCCGACATCCAATCGGTCTACCGCTATAGACACGTAAAGATGTCAATGACATTTTTAAACGGAACATCTATTTTGCAGCGCACAACAGACCCAGTAGCCATAGAGCTGTACCACAAAAAGGTGGCCACAGCAACCCACTACAACTTCTTTACTCCTGAAGAAGGCATAGCTCTTGTGAAGAAGGGAGGCTTCGCGTTCCACGTTGAGACTACCTTTGCATTCCCCTTGATTAAAGCTACATTCACCGAGAGAGAGATCTGTGAAACAAATTTGGTGCAGCTGTATCCACTGCAGAGAATGGGTGTCGTTGTTAGGAAGAACTCGCCGTATAAGGAGCATGTTGCTTATGCGTAAGTTTTGAGTCATCATCTGTTTAGCCTTTCCTGTTGGTGTCCGCTTCCAGTCTAACCAGATGCAGTGCAGTATAAGGCTACCTGTCCACCGGAGCGGAGCGAGGCAGCGAAGCGGAGCGACGGAGTAATGCGGAGCGGTGTTGCATAATGTGTCTGTCCACCGGAGAGGAGTGAAGCTGCGGAGCAGAGCGAGAAAGTAATGCGGAGCGGAGTTGCAGACTGTGTTTTTCAATATGCTGAGCTAGGCCGCGAGTACGCGACGAGTCATTTCGAGCTTCCGGCGGCGAGCAATTGGTTTAGTTCAACGCGAAATGTCAAAATGCGGGCGCAACTGGTGCCCGCGCCTGCACTCGCTTCCCCGCTCCGCTACCTTGCTCTGTATCCCCGCTCCGCTTACCGTTTTTGTATGAATTTTTAAACCAGTTCGCAACTCCCTGTCCACTAGAGAGGAGCAGAGATTTTGTACAATTCTATTGTTTAATATTTCTCCGTTTCTCCGCTCCGCTGCCTCGCTCCGCTGGACAGTCGGTGGACAGGCAGCCTTAGGGTTTAAAAAAAGTAAAAAAAGTAAAACCCGACTACGACAAAAAGAAAATCGATGCTGAAAAAGTATGAAACAAGATTTTCAGGATGCTGAAATAAACAAGGTTACTGGAAAAACAAGAACATAACAAAAATAAAAGCCGCAGTCACACGTTATATAGGATATCAACCGTAACAAAACAATTAATTTACTTGCAAAATCTAAATTGTCAAAGACGAACTAGGTATGATTTTTTTAGACTAAGTTAGCGTTTGACCACAATCTCCCCAGATGGAAATCGATGATGTAGTCGAAGGTAAAGCACGCTTACTCAGTAAATACCTATTCACTTTTGACTTGAACACGCACAGATCGTATGTAATTAACATAAAACTTCTGTTCATTAGTGTGCAGTGAAACAGCTGCGGAGACTCTCAAATGAAGAACACCACGAAAATTTGTTTGTTTCTGTCTTTTTTAAAATCTCTGAATATTTCTGTTATCCAGGTGTTTGGATAATTGCCGTCATAATATAAAATTAAGTTGGTATTGCCTAGTCTTTCACATGACATAATTATATTTCAATGCCATTGGTTTTACGCCGTTTTGATCGCGATCATTAGGAGATTTATGTCATTAAGAAGATCTGCAAAGATTAAATTTAAGCAATATTTTTGATAAGTACAAGTGAAGCCCTTTCAAATGATACCAAACACGGTGTATCTATCTTATTTTTATTTTTTATACATGACTTTTTGTCCGCTAGAGGGCGCCACATTGGGTTTTGTGACATGTCACGTAGCCTATGTTGAGCGGACGGTCAAGACGGTTCTAACGATACCTCATTTGTCGAGTTCCGATAAGGAGCTTTGGAGCTATGAGGGAACAGATGAACATACACACATACATACATAGCCTGTCAAAATCATAACCCTCCTTTGGCTTTGCCGTAGTCGGGTAAAAAGAGCGATTACCTATCTGATGTCTGTTGTATTGAATCTTGGCAGTTAATAAAGTTATATTAACTGACCCGACAGACATAGTCTTTATGACCTTTTAATTTCAAACCTTCCCTTTATGAGAAGGAACATAATAAAAATTCATTAATGAAATCAGTCGAGCCGTTCTCGAGTTCTAGCGAGACTAACGAACAGTACTTAATTGATTTTTATATAATTATGTAGGTTTACAATGTGTTTTATATCCCACTAGCACTTCACCCGCGACTTTTCAAGTCAAGTTACAAGTCAAGTATCAAGTTACGCGGGGATTTTGAAATAATTTATAGCCTTTCTCTCAGACTTACAAATAATGCAACTTAACAGCAATGAAAAAAATTTTGAATCAGATCATTAGTTCCGGTGATTAGACCCTGAATACAAAAAAAATACCTCTTTATAATATTAGTATAGATAACTCTAGGGTTATGTTCTATAAGTAAAAATAAAACAAAAAGTCCTAGAATATGTCAAAAAATGCATAGTTCGTCTCGATCTTGTAATCTTGTTTCGATGCGTGTAGCTAAGTTTCATTTATAAATACTAGTACCTAAATAACATAATTTCGTACCTTTAAATCATAAGTATTTAAGGTAACGAAAATGTGACGTTTCGTATTTCACGTAAGGATGATTTAATAATCGCAACATTGTCTAATTATTTTGTAAGCAAGAGTAAACAGGCATTTTCTGGGTTCACTCGTTCGATCGTAGACCTCACCCATTTGCCATCAGGTGCGATCGAGGTCAAGAGCGGACTCATTCGTAATAAAAAAAAATGAAAACAAAAAAGTTAAAAAATAACTTTTATGCCATTTGATTCTTTGATTAGTCCCATTCATCCCATAACTAGGGTGTTATGGGATTTTAAAAAACACCTTATATTAAATTGATAATTATTAGAGATGGGCCGAATGTGGTTTGAACCGAATCCGAACTTCGGCCGAACATTCGGTTAAAATGAAAAGTTCGGCCGAATTTCGGTTCAATTTCGCGCGCTTTCTCGAGAGCGACACGTCGTGACTTGTTTACGCATTTACTTCAATCTCGAATATATTTATCGTCTCCTGGAAGCTCTGTATGTTCTGAGCAACTTTTATCGGAGGCAGGAAACGAATACGAAAAAAAAAAGTAACAAACTTTTGCCAGATAAGGCAGTTTTTTGTTTTTGCACCATATCCTGCATCTAGTAAATTTTGAATATGAGTGATTCGATATATGAGAAAAGTTTGTTAATTTGAAAAATAAGTACCTACCCTTTAGTTAATGAATGTTTAGTTTGTGAATCAAAAACGTGATTTTTAATTAAATTTACGAATTGTAATCCAGATGTTTGTTAGAAGAATAATAAGTTTATTTAATTTTTGTAATAGTATGTCTAATTATTATCAATTAATAAAAAAAATAATAAAAAAAGTCAAATTAATTAGACAGAGTTTATCTAGACTAATAAGAAGAACCAATTTAATTTAAGATTTACATTTACAATGTTCGTAACTAAAATAAATGACCATTAGTCCATGAGTGAGTAAAAGACAATTTTATAACAGTAATGCTATTCTAATTCTATAAAATTTTAGTCAAAATAGTGCAAGTAAGTATTATTTTTCTTGTGCCGAATGTTCGACATCTGAACCGAATTTCGGCCGAAATTCGGTTGAACCGAATTTCGGCCCATCCCTGATAATTATTCATAATTTATTTATCATATTCCAGCATCCGTAAGATGTACGAGGTGGGTCTTCCTCCTCGCATCCAGTCGGAGATAGATGAGCCGATGCCAGAATGCGCACATACGCCAGACTCAAGCATTTTCTGCGTGGGTATCAGGGAGTTCTCTACGCCGCTACTAGCGCTGACGCTTGGCATGATAACGTCTGTAGTGGTCCTTATGTGCGAGGTAGTGGTCGACAGGTTGGTAAGGAGTAGTGTTAAACAGTTTAGAAATTGATGTAGGTTCCCTATTAATTTGCATGGTCATTTGTCAATCGAAGTTGAGCAAATATGATGTAACTAACGCATTAAAATATTGACCTTTTAAATAACTTTTTTATACTCTGCTAGAAGACATTGCTCAAGACCATTCGTATTTTTCTAATTACTAAGTATATGAAATGTACGTTATTTTTCAAAGTCAGCTAATTTTTTTCCTAAAGGCTGGCTTCATTTACCGGGACTCCTGGGCTGGTCTTTACTTTCGCCAGAGGTTAAGCACTGCTATACAACGTGGCGATGCCGCCTAGTCTGTTGGGACATCACCAGCCGGACAGCATTTAGAATCAATATTGTTGCTATATTTCAGTTGTTTAGTTTAAATAAATAGTTAGTACACGAGTTGATATTAATCATTAGATTAACAGTGATCTGTTGCAGTTGTAGACGAAATAAAATAATCTGATAATCTTCCATCTGTTTATTATTTTGGGTACATAACTTCCTCGCGTTACACAGTTACACTCCAGAGTGGATTCGTGAAAAAATTACAAACGTCATCCAAAACTGTACGGATATCCACGCTCTTAATAATTTATACTATTATCATGCTTGTATATAATACACGGCACTGTGGCCGACTCAATTTCGAACCAATTTCAGTCGGCCACATTACTCAAATGAAGTTTACATAAGATCAGTACATGGCTGACAACGAAACCGAGATTTAAACACATTGTTGATAGACATAACATTTTAAACACAGCTCTTTGGCTATATTGTGATGTTTTTAAATCATTTACAAATAAGAGACATCATTACAATGTATCTAAATCCCCGCTCCTTGAACCCAGTCGAACTATTAATGTACAATATTAAGCTAACAATCATTTATCGATATAAATGAAGATTTTAAACGCTGCACTGAATACAAACAAGTGTCCGTTTATTAGACGAAATTGTTCGCTAGAAAGCTCAATCGCAGGAGCTCCGTTATCCGCAGTGGGTGCGCAACGCAATAAAAACACTATTAATGTACAATAAGATTCAAATTCGAATGGTAGAATAACAATAAATGTTAAATCTCTCAATCTCAACTAAATAATTTGTTTGATGTTACAACACGCATAATACCTTTTAGTTTGGCTATCATACCGAAGTCAACACGAAATTCTGTGTATTTTTGTTTTCAGTTTGTTTTTATTTTTCGGTGAAGCCAAGTTGCCACGGTTTTTGATACTTTTATATTTCTCATAAGGCTTAAACAAATACCGTATTCCACATTACAAGCCTGCCTCTTTTACCCATCGCTTATTGCAGCTGCTTTACCTTTATTGACAATCTGTTTCTTTAATACTAATTAGAGGTAAAGAGGCAGTCTTGAAGCAAGTTATAGTGATTAAAAATTCGCTGAAAATGGCGTTTCGTATTTAAACCAAAGGTTTAATTAATTGCAGTACTAATACATATTATTAAAACACTTGAATGAGTATCGTTTTGAAATGCTGTACGTATGTCTATGCTAAGCAGAAACTAAATTCAAAAAGTTATATTCAAGGATGGCGTTTATCGCTTACTTTGGCTGACTTGACGAAAAACAAATATATGTATCACCAATTATATGGAAAGAGCAAAAATCAAATTTAGTTTTCTTTGCAATATACAGCTCGGTATTCGGTAATATATGAAAAGCAATGTGTGATCGTATTTCAGAAAAAAAAAAACTAGTGTTCATTCCGCTAAAACCTGTTATTCAATCTTGCATGTAGTATGCAGCACCGCCTTCCCGCCCGCAAATATATACATAATGCAGAAAGTGATGCAATAAAATTAGCACGTGCAAGCAAACCACACTCAACATGTGTTTCGCATGCAAAATTGAATAACTGGTTTTTGGCGGAATTGATATTCAATATTCTAGTATAGATTACCGCACAGTAACGCCTAATTTCATGCTGTATTATATATATGATAATCCATACTAATATTATAAATGCGAAAGTAACTCTGTCTGTCTGTCTGTCTGTTACCTTTTCCCGCTTAAACCGCTGAACCGATTTATATGAAATTTGGCATGGGAATAGTAAAGGACCCTGAGAAGGACATAGGATAGTTTTTATCCTGATATAAGGTTCCCATGGGACACTTTTCGAATTCCACACGGGCGAAGCCGCGGGCAAAAGCTAGTTAGTAATAAATATTACGATAAGCAAAGTCCACATGAGACGATATAATGACTATTTCATAAAAACACGTCATATCAATTATATTTTTGATTGGGAGTATTGTGAATGTAATAATAAATACATTATTTCGTATAGTTACCAATATATTTTAAAATACCACAGAATACGGAGCTGTTATGTATTTGACTAGATTTTTTAATTTAACATACTTTTTCAAAAAACTTACGACACAGAAAAAAAATGTAAGTGCTTTATAATCTATGATAAACATAGACAGCAATACAAATAACTGACGTCACAAGCCATAGAATACAAAATAAGTGTTGCCATACGACAATAATAGAAGAATAAAATAAACCTTTTTTTGTATATAGGAGTCAAATACAGTGAATATGGCGTTATTGTGGCGTTAAGTTTGAATGTACCTACAGCATCTGTTTTCAAACGACATACGTATTAATTTAACCAGTCTAGATTGTACGGACTTCAAAAGGGACTGATGAGACCTCTGGAGTTTCTTTCGGTGTTTCTTCTCAGGGTAGTCAGTGAGGAAACACCGGCCTCATCTAGTTTAAATTTACGGAAAAAATGACTGTTTTTTTACAAACCAATTTGATAAGATCATTTATATATTTTTGGGGGATTACTGGAATGCGGCTGGTGGTATCGCGGGCGAGTGGAGTGTATTGCGTGCGGCGGACTATGGCGCGGCTCACCGCTCTTCCAACATCACAGTTTCTTGTGGATACAGCTTCAGAGCTTTCAGTGTACTGCTTGGAGATTCCATTGTGAGCTGTAGGAGATAATCTTTGATTAAATGACACATTTAGTTAGTTTGATTTTCGAATATAAATGTTTTTATCATTCAACCCAGCCATACGCACAAAGCCATATTTTGGGAATACTTTCATTGTGCGTACAGCTTAGGAGTGGAATGCCCTGCCGGATTCTGTGTTCCTGATACCTATAACCTAGGGGTCTTTAAGTGAAGAGTGAATAGGTTACTACTAGGTAAGCGTATTTCACCGTCGACCACATCATCGATTACCATCAGGTGAAATGGTGGTCAAACGCGAGCAAAAAGTATAGGTTTGTAACACCCGGCAAAACTATTAGATCTATTATTAGAAGAGCCTTGGTATAGCTAGATGTTGTCGTGGGCAACGAAAACTAAATGCAAAGAGCAGCGTTGAGGAAAATGGAAGAAATACAGGACTATTATTCGCATATGAGTGGGACAGCTCAAACTTGGTCAAAATAACGAATATTATAGCATAATAACAATAATAATTAGTAATGAGAGCAGTGGATACAGGCACGATCCGACAGGATCGAATCCGACCATGTATGACATCCACCAACCGCACTGGGCTTACGTTTTAGAGTAGCAGTAAGCACGTTATAAGCTCATTATTATTTATTATATACTTTATTGTACATCTTAAAATACACTTAAGAATACAAATAATAAAACTAGTGTACAATGGGTGGTCTTATATCACAGGGCAATCTCTTACAGACTTTTGGATGGACAGAAATTAAAGGAGATAGATTTAGGGCTGTCAGTGTACAACATCATACATAATACTAATTAAATATAATAATATGAAATAAATACCACAATATATAATATATACTAATCACATATCAATTTGATATTAGAGAAAGGAGGGGGAAAAAATTATAGTGAGAGATAATGTTGCTTCATCATTCTTTTGAACGTAGGTAACGTTTGAGCACCGCCTTACATCTATGTGTAATGCATTCCACAAACGGGCCGCTTGGATTACGTTAATAATAATAGCTAGTGGATACTTACATCTCTCCTAGGCCAGCTGGAGATGACCTTAAAGTGTTCTTGTGGATAACCTTTAGACGCAAGGAAGTCTAGTAATGCCTGAAATTTATTAAAATAGAGATTATTAATTTGGTTTGATTTTCTTTTAAAGTTGAATAAAAGATATTAAAAATTGCCGTGAACCCATTTGAGACACAAGCTTATTTGGAGGGCCTTAACAAGATTGGTAATAATGTGAAATCTATCCACATTGCGATCTTTGTACAGGAATTTATTTTTATCTTTTATTATTATTATTTAAGAATATACACTTAATAAATAAAAGCCCTAAACTATATACATATATCTAAAAATAATCTTTAATATGGCGTCCAGTAATTCGTGCGCATCGCTGTCCACTGGTAATGTGCCCAAAAGACTGCTGCATTGTCACGTTGTATAGCAATGCTTTGCGTGACCCAAGGGCTGGCTTTTACCTTGGACAGAGGTCCAAATTGCTAGTTCTCTTTAAAAAGAAAAACTAAAACTAGTTAGAGGGGTTAACAAGATTACTAGTAATGTGAATTCTACCCACATTGGTACAGTAGTACCCACCTGATATGGCTTACCAATGTACAGACGCCAGCACATCAAGCTACAGTAATCTGTCAAATTTCTTTAATAGATTTTCAACTTTATTGTTAAAGAAATGAGGTTCAAGGTTGATTGGGAAAATTTAACAGTTTCGGGTAGCTTCATGTGCTGGCGTCTGTACTTGCGCAGAAAATTAATTTTCAAAGCGCGGGAAATGCTATTGACCAATCGACACACTCCACGCACCGCGCTTCTTTTTCCGTTACCGCTACTGGTCGGCAGCTGCCGTAATGTTAGCAAGCGAAGCGTGACGCGTGAGTGAGACGGAACTAACAGCTGCAATGTATTATGAACCTTATAATAGAGAACTAAGTTTGATTGTAAGTTAAGCGTTCTTTCGTTAATCTTCGGGGCCATATTTTCTTTTCTGTCCGAACGAAGATTCACGAGGCGCCTTATCAGTTGGGTACCACTGTAGTAATGTTTAGTTAGCCGAGTATGTTGTGGTGGTATACGTACGGCGAGCGTGTCGTGCGCGTGGAAGCGTCGCTCGAGCGCGTGCTCGTGCGGCGGCGGCAGGCGCACGCGGATGCGCGCCACGTCTCCCGCCGCTGCGCTCGCGCACGGCTCGGCCGGGACCCTTCGCGCTGCCACCATGCGGTCCGCCTGACATACATGTTGTGGTGGTATACGTACGGCGAGCGTGTCGTGCGCGTGGAAGCGTCGCTCGAGCGCGTGCTCGTGCGGCGGCGGCAGGCGCACGCGGATGCGCGCCACGTCTCCCGCCGCTGCGCTCGCGCACGGCTCGGCCGGGACCCTTCGCGCTGCCACCATGCGGTCCGCCTGACATACATATTTAATTTTTATTAAACATACATGACGTTTTTTAGTTTCATTGAATTAAGAACCTTATTTCAAAATACAAGGCGTCTCTAAAGAAAATTTATAGTTGTTATGCAACGATACTTGTACGAGCCAATAATGCTCATACAGCAAAAGTACGCCTATTTAAGTACTACACAATATAAAGTAAATTAGTCTTAACTAAACTCCATCACTCGCGTAATCGCGTGCTGACGTAACTCAACATTAAGTGCGGCTCAGGTTACAGCAGCAACCTTAAACTGTGTCCAGAATAAATATTTGGAACATAACAGTGGTTTGGTGTTAAATTAACTTCTACAACTACCGAGGTTACTCGTAAAAAACGAGAAAACCCCAACATCTTTTGGTCCTTCGAGCCGGATGTCACGGGTCCACGGAAAGACAACGTGAGAATCATCGTGACTCCTCATCAGGCAGAGTGTTTAACGTGGCATAACCCAAATACGTTAACAAATCGGTGCTGCTGGCCTACCACAAGCGGGTCTCACCAGTAGCATTGAGACGTTGCACATAGCGTAAAGGAGGGTCACTAACGAACCAGCAGAGATCACGTCTACTGCCACGAACTAGTTATCAAACAAGAATCGGCGAGGACAACGTCCACGGCGGTTACTACAGCGGAGAATACATCTACCGCTAAACAAGAAGAATCAGCGGAGAAAACGTCCACTGCGATTACTTCAAAACCTGTGAGAGTCTACACTACTCACGCACCAACCACTAGCAGCCACAAGGCATAGACAACAACGAATTTGCTGAACTTATAACTGAGCAGCAAAAAAGCTGTTTTGATATCCTCATAGCTTTTTTTCTTTATTCCAGGCTAACTACAAAAAGGATTCTGTGAATCGAAAAACCATAGTATACCTTAACAAGCGCATCGAATCTTTACAATCCATAGGGATTGTAAAGATTCGATGCGCTTTGAATTTGAATTTCGAGCCAATCACGATGTCTTAAAGAAGTATGAGACTGTCCTAAAAAAAAACACGACTACTTCATAAAGAACACTTACATCATAACTAAAAACATGTTTGACGAAAAAAGCAGTCAATGAATCAACTACGAAACAAGTTGGTAAACGGGGATGCTAAAACTAAAAATACCAGAAACTCCCGGAACACCGCAATTTGATACAACTGGAATACACGAACAAATGGAACATGAAACGGACAAGTATCTATCGACGCTGTTACGTAATCAGATGTGTAACTTCAACGCATTATAGCGAGCGGTCTCCAAGACTAACCTGAGTAGCATGATCGAGAAGTGGCAACTCCAAGATCAACTAAACATTTTACGATTAAAGTATATAATAATAATAATAGATAAGATCCACTGGGAACTCAGTTATCTCCTTCAAGGTACCGATAAAGATTACGAAGCCAAGTATGACCACTGGGAGAAAGTGTAAGGACGATTTGAATAAAAAAATCTTCGAAACATCTCATTACGAAAAAACAACACAGCGTATGGAACTGCCGGAGTTCAACGGAACTTACAACAATTGGATCTCTTTTAGAGATTTATTCTTTGAGATGATTCATAACAATCCAACACTGAAAAAAACGCAGAAAATGAAGTTCCTAAAACCAAAATTAAAAGGCGAAGCGGAAAGATTAATCAAACACCTTCCTGTAAGCGCTGAGAATTATGACTCATGCCTGGAAATTATCCAGCATCGCTACGACAACAAGCGACTACTCTTCACTTCATACATAGAAACACTTCTCAACCATCTATCGAAAAACCGAACTCTACTAACTTGAAGAAGCTGTATGACACGACAAAAGAGTATTTAAATGGCCTTGAGAACATCGAAATTAATGTAACAGTATGGGGTCCCCTTCTCGTGTACCTGCTGTCTTCCAAACTGGATGACGTCACTCACGGTGAATACGTCAAAGCTATGAAGCATTCAAGAGAACTTCCAGATTTAGAAGAGTTCATGGAGTTCCTAGAATTACAGTTCATGACGTTGGAAACATCATGTACCAAAAAGAACGGAGGAAAACAAAATAATCAACAGAAAAGTAATAATTACAACAAGTCAACGAACTTTAAAGACTCAGAAAAGTGGACAAAAACCTTCCATGCATCGCTAAAGAAATGCCCACTTTGCAAAAACGAACACATGCTGTGGCAGTGTCAGACATTCTTAAACATGGATGTCGCAATGCGAAACCAAACAACAAGTAACTTGAGCTTGTGCAAAAATTGTTAATATAGTCACAGCGGAAATAAATGCAGGTCAACGAAAAATGCCGCACGTGTCACTTCAAGCATAACTCTCTTCTTGACGATGATAATCTGAAAGGGCAATAATCAAAGCCAACTACATCAACGGTGGCAGAGCGGACATCTAACCATATTAACGGTGAACAAGAGATACTCTTAACGACTCTTCAACAAACGGTCAAAAATAAAGAAGGAGATTACGTCTTTCTTCGGGCGTTACTGAATCAAGGCTCTCAAGTAGCTCAGCTCTCAGCTTCATTACAGAAAATGCTGCTCAACGATTGAACTTACCCCGAAACAAAATGAACGCTTCTGCCACTGGTGTTAGTACTATAATGGGCCGAAGTAAAGGGATGTTAAAATTAGAATGTAAATCAATCCACTTGGATTATACATTCAAAACTGAAGCCTTGGTAATGAATAAGCTCTAAAATCTCTGGACCCATCGACTTACTGCTTGGAGTAGATGTTTACTCCGACGTGATCTTGGGAGGTATAATCAAGCACAATAATGACTCTCCAGTAGCGCAACAGACAAAGTTGGGCTGGATACTGTTCGGTGCGACAAAGCAGTTTAACTGTCTAGTTACTCTAACAGAGCTATATAATTTTGGGAGGTAGAAGACATTCCTGCGGAAACCGAACCAACATCGGAAAACGAATACTGTGAAAAATATTACACAGAAACAACAAAGAGATTAAGCGACGGGCGTTATGTGGTGAAGATGCCGATGAAAGCTACCGCCGACGAGCAAAACATTGGAAACTCAAAACAGCACAATTTCTGCATTTAGAAAAGAAAATGAAGAGACAAGATGACTTTGCAAAACTATACAAAGACTTCATACGAGAATACATCGAATTAGGTCATCAACCAGTGACTGAACACGAAAGCAAGTACAAGCCTTCCCACCGCACCACGGCTTATTAAGGGAAAGCTCAACAACAACCAAACTACGAGCTGTTTTTAACGCAATAATGAAAACAGACTCCGGGTACAGCCTAAACGATGTGATGGAAAAGGGGCCAAATCTTCAAAGGGACATTTTATCCCTAATCATAAAATGGCGGAGCTATAAATATGTTCTAACGGCAGACATCGAGAAAATGTACCGTCGAATCCTTATCCATCAAGATCAACAATGTCTTCTAAAAATATTTGGAGAGATTCCATAAGAGAACCACTTCGAGAGATGCAGCTGTGTACCCTAACATATGGGACCAAAGTCGCTCCATTCATAGCGAAGCGCACTCTTCAACAACTGGCCAAAGATCAAAAGGCGCTACTTAACGAGTTTTATATCCACCCCCCCCCCCCCGTCGTGATGCCACCGCGAGCGGTCGTGTTGAGCAAATCTTCATTGTAAAAAGTGGTATTAATAACGGTAATCAATCCAAAACATATTCTATTCCGTTATAAACTCAGTGATTAACAAAACTGTGCTAAAACAAATCCCACATCATAACAATTACACCAGAGTGAGCAAAAACTAATTTTAAAAGTGTCGTTAAAAGCAGTGATTGTTGTTACGCGAGTGTGACCTCCAAAAGTATAAGACACTACTACCCACAACTTTGTTTTGTGCAAAAACTGTTTGTGCCACCCGAAAAGCTATTTGAACAGTGGTTAACTAAGGTGACTGGTCAAGAGGCGTGAAGTCTGCCCAATACGATAGCGTTTGCTGATTCAAACCCTAGAGAGGAAAGTTCTTTTTGGATTTGCTTTGGTTGTTTTTATATTTTTTTCACGTTTTTTCTGATTAAAAAACGCACAAGTTATATACTAACTTTAACTACAGATTTTTTAATTAACCAGAAAGGCCTCACACCAAGATTTACTTTGGTTTAACCTTGCCACTGACAGTTGAGTTCATACGTCACCATGCTCCTCAAGCGTACCCCACCTAGATCGCCAAAAAAAGGCAACGAATCTGATGTTTGTCTAAGCTCTACAGCAGCTACCGATACTGAAAATGAAGACAACCACAGCATAACTATCCGCTCGCGATCCCGAAAACGAGGTCATGACGATGAGCTGAACAACTCTATGTCAGAAATTAGGAAAATTATTACCGAACTGAAAACAGAACAAAACAAAATGATGGATGAGTTACAGATTACAATCAATGACATACGAAATCAGAACGCTGGGATCATTGAGTCAGTTGAGTACCTGAGTAAGGAGTATAAGGAATTGAAGAAACAGCTAGACGATATGGAAAAAGAAAGAAGGGGGAACCTAGAACACATACAGATGTTAGAAAATAGAATCGACTTTTTAGAGAAGGCTCAAAAATATTCTTGCATTGAGATTAAAAATATTCCACCTAAACCAAAGGGATCCAATCAAGACCTAGATTTAATTAACCAAGTCGGTATTGCAATAAATTTGCCCGTTCAAGCCATCAGTGTTCGAGATGTTTTTCGAGTTAATACAGATAACAACAAGCCTATCATCGTGGAATTCACCTCGGTCCTAACCAAAGAAAGCGTATTGGAACACTGCAAACAGTTTAACAACCAGCATAAAAATAACAAATTGAATACATCTCATTTACGTATTAGTGGACCACCAAAGAATATTTATATCGCTGAACACCTTACACCGAAAACTAGAAGACTGCGAAAACCAATGAGTACAAGTTTTGTTGGACAGCTGGCGGTAAGATCTTTATTAGCAAAAGAGAAGGAGAGCGTTCACTACGTATCAATTCAGAAGCTGATTTAGTTAAGTCAAGAGCTAAACTAAATATCTGACTAGATTTATTTATGATAATAATTTTTGTGTGCTGCCTAAACAGATTTTGTATGCTTTATGTTCTTAAATTTATATTTTTTAATTTATATCCCTTAAAAGTATGTTTATCTTTTAATTAACTCATGATGTTGGTCTGGTTTGATAAACACATATCTGAACAACTTTACTTACACAATACGCGCTACAATCACTTACATTCCTCACACATCTACAAACACACACACACACACACACATCTTGTATACGACAAACATATTTTTTATTACGTATTGGGTTTAATTAATAATAATCCTGTGGTGTCCGTAAGCGAGGCTAGAAAAGATAAAACAATACATATAACCTGGAGAATATTAGAGCACACATTGATCCATAATATATTAAGTAATGGTTGAGTTTACTATTAATTTTAATAATGATTTAGATAATGTCACTGTAGCTCAGTCAGCAACATGTGAAATAGAGGATTGTAAAAACTTATTACAAAATCCTCAAACGACATTAAAGATTATGATACAAAATATACGCAGTATTCACTGCAACTTGTCAAGTTTTGAAACGTTATTAAATAGATCAAATGTTGAGTGGGATATTATTGTACTGACAGAGTGTTGGTTAGCACGCAATTCTAGCATTCCTTTTATCGACGGTTACAGGTGTTTGTCTACAAAAAATAACAAAACACAAAATGAAGGTGTCGTTATTTACTGCAAGAACTCTGATCCTTACACGATTGAGGAACCAGAGTCCTCAGATGCAAACATTCTCGTATTAAAAATCAATCCGGACACCATCCTAATAGCTATTTATCGCCCACCAAGCTATAGGAATATAGATAACTTCTTAATATCACTAGATACTTGCCTACGTAAATACTCTTCATTTAAGAATGTAATCATAGTTGGTGATATCAATATTGATATTTCCCTTAATACTCTTGACAATAGATCTTCTACTTATCTTGATATGATTGCGTTTCATGGCATGCTCCCAGCTCATACAATCCCTACTTATAGTCGCACATGTTTAGATCATGTATTATTGAGAACAAGGATGACTGCGCATTGCTATGTTGTTCATACATCCATTACTGATCATGATTCGGTTGTACTGTACTTGGACACTGAGACCAAGAAAACTCTAAATAGAACCATTGGTCGCGTTAATTACGAGGGAGTGAATGAAAGCGTGAGAAGTATTGATTTCAGTTCTATATATAACATGACCGATGTAAATCAAGCTACAAATTTTTTCACAGCATCGCTCTCGCAAGCATTAGATAGAAATACTGTTAGAATTGATAACACCGGACGAAAAAGAATTTTAAAGCCCTGGATAACAAAAGGCCTCCTAAGGTGTATGAGGAACCGTGACAAACTTTATATAAAAACAAAAAATATCCCGAAAATGAAGTTTTTCAATGCACATACCGAAGATACAGGATTTTTTGTTATAATATTTTGAAGAAGACTAAAATAAACTATGAAAAAGATATGATTGACAAAGCCGGCAAAAACAGCAAAAAATTGTGGGAAACGGTTAAAAATATCACTCATACTTCAAAAATAAAAGATAAACCAACACAATTAATTTGCCCTAACAGTCCCATAACCTCGGTCAACGACATAAACACATTCTTCGCTAGTGTTGGCCAATCATTAGCTGAAAAAATTAGTCCAAATAAAACTCAGATATCACACTACAATAGCTTATCCCATTCCACGTACTCTAACGATAAATCCATGGTATTTTTACCTACAGACGAACTCGAAGTAAAATCTTTAATTGCTAAGCTTAAAAATGACTGTGCAGTGGGAGTTGATTACATCTCAGAAAATTTCTTAAAACAATTCACAGACGTCATTGTCCCGCCGTTAACATTCATTTGTAATTTATCTTTTGCCACGGGTGTGTTCCCTTCTGCTTTTAAAAAATCACAAATTGAGCCCATTTTCAAAAGTGGAGATAGATGCTGTGTCAGCAATTATAGACAGCAATGTCTAAAATCCTGGAACGTCTGATGAACAGCAGACTAGTAAAGTTCCTGGAAACAAACAAACTTCTTTCCCCGTCTCAATTTGGATTTGGGGCACAAAAATCAACATCAGATGCTGTTCATCAATTAACAGATTTTATAAATTCTAAGCTGGATGATAGGAAAAGGGTAATGGCTAGTTATCTTGGTTTAGCCAAAGCATTTGACACAGTATCTATCCCCATCCTAATTAACAAACTAGAATATCTGGGAATTAGAGGTCTACCTTTGGAATTGTTTGAAGATTATCGCAAGGGAAGAACACAGGTAGTAAAAGTGGACGGTTGGATGAGTGAAGAACTGCCTATTAAATATGGCGTCCCACAAGGCAGTATTCTTGGCCCGACATTGTTTTTGGTATACATTAATAACTTATGTAACACAAACCTGACCAATGGGAAAATAATTACATTCGTTGATGACACTGCCCTACTTTTCTATGGAGATACTTGGGAAGAGGTTTTTAATTACGCTCAAAAAGGGTTTAATCAAGTATCCAGTTGGCTGAATGATAACATCCTCACACTAAATGTAGACAAAACCAAGTTCATGACCTATACATTTTTTATTTTTACCTTAAGATTTTGAATAAACAATTTATTATTATTTTAGTACTTTAAAAACGAAATTAATTCACTCAAACGTGGCAAACTTCCAAAGAAAAGCACAATCTTGAAATTAAACCCATTTTTGGATACAAATGGAGTCTTACGCGTTGGAGGACGTCTTAACCACTCAAAGTTGCCATTGGAGACTAAGCACCCCATCCTATTTCCTGGAGAAGGAAGACTAACCCAACTCATCGTTGAAAACGCACATCAGCAAACATTACACGGTGGAGCAAGATTAACACTTGCTTTCACTAGAAACAATTATTGGATCATCAGCGGCAATCGAACCGTCAAGATACGCAACTAACAGAACTGAACAGCTAATGGGCCAACTTCCTATAGAAAGAATCACTCCATCGAGGCCGTTTTCACAGACTGGCATTGACTTTACAGGCCATGTGGATGTGAAGATAAACAAAGGCCGAGGGATAAAGACCTGCAAAGGCTACATAGCCATATTCATATGTATGTGCACAAAGGCAGTACATATTGAACTTGTTTCGGACCTATCCACGCAAACTTTCATCGCAGCACTAAAAAGAATGTGCGCCAGAAAAGGAACCCCAAAACACATCTATTCCGATAACGGAACCAACTTCGTCGGAGCCGCAAGAGTCTTACAAGAAAAGTTTAAACAATACAAAACCATGCTATCCTCAGAGTTCTTTAAAGAGATAAACGACCTTCAAATAGAGTGGCACTTCAACGCTCCATCTTGGCCATCAGCAGGAGGCTTATGGGAAGCTGCTGTACGGTCCATGAAAGCACACTTGAAACGGGTAATCGGGGAAACGAAGCTCACATACGAACAATTTGCAACATTTCTGACACAAATCGAAGCGTGCATGAACAGCAGGCCGTTGAGTCCGTTATCAGAAGATGTGGACGATCTGGACTATCTCACTCCTGGTCATTTTCTCACAGGGGGTCCAACGCTATCACTGCCACTCAATGAACCTGAGGAAATTAAATCAATAGATATCAGAAGAAAAAGAAAAACCTAAAAAAAAAAAAAAAAAAAAAAAAAGAAAAGAAAAGAATACCTACATTCATTACAAACCCGGAGCAAATGGCAACAAACCAAGGACAACATACAGAAGGGGCAACTAGTTCTCACAAGGGAAAGCAATCTACCTCCGAGCAAATGGGCAATGGGCCGCGTAGTGGAACTACACCCAGGCAGTGACAACTTAGTCCGAGTCGTCACGCTCAAGACACAGAATGGAGTTCTTAAAAGACCAATAACAAAACTAGCTCCTTTACCTATAAACGAGGGATGCGAAGGCATTGATTCACAGAAAGTGAGTCCCGAAACGAAGCCCTGCAAGCAAAATAGAGAGATCAACAAAACCAAGAAACAAGTAAACAGCTTGCTAATGGTGTTGCTAGTAGCGTTCACAACGCTATCAAGTGGGCTAGCAACACCCCTGCAACATTTTAAAATAACAAAACTGACAGAAAACCAACCAGTGTATTTTGATCCCGTCGGAAATATACAACTCATTCACGACGAATGGAAACTTCTTGTGTACTACAACCTAACAACATTCTGGCAAAGTACCACAAAGGTGGGAGATATTTGTGGATCGTTTAGCACAATTGTGCGACACAATGCCTAACGAACCATGTCACGCTACGATACAACAATTGAAGTTAGAAATGAGCCAGCTGAACGAGTACAACATACTGCTACGTTCTCAACATCGACAGTAAAAGCGACGTGGCTACGTCAACGGCGTAGGAAACCTTGCACGAGCCCAATTTGGTGTCCTTGACAGCGATTTTGCCGAAAAATACGCTCAAGACATAGAAAAAATCAAAACAAACGAGCAATATTTACTACAGCTCATAAGAAATTAGACGCTTATTATCGAGGCAGAAAATAATGTAATAAAGAAAAATGAAGACTTCGTAAGAACGCAAATGGAAAGTATTCAGCAATTTATGAACGAAAACAATTATAATAAGGCAGTAACAGAAAACCGGCTTCAAATAATGAAAACAATGAGTGACGTCAATGCTGGAGCCTTAACTGCAAGCTTACTTATTGCAGTACTGAGAAGAAACCAACAAATGCTCCTAGATGCATTGACAGATATCTATCGAGGTCATCTCGATATGAAACTATTCACGCCGGAGCAACTATCTGAACAAATAAACTATATGGCGGGTATTATACCGAAAAGGTTAACACTCAACATCAACATCAAAACCAGCAATGGAGCTAACAACAAAAACATTTACTAAATTATTTATGTGAAAGCCCGGATTACCGAACAGTACCTGCTCTTCGAACTACATATCCCGTTACTAAGTGATGATGAGTACACATTATATCGCAATATACCACCTATACCTAGACACCAAACTGCAAATCAATGTCAGGTGATAGCAACAACAACATAATATATTGGAGTTAACTTCGCAAAGAACACTTACATACAGATGGAAGAGGTTGATCTACAGAAATGTTCAACAATGACAGCGGTCAACTACATCTGCCACGCCTCCACAACTATCAGCAACTTGCATGGAACCATAGCATCTTGCAAAGCCCAAATACAGAGTCAAAATAAAAATAACATTACATGGAACCACAGCAATGCTCGGATCAATGGATAAAATTACAGAGATCCAACATATGGCTGTATAACTGCATCGATGAGTGTATGACTCGCATTGTATGCGAGAATCGAATTACAAGAACAGTCATAACAAAGGCGGGGCTCCTTGCCCTAGGTCAAGACTGCTTACTACAACATAAAGATGTGACGATCTACTCGCATAACGTTCTTAGAAGTAGTACCAATATTGGAATGACTTAGAGGTGCCCACTATAGAGTCACCAAATGATATGTGGAGCACATTCAAAAACACTAAAGTCGTTCTACCCAACCTCGACCTAACCAATGAACACACAATATTAGATAACCAGATAGCTTCACAAAAGGAACGAGAGAGCTTACCGAACGTCTTAAGTGTTCATGACATTGGCAATTATGCCATAAGCACTTTGCTGGTGGGAGGAATACTCGGGGCTATAATAGTGTGGCGACTAAGAAGATATTATCAACAAGCACGCAAGAAGAGCAATACTACGAAGGCCAACAGGACACGAGAGAGGACCGAGGATATTGAACTGAAGGAGAGTCCTGTCTACGGTAAAATAAGAAGTAGACCCTCATCGAGCAACCGTCTACACTTCTACAGCAATCCGCAGCAACATCATTCAGACTTTGAATTATTCTGTATTTAGGAATTTGTGTAATTTCATGCTTATTGCTTAGATTATTTAAGAATTTATATTAGTTCTTTGTTTCCTGTTTAAATAACTTTTGTTTTGTATCATTCTACATTTGTCTTTTATCATTTTATTGTAACGCTAGTGATCTGAGCCCGTATACCTTTCCCTCGGGAGCATGTACGAGCCAATAATGCTCATACAGTAAAAGTACGCCGACACAATATAAAGTAAATTAGTCTTAACTAAACTCCATCACTCGCGTAATCGCGTGCTGACGCAACTCAACATTAAGTGCGGCTCAGGTTACTAGAAGCAACCTTAAACTGTGTCCAGAATAAATATTTGGAACATAACAGTGGTTTGGTGTTAAACTAACTTCTACAACTACCGAGGTTACTCGTTAAAAACGAGAAAACCCCAACAATACTAAAACAAATATTATCTTTTTTTAGCTGCCTTTTGGCTGAAAATAGATATGTATTTTATTTTTCCGTTCAAGGTATTTCACATAATCTTCTCAGAATCTATTAACAAAAATTCAAATAAGCAGAATTGATCCATGAAACAAGTTTTGAAACTAACCTCTTTCTTGGCTTCCTCCATTTGTCTTTCTGACTCTGCTCGTTCCAATTCTTGATTTCTTTCTAATTCTATTTTTTTCTTTACTTCCTCCTTTGCCCTGAAAAATAAGTTGTATTGAAACCTTGTATAGTACCGAATACTAATATTTATTTTTATGGCTACATAAAAACAGCTGCACGGTTCGATCCTAAAGGTTAAGCAAGGCTTGCCGAAGTGGGTCTGTTGATGGGTGACAATCTTAACACGTTCACTATCCATGACCCACATGTGGGTCATTTTGGGTTGGAATAAGACGTCCGTGCCACACATGTGGGTCACTGCTCTTTTCATACATAATGGGTTCTAACTTCGTGGATGTAACAGAAACATACCAATATTGTATATGAACAGAAGAGCAGTGATATAGGTATAATAAAAAAACAATGAGTCATCGATTTTTTTAATTATTTAGTATTTACTTCATCGGTTATTTATATAACATAAAAATAACCGATGAAGGATGATGTTTTTTTAATGAGCTTCATTAAAACATGCAAGACACAGGGGTTTCTTGCAGAAAAGGCATTCTGTGTCTGTCATTTTTGATTTTAGACATGCCTCAGTAACTGAACGACCTTCGTCTTTCAGTTTTTTGTAACATCCACTGCACATTTTTCGGTGGATTCTGCCATACAAATGCCTTTCTAATTTTATCAACTTTATTTCTAGTTTTTGGCAGCAAAGGAAATAGTCATAAATCCTTCCTTTAGCCATAGATAATGTAATTTTTCACAACTTTTTAACCTCTAACGTCCATGACACATGTGGGTCACTCTGCAAATTGGGGGTAAAGGGTTCCCCCCCTACTTTTATGGCCCTTATGGACCTGAAGTGGTATAAAGGCAATTATCTCAGTAAATAGGAACGAAAAACTAAATTGGACGTGAGACATAATTTCGATATTGCGGCTGGACAGTGAACGTGTTAAAGTATCGGGATTCTTCGTACCTCTGAAAGCACGGTAAACCTTAGTTCTGGCTGTCATTTTTACATGTTGAGTCGATACGTGTAGTCAGCGAGCAAGAAAATCTAACAACAGTTTTTTAAAGAGGCCTCTACAACCCAGTAACTGGGTAACACTAAAGTTACCCAGTTACTGGGTTGTAGAGGTCAGATAGGCAGACACTATGGAAACACTAGTACTCAGCTACATCCGATTAGATTGAACGCTGACTCCAAAATAGTTGAGGATATGCTAAGCAGATAATGTAAATAAACAAGTTTATAGGCAACAAATTGCCTAATGGCCTTGTGATCGAAATCGAAAGTCGATCATGGCAATAGTGTAATCACTAATTGCCCTGAACCCACACCACACACAAGCATATTAAGCTTAGTTGGAGGGGTTAACAAGATTGCTAGTAATGTAAATTTCTACTCACATTCCTAGCTCTTAAAGAAAGGTTGTCAAGGGAGAACAAATAGGAATATGTCAACTACGAATATGCTACCTGACTACAGATAGAAATATGTGTGGTGTAAGGATGAAAGGCGTGTGAATCTCCCATCGGATCACGTCATGTTAAAGCGTTAATAGTCATATCTTTTCAAGTCAAGAGCGAATAGGCTACTTCTCGGTAAGCGTGCTGAGATGGTGGTCAAACGCCAGCCAACTAGTTTCTGACCGCAACTTCGTCCGCGTAGAAGGGTTTTCCCACGTAAATCCCGATCGTGTGGGAATTCCAGGATAAAAAGCCTTATGTGTTATTCCAGGATGTCAACTATCTACTTAGCACAGTACTTGCGTGAGAGAGTAACAAACATCATCCTCACAAACTTTCACATTTATAATATTAGTAAGAAGAAAGACATAACCTAATGGCTATGTGTCAATCTTGTGATCGATAATTTGCGGCTTCAAACTACAAGTACAAGTGTAAAAGAATTAGGAAAATTAAGCTAGTCTCAGACGAATAAAAAGTGGTCAAAAGCTATAAGTATAGCTTATTTTTTTTTTCTCTTTCTTTCTACTTAAAAAACTGCTTGTTGATAAAGAAATGAATATTTTCTTTCAAAATGTGTATTTAACCACAGGAATAGAGGGGGGGGGGGGGGGGGGCACTATTCTACTACCCGAAGCCACACGGATATATTATATATTTATATATACCGGCTGTATATTATACAGCAGTATATTTTTAATTGTTAGTTTTAATTAAAATTCACAAAACAATTGAAAATTAATTAATTGTTGATTGTAGTAAATCACAATTAACAATTAATTAATTGTTACTACTACAGTTAACAATTAGATAATTGTTAACCGTAATTTTCCACAATTACGATTAATTAATTGTTAGTTGTTGTGGTTACATTTACCAATTAATCAATTATTATTATTATTATTATCTTTAATTGTTCTTGCAATTAAAATTTGCCCAACACTGTTGCTAGTAATGTGAATTTCTACTCACATTGCTAGTTCTCCTAGAAAAAAAAAATAAGTAAAAAAAACATATAGGAATATGCCAACGACTTATATTATGCTACCTGACTACAAATAGAAATGTGTTTGGTGTAAGAATACGGCGATCTCCCATCGGATGACGTCATGTTTAACCGTTAATAGTCCTACCTGTCGGCTTCTAAACTCCGTTGGTACGCTTCATCCTGTTCTCTCTTCACACGTTGTCGTGCGTCTCGCTCGCGTTCCATCTTGGCCTCGTCTTCTCGCGCCGAACTGAATCGTTCTAACGCTTCTACTAGACCACCTAGTAACTCTGATACACCGACGTTGCCTGTAAACATAAATATTATTTATTTATGTATATATAATTATGCCATTTAATAGAGAAAAATAAAAACGAATACAAACAATGAGCCGAAGCTGCTGTGCTGCGTATTTCATAAGAATAATAAAAATATTAGAAAGAAACGAAGCGTAACTTGATAAACATAAAAATGTATAGTATTGTAGGTCTTTAATAGAACTGTTGATTTTCCTCTGTCTCAATAAAACAAACCTAAATTTAATAAACCGTGTTTTTTTTTTCTGTGAAGTTTTCATCGCCTTTACATCCACTTTATGAGTTGACACTCAGTTGTGTGGGGCTTCGCCTCCGGGGACTTTATCACGATAAAAACATAACCCTCCTTTTCGCAGTTGTGTTAAAAGTATAGCTAGGTTATAGCGTACAACCTTCCTCAAGCTTCAAACTACTTCCATACCAAATTTCATCCAACTTCACTCACTATTTTTGAAGATTAGCGTGTTTAAACAAACAAACTTTTCCGCTTTATAATATTAGTATAGATTAGTATAGCTACAGTTGACCAATCCTTCCACTATGATAGAAAACCGATATCAGAGTCGTGACCCTTCGAACGGCCCCTCTTAATGAAACCTGGATTCACCATTTTGATCCTGAAAGCAAGCAACAATCGATGACGTGAAACGAGCCTCCTCACCGACGCCGAAGAAATTCAAGGCGTCAAGTTCAGCGGGGAATGTTATGGCATCCATTTTTTGGGACGCTGAAGGAATCATTATGGTGGAATACTTGCAAAAGGGAGCCACTATAACAGGCTCTTACTACGCAGACCATATAAGAAGATTGCGGGAGGCTATCAAGGAAAAAAGACGCGGCAAATTGCGAGCTGGAGTGTTGTTTCAGCAAGACAACGCACCCTCTCATAAAGCCGCAGTTGCGATGGCTGCCATTCAAGAAACGGGTTTCGAATTGCTCGAACACCCCCCCTATTCGTCAGATCTAGTCCCCAGTAACTTCTACCTCTTTTCTCGGCTCAAGGAATACCTCCGAGGTCGAAAATTTGAAGACGATAGTGAAGTGATGGCTGCTGTTGAGGCGTTTTGGGAGAGTCAAGATAAAGATTTTTTTTCTAAGGGAATCCTAGGTTTAGAAAAAAGATGGACTAAGTGTATTGATTTGTTAGGAGACTACGTTTAAAAATAAATTATTTTTTAAATCATAATTACCGTGTTTTATTATGATTATCATTACTTTTGGATCACCCCTAGTAACAACCTTGTTATCAGCCAATTAATTACGTAGCTTGCTATATATTTAAAACCTCCTAAGTGCGGTATGCAATGTAAAGGAGGTAACTATTTGATATTTTTACGTTTTAAAACGATTTATCGTCTAAGTGAGTCATGTTTAAAATTTTGTCGATTGTACATTGGTCACACCATTTAACTTAGTCATACTAAACTACAGCATATAAACGAAACGAAGCAGCTTAGATCTGAAGAATAATTAAGAATGGAGAGAACTGTAGTGCGAGTTCCAGAAATTCAACTTTATAACTCTTGTGATCATCAAGGTCAACTAACCCGAACTGGGCATGCGTGATGAAATACGGCCTATTTATTCTCTCTCATAGAAAGAAGGCCTGTTTTCAAGCAATGGGAACTTTATAGGCTGATTATCATCGATCAACAATACCAACTAGATAACGGGTCACGTACAAAATCAATGCTAAATGCTGTCCGCGTGAATATGTACTTATACGGCTACTAAAGCAATAAATTACTCCTGTTACTTAGAAATGAAAAGACATAAAATAAATATCATTTAGTGTGAAATCAACCTTAAATTACAACAGATAAAGTACATTTTCCCGTTATTCCCTTGCGAGCTACATCGTTTTATTTCATTTCATAAGTTTGCGCGTGTATTGGCCAACCTTGGCCAAACATTTGTAGCGGTGGTTTAAAGTCGGTAAATTTCTTAAAAAGTTGATATTATTTGTTGGTTTAAAGCTTAAAATGTAACTTATTCTACATGTACTTACCGAAAGTAAGACACTCCGGACGTTAAATTGCTTTTTCGGGCATTATTTTTGCAACTTTTGAATACACATTGCGGCATTGTGAAACGTGTTTACATTGGCTGTGTGTCAAGCGAACTAAACAAAATAAGAGCTCACTTCACAAGTGCGCTGTTATTTACCGAGACGTATTTTTTGCGCCGACCCGATATCTAGTTGGTATTGTTGATCGAAGCTGATTATTATTTTTTACAAAGAGAACTAGAAATGTCGATAGAATTCACAATACTGGCACTTTTGGACGTAGTTATGCAAAAAGGATCCAATCCAAACTTTTACCGCCCATAAGACCGCCCATTGTAACACCCTTTGTAATTTTTTAAGTCCTTATTTAATTCTGTTATGGTGTACAATAAAGAGTATATCTATCTATCTATCTTTTCCAAAATTGAGTTATATATACCAAAAGCATCTTCAGGGTGATATATTAAAAATATCAATATAACTCAATTTCGGAAAAAGTGTGGAATCCTTTTTGCATAACTACGGCCTTTTGTTAACCCCCTCAACTAAGTAAGGTATGCTTGTAACTAAATATGCTTGTGTCTGAAGTGGGTTCACAGCAATAGTGTTATCGGTGGGGTTCGAACCCGCGCCCTCCCGATCACTAAGTCCGTTCGACACCTTAGCCTATCCTAGCCTATATTAGGCTATCGTCGCTTCGCTAAATCGTTATGATCTTCTGAAGACATGATGTTGGTTGTTAGTTGGTCTCTAACTTTTACCGATAAGACCGCCCATTGTATCACCTTGTTTTAATTGTTAACTTCTAGAGCCCCAGCGGCACAAAAATGTGCCAGTATTAGTTGAGCCCCGCTGGCACAAATTTGTGCCACCAAACCCCAACCGATTTAAAACTGTATTTATAGTAAAGATAAGTCTTAAAATCATTTGTGACCGGGGTCAGATTACGCTTACGATAAGAGCCCGCCCGCGGTGCTTGACGGATGGTTGACGTAAATAATGGCGGTCCTTGAGAGGTTAAATTCTTATTACCCGACTGCAGCGAAGCCCGGAAGGAGGAGGGTTATGTGTTTTGTTTTCTGTAATTGTGTACAATAAAAAATATATCTATCTATACGATCTCTCATCACTGACCATTGATAACGGTGTAGATCTCGGTGTTCGACCGCACTCTCATGATTATGACCAGAGCCGGCATGCGATCCACCGGGATGTTCCGTATCGTCATGCTCGCTACTGGTCCTAACGCGTTGGCTACTGATGATAATAACCTGGAAACACATCACATCATCAGATATCTTTCTTGTTGGACTAATTAAAGGTGCTGTCGAAATAAGAATTTTAATAGTAAAATCTTCATCCAAATCGGATCAGTACTTTTTACCCGACTGCCAAGGAAGGGTTATGTTTTTCGCGCGTATCTTGTATGTATGTATACGGGACCCAATTGAACATAGTTACAAAACTGGGATGGGTCCCGCCAGCTTGTAAGTTTTTAAAATGAAAATGTGCTTGTTTCTTGCACTTCAGTTGAGCAGTCGGAATTTTTAGATTTTTTAAGTTACTCGTTTTTGAAATAACTCTTTTAGAAACTTTCAGGTGTTTTTACTCACATCATCAGCTCAGCACCATGAGATATTGATTTTCAGACACAAATATCTGAATTGCTTTAGATAATACTAGCATCAGCCAGCGACTTTGTTCGCGTATTCGGTATTCCCGCGTAAATCCTGATCCCGTGGAAATTCCGGGATGAAAATTAAGCCTAAGTGTTATTCCAGGATGTCAGCTATCACATCGTAGTACATCATTTTTATGTAGCATCAATAGTTGTCTCAACGCAAGCCAAATAATGAATCGTTATAGGCAAAATTTTGCTACATGGGTTACATTATTGCAATTTTCTTAAGGATCACTATTGTTTTTCAAAATAAATTATAGCCTGTTTTATTCCCATAACATAGCTTTTTATTGGTGAAAAAATGGTTCAAATCGGTCCAGTAGTTTCGGAGCCTATTGGAAACAAACAAACAAAGTCTTTCCTGTTTATAATATTAGTATAGACATGTAAAACGTGGCCTAAAGTCGAGGGTTTCCCTTGATTTTCCTGGGATTCAATAAGCAAATCCTGCTTTCCATTATCAGCTTAGCAGTGTGAGATGATGATTACCGGACGCAAACATTTGAATTGCGGAACAAATTATGTGCCTATAAAATTTGCTTCGGTTTGGTTTCCCTCAATTTCCCTAAGATCCCATCATCAGATTTTGACTTGGTGATAATGGGACCACCTAAGGAGCTTTCGAACAAAAAAGAATTTTGAAAGTCGGTCCACAGTTTGCGGAGAAATCGGTGAATATAAATAAAAAAATACATAACAGCCAAAAAAAGTACCTCCTCATTTTTGAAGTCGGCAAAAATCTCTTTTAAAGCTCTCTTGTCTAACTAAAAGGAAAATAGCCTATGAACTTAGGTAATAAGGTTGAATTTAGCATTTATCTTACATGTTATTATTGTCCGGGTGTGTGAGGTCCCAGCCGTACACTATGAAGTTGGCGGCGAGTGTTTGTAGTACCGCCTCGCAGCCCAGAAGTTGTGCGCAGAACACGTTGGATAGCACCGATTGTTCGTGGTGCAAGTATACGCCTAAGAGTTTCCGCTGAAAAATATCAAAAGAGTTATTTTTATATGTGTAGATAACTTTGTTACTTAATTATGCAAAATACTTTTTTCCTTTAAAAATCTTTTCCGAGATTCGTGGGTGCATTTTTACAAACACCCAGAACCCCGAACAACTTTTTGTACGCCGTAAATATATTTGTTCCGGTGCGGGAATGGAACCCACTACACAGCAGCCAATCGTGCAACCACTGCGCCAACCATGTCATTGTCATTTAGTTAATAAGTTGAACTTGGTCAGACCTATAAAATAAGCAGTGAATGGGAACATGTATGGGTGATTGAGAAAGCACTTTACAGCATAATTTTATACTGAATAATTCAAAGATAGTTGAGTTCAAAATTTATACACTATACAGAACTTACCTCTTTGGCAGGTTTGAGACACGACTCCTTAATAGCGTCCTGTAGCGTGCCTTCGAAAAAGTGTGGCGTATTAGGTCCGTACCTCGTCCGGAAACGCTGCGAGAACTCGATGCAACCCAAGGCTTCGTCTTCTACGCTGTCTGACACTGTTATATAAAAAATATATTTATATTGCAGTAAGTATACGATATTTTAGCCCATGTGGTCGATTAACGCCCATTCTTTCTCATAGAGAGGAGGTGCCCAGTAGTATGTTCATCATCTGCGTAGCCTTTTCACAGCTATGTTGGGATTGGCAGTAGTGGGAACATTATGGGCTGATTGATTATTATTTAAAATAGATTCTATTTTCGCTCAGAGCCCATTAAACATAGGTTAGACGACATTTCAAAATAATCAGCCAGGTAAATTGACAGCCAACCTTATATTTCAAACAGCTTTACAGCAAAATTATAGTACCATGCCAACTATGTCGATTGTCATAAGGTGTCCACACCTATGTCATAAGGTGTGTCTGAATTTAGTCAATTTGCTTATATCAAGAAAGAAAAACGTGTAAAAAATATATTATTATATTAAAAAAAAAGTATAATTTAATAGATCCAGGATGATTAATATTACTGTGTGACTCACGGCTGTGCCAAATAGCACGGCTGCACAAAATCAAGCAGTCTCTTGACTGTTTGCACTATTCAAGTATAAAGTGAATTCAAGTACTTACTTAGTGGCTGCAGCCTCTCGGACTGTACTAGGTCGACGAACATATCGTCCTCACCGGTGTACCCCTCAGCTGTGTCCTCTACCTCCTCAACCGAACTGTTTTCACTGTCCGAGCTCTCCACTATTATCTACAATCAGTATATTATTCATTAATGTAATATATTCGACCATACACGCTAGTCTCCGGTATTAATTGACGGTTTTCTATTGTATAGCTATGAATACTGGCCAACATATAGGGCGTGTGATACGTGATTTCGAAAATGAAGCACCGAAGAACACGTCTCCGTAAGTTCACGAATACGAAACACTTAGCAACGAATGCACGCTAACACGAAAAACCTAACGCCGTAGCCATGGGATCTCGTATAACTAAATCTCTAATTTCACCTACTCGAATCACTTTACAACGAATGCACACTAACAAGAAAAACTGAACAACGTTGGCATGCGATCTTGAATAACTAAACCTCGAAAAGTCTTCATAAAAGTCTTTATTAATTTAAAAATCAAACATTGCTTTTGTTATTTTAAACGATATTGTTTATTCAAACATTCATTTTTGAGAAAACTAAAACATATCATGTCATATTATGTGTCAATCAACCAAATAACTACTTATTTCCTTATGGGAAATATGAGGGGATATGGGTAATATGAGTTATTTTATCGTTTAAAATAGCAATGTTTGATTGTTAAATTGATAAAGACATTTTACGAAGACTTTTCGAGATTTACTTATTCGATATTGCATGGCTACGGTGTTCAGTTTTTCTTGGTTGTGTGCATTCGTTGTTAAGTGTTTCGAATAGGTAAGATTAAAGATTTAGTTATTCGAGATCCCATGGCTACGGCGGCGTTAGGTTTTTCGTGTTAGCGTGCATTCGTTGCTAAGTGTTTCGTATTCATGAACTTACGGGGACGTGTTCATCGGTGCTTCATTTTAGAAATCAAGTACCACTCCCACATATAGGCTATTACTGATTTCGGAAACTGGAACACCTCATGCAGAAATTTACACGCGAGCGAAGCCGCAGGCAGAAGCTAGTAAATATATATATATACTAGTATTTGCGTGTTGCGCGAGGTGCAAGCACCTCGCGTGCTTGTGAAAAAAAGAAAGTGGGGGGGGGTGATGGGGGGGTTTAGTATTTGCGTGTTGCGCGAGGTGCAAGCACCTCGCGTGCTTGAGAAAAAAAAAAAAAAGAGGGGGGGGGGTGATGGGGGGGGGGGGGTTGCACAAGTATTTCGACTAAAGCATTGCCCCTCTAAATGAATCTGAAAAAAAAAATGTTCCAAGTCTCTTAGATTCCGAGATCCGCCTAAAGGGAGGGGAGAAGGGGGGCGGGGGGGGGACTTTGAAAAATGGTTTTTACTTTACCGAGCCTCCTCTATACGAATCCGTAAAAAAAAAAAATACGGGTCTCGTAGTTTCCGAGATACGATAGGGAGGGGGGAGAAGGGGGGGGAAAAGGGGAGGTTTGGCACTTTTCCCTTAGGTTTCAGAGTTACTTGTTTACGAATCTGTCAAAATATACCCACCTCCCCATCCACCATCTGGGAGAACAATTATGTCAGTGAGTCAGTGAGTGGTAATTTAGCTTTATATAGTATAATATATATATATTCATTAAGAGAATGCAGAATAACATCATAAAAAATAAAATAAGAACACTTCTAAAATTTTTGCGAAAAGTGTACGTTTATAAGCTAGTTAGTTTTATAATTGAAAGACATAATCGCGGAATTTAAACGTTTCGTAATTTTTCTTTGTAAACTTTTTGAAGTACTACTTCCATCAATTAAGAGTGGCAACTCGTTCAAAGAATGTTTACTGAAAGTACGTAGTTCAACGTTTTCCACTAGTCGTCTTGTCCAAATGAGCAAGTATTTAGCGAAAGTAGCAAAACCTTTTCCTTCCGCGACTATCAAACACCGTATGTTAGTAAAAGATCCAGTACCGTACTATTTACCCTCTTATATTCCTTCTGCTTCGGCGCACGCCTCACTGTAAGCTCGTGTTGGGGTAGATCCAGCCCCGCCATCGCTAGCACCGTCTCATCCAACCCAGTAACTGCGGGCCAGCCTGTCCATTGCTGGGGAAAGACAACTTTATTGAGTAACACAGATGGTGGTTTTATTAAGTCCTTCAAGAGATGTAAAGATGTATGGATGTTTAACAAACTCTTTCACGCAAAAACTATTGAATGGATCTAAATGAAATTTGGTAAGTAGATAGTTGACATCCTGGAATAACATATAGGCTACTTTTTATCCCGGAATTCCCACGAGATCCGGATTTACGCGGGAAAACCCTAGCTAGTTATTATAATAAACTAGCTTATGTAAATCCCGATGTTGAGTACTAGTGTTTTACATGGAGTAACGACTGCCTATCAGACATGGGCGTGCGCTCCTTGTAGGCATAAATGCAGTGCTTTACTTGCCATTCACATATATTTTAATAAAACGTTCGTACGTTTTAGATGACTTTAATTAATAGTAAACAAATGAATAAACAAAATATAATAACTTAAAAACGCCTAATATTTTATAAATAGCATCTATTTGCAAGCACACAAACATTATGTTTGCCAGGCGCTGCAAATTAATGTACCTAATTCCCAAGTCATGCCGCGGACTCGAGCAGGAAATTTGTTCGCATGTGTGTATTAATTTTGATGTCCGTACAAGTTCGCAAACGCACACACCCATGAATGTCGAAAGCCGCCGTTCTGCGGCAGACTACGAAATTTCGTCAGTTGTCGGGAGTAATCGGAAATGTTCGTTGCCTATAATCCGAGTAAAAATAATAGACAGAAATCTGATGAATCACGTATGCACATAATGCATTTTTGTTTAGTAAGGTTTTTGTTTATTCGTTTAAATAGCAGAAATGTTTTTTTTTTAAACTTTATTCATAACCATGGATACAAGTCCTTCAGTCGTAGTCATTAAACTAAATCAAATCGATTCATTTTTTTTCCACAGTGTTCAATATAAATGTGTAAATGGATTAAAATAAACAGCATTGGAAAGTAATTCCTGAACGTGGCGGGGAACACTTAGAGAGTTTTGTTCAGCAATGTCACTAACTTCACTGACAAGTATTAATCTTTGCATGGCAAACGATTCACAATTAAATAAAACGTGTTTGATATCCGAATTTTCCTTATAGTAAAAGGTTGTTGTCACTGATGATTCTCATCCTGTAGAGATGTGCTGGGACTAAACAATGTCCAGAGCGCAAGCGATTAATGCAGGTTATGATCTTTCTGTTGGAATATTTGAATTTGTTGTACCACGGCGTTGTTGGTAAGTCTTGCTGTAATTCTGCATACCATTTTCCTTTTTTACCAGCTATGCCACTGTGAGATGGAACCCACAAAAATTTTACATGTTTTCCCATCTTTTGTAGAATGTACTTAATTCTATGTACAATATAATTTTGTTTATAACTCAATCCCCATCATAGTATTATATGGGAATTCATATACTGGCCACTTATTATTGATGTACATGTCTCATGTCAGGTTTCTTACTTTAACTAGAATGGTTGGAATTTCAGGTAATAAACCAGAAATAAAAGTATTTGCTGAGATGGAGGATGTTACTGCTGACTGTATGACTTCTAAAGGCTAGTCAATATTATTGAGAACCATAGCATTACTGCAGGATAAGTCTTTGAGACAAAATCTTTCAGCCAGCTGTAAACGTCGCAAGGATAAGGGAGGTAGAACATTTTCAATTTCCATAGAATTTATACGGGTGGTGCGCATTGCTCCACTAATTATTCTTAAACGCATACACAGTGTCATAATCCTGTGCACGCCCATGCTATCACGATACCCCCTGGCTAGACCAGTGTCAGATTTACTGGCTTCTGTCTACTCGTAACGACTGTCAAGATGTCCAAATCTCGATCTCGCCTGATGGTAAGCGATAGATGTGGTCTACGATGGGACAAGCGAGCCCAGAAGATGCCTATTTACTCTTGCTTTAAAGGCTGAAAGGCCATAAGTGGCAGAGAACACAGAAGCCGGCAGAGAATTCCACAGCTTGGCTGTGCGCACAATAAATGTGGAGAGTTTAAGCCCATATTCCTCATTGGACTCTACTATGTCTCATCTAAGCGATTCGGGTAGTTATCACTGACCTGATGTCTGACTGGTATGTCCGTGAGTGAGTATATGTCGCTTTTGACCTCCTGCACAGTCTTGGTACCCGGGTATTTGAGCGTGTACTCCTTGTCGTCTAGTTTCACGTGCAGTACATATGTTGTTGTCAGCCTTTCTGCAACCCTGGTAGGTGCGATAACATTAAAATCAAATTTATTATAATAATAATACGCGATTATAGCTACGTGATTTTAATATTAAATATCTATACTAATAGTATAAAGAGGAAACATTTGTTTGTTTGTTTGTAATGGAGAAACTCAAAAAGTACTGGACTGATTTTAAAAATTCTTTCCCCAATAGAAAGGTACATTATCTGCGGGTGACATTGGCTATGTATGTACCACCAGCGAAGCCAGGGCAGGCCACTATTGTATAATAATATAAAAATCACGCAGCTGTTGGCCTCAGACTATTTCTCCACTTTCTTCTTAGAAACAACGCAATGGAGTTTAGCTACGGTTTTTACAAATAGAAAGAGTGATAAACTATAGGTTACTTTTAGGTAAGCGTGCTTCATCTTCGACCACATCATCGCTTACCACCAGGTTAGATGGTGGTCAACATACAACACAACACAACACAACACGAGCCTATTCACAATTAAAAAAAAAAACGATAATTAAAATAAATATTTGATTTTGATTAGATTAGATAACGTAGTGTATGATAGCTACATGATGAGGTATTAAAACATACATTTATATTATTTTAACGCTCGAGTGTCTGTAATCACATCTTTTTTGTGGCAGTATCATAAACTACTATTAACAAATTTCCTGTAGCTCACTTCTACACAACACAATTAGCTATTTCCATATAAAAAAATCTACTTACTCATCATCAGCCATAAGAGTTTCTGCAGCTTTAAGTCGCAGTACGGCATTCTGTGGCAGATTGAGTGATTGTAGCGTCGCGTTGCTGGTGGCGCGCGACCCGCCCAGCCCTGACAGCTGCTGCCGACACACTGGCACGCCGCATTTGTTCTCCAATTCCTTTTTTAAATCACCTGAGAGAGAAAAAGAGGTCGCATGTAATAATCACACACACACACATTGCACATTGAAATAATAAAAAATAAAAATGTTTATTACATAAAAAATAAATACAATACAATGCCACCTAAGACACAGGATATCCTGTGTCTAAACCAGTCTAAACTAAGTAAGTAAGACTTAACATATAATGTATGCCTTCAACAAAGTGTAGATTTAAGAAACTTGTAAGGTTTGTTGTCCAATTAAAAAAAAAAACATTTATACAGACAGCTGCAGACAGATTGTAGATTACACATTTAAGTGTGTTAACCTAATGGTACTGTAAACTATATCTCAGACTAGGCATTGACAGGAGCGCTCCGAACTAGTACAATTGTTCAAATGTACTAGTTCGGTCTTCTAGTACTATTAGTTCATTTTAGTTCATCGGTTATTAAGACGTCAGACGTGATGGAATACCTGCATATTTGATTTTCCTTCATACTTTGCAGGCTTAGGACTATCATTTTAATTATGATACATTTTAAATAATTTGAATATCATTTAAATAAGTAATATTGAATGAATTATTAAAATGGCGTATTTAAAAATCAAATATTTACATTGATCTTCATTTTTATATACATATGTTCTTTTTTACAATCCACACGAAACAAAACCAAGCATAACTTAAGCAACATGAACTTATATTGTTGAACCAATGACGTTGAGTAACTTCACTTAACAAAGTTAAAATAACAAATAAAAACATCGAAACTATCAGAGCCATAGAACGTCCGGGCCATAGATTATGCACATAAATGACCGGGCACAGTTTCTCGTTCTCCAGGTCATCGTAGTTCGTACATCACTTATTAGTTCAGCCGTTCTTGCTCGGCTCTCGCGATTGGATGTCGCTAGGATTGGTGATTAGTTCACTGTACTAGATGTACTAGATGACCGATTTGAGCGACAGAAACAGAATAGTTCGTTCTAGTTCACATGACGGAATTGCGTCCTAATAGTACATAGTACATGTACTACACAAGCCTATCAGACAGACAGCGTTTAATTAGACAATATTAACCAGAGACGTGTTCATCTACATACATACATCTGTGTGTGAAATGTCATAGGTTGTGCGTTATTATGTTCGGCTTTGTGGTTGTTAACCACAAAAGAGTGATTTGAGGTAAAATTAAGATATAGGCCACACGTTATCCTCATTCATTTATACATATATTAATTCCATACTCAACTAAAAAAGCCTGTCTTGTCTCGAAAAACACGTTGAGCTGTTGTCCCGGCTGTCATAAATCTTTTTCGTTGCGGGTAATTAGAAGCTAAAAAATCTGACACCAGACTTGCCAAGGAGTATATATATGGTATCAGTTACTAGATGGAGTGGAGGACAGAAAGGTAGTTGCTCCATGTAGAACACTAGTATTTACCGCCATCCATAACATATTTTGGAAAGTCGTCATTTGCTTACCGATGATAACTCAACTAAATATGTCAGTGTTCAGCTTAATGGGACACTAACTATACACAATTGTATTCTTTGTGTACCTATGCTCATTTCTATTAATTAAATGCGAAAGTTACTCTGCTTGTTTGGTATGTATAAAAGCAAAAATAGCTAAACCAGTTTTGTTGGATAACTTTGTGTAGGATAATAATAAAGCATATGCCGATCTATTTATTCCTGTAATTAGTTAATATTTGTTTATTTGTGACAGATATAACACAGAAAGGAACATACATGTATTAGTGTCTTAAATCTAACTGCAGAACCAATTACAGGCAAACACGACAAGCAATATGCTCTTGGTAATTTAATTTAAAAAAATTGAACATCTATACTAATATTATAAAAATTGGCCAAGTGCGAGTCGGACTCGCACATGAAGGGTTCCGTAGTAGCTATAATAAATATAATATACTTAATATATTTATTTGAAAAAAAAAAACAAAAAACCTTACAAATTTCTTAAAACTAGATTATTTACAATTTTTACAACTACGCCAAATAACTTTGTTTTTCATAGTATTTGTATGAATTACAAAGTTATATTTGCGGTTTTAGAAAATATACTGTATCTCAAAAACTGCTGACTCGATCTCGTTCAAACCAATTTTGGTTGAAAGTTTAAGATCTAAAGGTTAAGATCTACAACATATGGTTTTCTTAGATTTTTCACTTCATTATTATAGAAGTTAGAGGGGGACACACACATTTTACCACTTTGGAAGCGTATATCTTTTAAACGATTAACTTTATGTTAAAGTCATTTTAGAAACCTTAATGTCATTTTTAAAGACCTGTCTATAGATACCACACACGTATAGGTTTCATGAAAGAAAATATTTTCAGTTTCAGTTCCATGTATTTATTTTAATTTTTTTTTAATTTTCTCTTAAAATCGGAAAGCGGTTCACAGAATACATCTACCTACCAAGTTTTACATGTATAGTCCTAATAGTTTCGGAATAAAATGGCTGTGACATACGGACGGACGGACAGACAGACAGACGGACAGACATGTCGAAACTATAAAAGTTTCGTTGCCATTCGGCTACGGAACCCTAAAAAGGTAAAATTTGGTTGCATATTTTATTGCAACAAAATTTTACCTAGATACATATAAAAAGAATGATATAAAATAGAAAATAACACTCACCAACTGTTGCATTTGCAGATATTTTAACTTCATGTATCTTATTATTACAATGAACTTGGAGTTCTACAATAGGAATGGGGTTATAATTTAAAATCGTCGAGGTTGATGCTTGATTACGATCTTCCCGGTCTGCGAAATAAACAAAATATTATAGGTAAAGTGAGTGAACATATTCGTGAGTCAAATAAGTATTTGTACAAATATTACACTCTAAAAATCCGACAGTCGAGAGAGCAAAGAATTCCGAAAAAATTGTGAATTCCGTAGAGACAAAACATTTGAAAAGAGTAACTGTGGAGTTTCTTGCCGGTTCTTCTCCATAGAAAACGACCAATTTCGAACCGTGCCCTAACTGCTGACATTTGGCAAGTGCCCATGTAGGCCTATGTGAAATAAAACATTTTGAATTTGAGTTTGATTTTGCAGCCAAAACCAAAGGCCAAAACTTACCACTTATGAAAAAGATCAGTCAGATCAGGATTTTAGCTATACTCTCACAATAAGTTCGTAACTGAGTAGGAAACGCTCATTCTATTCAATATGTGCATGTCAAAAGGTAAATAACTTAGTGTTTCGAATGAGATCATTCAAGAGTCATTTTTTTTTCAACCATTACGGAAGAGCCGTGCCAAGAAACGAAAATATTTTTAATCTCGGTGTGTAATGAATGATCATACAACGATGGACAAGACAGATGTAAGTCGGTTTTTTTTTTCAGTTTTCTCAACCCTAGTGAATCATTTTTCAGTAATGAAAAAATTTCTGTATATATAAAAAATATCTGTATTGTAAAAGGATATTGACAGTCTTTGTATGGGAATTGGACCAAGTGTTGCCCAGATTTAAAATATAGTGCATAACGTTCCTTAGGCTAACACTAATCAGTAAGCCAAAGCGCATCAAAATCTATCCCAGGAGTCATGGGAATGAAGCTTTTTCTTGGGAAGCATTTATTGGTGAGAAATTAACTTATTATTTAACGATAGTACTAATTAAACTAGGCGCATAATGTACGCACAGAAATCTATCGTTCTCCGACCCGTGAAACATGAGCAACAATATTTTTTTATGCACTCTAGTCCACGATCACTATTGCTGCATTGTATTAATATATAGCAATGGTAGATTCTTGGTGATGAGTGTCTACTCTTTAGGTTCATTATTAAGAATTGCACGTTACTAGATGGCATATTGAATGACGACATATCATTATAGTGCCTGTTATATTGTTGGATAGCAAATGACCCACTGCTGCGATGAGAGAGGCGGTGGGTGGGCTTAAGGGGATGCAGTATAGTTCCTTCTTATAATAAATTAGAGCACCGCCACCATCCATCAGCGCTGGCAAGGGTTTAGTAGAGGCCATGTTAGGGAAGGCTGTGTCGTAGTAAAGCCTGTTCCACAGGGTCCAGGGCGGGTACCAGTCTTATTATGCGAACTGGGCCCTATTGGGTTTTGACAACTCGTAATGAAATAGAATATCCTTCGCTGCCTTGAAAAAGGCAGTTCTGGATCGGATGATGTAGTCAGCAACAGAATGACGTCACGGCGAGCGGGACGGAACGATGACACGGACACGGAGCGATCGTGGAATGCAGAGCGGCACGACCGTCACGAGCGATCATTGGGAGAGTGATGAAAACCAGCAGCTTTTTTTATGTGTGGCATCTCATCTCGCAGGTCAACCTCTGAGGTTGTCGTCTGGTTAAACAGACATGCCTGTGGTTGCCTTAATCAATAAATAAATAAAAGCCTCCAGACAGTGCTTATTATAAAAACTTACAAACTAGGCGACTACACGCTAAGGGGACCTGTGAAATGAAATGATATATTTATTTTGTAAATCGGTTATAAATAACACTTTTACGTGTTTAGTTTAGCTAGATGAGGCCGGGGTGTGGGGTACGGACCTCGGCTTAGGATGTCGCAGGGGGACATGCTGGATCAGATCATTATTATAAGGGGAATTTAAGGCTACTAGCTTAGCGTCGCACGGTGGGCTGAAAATCGGCTTTCATAGACTTAGGCATTTTATTTTGCAAGTGCGAGTTTTTTTGCCGGATATCACTTCTATTAGTTATAACAATATACAAAAATGACACCAGAATTGATTCTGCACAGAAACAAAGGAATTATAATTTTTTTACGAAAAGTTTGTATGGAGCTAGTATGAAAAATCGAAATATCTCTAAAACGGCAGCGATAACCGTAATATCCTTATAGGGGGTTATAGTACTAATTATTTATGATTTTTTGACATACGTTACATAATGGTTGTAGATGCCTTTTTTTTTTAAAAATCGTCAAAATATTTTTATTTATTTTTACATATTTAAACGTTCCTTTTAGTGTTTAAGTTGAAGAATTCAGAGCTTTAACAACTCTTATCATAAAATAGCATCACCCCTATAGACCTGAAGGACTAGACAGAGGTGTGTAGTGTCTTGTTGATCTTGTAAGATTTCCAACAATACCAAATAGTTGAATATCAGTGTCAAAGTGCCCATGCTGTCGCTTCTTTTTGAAAGATAGGGGAATGAAATTGTTAATTGATCATACCCTAAAAGTATGATTACAACATAACCGGACACATAATAATAATAATATCCTTATGGGGGATTATAGTACTAACATTATTTATTTTAACATATGAAACTGTTCAAAACGATCCATGAACTGTGTCAAAGTTAAGAACATCGTTAGGAAGCATGCTTTTTCCCCAAATATTAAGAATATGTGAAAAAAAAAAGACTGTATATAAACTTTTTATTGATAGGTAATTTAAATAAAACAGAAGTAACAAAAATAATATCTAATAAATTCAATTATACAAAATACATATTTGAAACTATAATTTATGAAATTATTAACTAAACATATTGGTACAATAAACTAACATAAATAACAAAAGAACATAAAGAAAAATAATTAAATTTTACAAATTTTCTTTACAACTTTCGTTGTCGGACTCCAATTCCGAGTCAGAATCCAGATCGGATATACCTACAAACTCGAACTCAGTTTCCGGAAACTGTATTAGGTCGAGAGTTTCAGCAAAAAAGGTTGTCTTCCTTTTGGCATCTAACTTCGGCCTTTGTGCACTTAGAAAAGGATCCGAAGAAACAACAAGCATATTTAGGATATCTTGATTAGAATCTTGCCTGCTTCTTTTCCGCGAATGATGTTCCCGGAACCTCCTAAAATCTTTGTTTCGAGACTCTGAGGCTTCTTCCGAGAGAGTCCCAATCGGGACAATATCATTTTTTTCGATTATGTCAGCTCCGTGTATTAATAGTTTATGTACGGTTGATGACATGTAGTACCAGTCGTATAATTCCACGTACTTTTCTGCTGTTTTGCGAGCAAAATCTTTAAATCTGATGACATCGATCTTCTCACCAGATGTTATTGCTTGCAAAATAACAGCAAATCTTTTTATCAGGTTTTGATCCAACCCAGTAATAGCTGCAGTTTTATTGGGAAACTCGAAAAACTTCCTTGCGGTATTCCCGTCATTGGTAGTTCCCGAGCCTTGTTTTACTATATCAATTAACAGATTGAGCTCCTCTTTAAATTTATTTTGAATGTTTTTTTTTCTGTTTTGTAACATATCTTTATGCTCATTACTTCTTGCTGCCCACTGTTTGAAGTCAAGTCTGTACGCAATGTGTAACAGACATTCCATGCAATTTATACGGGCATGTAGGGATGATAGGCCAAATTCATATATGTCAGAACACACAGTTTTTGATGTTACAGCATCTAAGTGGTTCATTTCTGTTGGTTTTCCTAAGCACAGGTAGCATGATGCATTTGATCTAGCTTCAGAAAGGTACGTGCAGACTTTTGCGTCGATCATTGTCATCATTAGTTTATGAGTCACCCTGTTACTATTAATGCACTCTGTGGGGTTAAGGGCCTCAATTTCCTCATCCATTTTTCTTTTGTTATCAATGACAACTGCATGGCTTTCTTTTACAAAAGTGAACTGAACCGGACGACAATAAAAAGTTGAGCATGGTTTCGGGTTTGTCCATATAGTATTATCTCCATCTGTCAGTTTCAGTGGCACCAAGGAGGTCATGAAAATGCTTGAATCATCATGCTCGCCGTCCATTTTCTGCTTGTATCGGCTTTGATTGGAAGCACCATCAAATCCCCACTTCGATATCAGCTTTAACTGCTTATTTTCCACATTATCAGAAAGACTTTGAAGAATCCGCTTCACCGTGATGTCAAGTAAAGCTTGAAGTGTAATTCTAGCTGATGAATCCGTAACTGATACTGATTGATTAGGAGGGTAGCATGCAAGCTTAGTTTGTTGCAGTTTATAGTAGGATGGGTAAATATCCTTAGCACCTTCCCGAATGGCCGTCTCTCGCAACGTAATATATTGCCACTTTGAAAGCTTAAGTGAAAGAAGCAATCCAAGTGCTTTCTCTGGTGTAAATATTACTGTTTTCTTAATGCTTTCCTTGATTTTAACGGCAGCTTCTGGATTTTTGATCATATAATTGATTACAGATGCGATATCTTCATAACCTTCTTCTTTTAAACGTGCTGCAGCTGCATATGCCAATTCACAGGAATCCTCGCCTATGTGCTCACTAGATCTTCTCTTTTTCTGTTTGCTTCCCAGATCTTTGAATGGTTTTCGGGACCTTTTTGTCATTGTTCCAACAGTCGATGATGTCGAAGGTTCTGGAGAGACTGAGCGTGCTCTTGGTATCTCATCAACAGTTGGTTCTTGATTTATTAAAGTTTGCACGCAACTCGGCCAATCAATATTTGCTTGCAACCACTCTCCGTACGTATTTCTAAACTTATCAAAGAATCGTTTAGATTTCTGCCACCTGTTTAAAGCAGCTCGCGTGAATCTCCGGCAAAATTCTTTGAGAGTTACTTGATCTTCGGCAGAAAGGCAATCGCCTATGCGGGACACAATTGCACTAAACAATACTTCATGATTAAATGAAGGACACTCACTTTTTAGAAGAACAAACAAATCTAAGTTGGTGATTAAACTTTCCATTCTAAGATTTTGTAGTCGCAAAGCAAATAGTTTTAGTGTTAGCAGTTACACGGTTGTGAACAATCTAAATTATGGTACAAAATTATAGCCCTTTTATTGTATAAAGTCAATAATTAGTTAACTACCCTCATTAAAGTTATAAAAGATATGATAATAAAAATTTATAATCGTCAAAAACATTTCGTAGAACTCATAGTAGAACTAATCAACATTAGCAAATCACATTAGCTCACTAATTATAAAAAGGTGAATGCAGTTCTTAGTTGGTATTGTTGCGAGATATTTCAAATCATTTAATCACTTAATAGGCTCATTAGAATCAGAAGACTACAACCATCATTCTAATTACTTAATTACTTGTCATCAGACTCATTAGATGACTACACAATATGTTATTTTGTATTTTGAACGTATGCAAGGTTTTAAAATTCCTTTTGTGTCGATATTATTATGTGTCCGGTTATGTTGTAATCATACTTTTAGGGTATGATCAATTAACAATTTCATTCCCCTATCTTTCTAAAAGAAGCGACAGCATGGGCACTTTGACACTGATATTCAACTATTTGGTATTGTTGGAAATCTTACAAGATCAACAAGATACTACACACCTCTGTCTAGTCCTACAGGTCTATAGGGGTGATGCTATTTTATGTTAAGAGTTGTTAAAGCTCTGAATTCTTCAACTTAAACACTAAAAGGAACGTTTAATATGTAAAAATAAATAAAAATATTTTGACGATTTAAAAAAAAAAAGGCATCTACAACCATTATGTAACGTATGTCAAAAAATCATAAATAATTAGTACTAAAACCTCCTATAAGGATATTACGGTTATCGCTGCCGTTTCAGAGATATTTCGATTTTTCATACTAGCTCCATACAAAATTTTCGTAAAAAAATTATAATTCCTTCGTTTTTGTGCAGAATCAATTCTGGTGTCATTTTTGTATATTGTTATAACAAATAGAAGTGATATCCGGCACAAAAACTGGCACTTGCAAAATAAAATGCCTAAGTCTATGAAAGCCGTTTTTCAGCCCACCGTGCGTCGCGGGCTGGCTTTGGCAAGGGTTGAGGTGGGAAAACCAGTGGCGTGTGCGCATGTAGCTATATCGCCAGTGTCTAGTTGTGATAGAGAGATAAACGTATAATACGTGAATGCGAACAAACGAGACAGTGAAGTAAGAGTTTTGTACGCCCGGCGCGACAAGTAAGATAAAGCAAAGTATAATAGAAATGGTTTTCAAGCTCGGTGTGCTACAGTTAAGCGATAAGAGATTATTAGATGTTAAACGAAATATTTTTGGAGCGTAAACATCTAAAGAATATAATATAATGAAAAATAATAAGTACATACTTGTTCTCAGTACAAAAAAATAATATTTTCTGCTTACCCTTGGGACCGATTCTTTTTTAAATTTTTTTTTTCAATATTTATTGATGCCAGGTACACGCTAGAGGTACTTTCATTTCTGGGCAGCATTTGGTCCAAACTCTGTCAATATCCTTGTCAAATAAGGCGACATGTGCATACAGTAAGCCGTAAACTTTCACCGTAGTGGTGAAAAATATTTTGTAATGGGTATTATAGTTACCATCAGAAAACTTTCGTGTTTGAGTACCTACGTTCTGAATGATCTTTAGGTTTTTTTGGGGGGGAAAATGATCAAATGACTCCTCGCACTCTAGGTGGAGCAGGTCATATTAGCCTTCTACAGACTTAAAACCTACCCTGTTTCTTCAGCTGGCCTTGCGTTCCGGGGCCGCGGTATCACCTTAGAACGAGGTCAACAGCAAAAGTCTACGCTATTTGAGTAACGACTTATCATAATAAGCAAACAATATAATAATGTGTAATCGCTTACCTGGTGGGTGAGTTTTTGGTGTTATCACAGATATGTCATCATCTATCATCTCAACGTCATGAGTGTCATTATCATGATCATGTTGTGCTGACGAGCTGGTCGCGTCCTGCGGCATCACTCGGTTGATGGCTGCCTGTAACCATAACATGGTCAGAATTAGATTGAGATATACAGAGAGAGAGGTGGCATCATTATAGACATGATACTTGATGACGTCATAAATTGTATAAATTCAAATGCTTCAAATAAAAAAGACAAAATATGTGTTGCTGGGGAGCTGGCTGTGCCAGTTCTTTCCAGCTAAGCACTAGAAAGTGGTAAGACTTCATAAAAGACTTTGGATATTTATTGAATAATGCATAACACTAGGAAGTATTACGTTCTACGTTTTTTTTTGGTTGTAGATCAATTATTTAAAGACAAATATTCTTTAATCTTTCCTCTGCATTTGACTAATATCTCGTCATTTCAATTCAAATGCTCTTGCCGGTGATGGTGTGCTGTATGAACTGCAGTTTCGATACACAATGAAAGATTAAGTAATTGCAGAACTTAGAACAATAGTAAATCTAATTCTCCTGACCGATTTCGGCCACGGTAGTCAATCTCAGCCTGATATGAGCCATCTGCGCAGGAGATATTATAGTGCAAAAATATGTGCACAGATACAGATACACTTTATATTCCTTTTACTATCATAGCTCGATGGGACGACAATCTGACACGACCGGAGACAGATCAGGAACAGGACCAACGAGCACGGCTGTACCCACGGAATAGATGAATAAGGTTGGAATGGTAATGTGGGCGTGGTGAGCGCGCCACATTTATGATACGAAAATCATAGCTCGACCGATTAATTCATTCACCGCGTTTAGTGCGCTTCGGTTTACTTCGGAACACAGAGCTCTGCTTTAAAATCCCGTGTTGTGCAATTATAACCTGTAAAACAAAAAGTAAGACCGCAAGTATAGAGCGAGGAGGTATATCTTTCCATCAGTAAGTCGAAAATAACATTTAATTACAATTTTATTTGTAAAAAACATAAAAATATTCTGATCACTATGAAATTCCGAAAATTAACAACATTATTGCAAGAAGTTACAAAAAATATACATTGCCCGATGTGTACTCGCTTAATCAACGCAATGACCAAGTCCGTTTACAATGTATTGCATCCTCTCACTTCAACCATTGACGTTTCGTCCTTTGCCCTGATTGGCCGTGATGCACGGCAGACAAACGGCGACACGCTTTCTCATAGAAGTCAGGAACTATTTCCTTTCTAACCTCTTTTATCTGTTCTGTGGCTGTACCTATCACACCGCCAACATCCAAACTCAGGGGTACTACAGATATATTTCTATTAGAAAAACGTAATAGCACTTTTTGCCCGAACCGGGAATCGAACCCTTGCCCACTTGCTCGGCAGTAGCGCTTGCGAATACTAGGCCACCGAGGCAGTTAATAGTAAGTGCATGGAGCTTGGAAATATTGTATTTCATATCAAGTACTTGGCAATAAAACGAACTTGGAATGAAAATGCTATAATAAAGGGCAAATAAACTTAGAAGTGTTTGAGTGTGTGTATGTATGTAACCATAAACAATTCCAAACATGGAATGCCAGAATGACATTGTGTTAACCCTGCACATTTTATTACGTGTGAGTAAACACGCACAAACACGAAAGTGATAAATGTACACTATACACTGTCTATACTAATATTATAAAGCGGAAAGTTTGTTTGTTTAAACAAACTTTGAAAATACTGGGTGGATTTGGATAAAATTTGGCATAGAAGTAGATTGAAGCTTAAGGAAGGCTATAGGCTACTTTTTACCCGACTGAAAAAGAAGGAGGCTTGTTTTTATCGTGATGAAGCTCCGCGCGGCTACTAGTAAAATATAAAATTTCCGTTCCGTTCTTGCAAAAACTAACCACCGTTTGGGAGATTGAGTTTTATTGATTGTAATTGGAAATCAAATTGGATCTCACGTGAGATTAACAGATTAATTGTGTTCAGTGATTGATTGAACTTTGTAATCCCGGATTGACGAGAATCCAGGGATATTTCTCCGAACAATTACGCCATATTGACGCCATACCAAGGCACGCGCACTTGCTGGAAAACGGTAGTGATAAACCGCTTCAATCTGTTGGAATTAAGTTGTGCTGATTGCTGACGGACCGCATTGGGAGGACTGCATCTTGGAGAACCTTCGTCCATCCACTTGACTTTCACTATACGTTTCAATTACTCACCTCATTACCTATACACACACACACACACACGGACGCGGCCTCAAGAAAGGTCGTAGCTTGTCGTCATCAGCTCCTTGGGTAAGTGATTATAATTATTAATCATTAAGGGGAAGCCCAAAGGGCTATAGTGCAACTTTGTTTCAAGAGCAACGTTAGGCTCCACGTACCGTGGACCGTTCAGCATACCAGCCCCGTTGCGCTGGCTTGGGACTGAACATTATTATAGTAACCATTCTATACCGGTTTCTTTGTAGTTGTTGTAATAAATTCCTAAATATTAAGTATTTGAAATGGCAACTTTGTAGATTAAAATAAAAATATTATATACATATAATAAAACAGTAAAAAAGTGTGTCTATACATTAAATATATTTACAAAAAATAATTGAGAAAGGGGTTAGCAACAGTAATAGAGCAAGAATTTAAAATAAAATGTTTTTGTACACGCTAATCTCCGGAACTAACAGACGGATTTGAATGAAACTTTTTTGTTATAATATAGCTGGGCAACCTATAGGCTATAATTAATTTCGAAAACTGGAACACCTGATGCAGAACTTTACATGCGAGCGTAGCCGCAGTATACAATATTTCTTTATTAAAGTAAATACATTTTATTGTTCAACAAAGCTTAAACACACACCTTAAACACTAACATAAACGATACACATAGATACACATTTTTCCTTTGTGGGAGACTGGTGCCTGTCTTATCACAATCTGTAATACAGATTACCAGCCATCATAATGAGAAATTCCACCATAACCAGAAAGAGATGATCTCATCCCTAACTCATGTAACATCTTTGTATACCATGTTTTATGCAAATAAATAAATGAAAAACAGTAATTGGTTACAAGACAAATTAGAGGGGAAAAATCGGGAGAGGGCGGCCTAGATGGACAACCGTTCATAGGGGTCAATCCCAATTGTCCCCACCGTCGACGCCACCAGTGGTGACAAATGGGAAAAATAAATTGATATGCCCCCAGTAGTGGTGGTGCTAGACCTAAATATATCGTGATGTGAATTATTTTTTACGTATGATAATACATAACTTTTTTTTTTGTGTGGGACTAGATTATAGATTTTACTAGCTGACCCGCCACGACTTCGTTCGCGTGGTATCCTACCCCTACCCAACCGATACCACTACCCCTATCCTACCCAAACCCTACACTACCCCTACCCTACCCTACCCCTACCCTGCTCTCCATTTTATTTAGAAATTTGCTGGCTTTCCCGTCAAATTTTTATTTTTTATTTTTCTCTACTTTTATACCTTCCCTAGACCTCCACGAACTTTTCAAAACCAAGATAAGATAAATCCGTTCAGCCGTTCTCGAGTTTTAGCGAGACTAACGAACAGCAATTCATTTATATATAGACTAGTATTTGCGTGTTGCGCGAGGTGCAAGCACCTCCGCAACACGCGAACCGTGCTTTCTTTAAAAAAAAAAAAAGGGTGGGGGTGATGGGGGGACGAGGGGGGGGGGGGTTGCACAATTATTTCGACTAAAGCATTGCCCCTCTAAATGAATCTGAAATAAAAAATTCAAGTCTCTTAATTTCCGAGATCCCGCCTAAAGGGGGTGAGAAGGGGGGCAAGGGGGAAGACTTTGAAAAATGGTTTTTACTTTAGCGAGCCTCCTCTATACGAATCCGTAAAAAAAAAAATACGGGTCTCGTAGTTTCCGAGATACGATAGGGAGGGGGGAGAAGGGGGGGTGAAAAGGGGAGGTTTGGCACTTTTCCCGTAGGTTTGAGAGTTACTTTTTACGAATCTGTCAAAATATACTCACCTCCCCATCCACCATCTGGGAGAACAATTATGTCAATGAGTCAGTCAGTCAATCAGTCAGTCAGTCAGTCAGTGAGTGGTAATTTAGCTTTATATAGTATAACTAGTATTTGCGTGTTGCGCGAGGTGCAAGCACCTCGCGTGCTTGTGAAAAAAAAAAAAAAAAAAGGGGGGGGGGGGGTGATGGGGGGGTTTAGTATTTGCGTGTTGCGCGAGGTGCAAGCACCTCGCGAGCTTGTGAAAAAAAAAAAAAAAAAAGATGGGGGGGGGTTGCACAAGTATTTCGACTAAAGCATTGCCCCTCTAAATGAATCTGAAAAAAAAAATGTTCCAAGTCTCTTAGATTCCGAGATCCGCCTAAAGGGGGGGAGAAGGGGGGGGACTTTGAAAAATGGTTTTTACTTTACCGAGCCTCCTCTATACGAATCCGTAAAAAACAAAAAATACGGGTCTCGTAGTTTCCGAGATACGATAGAGGGGGGGGAAAAGGGGAGGTTTGGCACTTTTCCCGTAGGTTTGAGAGTTACTTGTTTACGAATCTGTCAAAATATACCCACCTCCCCATCCACCATCTGGGAGAACAATTATGTCAATGAGTGAGTCAGTCAGTGGTAATTTAGCTTTATATAATATAACTAGTATTTGCGTGTTGCGCGAGGTGCAAGCACCTCGCGTGCTTGTGAAAAAAAAAAAATTGGGGCGGGGTGATGGGGGGGTTTAGTATTTGCGTGTTGCGCGAGGTGCAAGCACTTCGCGTGCTTGTGAAAAAAAAAAAAAAAGGGGGGGTGATGGGGGGGGGGGGTTGCAGAAGTATTTTGACTAAAGCATTGCCCCTCTAAATGAATCTGAAAAAAAAAATGTTCCAAGTCTCTTAATTTCCGAGATCCGGCTAAAGGGGGTGAGAAGGGGGGTGGGGGGGAGACTTTGATAAATGGTTTTTACTTTACCGAGCCTCCTCTATACGAATCCGTAAAAAAAATACGGGTCTCGTAGTTTCCGAGATACGATAGGGAGGGGGAAAAGGGGAGGTTTGGCACTTTTCCCGTAGGGTTGAGAGTTACTTGTTTACGAATCTGTCAAAATATACCCACCTCCCCATCCACCATCTGGGAGAACAATTATGTCAATGAGTGAGTGAGTGAGTCAGTGGTAATCTAGCTTTATATAGTATAATTATTAAGTGCACATTAAAAACAAGAGAAATAAAACTTACATTACTACGCATTACTTGAAAGGTATATGTATATTTCTAAAGATAAACATGATCGAGTAGGTACGTATTAAATGCTCAATGCGTCAATAGCCTAATGGCTAAGATGTCGGTCTTGTGAACGAGAGGTCGCGGGTTCGAACCCCACTCATTACACTATAGCCGTGAACCCACTCCAGACACAAGCATATTTAGCTTAGAGGCGTCGACAATATTGCTAGTAGTGTGAATCCTACCCACATTGCTAGTTTTTTTTTAAGTTTACTAAGGTCACAGATGCATGATGTGATTATGCAAATATAGTGGAATGTGGTTTTCTATTGTTTCTGCGTAGGCACATACATAAACACACTATTTCCCCATAAAACTACTACTCAAACTAATAATCTAAACTTGACGCATCAGATTTATTATCTTGTTTTTGCTAAAATATATCAGAAAAACAGCGTTAAATAAATAAAGGAACCTGACACAAGTTAAATAATTCATATAATTGTGTTTTATTTACAGCTAAAAATTGAGTTCCACTAGCTACATGTCACTATTAAAAGTAGGTCAACTTTATGTGACAGCTATAAATAAGAAAGAAATGGTATTCTTACTGGATATATATTTTAACTATGTGTTAAAATACTGTCATTGGCTCTAAAAATATAAAACAATCTTAATTGATTGGCTTCACTCATTAGGACTAATTGGAGTTCAGCAACAATGCTTCATGGTTACGAATATTACGATGATACTTACATTATGGATATTCTTATTAACACCTACAATTGATTGTGTTCTGTTTAAGGGTTTGTAAAAGGTAATCTCTGTAAGTTTTAATAAAACATCTTTCATCAATGGACAGCCCCAGTGTTGGCAGTTATCATATGCTATTTAGTCTCTATAGTAATAATATAAAGCGGAAATGTTTGTTTTTTTGAACGCGCTAATGATCGAAAGGTTTGTAGATTTTGATGAAATTTTTGTATGGGAGTAGCTTGAAGCCTAAGGAAGGCTATAGGCAAATATTTAGAAGGGAAGCCTTGCGCGACTGCTATTATTTTTTAAAATTGCATGCACTCCTAAGGGATAGCTGAAATAGGTCAGAGGAGTGATATTGCTGTAAAAAAAGTAGTAGTTTCTTGATCTAATATTCTTATACTTTTCTTTGTCTCTTTATCTGCATCAAATATTATTTTATTGTCAATGTGGATACTTTCAAGAAAACAGACATTATATTTTATATTATTTTATGGCACTTGCTCGTTGTTATCTACTTTTTATTGAGTGTTAAGCAAGAAGTTGGAATATAAATTCTTTTAATCTATACCTATTTATTTTTAAAATAAATTGTTACAGTTATGTTTTGTGTAGTTTTGATTTTTATTTGTTTCAATGTTATTCTGGTTTCTAATTTAAGTGTATCTATACTAATATTGTAAAGCAGAAAAGTATATTTGTTTGTTTGAACGCACTTATCTTCGAAAGTACTGGGTGAATTTGGTATGGAAGTAAGGAGCTTGAGCTTGAGGAAAGTTATAGGCTACTTTTTACCTGACTGTAAAAGAAGAAGGTTATGTTTTAATTTATGAAGATTGGGATTGCTGCTTGTAACATATAAGGTTTAATAATATCAAAAATAAATATATAAAAATTTACTGATTATGGCCATTTTAAGTATGTTAGTACAAAATAGAGCCTCTACACATGAGCTTAGACATGCAAGTTACTTACTCAATGTAATCATCATTTTACTGTCAAAAAGGGATTGTTCTATTTGCTCTGAATAGCTGAGTCGGTCACACAAGTATAAAGATAACTTTAGTAACTCATGCTAAAAGCACATCTGCTACTAATACAAATAATTTACATAAGAATTCATATTACTAGTCCATTGTTTGTTGGTCCAGCACTAGCAGCTTACTATTTCTTTATACATATATATTAGGGTCCATCAGCAGAATGAACGATAATCATATTACAATCTAGCCTTATATATAGACAAATAAGTAATTTACACTATTACATTGTCTTTTTTGAGAATGTGTCCATTGACACTTTTTATTGTCTTTATTAAGAGGAAAACTCTTATTAGTTCTTGTAGCACTTTTGCACTTTACACTAACCCAAACAGTTTTGTTTTTTAAGTCTTTTTATTCTTTTAAAGTATTAATTATTCAATTAGTTTTATATAAATGTATAACAGTATAATAAGAACTAGAAATTAAGATACAAATAACTGGGATGAGTTGCTTTTCAGTAGCCTTCGTCTTGATCCCATACACAGATGGATTGTGGGTCATTGAACTGGTGGTGCACTTTACTTGCTCACTAGGTATTAGCATTAGAAATTGCAATAAACCAACATTTAACATAGTTAGGCAAAGTGCTAATAATAATACTTTTTTAAATTATCTACTAAAATGTTACCGCAAATGGAGTACATTTAAATGCCAGCTGGCCACGGACATATTTAAATTGCATCATAGAAAAATTAAATTAAAATTAAATTAAATTAATCTTTATTTGGAACAAAAACACATGTTACATAATTATATTAACGATATTAAGCTACATAAGTTACAAACTGTGTTGTAGCTATTAACGCCCTCCTCTAGAATTTAAGAGTCAGCATACCAAATGAACAGAAAATACAAAACAAAAAAGAGGAAAAAAATACTAAACTAAAAAGAAATAACTTACAAACTAAGCATTTAGCAAATAATTGTTGCTATTAAAACCATGAGTATGCATTTATTGTATTTCTTTGTGTGTTTAGAGTTTTGAGTGGATGCTTGAGAATATGCGAAGCGTGAGTGACTGTAGTGGTGTGAGAATTCTGTTTGTGGATGTTGATCTGTGTGTATAGGTAATGTAGTTTAATAAAATAAAATATAGGATAATTGCTATAAATGGATGTTGTAGAATAACCCGAATAATATAAATTGGAAGAATATAAAAGAATATACTTCACATCACATTCATATCAAATTAGAAAGACGTTTTTCTGATAAGGTACACAAAATAATGAATTACTTTGGTGTAGCCATAAAATTAAGACCATATTAAGTCACTATGTTTACACATTTACATCACATGGTAATTATAAAGATACAGACAAAAGCTGAGGGCTATGATGACATGCAGTTTTTGAAAAGGTTACTTATAGATAAATCTTTAATATCAAATTAGAATTATAGTGTCAGGTTGTTTACATAAAAATAAAAACATTTAGATTATCATAATATTTTGATCACTGACACTTGTGACACCTGAATAAAAGTAAAAATATAAACAAACCCTTTTATAGACATGACATAAAGGAAGTTGGAAACCCTTTGTATGAAACTAATGTTTTGCAAGATGATGAGTTGCATAAAACTGACATTGGTTGTGTACTATAGGTTCTACATTTCAAAATAAGAATAATAAAGTAGTGTACTTACGAGTAAATCCCAATTTGTTTCTTCTAAATGGTATATAGCTTCTGCAACATCTTCTATGGCTGTAATACCCTACAAATATTTGTTTGATTAATATTAAAAGTATAATATTACTTCCATTACATATACTACGCAACTGGCGAACGCAGTAAATACCAACCACAAGGTTTACCTTGTAGCTGAGTAACTTCAAGGAAGTGAACATCAACTATGCACAAAGAAACAATGAAGGCATAATTTGTAACGTATAACACGTGTCTAATGTATGATTCACAATCAAAAAACCTATACAATTATAGAAAAGGAACTAAGAAATTTCGAAAAAATCTTTGAAAACCACGATAAGACCAAAGCACAAAGAGATAAACGAGAATTAAGAGTCACTGTTGTTATACACTACATAACCTTTTTGCAACACTAAAGGGCAGTGATAGTAAACGGATGATGATGCGAACATAGAAAGGCTTTCTTACCTGAAAATTTGCTAGAATTTCCTCTCTGTTTTCTGCCATCCTGATATTATTGAGCTCAAAAAATACTATGACATTTGCGATTGCGACAAATCACTCAAACATTGACCATCGACAAACAGCAGAATAAATTTATTGCCGCATGAAAAAAAGAAAACCGAAATGAACCACAGACTAAATATAGCGTGAGTCAACGAACATTAAATTGTAAAAAACCACCATAAAGTTTATTTAGTGACGTATAATTTTCAAGGAATTAAATGGCGGGTTATTCAAGAACTTTGCAGACTTCGGATTTTCAAGAATATGAAAACTAATGATCATAGAAGTCTTCTCGTCTGGATGTCGTCGTTCTGCTGGTACTCGCCCTCCTGTTTTTCCTGTTGGATGCGAAACGAGTATATCGGTCGTTCGCATCTACCAAAGGGAAGTCCGTAGAGTGTTGAGAAACTTTGACGTGAACAAAGCTAGTGGCCTCAACCAACAAAATTTCTCAGAACTTGTGCGTCTGAACTGTCTCTAATGTTTCATTTTCATCTTTTCTTTGAGATTGGAAAAGTGCCGAAAGCATAGAAGCAAGCCCATTATTTGGAAGAGCATACTGTATGTATATAAGCTCCTGGCATACTTAGAAGTCAATGACATCCTCAGTGATCGACAATACTAAGCAGTATTGTCGGTCACTGAGGATGTCATTGAATAACCGGTTAACTGGCGATCTCCTAGCGTTTGCCATTCAAATCTGGAGTGAGGCTATTTTTGCTATTATTATTAAATTATTTTTTTATTGTTTGCTTCTATAAATATCTTCAAGGCTTTTAACAGGGTCTGGCTCGAAAGACTTATTGCTTAACTTACTGCTTTCATTTTATCCATGAGCTATCTATGTTTTATGCATGTATGGATTGCAGACTTTCTGAGGGATCGGTCCATTCGAGTAGTTAATGATGGTTGCTCGTCTGGATGGTTGGCCATTAATGGTGGGGCCCCTCGGGAGTCAGTTCTCTCAGCAACTTAATTCTTGATGCACATTGACGATGTTCTTATTCCCGGTACTTTTGAGTATGCATACGACAGAACTGTTGCTAAGAGATATGTGTCCAGCGCGCATGCCAGTGGGTCACAGATCTTGTCTATCAGAGAGGTCATGGTTGAGTGTTTGAGCTTGACCTTAAATTCTGCCTCCAAATGCCAGTTTGGTTAAGTTTAATTATGATAAGACCCAGGCGTATCTTGTTTTAGCAAAAATGAGCCAATTCCAACTTGCTCCTTCTTTCCGTGGTGTAACCGTGCCGATAACCGATAGTATATATATCATTAACATCCACTCTTAATTTTGGTCCGTTAATCGAGGCAAAGGCTCAACTGTATGCCAAATACTTGCAGTGCTTCACACTGGAACAGCTAATTGATCTCTATCAAGCGCAAGTTCGATCGTGTATGGAGTATTGCTCTCATCTTTGGGACGGATTTTGAGTCTATTGAGAAAAAGGCCAAGAGGCTCGTCGGCCACGACACGAGGCACTGGGCGAGTCAAAGCTCCTGAGCTTTGAACATCGGCGACGAGTTGCAAGCCTATCGGTTTTCTATCGGTAACATATCGGGGAGTTTGCAGTGGACTTTCACAAAGCACGATCCATTATCGGACTACAAGACAAACGGAAATGCGCCATTTTCACAATGTGAACATCCCATCCATACATTCAAAACGATTTGCGAATACTTTCATTGTGTGTAAAGCTAAGGAGTAGAATTTCCTGCCGGAGTCTGTTTCCTGATCCCTCTAACCAGGAGGCGTATACCTAAGTAAGGAGTGAATAGGTTACTTTTAGGCAAGAGTGCTTCATCTAATACCACATCATCGATGATGACGACAATGTTTTCCTTCACTGGTTTGAGAACAGTGGTGAAGTAATGTGCTTGACCGGGTTGGACCCAAGACCTTCAACTTGCAAAGCGGGCCCCTAACCACTGAGCTCCCACTGCTTGCACGGTGGACACACAGGCCTCCATAGGCTTTTGCCCACAGTGAGAACGTTGTAGGAATTAATGAAATGATGGAATGAATGATCATTTTGGTATATTTACCACCTGCACAGTTCTATAGTCGTATAAGTTGCCAATACTGGTGAAACAATTTAATTTGCGTCAAAGATCGAAAAGAAAAGAAGAATACTTTATTTACCGTATCCATGTTTTATTGAGTTCAATCACTCGGTCAGTTAAGCAGATACTAACCTAAGTGAATGACTATATGGGGACAGCTGTAACAGTGATGATGACTCTTTCAATATGAAGCTGTAATACGTGCATTTAACCCGACATCGCGGCAGTTGAAAAGCGCGTAAGCGGCTCGCGCACGCGCACTTGTCCACCCGAGCTTGCGCACAATCGTATCTTTACGCGGGAAAAAGTGTTCTATTAAAACTTCTAAATTCGCGGTAAATAAAAATTGGAAATATTTTTTTTGCATTTGAATATATTATGATTAAAGATTAGTAGAATCTAGAATTAACTACCAAGTTACTTCTGTATCTTTATTAGTTACGTATGAAAAATCCTGAGTTTTATATTTTCAAAAAACGAATAGCTCATAAATAGACTTAGGCCGAAATTCTTAAAAAAAAAATTGATGCTAACAACGCCTCAAACTATATTTGATTCAATGATATTTGGTGAATAATGGGTAATTTTTACAAGAAAGTATGGTGTTTCAGCAGACATGGCTACTTCAGCCATGTACGCGCGGGCCTTGGCGCTGCTTACAGTGGTGGTGGTCACACAATCACTCACCATGGATGAAGGTGAGTCAAACAATAATTATTATTAATTTTTACACAAGCACCGATAAGCTTTTAGACAACTCGTGATCTTTTCTCAATCGATGTCATAGGGCACTTTTATTTATCGCTATTGTGTCCCAAATACCGATCTGTTATAACCAATGTTATAGTAACCTTCATAATATAGATACAAAACATTGATAAATGGAGGCGTGCGCTTGTAAAAGTATAAACTGGCATAAAATATCATATTCTGTCAGTGTAGTTTTTTTAGTCTTTTAGCAAATATATTCAATGTTTGTGACCAAAGATGTGTGATGTTTGTATCTAAGCCGTTTGAATCTATAACTACCAAAGATAACTAAGCAAAGATACGTAAGTAGTTTGAATCAGTATAGCTGAAGGTATATTTCAAATTAATTAAGCTTAGCTGTTGGTCTGTATCCAGATCAAAACTGATTCACTGAATTACTTAAAAATTAAAATGGTAATGTCATGTCATGATCAGTTGATTAGCACATTTTTTATTCAAAGTTGTTTAGTTTGAATATTGAAACAGCATTTAAACATAAATTATTGGTTTTGTTTATGACGGTTAGGTCTTATTACGATTATCTGTACTTACGAAATATTGTAATAAGTTCATTCAAGTAGTTTTGGTTGTCATTTTGCTCAATCTGAAAGGGTAGAGGTCGTTAAGATACAAAACGTATCTACTAAAAATAAACAATGCCAGTCCGTATGTTATCACTGGGCGTAGGAGTTGGTTGAAGGAATCTGACTACAATAAGGCAGGTAGGTATACAACTACAAAGCAATATTATACTTCTATGTATACTCGAAGTCTGTAGGTGCCCAGCATTTTATAGGTTTGCAAGCAATTATCTAGCTACTTAGATATTTTACGATTATTTTCATGTTGTTACTTTAATATTGTAATGTTTGCTAAGAAACAATGACCAAGAAAGATTTAAACTTATTTTTTTAGAATATTTTTTGCACTAACATATAGTATTGCACGAGGATGAGAGTGGTCTAACTTGAAAATTGCTTCTTTTCGGGTTGAGCAACAAAGTTTAAAAAAAGCATTGTTGAGTAAATCTAAATGGAAATATTTTTCCAGTGACCGTTATATATGTAGGTGTCCCTTTATTACTCTTAGGATCCTTAATTACCTCGGGCATTTAGAGTAAGTATTGTTTAAGGTCTCTTTATAAATATCAAAATCAGAAGTTACAGGAATTTAGATTTGTATTCCATTCATTCTAGGAGTGCGAATTCAAGGTCTAAGAATTTACCACTAATTAGCTTTAGTCCGCGGCTTCGCGTGTTTAAAGATTTTTTTCAGACAAATTAAAGTAGCCTTTGTTACATGGTCATCTATACTAATATTATAAAGCGGAAAAGTTTGTTTGTTTGTTTGTTTCCTTGAACGCGCTAATCTTCGAAAGTACTGGGTGGATTTGGATGCAATTTGGTATGGAAGTAGCTTGAAGCTTGAGGAAGGTTATAGGCTACTTTTTACGCGACTGCAAAAAAACAGAGTTATGTTTTTACCGTGATAGAATTCACGGGAGCGAAGCCCCGCGTGAGTACTAGTGATAAAATAAAATAAGTCTTTATCCTACCGCAAATATTCAAGACTAGCTGACTACGCGAACTCCATCCGCCGTTTTTTTCACATTTTCTCACCTTCTATATTTTCCCTGGACTTCTTCAAAAAAAAAAAACCAAGGAGGAGCTCATGGCTAAATAATAACCGCGCGGCTCAATCTTCAAGGTTAAGCAACGCTTGCTGAGGCCGGTTTGTGGATGGGACCACCTTAACATATCCAGATATCTCCATAAATCGTTGCTCCCGGTTGTTATTTTTCCATCTATGACGGTCATTACGGTAAGCCAGAAGCTAGAAAATCTGTCTCTGGTCTTGCCAAGGGGTAACGTGTTATTCCAGCTACTGGGATGTGGAGGCCAAACAGGCAGTCACACCATGAAAAAAAAATCACAGCCGACTTCCATATCAAAACACTACGAACCCAAAAATAACTTTAATTTTGGTAGTCGGTGTTATTGGTTTTGTATTTTCTTTTTTTCACACCGCCTTCCGAAATTAAAGTTATTTTTGGATTTGTAGTGTTTTGATATAGAAGTCGGTTTTATTTTTTGCAAAATTTTTTTTCACTCTTTTTCGTGGGTCGGTTTGTAATTTAACTAGTTACAAAAGCCATAATGTCAACAACTTATCACCTTTTACAAAATATTGCTTTTCCCGATACATAGCCGTTAATTTTTGAGGAGTTCTCCTGGTACTTGACATCAGCTCTGCATCACCATATGCATTGTGACGAGCATAAGGTGCTTAGCATCCGTAATTAAGTAATCGAATCGCAATCCACGAAATACTTATTATTGAGTAGTTTCAGTGGCCATCTGTGGTCTTCATCATCAGTTCAACTTCCCCAAATGGTACTTTTCAAAAGCAACTGCTCAAGGAACTATAAGAAATACCCAATACGCTATAGGTATGCCTATAATATTTGAAGAGTTCCCTCGATTTCTCCAGGATCCCATCATCAGATCCCGATTTCGTGTTTATTCGCTATCGCCTGCTCTAATGTCCAATCCCTATGCTCTCGAGCAAATTCAAGTCGTGCTCGACGGTGTGCTACCGTTAATGCTGGGCCTGTTGCAGCTCTTTTTGGGGTCAGGTTCCGTTCAGCAAGTCTCCTTCTGATGGTATCTGAACTTATGACCACTTGGCGTTCGTCACGCAGACTTTGTTGGACTTGAACTACGTTGAGGTGGCGATTTCGCAGAACAGTAAGGTGGATATAACGATCATCTGCTGCTGATGTAGCCCTAGGTCTGCCCGTACCTGGACGGCGATCGAATGCTCCAGTCTCTAGGTATCGTCTGTAAACTCGTTGCACCGAAGATCTGCTGATTCGAAGCCTTCGAGTGACTTCACGTTGCGCAATGCCTGCTTGAAGTAATGCTACAGCTTGAGCTGCTTCCTGAGGTGTTGTATCCATTATTAATCGAAAAAAGTAGCAAAAACACACGCGTCTGAGCAAATGATGGACAAAAACTAAAGAAATGATAAGAAATATCCGACTACCCTGAACCCTCATTGTAGAGAAAAAGAACGCTAATTTCAAACTCGGGTGAAAACAGAGCAAATCGTTAGCATTGTGTTTGTTACTTGATTACAATGTGAGTTGACGGTACTTTCGAATTAATTTGTAGTCATTTTAATCACCATGAAACGCACTTTTTGTAGGTATAACTTTGATAGTTGTAAGTTTTATACTTTTTGAGAAAATCGAATCAGAGTTCCTAGGTAGCGGGTGGCTCGGTTTATTTGCTGACCAGTGTAGATAACCAAGCTAGTTTTATCTATGAGTTTAGAAGAAAGCCGTTGGAACAAAGATTAAAATTGAACTGGTTATTTTTCGTGCGAATCTCCTCTTCGGTTGACGCCGGCATCCCGTATCTATAGAAATAGCTTCCACGTTTGGTTTTACGCTACAGACTTAAAATGCCCAGTCACACAAATACATCAGGCAAAATAAACAAAAATTCCCATTAGGACAGCCGCAATACTATTCTCGGGGTCATTAGCGGCCGAAGAGAAATAGAACGAATGCACGCTTAGAATGGCGTAATTAGATGGAGCGGAAGTTCAGGAATTTTCTTAGGATACAAGTTGTAAGTTGAATGACTGGACTGCCTTCAAAATTCAAAAAATATTGGATTTTCCGTCTACATCTGTAAACAATACAACGCCGCCACTTCGTGTTCATATTAGTTTTTAAGTTATGTATTCGTTTATTTTATATGATTATAATTATTTGTTTGTATTTCTGTGGTTGTATTTCTAGTTGCTTGAAATAATATTATGAAACGTCAAAAGCTAGTGCATGGTTTGAATTGGTAATTTCCTATGTAAAAGAACTGGCATAGACTCCATGGTTACTCTTTTCAAAACTTAATTGATTACAATCTTTCTATTTGTATATTATTATTAATAGGTAGGAGCGTACAATATAGAAAATTCAACATTTTTTCTTTTGTTTTAAAAGAGAACTAATAGCTATGTGGGTAGAATTGACATTACATTCTAGCAATCTTGTTAACCCCTCCAACTAAGCTAAATATGCTTGTGTCTGGAGTGGGTTCACGGCAATAGTGTAATGGGTGGGGTTCGAACTCGTGACCTCTCGATCACAACTCTGACACCTTAGCGATTAGGCTATTGACGCTTGAGATTTAATCTTAAGTTTTTTATTTTATCGGGCTAGTATGTTATTATAGTGTACCACTTATATGTATATCAAGGAAAAACTTGAACAGAAGAGAACTTGGATATAGGTACGGTGGCCGGCCCATCAACCTACTCCGATCTGTCAAAATAATTTAATAGATTTGCAACTTTATTGCAACAAAATAAGGTTCAAACTCAATTGGGTAAAATTGATAGATTTGGATAGCGTAATGTGCTGGCGACTGTACCAGCTGACTCGGCGAATGTCGTATTGATATAATTTTTATTTTTCTATATTTTCTCACCTTAAACTTTCTCCGTACTTCAAAAATTACATAACAAAAAGATTTGCCAAATCGGCCCAGCCGTTGTAGACTTTACGAGATAAACGAACACCAATTGTTTTATATATTAAAGATTCAAAATTCATAACAGTTAGACAATCGATAACATAATATTATGGTACCTAACTACTATGCTGAGTAGAACAACTTACAGATATTATATGGTATATCCTATATTGTCTAAGTCTACAAGCTCCTGGAGGAGTTTCACATACCAGAGATTTACTCGGATATCATGGCCTTTTTTTTTGTCAGGTGGGAAAATCATCGAATGACTTCTCCATAATCTTATAGTAAGAGGTATAAGTAAGTCTGCTAGCACGGCATGCCAGTATTGATGACATCATCCGTCAGCCGACGAAACAGGTCTATGTAGGTATACCTGTTTCTGTAGGCTTATTATTTTTGCATTTTTAGGGTTCTATATCCGAATGGCAAAAAACGGAACCCTTGTAGTTTCGTCATGTCTGTCTGTCTGTCCGTCCGTCTGTATGTCACAGCCATTTTATTCCGAAACTATTAGACTACACATGTAAAATTTGGTAGATAGATGTATTCTATAAACCGCTTACCGATTCTTATACAAAAATAAAAAAAATATATAAAATTAAAGGGGGCTTCATACATGGAACTGAAACTGAAAATATTTTTTTCTTCCAACCTATACGTGTTTGGTATTTATAGATAGGTTTTTGAAAATGACATTAAGGTTTTTAAAATTATTTTTTCCTAAAATCAATCGTTTAAGAGATAGACACATCCAAAGTGGTAAAATGGACGGGCGCCCTTTAACTTCTATAATAGTAGAGTGAAAAATATAAACAAAATAAATGCTGTAGATCTTAATGTAAACTTTCAACGAAAACTTGTTTGACCGACATAGAATAAGTAGTTTCTGAGATATAGCACATTTTCTAAAACCGTAAATATAACTTTGTATTTGATACAAACACTATGAAAATCAAAGTTATTTTGCGTAGTTACTACGGAACTCTTCATGGGCGAATTTGACTCACACTTTTTTTATTGGTTGTGGTCGTTCCGTGTCTTTGAAATGAGACTAACAATTTAAGCAATCTCTTGTGCTTACTTTGTAACACAATTTTTAGGAATGTTAATTTTTTTTTGGGGTTAATCATCAAATGAGTCCTCTGTCTCAGTTTCAGTCAGTTCAGGAGCGGAAAAGGGTGTCAAACACACTCTAATGACTAAAAACCCACCCTGTTGCTTCAGTTGGCCTTGCGCTCTAGGCGTCATCATGTTAGAACATAACCACAACCCTGGAAGGCAATGGCCCTGTCGGACACGGTCAAAGCTGCAAACTGCTCTTTGTGCGCGTAAGGACCCGGGCCTGGTCCTTACCGGACGGTGAGCTACTGTCCTTGCTTTCGACATGGATATTGTGCCAAACCCAGCACTCTAGCTAACTTGGCTATTGTATACCACAGACAAACCGTTCATGTCGTAGCCTTCGGAGTAAAACAACTTTCCTCTAGGTATATTATCAACATGAATAGGTACTAAAAGGACCCGTAGTCCCTTAAGCTGCAGTGACACGTTATTATGATAAACAAAGCCACCGAATTCGCCTGTCGAGGTAAACAAACCATCTCGTAATCTATTTGTCACGCTTAGTCGGGGCGGCGCGGCGTTGAGTGACCTCTGGATTAAATGATATTAACACGGACGAATATTAGTCTGCTACAAGAAATACTGACATATTTTGTCTGTTGTAGCGCCTTTGTAAACTAAGCTCAACCATAATAAGTAAGATGAGGTTGGTAGATACATACCTACGTATTCGGTCTTCTATTTGATCTGCATCTTTTTGCCTTTGTGCTTTATTTGGTAGTAATGAATTACTTCTTTTCTAAAATATATCTCTACCAGTAGTTACCTATCTTTTTCTCACAAATATTAAAACCTCTGTTTTAATATTGGGCCACCAAGATACAGGCTGTGCCTAGTTTGGGGTCCATTGCTAAGTGTGTTGTGTTCTGTAATTCTATGTTCGTATTGTAGTTAACCCAAAGGTTGACTGGTAGAGAATGCCTTGTTGCATTAAGTCCGCCCATGTACCACTATTGTACATAAAATTTAAATAAATAAATTTACTGTCTGTATCATTGTAACTTGTGTATGTTAATATAAATAAATAAATAAAAACCTCTCTCTCACCCCATCTGTTTCTGTCTGCCTCTTTTCTTTTTATAAGAATATAAGTTTAGTCTTGTACCAATTGTGGTATGATTAGACAAAAATATTCCCTCACATGCCCATATTCTATTCATGTCGTATTTTAATTAGGTAACCACCATAGACATTTTTTAACGGTACTTTCATATAAGCTTCATGTGTACTGCCCTTAAACGTCACCCATATGCACATGTAGGTATACAAAATTACATTTCAAGTCCGAGTAAAGTAGAAGCCTCACAATAATCAGGTCAAGGGACATATGGCAGTCCATATAGAGAGCATAATACTGGTTTCACACAATGCATAAGCGCATCACAATGTTTACGAACTTTGTAACATTTCAATATTGTTGTGGATGTCGTAATCCAGCTGTGAGTCAAAATCACTGGAATTTGTTTACTGTTAAGGAAAAAGAGCTTAGTGCATTTACCCACTTGGATGTTACATCATAGGGTCTTAGGTACTTATAGACCATCTGGTCCATTCCTTTCCGTTTTTTAAAGGTTCTTTTCTTGGCGTATTCATTCAGTGATTCATTAAAAACCTTGAAAGTAAGAGCAGTATGCCAGAGATAAAATTGTAGTGTTTATTTAAATGGAGGAAAAGAATCAATATGTATTACCGAGACTGATCTCTGTCTTGCTCAAAAAGCTCGATAAGTTGTAGGTCCCAGTTTTCATTTGTTGACAATTTTGCCAGGCGGTACCAGTATCAAATAACCGCTCCATAATCCGATCAGAATATAAGCTAAACATGCTATGGGCACCAGTAGGAACGTAGGAGGAAGGCTAGGCTGGCAGGCTCATTCGAAAATTAAAATTAAAGAATTCCAGGGTGATAATTTACAAATAAAAGTATCTAGTTCTTACTAGTTTCCTGTTAGAAATGGAGTTTTTCAATTTGTAGCCAACCATTTTGATAGCTGTACCTTGAAATGTATGTGTGCATGTAACAATTGTCAATCAACACTTGCATTTTGTGAGTCTACTAATGGAGACTGATGGGTCTACTCTAGTGGAAATAGCTTGTTACCATTTGAACACCGTTGCTATTTTTATACCGAGTGTTGCATAATGCGGTTTTTGGGCAGCGCTTCAATTTAGTAACTAATAAGTATCCAAAAAATCTATTTTGCAAAAAATAAAACTGCCTTCCATATCCGGTTTTATTTTTTGCGAAAAGTTTTTTTTTTTCACGCTTTTTAGTGGGTCGGTTTGTAATTTATCTAGTCACAAAAGCCAAAATGGCAACTACTTATCACCTTTTACAAAATATTGCCTTTTTCGATACAGAGCTGTTAATTTTTGAGTTCTCCTGGTACTTCACCATCAGCTCTACTTCACCATTTATGCATAATGACGAGCATAAAGTGCTTAACATCCATATTCAAGTTATCGAATCGCAATCCATGAAATACTTATTATTGAGTACTTTCGGCACCATCTGTGGTCTTCATCATCAGTTCCACTTCCCCAAATGGTGCTTTTTGAGAGCAGCCTCACAAAGTACTATAAGAAATACCCAAAACGCTACAGGTGTGCCTATAATATTTAAAGAGTTCCCGCGATTACTTCAGGATCCCTCATCAGATCCTACTAGAAAGTATACCCTTTCGAACGAAAAAAGAATTTTCCAAATCGGTCGAGCCGTCTTCGAGTTATGAGGTAACACAAAAAAAAAGAAAAAAAAAAGTTCAAGACGAACTGAGAACCTCCTCCTTTGTTTGAAGTTGGTTAAAAATAGGATGGTTTCCTGTGTTTAAACATTTTTATTCAATTTTTTCGTCAGTTATATTTTCAAAAGCACACTTTTTTTGCTTTTCCAATTAATAAAAATTTACTAAGAAGAGCTTCAAAGTTAAGAAATGGGATTATGCGACACTTTTTGCTAAAAAATATACGAAAGAGTGATCTCACTTGGCATTTCAACACAGTGTCCCGTCTTTTTTTAATTAGCGTATTCTGTCCCATTGCTGGCCAAAGGCCTCTTCCAGATCTCTCTATGCATCAACAGCCAATCAGCTAGGAACGAGTCTAAGTGATCACGCCAGCGTTTTTGGCCTACCTCGGTTACGACGCCCGGAACTATATGGTAAAACACGTGTCCTATATATATAGGTATTATGTCCTATGTTTTGGTAATCTAAGTGACGGCCTTAACAGATTATTTTAGAATAATATTTTATTATAGTGCTGCCTAGTGAGACACAGCATGGTGTAAGTTTTTCTAAAAAGTCCAATATTTCCTCGTCAGTTGCAATGTATTCTTTAACAGCTGATTCTTCAGAGACACATAACCTTCCTGTCCTTGTTGCATATAATTTTTAGGCTTTGGTAACTCAAAAGTAAAAACGGAACCCTTGTCTGAACCCTCTTTGTCTGTCTGACAGTCTGTCAAGACTCGTTTTTTCAGGAACGCGTGGAAGTATCAAATTGAAAATTGATAACAAATACGAAGGTCCTCAACGCTCTAAAAACAAACAAGCGTCAAGGCTCGACATCAACCCTTGATCGACATCAAGGGTTCCCGATCAGTGATCCGCGGTCCACCAGTGGTCTGCAGGGGCAAAATATGGTCTTGGAATGAATTCAAAACTGAGCTCGTTACTAAAAATTTATTTACTTTTAATATACTATTGAGTTTTTGAATAAAATTTAGTTTACATAATTCAGTTTATTTTGTATTGGACATACAATGTGATTCTGTTAACGATAAAAAATTCAAAGTGGTCCGTGGTCAAGAAAGGGTTGGGTACTCCTGTTTTAAATCAACGTAAAAACAAATTATGTTGATAGTACATTTAATAAGCAAAATTCTATAAGGTAGTTCTCGTTCAACAGTCTAAGTAGAATCATAAAAATTGGCAAGAAGGAAGGTCTCACAGAGTCACAGCACTACAAATATTAAAGCCGTTATTTTGTAGTTTCACATAAACATACGACTACAAAGTTTACTTTCGGAGGAATTACTGTAGCGTCCACCGATTTATGGGAATATATTGTTTTACCTTCTCAATACAAAGAATACAAAGTTAGTCTTTCCATCGTCGATCAATAATAGTAGATAAGTACTTTTGAAGTACTTTCGAAACCTTCATTCTTTGCTTCTTATCATCAGAGTAGTAGCCGGTGTATATAGTGCGCGTGGATCCCAATTTTCTGGCTATTATTCTTCCGTTTTCCTCTGCTAACCGACAGGGTTACGCAATCATTCATCAATCTAAACTATAGGTACAAAATGGTGGGTGTTGTGGCACACCTCTACTACGTACTATGATTAAATTACGAGGACGATTAAAGTAGATGTCTGTTCAATCAATCATCATTAGAATTTATTAGAAGGCTTGTTTAAAGTCGGTACTGAAATACCTCATTAAGTGAACAGTTCATTCTGGAAAATATACAAAGTTTAATCAGGTAAAGCGAGTAGTGACAGATGGACTGGCGAATATGATAACGGTGCATTTCTAAGGAATCCCATCGACTAAGGCCACTTACAAAGCTTCCAAATTGCAAAGGATATGGAAAACTTAATATTTGAATTATTTTTTATTAGATATGCGGAAATAATTAGCTTATTCCAAGTATTCTTACAGGTACCTATATACATCTTTCTTAATGATTTTGAATTATGATTTTACTTAAAATTTAGGGACATTTTTAATTTTTAAACATTGGAGATCCAATTATTTCCTAAGTACGTTTAAAATTAGGTTCAAAGGCAATTTATTTCGCCAAATACCCCAGTTGATGCTCGATTACATCGTGAATTAATATTAATAAGCTCGGCTCTGAGGTTGAACAAGGAATTTTCAAGATATTAACTCCGAGGCGTTTAAGAAAAATAATGCAATATTCTGTGATGGCGTGGGTGGTATTAACTTCCATGTCCCATCAAACCGCTCTAATGTCGGCAATATATCAAGTTTACTTTAGCTAGGTAATAATTTAATTAGATCCTAACGTTACTCAGAGATATGTCTGCAAAGAACAAGTCTTAGCAAAAGCATAACATATGGTTTTTCATAAATTACAGACGCTTGTATCATAATTATAGTATAATAGTCATACATTTCCAAAGCTTTTGTGAGAAATCACTGAGAAGCTTAATTACATCGACACGGCCTAAACACAAGGGAAACATTGTTGGGTCTAACGTCGTCTCTGAGAATTCCTTTACATACATGGTTACTTGATTATATTACAGTCTCAGCTCACCCTAATTAAAAAAAACGACTCAGATGGCTAGCAACACATCTGTTAGGTACATTATACATAATTTATTAAGCACCATATTTGTTTACAAAGCCACATGAATAGACCTTACGAAATGTTCACCAAACGAAGTACTATGTGAACTAGTGTTTGATTAGGTTCACACATGTGTTAATCGTTACGAACATTTAGTAAAGCTTACTAACTAAATTAAATAATAAAATCTGTTGCTAAGGGTCATTCTCATAATGGAGTGGAGCCAGGTTAATGATATCATATTTGTTTTCAGGTCACTTTAAAATATTTTTAGGATATCTACTTAAAATACAAACGTTCTACGTTACTAGTCGTTGATTCAGTTTCTATAAGACTTTCAATTATCTTTTTCTTAAAGCAAGTATCCGGTCTAAGTTAAAGATAAAGATGGTAAGGGTATGAAAGCTAACGTATACTATAATATATAATTAAGAATATACCGTTTAATTAAACAGGTCACATAACACTAGAATACATAACAATGTTGCTTTGGTTTGACTTGGAATTAGGAATTAAAAATTATTATTTATAATTAAGGTATTATGTAATTGCTCAGTAATTGATGTTGCGTGCCATTTAAAACGTATAGGTCCCACTCGCGTCCAGTTCCTCAACGCTGAGGGTCGTGAAAACCCCGTGGAAATAGCTTCTCCCTGATGGTGGTCCGCTATCTATGGCTGTTCTTGGCATCGTTTAGAGCGACGTATAGTTGGACGTAAAGAGTGGAACGGACCTGATCAATCCACCTTGTTGGCCTCTAGGTCGTTTGCCATGAACCTTCCCAGTAATGATAAGTTGCTTAAGATTGTGGTCTTATTTCCTGGACGTGACTGAAAAACTCCAGTATTCTGCGCAGAGAAATTGTCAATAGTCAGTTACGTCTAGTTCCCACAAGATAGATATATTGGTGCGAAAAGTAGTTGAAGGAATTTGCAGCATGTTTTTACGTAAGTGAAATAACTACATCATTCTAATCAAGAATCTGCTAGAATAAGCTCGTGGTGGGGATATTTCTTTTCAGAATAAGCTTGTATAATAAAGCCGTATAAAAGCCCGATAGAAATGTGAACACCCGATTTTATCCTACATAGTGCTCCGCTCCTATTGGTCTTAGCGTGATGATATATAGCCTATAGCCTTCCTCGATAAATGGGCTATCTAACACTGAAAGAATTTTTGAAATCAGACCCGTAGTTCCTGAGATTAGCGCGTTCAAGCAAACAAACAAACAAACAAACAAACAAACTAACAAACTCTTCAGCTTTATAATTATAGATAGATAGAAGATAGATAGAAGATAGAAGATTAGGAGTAATGAAAAAAAAAAAAATAGTTTCTTATTCGATTAAATTGTATTGAAATACCGGTCATAGTTGAGGCAGCAACGTCGACTATAAAATCTCGTGAGCAATATTATATCGGTACCGTAGTATCTACCTACTGGATATTTTTTGTAAAAAATGTTATAGAAAATCTTACACTGTATTCTGATTTTCTAATCTAGACTACGTAACGCACGTTGGTGACTAAGTTCTTACGAACGGGGCTTTATTTAAGAAATCTAGGAAACTTGGTTCAATACAGGAAAATGACCTAATTTATTGGTGATTAGATCATAAGAAATCCTATATTCTTAAACTAAAAAGATATGGCACCAAGACATACGTTGAATTATGTACAATGGTCAGACAAAATATCTTTTGACCAAATACGTATTTAGGCTCGCCAATATAATGCAGCAGTGAGCAGGTTGCAACAATGACCTCATCGGCTCGGATAGTTACGAGTCTGCGCCTACGCATCTCGTCGGGAATTGGGTCCTACAAGTTTAATTATGTAGTTTAAGATTTATTGTTCCTTGAATTATTGATGAGGTATTACAAATTTAAGGTTCTAAAATAACTGTTTTGGTTTTAAGTATATATTGCGCTGCCCTGCCAATCCAAAACACTGTAACTTTCGAAAACCGCATTTGAGATATTTAAAGATATAGGTTTTTAATTTATTAAATTTGAAAGTGATACAGTGTGTAGTTTAGCTTGCCTTATCTTGCAGAATATACCTACATTGTAATGAAGAAAATGTAAGTCAGGGGTGTTAAACAGACTTCAAGGAACTAATATAAAGCTGTTAAGCAAAAACACTAAGTCGACTTACAGTATTTTGGATTGGCACGGCAGTGCGGCATGTCGATAGACTAAGTGCGGCTAGATCATATCACCTTCAATATGTTTTGAAGAGTTTAAATAATGGCTGAACGAGTACCCTACCCAGTACGTATGTGTTTCTCCTTAAAATCGTAGGAAGTTGTCCAGATGCTGATTCTAAATCGCTTTGAAGGCATAAATGCATAATCATATTTCCTCAGTTAAATTCGCAATGCCAATGTGATAGTAATCAGGCACTTTCTTCCTCTGCACCGATGATAATCGACTGCTTCGAAATATTAGAGTGAACAATACAGGATTATCTCCATAGCTAGGTACGCTAAGAGTTTGCTAGAGCTTGACTAACATTATTTTCAAGTAGCATGAACCTAAATTTCGAAATGGGGCTAAATAGAGTTGTATTAATTTTAGTTTTTAAGAATGACATCATAATTGAATTAGCTACTTTAGCTTTTAATTAATGTATCATACATACAATGAACTGTTACGAAATCGAAATATGAAGTCATCTACATATGTAGGCAGCGAATTATGATTGGTATGTTAGTATAGGTTCCTTCTAATGATCGATTACTAACTGTGTTTTGTAGATTGGTTTTCTCGTTGCCTATTTAATGAATGAATTCGTCTCTAAGGTGTGGGATTTATTTGTAGATTAAATGGGCTTTTCTAATTTCATAATCTGTAACGGGAATAAATTTTTTTAAAGAGAATTAGCAATGTGGATAGCGTTCACATTACTATCAATCTTGTTAACCCCTCCAACTAAGCTAAATATGCTTGTGTCTGGAGTGGGTTCACGGCAATAGTGTAATGAGCGGGGTTCGAACCCGTGACCTCTCGATCCCAAGTCCGACTCCTTAGCCATTAGGCTATTGACGCTTGACGATATATTTAAATGAAATGACACTTAATTTATTTAATATTCAAGACTTAAATACAAGTAAGAAAATCTTTAACAAGAGTAACTTCGGCCTAATAACTTAGGTATTCTCTTCATTTTACGAGTATACTCTCTGATAATTTCCATAATCTTGGTATTAAAAATACATTTTTACTTCGAAACAGCCGATACAATCTGTTATTATAATTTCTTCCGAACTCCAAAATGCCATCGAAGGTCTCGGATAATATAAAAAAATGTTAATACGAAATTTTAATCTTGGGGGATCGTTTGCTTCGTAATCCGCCTTTTTGCCTTGAATCCCGTTTGTTACAAATTCGAGCCATTTTATTTGTTGTATGAAAAACCTAATTTAAATTCCATTCTATCGATATTTTATTACAGACCCTAACATGAATGCATTGTAGACTTGGCACCTGTTTCTCGATGACCAAATTCTCAACTAAATAATCGTAAAAGGAACAATTTTTTAATTAAGATTAAACATAGGTGATGATCATAGGTAGTGGTGTAGACAGGAATATTCATAAAAATCTAAGTATTTGCTTACACTTGCTTGATGGACAATAGTCAATCTATCACATTTCTTAAATACAATGTTCTATGAATATTTTGAATTAAATAGTTTGGTTTCTCTACACGGTATGCACAAAATTGATTTCAGCTTCATAAAATTTGGAACGCTACCTAAATAGTACCACTAATTAGTAGAAAAGGGACTAATATCATAAGCAGATCCTGAGTTCTTTTCGTAAGTACATATAAGAAATCTGACTTACTTATATCATAACAGTTTTGCTCATTTTGTTTTTTTTTTTTTTTTAAGTTGTGCATGTCTGTACCTAATTGATGTAAACACTTGTACGTATCTTTTTTTCGTTGTTGTCAATGTTTGTGTTTATATTGTTGATATGCCTTATAACTAAATAACAGTTAGTCCAAATGTCTCGTAGTACACGAACTGGTATAATCAGCTGATTATGCATGCGCCAAGCTTCGTTGCTGTATTAGGCAAGGCGGACCCTAACACCACCCACGTAACACTTTGATAGCCTAATTTGTACCGCCCTCACTGTCCATGAGCCTTGTGACAAATATACACCAGAAATTCCTTTGTATGCCATGTAGTTACGAATATAGATTTCCTGTTCAAAAATGCTTCATGATCATTGGCTTAGCCTACTACCAACTATGTCGAGTTCGGCTTTCAGACTAATCGGATGCAGCCGAGTAGTGTTTTTACCAGACTGCAAAGGAAGGGAAGGGTTCCATAATCTCACCTGATGTTAAGCGATGATGTGGTCGAAGATGAAGCACGCTTGCCTAGAAGTAACCTATTCACTCTTGACTTAAAGACTCCCAGGTTATAACTATCAGGAAACACAGACTCCGGCAGGGAATTCCACTCCTTAGCCGTACGCACAATGAAAGTATTCCCAAAACGTTTCGTACGTATGGGAGGGATGTCCACCATGTAACGATGGCGCATCGCCGTTTGTCTTGTAGTCCGATGACAAGCAGGCGGACCCATCCCATTAAAACAAAAAGTTCAATTGGGTCACACCTGTTTGTCACTTTTAAAATAAAAACGTGCTTGTTTCTAGCATTTCAGTTGAGCAGTCGGGTTCTTTAGATTTTTTGAATAACTTTTTTTGTTACATAGAGAGTCTGCCTATGTGATCTTCACAACCCAATAGGTAGCATAATGCCGTGCAAAGTTTTGCTTTCCGAGGCACGGAGGTATACAACGTGTAACGGAAACCCCATATCTATCCAAAAGGGCTGAAGACAACATCTGGTATGGAGTCTCTATGCACAGTTTCAGCACAAAATAACTGACTCAAAAAATTGATACCAAATTATTGGTTTCATATATTTCTTGAACACCAATCATAACAAACGTGTCACAGCACTTAACTTTCCACGTCGCTTGCCAATAACACGATAATTCTTTTCGTTCTTCTTAATTTGAAAAATTCGGTCTCTGGTATCAGTGTATTGGTATTTGTAATAAGTTCTACACACGTAGACTTACGATTACAAAACCCTTGCCATATCGTTTGTTATCATCCAAAGAAGCCATGCACTTGGTATGTATATACCCTTTCCGTTACACGTTGTATATATTGAGAGGTATGTTAAGATTGTCACGCATCCAGAGATCGACCTCGAAAAGCGTTACTTAACTTTGTAGATCGACCCCTGCGGCTGTTATTATATAGCCACGACCTCCTGCTAAAAAAATGGAAGTGATATCATTAATTTAATGCAGCTAGCAATTAACTGCGACGGCGCGGCGGATAGAAAATTGTCATCTATACAAAATAGTGTAGGTAAAATTCATGAGCGTCATACACGGATTTCGTCCTCAATCCTAACGTATATAGGAATCACGACTGCTAATAAATTAATGGGACTATTGTGTTAGCTGATGAGATTGGAATATATGTTTAATTTACAGCCACTTCTGATTACCATTTTCATTAGTATATGCGCGGCACATATATACGAGTACGTATGTATGTATATGGCATTTGTATAACTAGGGTTATTCATACAAGCGGCAAATAACATCAATCTAGGGTAGATTGATGTTATTTGCCGCTTGTATAAAGGTATTGTACGTCTCACTCCAGGATGTACGCATGTCTGTAGGGCTGGAACTAAGGAATAGCTCACTTAGGTAATTACAGTAACAACCTGTCGGTAAACTTAATCGGTATCAGATAAACACTACCGACGTTGATTGACGACACTTGAAGATCAATTAAGTTGCCTTAGGTATGTATTAGAATCCCTGATAGACATCCGTTCGTAAACGATCACATTAGTACCTAGCCTGTTTATAGATTGTTTGCTTGTTAGCTAGAATGGATAAGCCTATATAAGTCAGGGCATTAAGAGAATTTGAATCTAATTTTTTAGACATTATCTATGTTTTGGCACATACTTTCAGAGCACTTTGATAACTTCTCATGGCTTATAATTTTCGTCATGAGCTTGAACGCTATAACTGATTTTTTTTGTGATAGGCTCGCGTTAGACCGCCATCTCACCTGATGGTAAGCGATGATGTGGTCGAAGATGAAGCACGCTTGCCTAAAAGTAACCTATTCATTCTTGACTTAAAGACTCCCAGGTTATAGCTATCAGGAAACACAGACTCCGACAAAGAACTCCGCTCCTTAGCTGCACGCACAATTTTACTATTTCCAAAACATTTTGTGTGTATGGGTGGTATAAATCGGATTTAAACATGTCAACAGGCATTTTATAAAATAAAAAGTAAACCTAACTGATGACACCGCAATATTAGCAATTCCACATACAAGTCTTCAAATAAGAAAAAGCATAACGCTATGGAATCGCATTGGGGTCAGGATCGCGTGGCACGCTCAGCAGGAAGACCCTACAAGGCGATACGAGTTAACTTTTTATCTCGTACCGTTACGCCATCGGCTCCTCTGTGACATCACTATGTCGCCACAATTACTAACTGTGCGAGGCTTTGAGATCAGCGGACAGCTGTAATAGTTTAACGGGAACTCCTATGATCCATGTACGGTGTACGGGTATACGGTTTCGCGACTTATTCATCATTTACCAATTTATTTTTATTTATTTATTAAGCAACACAAAAAGTACAAAGGCGGACTGTTGTCCTGCTTATTTATGTATGATTCTTTAACATTATCCTTAATTTTACTTTAAAGTTTTGCTGCCAACTGTGTAACTAATTGCTAAAGCTGCGTTCTAGTAAATCTTGAACTCTTCTTCTACTCCCTCGGACTTTATGGGCTTAAAATCAAAGTTATTCCCTATTGCGGGACTTCTTCAATAAGTAGCTTATTCTCGGTAATCATTGTGGATCTTTAGATCTAGGCTATTGACGATAAAAGTCAATATCAAGTTATTCTGTTTTTAGTCATTTAAAAAAAAGCTTTTTTGTATGTCGATTCGGCTGTGTATTGAATTCTATGCGATAGTATAAAGGTTGAGACTACCTTTGTACTATCGCATAGAATACTCAAGTAGGTAGTATTATAGGCCTTTGAAATTTGTGAAGATCCTCTCCAAAAGCAAGTAATTGAATTTTGAATAGGAAATGTAAAGCGATTGCGACATTGTTACGTTTGTCTCAAAGGTAAGTAGATAGTACTGCTTTTATGCTTACGTCCTATGTATTAATCTATATACATATATAAAAGCGAAATACCACTCACTGATTAATCACGAAGTCTCAGAAACTAGTAGAAAGGCTCTCAAATTTTGAATGGGGGTTCCTTTTAGTACGTAGATGCTCGCTAAGACGGGATTTTGCAAAATTCCTACGGGATCGAGATTTATATGGTAAAAACTTCCCACGCAAACGAAGTCGCGAGCAACTGCTAGTAGCGGGCCATCCACTAACGTTCATTCCTGCCGGAATCTATAATTCTTACGGAATGAACGCCAGTGGATTGGCAAGAGCGAGAAAGAATGACGGTATTAAAACCCCGCCTTCACTCCCGTCGCGAAGGACGCGATGCGCTATGAGACCAAGTTAGTGCCTGTTTATTTGTCCGGCGTGATTGAGCGCTCGTTCGTTATCATTTTGTGTTCGTCTTCGTCCCGAAAGGATAAAATGGATTCCCAAGAAATAGAAGGTTCATCACATGCCAGATCTTTTAAAAGTCTAATATCACTACATTTCTCCTTTTTAACCGTCTTCAAAAAAAGGAGGAGGTTCTCAGTTCGTCTTGAGCTTTTTTTTTAATGTATGTTACCTCATAACTCGAAGACGGCTGGACCGAATTGGAAAATTCTTTTATCGTTTGAAAGGGTATACATTCTAGTTGGTTCCATTGTTATGAAATCAGGATCTGATGATGGGATCCTGGAGCAATCGAGGGAAATCTTCAAATATTATAGGCACACCTATAGATAGCGTTTTGGGTATTTCTTATAGTACCTTGTACAGTTACTCTCGAAAAGTACCATTTGGGGAAGTGGAACTGATGATGAAGACCACAGCTGGCCAATGAAACTACTCAATAATAAGTATTTCGTGGATTGCGATTCGATTACTTGAATATGGATGTTAAGCACTTTATGCTCGTCACAATGCATATGGTGATGTAGAGCTGATGGTGAAGTACCAGGAGAACTCCTCGAAAATTAACGGCTCTGCATCGGGAAAAGCAATATTTTGTAAAAGGTGATAATTAGTAGACATTTTGGCTTTTGTAACTAGATAAATTACAAAACGACCCACTAAAAAGCGCGAAATTTTTTTTTATGCAAAATATCAAGCCGACTTCCATATCAAAACACTACAAAGCCAAAAATAACTTTAATTTCGGAAGGCGGTGTAAAAACAAACAAAATACACTTGTTGTTGCAAAATGAAAATAATCCATAAAGATAATTCAAAATGACGAGCATTCCTTTTAAATGACAACAATTTTCATAAAATGATAGGATTATAACCATCCAGTAGGTAGAAGATCCTTGCCATCCACAGACACGCAATCCCTCGGTACGACTGAGAAGATGCAAACTGACAGGAATGTACCTAAACGTGTGTATGGTCATTGAAGGATTGTTTTTCCTGTCGGACTGGCGTGTTGTGATTTTATTTTATTTTCTTTATTTGGCTAACCAACAACTGTTTACACTTATACATTTGAATAAATAAATAAAATGTTCTACAACTATCTTAGGTTAGTGTAACAATTTCTTAAAGGTTAGCACCGCATGCCCCATTAATGTAGTAAGTAGTTGCGCCACAGACACTGTCTGTAACAAATTACAAAAAAAAACTAAATTAAATCTAAATAACATTACTAATATGATAATCTTAAAACTAACATAAAAATTAAATAGAGTTAAACAAAACGGAGAGTTATAATAATAAATTGGATTGATAAAATACTGTAAAATATAAAAAAGGATTAAAATTAAGTATTACTAGCTGTTATTTTGTGGAACTTGCTATATGAGTCAAAATTAATGTCAACAAGGTCACTGTAACTGTTCAACAATTTGCAAAGTCGTGGGATAATGGAGTTTGCACCAAAGATTGTTCGGCGCGGAGGAGGACGAAATGGAGTAATAGGAGTACGAGGGAGTCTAGCAGGAGCTCGGAACTGAAACTTACTCAATAGTTGGGGACAATCAATTTTGAATCTGAGTAGTTTATAAAGGAAAATAGAATCCCTGATTCTTCGACGTTTTTCCAATGATACCATTTTAAAATGTGATAATCGAGCTTCGTAAGATGGTTTGCTTTTGGCAACACCGCTGGCATAAGCTAGATGCCAAAGGAATCTCTTTTGTATACGTTCCAGTCTAAGGTTATGTGTGGCAAAATGAGGTCTCCAGATTGTGTTGCAGTATTCCAAAATACTACGCACAATACAGTTGTACAACATGATCTTGGTACTACTGCGCTTAAAACCAGTGACATTCCTTACAACGAATCCCAGCATTTTAGAAGCCTTTTTAATGACGTTTTCAACATGAGGCACGAATGTCAGTGTGTTGTCGAAAACAACTCCTAAGTCTCTTATTTGATCCACCCCTTGAACATCGTTTGGGCCCACATGATATGCACTAGCTATTGCTTTCTTTTTTCGAGTGTATTTCACATGGTAACACTTTTTAACATTTAAGCTCATTTCATTTTCGTTACACCATTGAACCAATGAATCTACATCCCTCTGAAGCAATGTAGTATCGTTTTCTGACTCGATTATCCTAGAGAATTTAAGGTCATCTGCATACATGTAACATTCAGAAAATTTCAGACAAAGCCAAAAATAACTTTAATTTCGGAAGGCGGTGTAAAAACAAACAAAATACACTTGTTGTTGCAAAATGAAAATAATCCATAAAGATAATTCAAAATGACGAGCATTCCTTTTAAATGACAACAATTTTCATAAAATGATAGGATTATAACCATCCACAGACACGCAATCCCTCGGTACGACTGAGAAGATGCAAACTGACAGGAATGTACCTAAACGTGTGTATGGTCATTGAAGGATTGTTTTTCCTGTCGGACTGGCGTGTTGTGATAAAGTCAAGGGAAATAACGTAGGATTGTGGTTTAGTTAGTGGCTTCAACGGTTTTATTTTATCCCGTCGCTTTTCTGTACAGTTTGCACAACGGGACAAGTCAGAAGGAATGAACGTTAGTGGATGGCCCGCTAGTGGATTAATAATTATATGTCTCGTTAAAACGTTTGAAGTAGCACATTCTTAGTTTTATTACTACATAAACAATAAAATGTTTATAAATAAACAACAAGATCCAGGTTGAAAAATGATTGAGAACGGTTCGTTTTACATATCCACTAAAATGTCAAAATATGGTCAAAATGGATTTTGATAGAAAGACGACTGAAGGAAGACTTACAGGATATTTACAAATGGACAAGGTTGTGTTCCAGGATATGAAGCACATTTTTAAATTATATTTTGAACTCTTATTTTTAATGAGGTTTGATTGCGGGCTCTAGTTATGTGATTACCTGAGATTTCTTTTTGTTTCCTAAACGATACGGTCAGCTCAACGGGGTTCACGGGAGGACACTTCCTAGTACAATTTCTACCGAGAAGAGTTGTCATAATTTAAGACTCTCCATCGCTGATGCTTTATATCTTTGTCAACTTTCATCGATTTGAAAAGGTAAAAATCACGTGTACAATATTTTTTTGAAAATCTACTAAGTAGGTACTAGATCGAAATCAAGAGTGTAAAAACACAAATGAAAAAAAAAATAGTACGTTTAATGTTTTACATGTCCTGTAAGATGTGAAAATACAATTACAATAATTACAATACAATATTATTTTTATCCAAAGTAATAGATAATAGATTATTTATGCACATCTGTTTACAGTGAAGGATTTACAGGTGCTCAGTATATTTGATCAATGATCCCTATGCTAGGTGGTACCTGTGTTATAAGGGGCATCCATCCGTCCGTTATGTGTACAATCAGTGTTAATTAGTACATAGAGCACTTATACTAGACAATGGCTGTGTCGTCTGCGTATGCCAGGATGTGTGTGGAAGGCAGAGAGAGGGCGCAGAAGTCATTCACATATATTTGAAAGAGCAGAGGGCTAAGCAGACTTCCTTAGGGCAAATGTGTGGACTTTGATTGGAGGTTCCTATATTAAAAGATTTCATTTAACATCAGGGCTATTTAGGATATGAAACACGATTTTGGATGATATTTTTTGCTAGTCAACCCAGTTGCGAACTTTAATTTCTAAGGAGGTTTGATCAGTCATGGGCAGCAACGAATTATTATTTTTTCACGTAAGCAAATAATAAAGAGTAAACAGGGAACTCGAAAATCGTGTGTTGTCATATGCTCATTGCTCGTATACTTTTTACCCACGTGACGTCACCATCTCCTACCTAAACTCTGATGCCTTTGTCAATTTAATTGATTTGAAAATGCAAAAGACAAGTGTAGAATGTTTATTCAATATCTAATTAATCTATATTTTATATGCTTTTACTTCCAGAATGTGGTGAAAAGCCTTATAAAAGCTGAAAATGTAGGGCGGGAATAAATTATAGTTAAGTAAATAAGTAAGAAACAAGTAAATACAATGATCCGCGTGGTGTGAGTCAACGGTTGTGTCATATGGTCCAGAATAACTTTCCTGGGAGCGACCGACTAGTGTTTTATTGGAACTGGCCATAGAGCACTGAGATTTCGCGGCGGCCATCGCAACGGTATTGTCAAAACTTTCGCGATAAACGCAATGTGTCAGCCAGTCTCAGTTTTTAGCCATAGACAAAAAGAAACTGCCGAAACTTGTGCCACATGGAACTATGTGAGTTCAGTCAGGGATATTTTTAGCAATGGCGCGGTAAGGGTGGCTGTTCCTAGCTCTGTTTAACTGCCTATCTTGTTCTTTTTGCTTTTAAAATAACATATGTTTAATGTTTTGAAGATCCTGCTACTGACGGGGGAATGGCTTGCTCTTGAACTTACTCCGATTTGTATTGGCAAAGTTTTTTTTGCAAAAATGGGCAACTTCATGTCTTTCAAATATGAAACGTTTAGTGTGGTAGGGAGTTAAAATCATTTAATCTTTATTATACGTGAAGTAAAAACTGTCGGTCTTCTACAGATAGTATTTCGGAGAGTGTGCACAGGATCTCCACGATTTAATCCTTTCATCTCCATTTCACTACCGGTCTACCAGATGTACTGCTGGGTACCATCTAGATTTGGTCGATATATACCGTCTTATCGTAAGCATTGGATCTCTATATATTGTGCGCACAGCCAAGGTGTGGAATTCTCTGCCGGCTTCAGTGTTATCTACCACATATGACCTTGTCGGCCTGGCATGAGTGAACAGGCATCTTCTGGGCTCGATGGATCGTTCCATCGTAGACCTCATCTAACGCTTACGATCAGGCGTGATCGGGGTCAAGGCCGGCTCATCCGTAAGGCGGGCTTATTCGTAATAAAATGCTTCATACCCACTTTTGCGAAAAATATGCGCACGGGAAGATTATGAATTTTGGCACAGTTATATCTATATCGAGAAGTACAGAAAGATAATACGAGTATCGTATATTTAGACTTACATAATTATGTATAATTTAATTATGGTCGTTCTAAATTCGACTACTACACACTGAAACCACTAGTATTTATTAGTAAGCAATTAACTCGATATCTCAAAGCTCTTGAATGATGACGTAAGCATGCTTATGTTGAATCCAGAATCATTCAGGCATACCTACGTTAGCGCGGAAAGCAAAACCAAGATGATTTATGTACTGAATTTCGTCACTGTAAATGCCTAAAACCAGGTGTTTGCATTAATTTCTCACCGTTAATGCGGGGCTAGGCGACAGGTGGCTCTGATTTCCGTCTACAGTGCTTCGCAATTAGCCAATACCTGTTCACGAAGTATAAATAGAATATTTCAGTACACACTTCCCACCTACCTAATATTAATGTCCAGGTACGAAGTTCAGCCTAATTTATCTTGTTCTCAAGGGATTTGAGTACTATTAACTTCTAAGTTCATTGATATCGTGCCTTAATGCTTATAATATAAACACTGTTATATTATAAACACTATTCGATTTGGCAACAATATCCGCCTATCTCCCGGTTCAATGGGTTGACGAGCTGTTATCACTAACAACTACGAATCCAATACAATTTATAGAATAGGTAGATACTCTTATCTGTTGAACTTGTGATCTTTGTGACAATTTCGACGAAGTTCTATGCGGATCGTTTCGTGGACTTCTTTTGTCGAAAATGTCTATTATTCTTCCAATCTTGCACGCTCGGTTTAAGTAAGATTTCAGATTTTTTATCTTGCTTTAACAGAAAACTCGGCTCTCGTTTAAGAAATGCTTTATCTAAGAGATTTTAAATAAAGTTTTACGAATTTATGGAAATCGCAAGAATTAATCTGAAAAAAATTAAGATATTGTTTTAAAAGTTATCGCAAACTTAGTCTTTGTTATCAGACCCTGATGGTTGAGTTAAGTAATTTATTTTAATGTTTTCGCTGTGTTGTTGTGATGTAAAAAGTAATACGAATTATCATGATTTGGATAAAAAACATCTTGAATTCTTGAATAGAGTATACGACATTATATAGGTAGGTAATGATTTTTTATAACTTTTTTGTGGGTAGTATTTTTGCTTAAAATTTACGTTACCTCATGTTTGACAAGTGAATACTAGTATATCAATAAAGGGCGAAATGTTGAAACCCGAAGATACCACAGTATTCTTGGGCATAACTTTGGATGCAAAGCTTCAGTGAGGCCTCCATATACCTACATAGATTAATTGCCAAAAAAAGCTAAGTTCTGCAGCATATGCCGTTAGAAAAATACATGGATTAACTGATATCGAAACAGCACGTTTAGTTTATTTTAGTTACTTTCATAGTGTGATGTCATACGGCATCTTACTTTGGAGAAATACCGCCGACATTCACACAATATTTGTATTACAAAAAAGGGCTATTCGTGCAATTTATAAATAAAGTCCTAAGCACTCCTTAAGAGATAAATTTATAGCGATTAATGTTATGCCATCTCAGTAGATTTATAAAAATCGCCTGTATGCACACAAAAATGTTAATATTTAAAAAAAAATGCAGTGATTTTCATAGTGTAAATACGAGGAACAAAGACATATGTCATTCCTAAAACAAGGTTGAAAAAATCGGTGGTTCGTTTAGATGCCAATGTATACGTTTTTATAATAAAATTCCTAGTCATATTCAAAAACTAAGTATTAATAAATTCAAATTATTTATAAAACGTAAGCTATGTCAGAAAGCTTTTTACACAGTTAAAGATTATATTGAGGACAAGAAGGCTTAGGAATGAGCTGCTCCAATGATATACATGAGCCCTTTTTTTTTTTGATTTTTTTTTTGATTAAAATATGTGCTTTGCCAAGTATTGTATATACCTACTTTTTTAATTTTTTTTATATAATTATTTCATTATTGTAAATGTGAGGACTATGTAGGTTATTCTTTCTTCGTTGTTTTTACTTTCACTATAATTTATTTAATGATGTCAAGCAGTTTGAGTACTTGTGTGGCCTACCCAAATGTCCTTACTTTGGTATTGTTCGTCAAATTGTCGGACAGCTCCGCTCAAATTTGTGTAGTTATTTCCTCAAAAGAATACCACAGACATGAACCTACATGCTTCTCATATACTTAATACAAATTGTATGGACTGTGAAAGAGACCCCTGAGTTTGTTTCAGTCTTTCTCCTCAGAGTAGTCAGTTAAGAAATACCGGCCTCATCTAGCTAAAGTAAACTTTAACTAAAAACGTGTAAAAGTGTTATTTATAACCAATTTACAAAATAAATATTTCATTTCATTTGTTTGTTTTGACATTGGTGCTATTTTTAGGGTTCTTAACCTCAAAAGGAAAAAACGGAACCCTTATAGGATCACTTTGTTGTCCGTCTGTCTGTTAAGACCGGTTATTTTGGGAACGCGTGGAGATATCGAGTTGAAATGAATACCATATACATGCTAAAATCAGTACAGTCAGTGGACTGTTCCCTTGAAGCTCTGAAAAAATCAAACTTCGCATATTTCGACACTCTCAAGGGCATCAAAATTGATAGGGTAATCCCCGTTGACCTAGTACTATGAAATTTGGCAAGTAAATAACATTGTTTTATAATAAAAAATCAAGGAAAAACCGGAAAACCATACATTTGTCGGTCCCGGTTATCATCGTTTGAATATGTTGGCTGCCGTTAGGAACACTAGTCAGAAGCCTGAAAATCTGATACCAGTCATGCTGAGGTAGTGTTACCGTGTGTAAGGAAATGCGTCGTGTAGATCAAGTAGGAAGTTGCTCCATATAAAATATTGGCACTCAGCTATATCCTGTTTTTACTGGAAGCCAGCCCTAACATGGTTAGGCAAAATCTTGGCAGATCACGGTGATGAGAACTAATTCAGAAACGAAAGTGTAGCGTAGTTCATTATTGGTATCGCAGAACTTGGCTACAGTCTGCACCGTCAGATGTTATGACTAGGCTTTTTTAGTTCCTACGCACTAATTGATAAAGATGTGGCAGTGCTTATATGAGTGCTGTAGAATAAAAAAGTTTTAATAAGATCATTCTTATTTATTTTTCTGTCGGTTCATTTTGCTTGGGTCTTCTGATGCTTCTTTAAGATTTTTTTTTTGAGTAGAACTACCAATGTGGGTAGATTTCACATTACTAGCAATCTTGTTAACCCCTCCAACTAAGCTAAATATGCTTATGTCTGTAGCGGGTTCACGGTAATAGGGAATGGGTGGGATTCGAACCAGCGACCTCTTGATCACAAGTCCAACACCTTAGCCAATAGACTTGTGTCACTTTTAACTTTAGATACTGAATTGTTCTACAATCATTTTTCCAGAGGCAACAAGCAGCGTAATAGCAGCAGCAGGGAACACCCGCGACGGTGGGGAGCTAGCCATCCTGGTGCGTGGACTTCACAGCAGCAGCACCAGACGAGAGGAGCTTCTTCACGCTAAGGGAGCTGACGACGTGGCCATCTCACTCTATTATAATGGGAAGAGTAATAAGGGTAAGTAGGACAGATCTTTTGTACCTAAAGATGATAAACACATGATACTAAATGTAAAAAAATGGCAATGGGCCATAAAACCTTAACTTTTGCCTTCATGTTTGGTAATAACATGGAGATGCCTCGGGCGTCGGGGATCGCGAGCCGATTAACCGTCCGGTAAGGACCAGCGCTTCGTGTTCTACGTGCGCCTCAAAGAGCAGTCAGCAGTATTGACGGGGCTCAACAGGGCCATTGCCTGCCGCGGTTACGGGAATTTTCTAACGAGATACCGCGGTTCTAGAACGTAGGGCAGTGAAGGCACAGGGTGGGTTTTTAGTCAGTAAAAGTTTGATACTCCCTTCTGTTCCACCAGAGCGGAAGGTGTCATTAGATGATTTTCTCACCGAAAAATGAAATGTGGAGTAATAGAATCGCGCCAATTTTATCATAAGGAAAACGCAAAGCCATAGTAATATTGAAGTAGCAAAATTGCGAGCAACCATGATAGTATGTAATAGTGCTATCTAAAATGTTAATAAATTCGGAGGAAATGGAAACTTAATCACATCCTCGAAGCGGTATTATATTTGCTTTCACGCAAAGGAAACGGATACATTTTACGTTTGAATGAATCTGTAAGCCATTTCCAATTTATATTACAATCGTACATTCATCCTTCTACTGTAGACGCTTCTTACGTATTATTTATTTGTGTTTCTATAACGAAGAAAAATATAATACTTCCAAAAGAAAAATACAGTCAATTTCAGCCTGAAATGCCGCTTGGGTGAGAAAGAAAAAGACTATAATTTATGTTGTAGTTACGCCTAAAAGCATTAACGTTAGAGCGACCACATAATGTGCTAAACGACCACGTTTTGTGCTAAAATTTCCACAACATATGTGGCAGAGCGAATAAAACCACTCTGTTGTGTTATTTAGTGTTGCTGCTTTCATACTCATTGGCCAAATTAAGAAGTTCAAAATTCAGATAAAATGAAGATCTATCTTCTTGTTATAATGTAATTGGATATAAGTTTAATTCATTAAAGTTCTTAAAACGTAATATGTATAAATTGACATTATCAGTTACGCAAGATCTATTAGTATCTGGCTGTTTTAGATAACATAGTAAGTGAAAGAAAAAACAACCATGTCACGCAGGTTTTAATCAATTTTGTCTGTATCATTAGAACTAAAAGCGGGATATTTAACATGTGTATTTATTGTTTCGAGTTCATCCGTGATCACGGCACTTGCAATAGTGCTGAAGTATCGGAAACTCGAAACAATAAATACACATGGTACACAGCATGTTAGCTTAAACACTTATAATTTTGTCTATTTTTAGTATCCGTGGAGAGCCTTCACGGTGGTCACCTGAAGTCCGTGTCCTGGGGCTTGGGCGATCAGCCCCGGGGGACCCTGGCTTTGATCATCACTCCCACCAGAGTGAAGCTAGTCGTGGGTTGCAAACCTCTACACTGGCACACCATGTCTGGCAGGCACAATATGCTGTCGATGTTGTCTAGTCTGAAGATGAAGCTGGTAAGTGCTTTTGACTTTCTGAAGGTTCTTGCTAATCAAGATTACAATTAATTTTCGCCCCAAATGACTCAATCTTCGTTTTCTTATACAAAGTTACGTTTCAAAGCATCAATAGCCTAATGGCTAAGGTGCCAGACTTGTGATCGAATGGTCACGGGTTCGAACCACACCCATTATACTATTGCCGTGAACCCACTCCAGACACAAGCATACTTAGCTTAGTTGGAGAGGTTAACAAGATTACTAGTAATGTGAATTTTAATTTTAAATAGTTGACGAACAGATCATTGACAAACTTGAAAGAAGGTTAAATCTTGGAGGTAATTTCTTCATATTAAAGTATAGTAAATAGGCGAGGTTTAAATACTCGAGAGGCCAGCGTTTTATTTTGAAGTACTCTTGAACAAAGCCCAGTCTAACGATACTGTGGAGTGTGCTTGAAAATTTCTAAGATTTCATTTTTTCAGAATAAAATAAGGTAACATAATAATAATTTTGCCTTTAATAAAGTACTCACAAAAATGTATTCCACCTCATTTATTTATTTTCAAAAGCTATATAAGAGTAGCTTTTTTGTTACAATACAATAAAGGTAAATCTAGTCTAAGTTTTTATTTCCAAGAATTCGCATTTATATTATTTATTTATTACCTTTCAAAATAATTTCAAACTACAAAATAAAATATAGCATTGATGAAAAAGTTGTCCCCAAAGCTGTCGGCTGCTAATGCGTCCAATAGATTGGCGTCATAGCCATGTTGAATGTCAATGTTTCGCCCGATGACAAAGTAATGGCCAGCCCTTTTCAAGTAGATACATATAACTGTCTTGTTACAGTACCACGAAGAAAATGCGCCTGTCGAAGTATACAACAGTGAAAAAGCAGTACTAGACTCTCTGAACTGTGGCCACCACGAAGATACCATAAGGCCTCCCGCACTTACAACAGTCGGAGAGACTGACTTCGAAGAAGTTCGTGACTTCATTGCTAAAGATGCGAGGTGGAAGCGAGAGGAGCAGATGCAAGGAGATGATTATCGAGGAAACTACATCGATCCTAATATTAACCTGCCGCAGCCTGCACCGAACAGAGGAGACATCCCATCGAATGCTATCGAGTCTTGTGATGGTGAGGATAATTTTGTTGATTTGATATTCGATGAAATATGAATCTTTTCTTAGAACTGCAACCAGTTATATGTATCCATGCATCAAATCTAGGATCATTAAATTTGTAACTATCATCATAATAAACAGAAATAGTCAAAGTTAGTTCCTTTTTATAGAAAAGTCATATCTTCTATTGATGGTATCTTGATGAACGTACATAATTATGTAAGCACCTGACTAGAGAACCTTTGTGGGGAAATAATTACAGCTGCATGGGCCGATCTTTAACGTTAAGCAACGCTTGCCGATTTCGGTCCATGAATGGTGAACTTAACCTCTCAAGGACCGCCATTATTTACGTCAACCATCCGTCAAGCACCGCGGGCGGGCTCTTATCGTAAGCGTAATCTGACCCCGGTCACAAACGATTTTAAGACTTATCTCTACTACAAATACAGTGAAAATCACATCCTGCTCCGACGCTCGCCCGCGACAGTCGTGCCGCTCCGCGCTCTCGATCGTTCCGTGCCTGAGTCATCGCTCCGTTCGTCACGCCCGCCGTGACGTCACTCGTAGTCGCCGACTACGACGCCTGGTCCGGATCCGCCTTTTTCGAGGCGGTGAAGGATATCGTGCTTCTCTAACAGAGATTGTCAAAACAATTTGGTTTGGCCCCTTCAGGGTAAAACCACAGTTTCGTGGTCCTTGGTAGGAAACCTCACGGTGTCAACAATACCAAGGGGGTGCTGACCCGACGCACCCGCTGATCCCCTTCAGGGTGAAGCAGTCAATTGGAGTCGAGTGCTAGGTTTTGGCCTTGGGGGATCTCCTAGTCAAACCTAGTTACTGAGTTCTCTTCACAGCATACACACCTAGTGTCGGTTGGGTGTATCTACCCCTTCGCACTAGACCCAATAGGGCCCGGTACGCACATTGAGATTGGCGACCGGATTACAAGCTTAGGGCACACCATTAGGCACACACCTCCCTGCTATCCCCGCAGGGAGCGAACTCACCTCCGGGTCATTCCCGCCCGGAGGGTTAGGCAAATAGGGCCCCTCAGGCCACATCAGACGGCAACACAGCTACCGAGTTTGTCTGGGTTTCTCTTCTCGGTAGCGAAGTGTTAGGAGAAACTCCGGGGCAGGGCTCTTTGGGGACCGTCTGCTCGGGGAGCTCACGTTTGACGTGTCTCCTCGAGGCGCTTATGTTAGGGTTAGGAGATTAGGATGCCCACCTCTGTCGCCTCCAATATGGAGGACAGGATTGAGGATCTCGTGTCCAAAGTAGATTCCCTAACGGTTCGGTTAAATAGAACAACCGATATATTAGGAAAGATCCTATTTGAAAACCCCGCCCTACAAAGGAAATATGAGGAGGAGATTGACTCCTTACCCCCCGCGGTGTTTCCCTCCCCACAGCCAGATTTAGGTCCCACCCCCGCGCCCAACGCAGATAGGTCCCCCTCCCCCCCAGACGTCGAAATGGACTCTGAGGAGGAGGAACAAGAAAAAGAGGGCTCGGAAGGCGAGCGCTCGGAGCGCGCAGAGAGCATACACTCTGAGCGCTCGGAGCGAGCGGAGTCCGAGCACTCCTCCGACCAAACCTCTTCCTCCGACGAGTTTATCCTCGTCGAGGGAAAGAGGAAGAAGAGGTCGCAGGCCTCGTCCTCCACTCAGGCCCCTAAGGCCAAGAAACTCTCCCCTCCCGAGCCAGCACGCTTAGTGCAGAGCCAGCCCTCCTCTTCCTCGGCCACTAGGCCCAGCCCTACCCAAACCCCAGTCGTCAGCGCCTCAGTGCGCAAGACCATCCCTCCCCCACCCATCTTCATCCACGACAAGGGGGCTTGGACAAACGTGTCCAAAGCGTGTGGCGAGCAACGCATCGCCTACACGAATGCCCGCGCCGTTCAGAACGGCATAAAAGTAGGGTTAGCGACAGCTAACGACCACCGCGCGCTTTCGAAGCTACTCAAGGCTCGAAATATCCCCCACCACACTTATACGCTCCATGAGAGCAAGCCCGTTCGGGTGGTCCTCTGCCGGATCCCCAGTGAGATCCCCACCACCGAGATCGTCTGCGACTTAGAGTCACAGAACATCCCGGTGATTGAGGTGCACCGTATGCACGGCAGAGGTGGCAGGGCGTCTAACAACGTCCTCGTCATCTGCCACCCCGTCTCCGAAGGTCCCCACCCCATCTTTGCGCTGAAGACTGTATGCAGTCTTTCAGGAATACTCATTGAGAAGCCACACAAAAGTGGCACGGTAGGCCAATGCCACCGTTGCCAGTTATACGGCCACGCGCAACGGAATTGCTTCGGCAAACCCCGGTGCGTAAAGTGCCTGGGCGATCACGGCACCGCGGAGTGCAGTCGCCCAAAAGATAGGTCCCAGTGCCCAGACCCGCCCAGCTGCGTGCTGTGCGGGCAATCCGGCCACCCCGCCAACTACCGAGGCTGTCCGAAAGCCCCGAAAACCTCCGCCCCTAAACTGGCAACGCGCGCTAGCGCACGCCAGGGACGAGAGTGTCCTACACTCTCGTCTGAGCTCCCCCAGACCCTCAGTCCCCAGCGTCCAACTCCTTGGACGGCGGCGAATCACGCCCAAAACTTCCCGGCACTAAGGCCGAAAGTCCCTGGGCTGATGGATCAACCCATCATGCCCTCCGCTCCGGTTGTTGTGGCTTCTCAGCCCCCACCTCCTCCCCAGTCACTCCCTCGCTCGGATGAGCCGGAACTCGATGCGTTCCTCATCCTTGGGAATACATTCAGTTTCTTCCAGTCCCCCCGCGCCATCCAAATGGCAAAGGAGGTCGTGGCCTGCAAAAGCATTGAATCCCTGATTCAGGTATACTATAAGTATCCTGATGTAAAAAGCCATTTTGACAACCTTTTTAAACAGCCATAATGTATAACACGGCTAGTAAGAGATTAAAGCCCCGATCCCTAAAGCTAGGTTACTTCAATGCCAATGGCATCACTAATCAACGGGACGAGATCGCGACTTTCCTTCGCGATCATAGTCTCGACATCCTTCTGGTCCAAGAGACCTTCCTCAAACCCCACCTTAGGGATCCCAAGGTAGCCAACTACCGGCTAGTTAGGAACGATAGGACTAGATGCCACAGAGGTGGCACTCTAATATATTATAGGAACTCCCTGCACTGCATCCCTATGGATCCGCCGCCCCTTGCCCACTTAGAGGTATCCGTTTGCCGGCTAGGCATGACGGGCCATCCCTCTATCACAATAGTATCCGCGTATCTCCCACCGCACAGCGACGTAGATTCAAATTCTTCGATAAACGCCTCACTACGAAGCGACCTTACAGCCCTTCTTGACATGAGTGACTCCGTCCTTATAGCGGGGGATCTCAATGCCAAACATCCCGCATGGTGTAGTCGTATTACCAACCCCCGTGGGAAGGTACTATACGACCTTTGCACACCTCTCCACATAGATATCATAGGTCCTATGCGGCCTACTCATTATCCGTTCGAGCCATCCCACTTGCCCGACGTACTCGACATTGCCCTCCTGAAGAATGTGAACTTACGTTTGCACTCTTTAGAGACGGTAGACGAACTTGACTCTGACCATAGACCGGTGATCTTGGAGTTAACTCCGAGATCGGGTCCCTATGACCCTAACCGCCCCCCTCCCACACAGGTGATCACTGACTGGAGGAAAGTAGGCGAATTGCTGAAATCCAACACGTCTCCTCACCTGGACAAGATCCCCGACCACATCCAGTCCGCCGCCGACACGACGGCTGCGATCGACTCACTCACGGAGCACGTACAATCTGTCTTGAACGACTGTTCAAAGGAGATTCCGGTGTCAGAGCACTGGCGCCGGAAACTCCCGGACGATGTACGGGCCCTGCTGACTGAGAAGAACGCAGCAGTCCGTGCCTACAGATCTTTCCCCTGCCAGAATAACAAAACTTTCATGCGGTACTTACAGCGCAAAGTAAGTAACAGCATCAGAGAGTGGCGTGAAGCCGGCTGGGACAAGACCCTGAGCGAACTGGAACCCACCCACCATGCCTTCTGGCAACTTCAGCGGAATATGCGCGCCACTGAGGTTGCCTCAATGCCTCCCCTTATCCGCCCGGACAAAAGCATTGCCTTCGACGACGAAGACAAAGCCGAATGCCTAGCCGACAGCCTGGAGGCACAGTGCTCTCCCAGCTCCCAACCAGTCGACCCAGCCCACCTTGCCCACGTGGATGCTGAGGTCGAACGTAGATCTGCCCTACCCCCTGTCGAGGACCCTGATGCTCCCCTCCCCCCCGTCACGGAGGACGAGGTGGAGGAGATCATCAAGAAACTCAAACCTAGGAAAGCTCCCGGGACTGACAGACTGACCACTAGGGCACTTAAACTCCTCCCACGTACGATAATAGTCCTACTGACTGCCATCTTCAATGGCGCCTTGTCCAACAACTTGTTTCCACAAGCTTGGAAAGAGGCTATAGTGATAGGTATCCCAAATCCCAAAAAGCCCAAGAACCTCCCGACTAGCTATAGACCCATTAGTCTGCTCAGCGCCCTCGGCAAGGTCTACGAGCGGATTATTCTTAATCGGCTCAAGGACTTTGTCGAGGCCAAGAGCCTAATCCCTAACGAACAGTTTGGCTTTAGAGCCCATCATTCCAGTGTCCACCAAGCCCACCGCATCGTAGAGCACATTAGCGGCCGCTTTCAACGCGGTCTGGTGACGGGGGCCCTATTCTTTGATATAGCGAAGGCTTTCGACAAAGTCTGGCACAATGGCTTAATTTACAAGCTTTACCAACTAGGTGTGCCGGACCGTCTCGTGCTCATCATTCGAGACTTCCTGTCGAACCGCTCCTTCAGATATCGTATCGAAGGAGCGCTTTCCACTCCCCGCCCTATCAGAGCCGGCGTCCCTCAGGGCGCCGTGCTCTCCCCCCCACTCTTCACGCTATTCACTAGCGACATCCCCAAAAAGCCCCCAGTAGAGTTATCCCTGTTTGCCGACGACACGGCCATCTACTACTCGGGACATAATCCCGTTAGCATCGCTCATACCCTCCAGACCTCAGCCAACGCACTAGGCGATTGGTTTAGGAAATGGAGGATTGAGGTAAATCCCGACAAAAGTCAAGCAGTCCTGTTTCGCAGGGCTCGCCAGCATAAACAATTCACCCCCCCACGCCCGATCACTATGTTCGGCAAGCCAATCCCTTGGGAGAAGCGAGCCAAATACTTAGGTGTGATCCTCGACCAGTTTCTCAACTTCAGTGAGCACATAAAGTCGGTTCGCTCGCGAGCCGCTTTCGCTCTCGGTAGGCTCCACGCCCTGCTGAATAAACACAGCAAGCTCTCCCTTAAATGTAAAATCCGAATATACACGACATGCATACGTCCTATCATGACGTATGCCTGTCCGGTGTTTGCTCATGCCAGTCCCAATCAGATCCATAGGATGCAAGTCGTTCAGAACCGTTTTCTCCGAAAGGCCACGGGCGCGCCCTGGTTCTGTAGGAACGAGGATCTCCACGTAGACCTCAAACTCCCGACCATAAAGCAAGTGTTGAAACGCATGTCAGTGCGTTACTTCACCTCTGCTGAGACCCACACTAACCCCCTGATCGTATCGGCCGCCCGATACAGACCCTCCAAGATTTCTCGGGTTCGTCGCCCGCGTATCATCCTAGACGAGCCTGACGACCCCACCACCATCCGACAAGAGAGCAGTAGGGAAACCAGCACTCTTAGAAGACACAGATACAGAACGCGTTCCTTATTCCGGCCTCGCCGACGAGGCCCTTCGCGACGTCCGCGTACTTGTAATGAAAATCCTCCCCGACCTTTGCCAAACGAGCCAGCCCGCGATGCTGAGCCAGTAGCAATAAATACTCCCGAAAATAATATGACCCAGCCTGTCCCTTTGCTGCCCTCCCAAAATGACCCCGCTATGCCGAGGCCCGTACTCCACAGGGAGTGCCCTTAGCGTGCGGTCATTAGTTTTTAAGTATATTTTAGTTTGTAAGCCCTGGCTGGGGGCCTTTAATTTATTAGAGGTCACCACAGGAAAGTCCGGTTAAGTAGACTCACAGCCTTAGTGTGCTGATCTACAAGTGGCCCTACCTAAAAAAAAAAAAAAAAAAAAAAAACAAATACAGTTTTAAATCGGTCAGGGTTTGGTGGCACAAATTTGTGCCAGCGGGGCTCAATTAATACTTGTTTACTGGCACGTTTTTGTGAGTTTTCGAGATTCCTCCATGCCTACATTTTTGACAGTCGTTACGTCCTTGCCAAGATTTTTATTTTATTTTATTTTATTTTTATTTTATTTTATTTTTATTTTATTTTATTTTTATTACATGGAACAACAAACAGTTACATTATAAAAACTTACAACTAGTTTAACAAAAAATGAAGTTTTGACTATAATGGAACCCACTACGCTGTCCACAGATAAACATTAGAGTTTAGTGATAGAGAATATCTAATCGCTAGGTAGCGTTAAGTGCAACGTTTATATCAATTTGTAACAATTAGTCAAATATTTATATAAATGTAACAAACTATAATGAACATAAAAAAATAAGACAATTTATAAAGTACTATCAATCAATTCAAGTCAATTTATAAAGATTTATCGTGTTACCTAGATACTGGGACGTGGAGGACCATAGAGATATAAGAATAGAGTGCAGAAACTGTTAAATATAACGATAGAGGCGAAGAGAGAGACAGATGCTGACTATTCATCTGTCTCTCTCTTGCAGAGTACTGTGATTGGCTAATGAGCAGTGTTTGCTGGCAAATCTTATCGCTTCTATATTGAGTGTAGCAGACGCGGGGCTGTATGAAAATCGTGTATACATACTTATACCCTATATAGTACCTATCTAGGCACCTTTTTGTTTTCATTTTGACTGATTCTTTGGTTTGTAGGATATTTTAAAAAATCATGTAAGTATTATTTGAATTCAGCGCCGATAACAAAGGTGAAAAAATGAGTGGGAGAGTGTGAGAAAACTCCCACTTCACCATCTTCAGTAGGGCTAATCACAACGCTCTGCAAGAGAGAGATGGATGAATAGTCGGCGTCTGTCTCTCTCCTCGCTTCTATCGTTCCCACTTACAGGCTAGTGTAGCACTTCTGCACTCTATTCTTATATCTCTATGTGGAAGACAGATAGGCAGTTGTTTTATGTAAAATATTAGTACTCAGCTGTCATAAGTCCTCATTTATTTCGGAACAATATTACATTGTGTAGAAATGTTGAAAATAAAACAAACAAAAAAATACACGTCAAAGAAAATAACAAATTCAAAACGATAAAAGTCCGCATTCAATTTACAATAAGTAGGTAATCGTATTTACAATAAAATAATCAGTCAAATAAAAAGGTATCCAATTGGACTAGCAGCCGACATGGTCGGGAAAAGGCTCACACACACACACACACACACACACACAAATCACATGAACATGTTTATTTTATCTAATAACGAATCATTGTCTTTTAACGTTTCAGACGAAGTTATCCGTCAGCTGACTCTCCTTAGACAAACGATCGAGCAGCTACGTCGTGAGCTCGGCGAACAGAAGGGTACCATTGAGAGCCTGCGGACGCAATTACGCCAATGCTGCAACCGCGTGCCTTCTCCACCTCCTGTGGATAGATGCACTGGATCTTCATGCTATCCTGGTTATTAATCATTCAAATCTATTTACTCGATTTATAATAGTCTTGCCAATTTTAGCTTTTACTTATATATTTTGATTCCAAGACAATATTATAGAAGAATCATAAATATGCATTTATTGAAATATTTATTGGATTTGGCGTGTGAACGTAGTATGGAAAAGGATTTTTTCTTTGTGTTTGTGTAAAGTTGGTTTGTCTACCTACAGTAAGAAAAAAGGTAATCAATATAAATGTAATTTAGGATCTTCGTGGATAATTATTGTTTTGAATTTGATCTTTATTAATCTAGTACTAATTTGTATGACTCTCAATTAGTAGTACTTCTTAACATTTATAGTTTTATTAATTATTAGCACGAATTCTATATCTACATTCACTTTACCATCATCAATAATAATACTTATGTTAGCTTCAATAACTTAAGTAACCTCATCTAGTTCTTCCCATATCACATCATCATTTAACTTGAGGTGTATCAAGCAACTTTTGTATTTAAAGTGTGGGTTTTTATTAAAAGTGTTCTTTTAAAATTCGCGTTTTATTTCATATAGTTCGCACGAGTATATATCACGCTATGCATGTACAGTATTTGCTGTTCTCTCATTGTACGGAAAGTCTATACACTGGGAGGTCAGATTATGCTGGAAACCTATAGCTTGATATATCGATGTGTTTACTGGTCTATATGTGTCAGAACGTCTATACATCTGCCTACAGAGTCAAGTGTATCGCCCACCTAATACCAAGTTGCTTGATTGACCTTATTCATATTCGTGAATGAATAATCAGATTTGTCAATTATAATGATGTCGGGATGATTGGTGGCTCTGTAGGCGAAAATGTAACGATGTTCCTTGTTGATGGTTATAATTTTGATAAAAGTTCTGTTTTGGTAAGAGTTGTTTTTAACGTTTTGTGTCTGAATTTGCTTCAATAAGTTGTTTGAGTTGAGTTTAAAAATGGATATCCCCATTTAACTGATATGGACGCTACAAAACGTTGATAAAAGCGAGATGCATTAAATTAAACCAAATTTATACTATACGTGCTTAAGGTTAATCCGAAACTATCTAAAAAAAAAAATCGATTGTCTGTAAAGTCGGTTTACTGACGATAGTTGAACGTCACAACGTCATAACAAAATACTGATGGAATGGTTGCATTTTTCAAAAGAAAATTTTAATTTTATTTGTTTGATAGATTTTTTGTTGTAACATTGTTCGACTCTGCCCCTGAACCAGATGAAGATGTAGTTGTCACTTCAAGAGAACCAATGGCAATAGCCAAGTTAGCAGCTTAGCGTAATCTGTTGTTGCGTTGTCTTTCGTTTTTTGATTTTCTCGCAGCAGCCGCCTGAGCAGGAGTTCTAGATGCTGCAATACGCTGTCTGTACTCACGTATTTTTTGTGCTTTCGATTTTAAAGCAGCGATTATTGGCTGCGCGAATGGCGTTGCTAAAGTATATTTAATATCGAAAGAATCATTACCTTTATCTCCGCAATTATCGTTGCTATAAACAATTGACACCACATTCACTTTTCACTGCACTTCATACTTGACGAAAACATGTAAATGTATTATTGTATAGCAGCTGTCCACGCGGACGCATCGCTCACTCAAGTAGGAGAGAGACAGATGTCGAACGCTGCCGAACGCGGAGGCCGATCATGTATTTTCGTGCGTGCAGCCAGCTTCATCGAATTATAAGACGTTGTCACGTCAAAACTTTACGAGAAAAATACGAGAAAACTAATCAGAGAAATAATCAGAGTAAAACGCAACCACCGTATTTGCAGGGCGCCATCATAGTGTGAACTTTGTCTTTTTAAGATGTACGAGTACGACCTTAGATAACTATACCTACGTAAGTACTTAGACAGCTGCTCGGGAAGATACATGGTGTTTTAACTCATAAAAAACTTGAAAAATTCCCTTGAGTAAACTATTGCTTCTATTTGTTTTATTTTTGGTGTATAGCCTGAAAATGATACATAGTAAATGTGTTTTTTAATGCCTCTCGCTTTTATCAAAATTGAATTATTAATATTTGAAAAGACACATCCAATCTAACGTTAAGTTCCAATAGACCGTATTTAACCTTCGAATCTAAAATAGACATGTTGCATCGACATTTATTTAAATGAAAGGAAACCAAGAACGTAATGAGAACCTATTTTTTACAAATAACAAATCAGACTTATTCACAAATATGTCATAATATAAATTAATGAGGGTAGGCAAAAATATCAGAACGCTTCACTTCAATGAGACATTGTGAAATACTTTTGGGTAATGTTATCCAAAAACTGATAAAACAGGAGTGGAATGCCGTAACACTGCTACTGGGTTTGAATGCGGCCCTTGTCCGCAAGGCACGGAGGGAGATGGAAGAAGATGCAGACCTATCAGCTGTAGCAGACGACCTTGCTCACAAAGTAAGTGATGACGATGATGAAATATTAGTTGGTAGTTTAGTATCTTAAACATGACATGATACATTTTTAAGTCCTTATTTGTTTTCTGTTATGGTGTACAAGTATCTATCTATTATAACAGAAATATATCGTAGGGAGTTTCATGTACCAGATGGAAGAAAAGAATATCTATAAGTATACATGGCTAGAACTCTGTTCAGTGTTAAGACCGCCGAATTTCACAAATTATCACTTGCATTTTGACCGAATGAACATTGAATATTGTTCCAAACATGTCTCTTAAATGGGAACAGTTTAAGGTGGTGGCATGAATGGTCAGACTTTTAAAAATACCTAATAAAGAGGTGTCAAAATGTAATTTAGTCTTGAGATGTATCTAAGTTGGTGGAATGTACAAAATTCAGCTACTTTAATATGCATAAAATACTTCTTCTGCAATACCTTGAATATCTGGAATTAATCAAAAACGATTCACTGCTACTAAAATTTGGCAAAATTCCAAGTCCGGATGCTAACTGCCGTTGGCAAAGCTGCTAGCAGCGGCTCACATTAAGTTCAAAGAACCATTAACTGCTGTTGTTACATGCTACCCGTTGATGGTTTGGGCCATATGCCGATCGACACTTTATTATTACTGTATATGTTTAGTCATATTGTGCATTGCAATTTGAAATTTTAAAGATCTTTATTAACATAAATATTAATAATAATGCGCTTACCCTAAGTTACACCAACACAATATAACAAAAACACTTTATTAGGCTACACTTCGCCTTTGAAAGTTTATAAAATAGGTATAGTTTTGACTGGTATAAACCTAATTTAATTACACAAAAACGCAAACAGAGATTATATTGTCTATCTTGAGAGGTCTGGCTCTTGTGATACAGGTTGTCCTAGTACAAGAGCCAAGGCCACACTGATGTTTGTACCTAAGTGTGTGAAATATAATAATAATAATACAGAAACCGATAAAAAACTAACACCACTTAATTTACTAAATAAAAGCTCTCAAAACAATGAAAATCTTATTAGCACACAACAAAAAACTGCAGCATGGGCTGGAAAAAATTTACATGGAGGACACCAAGCTACTCTGAGCCAGCCACTCGTCGACAAAGTAAAGTCGAACGAATGGCTCAAACGAGGCGAGCTGTTTCCGGAAACTGAAGGTTTCATGCTTGCGATTCAGGACCAAGTAATAGTAACACGTAACTACAGAAAGTTTATAATGAAAGACTCCAATCAGCCGACTGACACATGTAGACATTGCAACAGTGCCTCTGAAACTATACAGCACATTACCGGGGCCAGTAAGTCTCTAGCGCAGACAGATTACAAACACCGTCATGATCAAGTTGCCGCAATCGTACACCAACACCTAGCGCATAAATATAATTTTACAGTTGAAATGAATCCATACTATAAATACAAACCAGAAATCATTTTAGAAACACGAAATCATAAAATCTATTGGGATAGAACAATAATCACAGACAAAACTATACACTACAATAGGCCTGATATAACAGTACATGACAAAACAAATAAAACAGCTTACTTAATCGACATAGCTATACCCAACTCCCACAACATCCAGTCTACAATTTCCGAAAAACTTAGTAAATACCGAGACCTGGCTATAGAAATCAAAACTCAGTGGAAAGCACAGACTGTTCATATCATCCCTATAGTACTCTCATCCACTGGTGTAGTACCAAAAGCTCTCACACAAAGTCTGAATACTCTTCAAATGCCTTCTCATACACTATACAGATACACGCTCCAGAAAGCCACCATACTCAATACTTGTCGCATCATTAGAAAGTTTCTGACTTCCTCTACACTGACATCCACATTCTCATTTTAATAATTTCCCTTTACACACTTGGCCCCGGCCCGTGTCTTTAGATGTATGTACTCTCTAAAAAGAGAAGCAAATATGAATAAAAATAATAATAATAAATAATAATTGTGCATTGAGAACCAACAAATAAAGATTTTTTTTTAGAATATTACATAGTGTTGACAATATACTTTCTTAATTTAGTGATTAATAGAAAGGCTAAGATGCGATAAGTTACAGAAAGGAGAAGTAGGTAATATTACCTACGTAGAAAACCAACCATTTTCGAATAAAGTAGATAGATAGAATGTACCTACAATATAAAGTAATAAAAATTAATAAGTTACTAAAATAAAAATATCTTTATTTTTATTTATTTATTTAATATCCATAGTTATGCTAGTACACATGACTAATTATAAACTATGTTGGTAACAAATGCAGATACATTTAATTTAATTAAAATTGTTAATACATGTTACTTACATTCTGTGTTAGTAATCAAGTGATTCCTCCCAGGGTGGAGCAGGACCTTTGGGTAGAGTGTCAGACTTCTACTGAATAATAACTCAACCTATTCCTTCAGTTGTCGTTGTGTTCCCGGGCCGCGGTATTTCGTACCTAAAATTAGCTGATGTTTTCCAGTGGAACGTTGCGTGGACACAGACCAAGGTTACCGTTGTGAGAGATGTCCAGGACGTTTGACCAGTGACGGCCAGACCTGCCGCACCGCTTGCAGTGCCAACCCATGTTTCGGTGGACGTGAGTATGTTTCTTGTTTGAGAAGCTGGTGATGGGGGCTTCTGGAATGTATGTTAATATTAATCAAGCAATTATTTAATAATATTAATCAACTTAAATAAATATTTTATTTAGATATACAACTTTAATCTTAAACATGGCTACAGACTCCTGCTGTACTAAAATCTACTTTCGAAAATACTGCGAAGACAGGGCGGATCGATGATATAAAATATATCATTATCTATGTAATTGTTATGACCTATTTCAATATTTTTTAACATACATGTGTCTACATGTGGCCTGACGACGGCCGCATTATAAATCTCTGATATCTTCCAAGATATTCCAGATTTCATTTTAATTATTTGCTGCTATTCTAACCTATATTAAATATACAACGTATCTGATTGGATGAGAAAAGTAGTGTTTTGTTGAAAACTATTTAAACTAGCTTCGAAAATAACCATACTTTTTTGTTATAATATGTACCTAAAAGATAAAAATGGTGACTATGAAAGTCAATTTCAACAACTCGATTTTTTACCTAATTTCCATGGACATTTTCATTTTCAGGTTTTGTAAAAAACTTTAATAATAAAGCACAACATATCCACATTATAAATACATTTTCTAAAAGGGGATTATATAATTATATTACTTAGAGAGTTATTTGGCTCACCGAAATTAACGAGCCACAGAAATTTTATTATTGCCACCGAAATTGTATTGGTGACACAGAAATTGTGCGTGTGCACTGAAATTGTAAATTACTAAAAAATATTTTTAGAATGAAAAAAATACTGATATAATGCGAATCATTTTAATAAGCATTTATAAAAATATAACGTAGTGTACTATTGCTTGAAATCAAGTACTAACATTTTTGGCGGGAAGACGTGGCAATATGGTGCACTACCGTTCTCACTACGCGTAAAGGCACGACCATAGATGATACATATATTTACTGAGGGCACGACTGTCTCTTGCTGGGCAGGGATTTATTGTTCGTTTAAACTCATTGGTGGAAGCTCAAGACGGCGAAACAAAATGACCATGGAAATTGGTAACTTCGGTCGGACAAAACTACCGTTGACATGTACTCATTAACTATGAGTATAAATATGCTAAAGTATAAATACGCTTCTTGTAGGCCAATTATTACTTAACGCAATCAAAATACATTTTCCTATATATGTTGAAGATTATCTTCCTGAGAGGTAAATGCTGTGGATGAAAGTGATTGTGGACAAGACACAGAAATTGTTAATTCATCATTTACCGATTTTTTTCTTAAAAAGTAATAGTCTTATAAATATAATTTAAGCGGCTTCATTTAGATTCACGTCTCTTTAATTCTGAGAAAAAAAATCGTTGAATTATCTGTAAACCTACGTTTTCAGCCTAGACGCGTAAATTTTTCGCCTGAGAAATTCACTCATGAAATGAAATGAAATATTTATTTTGTAAATTGGTTATAAATAACACTTTTACACGTCATGTTTTTTTGCGTGTTAAGTTTAGTTTAGCTAGATGAGGCCGGTGTTTCCTAACTGACTACTCTGAGAAGAAACACCGAAACAAACTCAGAGGTCAACATCTCTTTTAAAGTCCATTACAATTTGTGTTGGTCCAATCATATGAAAAACATGTAGGTTCATGTCTGTGGTGCTCTTTGAGGAAATAACCACACAGATTATATTATCCTTAGAAGATAGGTTATGATATAGGTTATCCTTAGGAGATAAGTAGACACTGTCGCGACTTTTTGTTTACCTTTTTATGATATATAATTTCGTAGTACAATTTTTTTATCTAACTTGTATGGTTTAGCCAGTGTTTGCAATGTCAGTGCAAAATTAGCTTTTTATGACATCACATTAGAAATCTTTGATATTCTCGGCTTTTCTCTACGTATAATATACATGATTGTGTTATCTATGCTAATATTTTAAAGCGGATAAGTGTGTTGGTTTAAACGCGGTAATCTTAGAAATTACTGGGTGGATTTGGATGAAATTTGGTGTGCAAGTATCTTGCAGCTTGAGGAAGGTTACCTGACTGAACAATAGAAGGTTCTAGTACGTATTGTAAGCATGAAGCACTCTGTCTATTGATGACAACCGAATTAAATTCCGTTGCATAGTTCGAATGAAAAAGCGTACATAGTCGGGAAGCAGCTTTGTTTTGTACTAGGTACGTACAGTTTACTAATTAAGCTATCACGGTTCTTTCAGGTGTACAATGCCACGATTTACCAGATGGCACTTATCGGTGCGGGACATGTCCAGAGGGTTACCATGGAAATGGAGAGAAATGCTACAGAATAAGCTGTCGTCAGAATTCTTGTTATCAAGGTAAATATTTAATTATCAAGAGGTTCTGATTTAATATCCTTTCCTAGCAGTTTCCCTCCGTAATATTTAACAGCAACCCTTCAGCGGCAATTACTTTTAATAACTGTATCTATGAGATGATCCGTAATTCACCACACGGGCTAAACACGGGTTGGGGGATGTCGCAAGTTTTCGGATTTTTGAGTCCATGCTGGTTTCTTAACGAAATTTACAACCAGGGCTGGGTGTCTTCCGCCCAGCAAATGCTGAGTCCCTCTCGGTGTGGACATACTCAATGATTATTTTTATCTTTTTTTTATAATGTTTGTAATTTTGTATTGTATATTGTTGTGTGTGTCTTCGTCCGAATAAATGTTTTCCAATTTCAATTTCAATTTCCATGCCCTATCAATGGTCAAAAATCATAACCTTTCATATCGTCGTGATGATAATTACACAACGTTAATTACCTGCCTGGGTTTAGTACTGCTCTATCAATTACATAGCGGCAAAAGTATAATGGCTAAAGTGTTAACCTTGTGATGGAGAACTCACAGTTTCGAATCCCTATTACATTATTGCCGTGAATCCACTCCAGACGTACCTAAGCATATTTAGCTTAGTTGGAGGGGTTAAAAAGATTGCTAGTAATATGAATTTTACCAACAGTTCTCTTTAAAAAATGGCCTATAATTTTTAGGAGTGGAATGCACAGAAACAGCGTCAGGTCCCCGTTGTGGGCCCTGTCCAGCCGGGTACAATGGCAACGGACAGCAATGTCAACACATCTGTGATACCCACAGACCTTGTGGAAGTAGACGTTGCAGCCCCAAGTCTAGCAATCCATACTACGAATGTGAAGGATGCCCTAAAGGGTACGATTGGAATAATGACATGGAACAGTGCCAGCACGTCTGTGACACAAGAAAACCCTGTGGAACTAGGCGGTGTAGTCCCAAGTCCAGCAGTCCGTACTACGAATGTGAGGGATGTCCCAAAGGATTTGATTGGAATGGTGAGTCTAAAGAACTATAAGACCAGCAAAATTTCCGTAGTAAAGAAAAATATCTATATCTATATCACCAGTTCTAATCCTATAAAGATATTACATTTGAAAAGAGTAACATGTTTCAGGGATACATCCACAATATAGTCAAGTAACATTAATTAAACATTATATATGTATGTAGTATCATTATTGTAGCCGGAATATTAATTGCCATATACGAAGATATTAGCTATTGATTTTAGTTCAATAATTTAATTTCGTGTATCGAATTAGCTTCACTGATACTTATTTCTTTAGATAGGTTGTCCCAGGTTGTGAAGTAATAAGCCATAATAGTGCATCGGACAATAATATACAATAATTTAGTTGCCTGAAATATTATTTCATTATAATAATAAATCATTATTTTATTCTATTCTATATTAGTGCAGTAAAAACCGAACTAATCGACGATTAAAAAAACTTTTTACCAAAAATTAAACCGACTTCCAAAAAACACTGCAAAGTGAAAAATAACTTTAATTTCGGAAGTCGGTGCCAAAAACGAAAGTACAAAACTAAAGACACCGACTACCGAAATTAAAGCTATTTTTCACTTTGCAGTGTTTTTTGGAAGTCGGTTTAATTTTTGGTAAAAAGTTTTTATTTCATTCTTTTTAGTTGGTCGATTTATAATTTACCTAGTTACAAAAGCCTAAATCTCAACTACTTATTACCTTTTACAAAATATTGCTTTTCCCAATGCTGGGCTGTTATTTATTGAGGAGTTCTCCTGGTACTTCACCATCAGCTTCACTTCACCATATGCATTGTGACGAGCATATTGTGCTTAATAACCATATTCAAGTAATCGAAGCGGAACCCATGAAATACTTATTATTCCTACTATACTACTTATATATTGAGTAGTTCCAGTGGCCATCTGTGGTCTTCATCATCAGGTCCACTTCACAAATGGTGCTTTTCGAATGCAACTACACAAGTTACTATAAAAAATATTCAAATCACTATAGGTGTGCCTATAATATTTGAAGAGTTCCCTCGATTTCTCCAGGATTCCATCATCAGATCCTAACGTGGTGGCAATGGGACCAATTTCAAACAAAAAAAGAATTTTCCAAATCGGTTCAGCCGTCTTCGAGTAATCGGTGATCATACATAAAAAAAATAAACAAAAAAAAAATATACGCGTCGAATTGATAACCTCCTCCTTTTTTTTGTCGTCGGTTGAAAATTAATGCCCATTTGCATAATAATATAATTATTGGGCAATGCCGCCAGTATCTTGGGGAAATTACCAGCCAACAGTATTGAGGACAAATTTTAGATGTTATAGATATATTAGTTTGTATTTTTAATTATGAAAATGATAATAAATGACTACTCTTTCACACAGGATATGCCTGCGTCGATATTGACGAATGTGACCTTATTCGTCCTTGTGACGAGGTAGTATCCTGCCGCAATGAAGAAGGTGGGTTTACTTGTGGACCCTGCCCCGCCGGGTACGAGGGTAGCTCCGGATGGAGAGGATCTGGCAATGAACGTAGAAGAGAACAGTGCGTCGATGTGGATGAGTGTGCTGACGGACGAGCCAACTGTCCAAGGGGCAGACTTTGTGTCAATACTCCGGTAAGATTTTCAGCTAGAATTATTCATTGACAGATGCAGAAATTGTAACCTAGATTTTTATAGTTATTCTTCTTCTTCTTAGCGTGTCGATGGCAATAATCTACACACATCAAAAGTGTCTAGGGATCAACATATATTTTTGCAATAACTTTTCTCCTGATTGATATTAATTAAAATTTTCTTTAAGGATTCATCAAATAAAGTGTTTTCGTTTGTCACAGTAACGATAAACCAAGTCACCTTTGCATTAATAAAGAAATTTGCCATTTTCCTAATAAAGGGATTTTTGACATTTGAACCACTAACATTAAAGTTCGAAAAAAAAACTGAAATAACAGTTTTCTTTAAAATTTTATTGGGTAACTTAAACAATTAATAATCCGTGTTTCTACCGCGAACACTAACAACACAAGAACATCGGTTTGGCATACTCAAAATGAGTTCATCCAAATCACGCTGTGGAATGGCCGCCCATGTTCGTTGCAACAACAAAAAAAGGTGTTCTTGCGACTGGATACCCTCCATATTCGGCAGAGCTCTTCTCTGTAGCATATCCCATGCATGCTCAATCGGGTTCAAGTCTGGCGACTGAGCAGGCCAGAGCAGGACATTGATGTTAGCTGCGGCGAGAGTCTGTCTTACAACTCTTGCGGTGTGCGGTCGTGCATTATCATGCATTAACTGAAATAAGGGACCGATTTGCACTTGTAGAGGAACGACGACGTCAGATACAATCGTCTCAGCATAAATTTGAGCGTTGAGGTTGCCTCTGATCCAAATCAACTCAGTTCTTCCGCCGATCCAAATACCCGCCCATACCATGATGGTTCCACCACTATAAGGATGGACTTCCTGGCAGGATTTTAATCGCTGTTGGCGTCCAGGGGTTCTCCAGTGTCGTATACGTCTTGTATCCGGTCTCATACCAAAACGAGACTCATCAGAAAAGCACACGAAACGCCATTGTTCTTCTGCCCAATTTCTGTGTTCAAGAGCCCATTGATATCGAATCCTACGATTGTGCATTGCTATAGGTGGTACCCGTAGCGGTCTTCGGGAATGAAGGTTCACTTCATGCAAGCGGTTTCTGACTGTTTGGTCGCTAATTAAGTTCCCTGAAGAGTGATGAAGCCTCACGGCTAACATCATGGCGGTTATTGTTGGAGCTCTTCGAGTTAAGATTTGAATGTATCGGTCTTGTCTCCGTGTGGTGCAGCGATACCGTCCTCCATGGCGTAGCATCAGCCACGGTACCAGTGCTTCGGTAACGTGTCCAAAGTCGACTGATAACACTCTGACTTGTATTCAGAGCTAAAGCCACAGTACGTTGCCGGGAACCAGCTTCTATCATTCCCACGGCTCTGAGCATTTCTTCCCTGCTTAAATGACGTCGCCGCTCCATAATAACGTTGGTTTTAATCAGTAGTAGGGAAACAGTAGCACTAATAATGTCTTCAATGCGTTGTATGTTTTTATAGGGAAAATATTGACAGCTGATTTTCATCTTTTACTCGAATTTGATTAACAGTTCCTGTTTCAAATTATGAAATGCACCAAAAAGGATCCATATAAATTTATAAAATCATAAATTTATTACAAAGCCACATCTCAATCTCAAGAAATCCGCATAAAAATGCTTGATCCCTAGACACTTTTGATGTGTGTATATAATAAAAATGAATCGCTAAATGTGTTGCTAAGCGCAAAACACAAAAACGGCTGGACCGATTTGGCTGATTCTTTTTTTGTTGTATTTGGTTTTGTCGGGAGAAGGTTCTTATGAAAAAAAAATCCGGGTTGCACTCCGGGAGTGCCGGCAGAAGTGAAAACTTGAATATTAACGTTGTGCATTTTTGATATTTTGGAATGGTTAGGGAATAATTTTGCACGATTTGCTTTAATTATCAGTATAAAAGTACTATCATTTATGTGGTAGAATACAATATTTATTTATTGCGCTATCGTACACAAACATGACAATTTATATTACATTAAAAAGTTTATCTCTTAGAAAAATCAACTTTCATGTTAACACGCACGAACATTCGCGCAAGCGTCCTGCGCCGCCTAAACAAAACAGCAGGCGCAGGCATACATTTTCGCCGCGCCGTAGAATGAGAGGGGGATACTTCCTCTCCTACGCCGCGCCAGCTGTCTTCTCTCCGTCCGTCTTACGAATTTTCGATCAGGTCACGTGTCTTGACGCGAGTTTAACATTTTTTACCCATTACAAAAAAAGTGCACAACGCCGCTAAAGAAGGTTTCACTTCAAAAAAATCCTTCAAAAATTTACGAAATTTCAAAGGTATACGTTTGCCCTGGTTTGCCCATATAAAATTTCCACGACATAAGAAACACTGTATAATGCTCCCTATCTCATTTTCTCCGACGTTAAATCTTATGAATTTATATGTCTGTCTCTTTTTACTGTTGCTTTTTCGTTTCATAAAATTTCAAATCACAAAGACGCTAAAGAAGTTTTCACTTCAAAAAACCCTGTTTCTTGCTGCAATTCAAGGCTAATATTTAAATGAGTTTCCCGTTTTATTAAGGTAAATAAAATATAACTTAATTTTAATTACTTTTGTAATAGAATTTACTTAATTAACAATCCACATTATCAATTATTTTAAATAAATCGCTTAAATCCCGACTTGGCGTTTCATTTGTTCCATCATCACGTTTCGTGTCATCATCAAACTTAACAGCATTTCAAGGGACAATCGGTTTCGTAATTTGTTTTTCAGTATATGATATATCGAAAAAGCGCGTTCAATTTTAAAATGGTACAGTCATGAATGCAAGTGCAAGTTACAATACTTCCGAATACTGCCTAGTAATAGTACCTACATAGATATACTACTTCCTAGTACTAGTACATAGATAATCTGTAATGTAGTAGTACTAGGCCGCTGACGGCCGTGTTTTACCCTAAATTTGGGGCTAATAGCCCTAAGAAGTTTAATCCTGGATAAAAAATCCCCCTCAACTCACTCCACAACTCGCCCCTCAACTCGCCCCTCAACTCACCCCTCAACTCATCCCTCAACTCACCCCTTAACTCATCCCGCACCTCATCCCGCACCTCATCCCTCAATTCATGCCTCAACTCATCCCTCAACTCATCCCTCAACTCATCCCTCAACTCATCCCTCAACTCATCCCTCAACTCACCCCTAAACTCACCCCTCAACTCACCCCTCAAATCATCCCGCACCTCATCCCGCACCTGATCCCTCAACTCATCCCTCAACTCATACCTAATCTCATCCCTCAACTCATCCCTCAACTCACCCCTCAACTCACCTCTCAACTCACCCCTCAACTCACCTCTCAACTCACCCCTCAACTCACCCCTCAACTCATCCCTCAACTCATCCCTCAACTCATCCCTCAACTCATCACTCAACTCATCCCGCAACTCATACAGCATCTCATCTCGCAACCCATCCCTCAACTCACCCCTAAACTGACCACTAAACTCACCCCTCAACTCACCCTTCAACTCACCCCTCAACTCACTCCTCAACTCACCCCTCAACTCACCCCTCAACTCACCCCTCAACTCACCCCTCAACTCACCGCTGAACTCACCCCTAAACTCACCCCTCAACTCACCCCTCAACTCACCCGTCAACTCAGCCGTCAACTCACCCGTCAACTCACCCCTCAACTCACCTGTCAACTCACCCCTCAAATCACCCCTTAACTCATCCCTCAACTAACCCCTCAACTCACCCCTCAACTCACCCCTCAACTCACCCATCAACTCACCCGTCAACTCATCCCTCAACTCATCCCTCAACTCACCCCTAGACTCACCCGTCAACTCACCCGTCAACTCACCCGTCAACTCACCCCTCAACTAACTCCTCAACTAACCTCTCAACTCACCCGTCAACTCACCCGTCAACTCACCCGTCAACTCACCCGTCAACTCACCTGTCAACTCACCCCTCAACGCACCCCTCAACACACCCCTCAACTCACCCCTCAACTCACCCGTCAACTCACCCGTCAACTAACCCCTCAACTCACCCGTCAACTCACCCGTCAACTCACCCGTCAACTCACCCATCAGCTCACCCGTCAACTCACCCGTCAACTCACCCGTCAACTCACCCCTCAACTCACCCCTCAAATCACCCCTTAACTCATCCCTCAACTCACCCCTCAACTCACCCCTCAACTCACCCCTCAACTCACCCGTCAACTCACCCGTCAACTCACGCGTCAACTCACCCCTCAACTAACCCCTCAACTCACCCGTCAACTCACTCGCCAACTCACCCGTTAACTCACCCGTCAACTCACCCGTCAACTCACCCGTCAACTCACCCGTCAACTCACCCGTCAACTCACCCGTCAACTCACCCGTCAACTCACCCCTCAACTCACCCCTAAACTCACCCCTCAACTCACCCCTCAACTCACCCCTCAACTCAACCGTCAACTCACCCCTCAACTCACCCCTCAAAACATCCCTCAACTCACCCGTCAACTCACCCGTCAACTCACCCATCAGCTCACCCGTCAACTCACCCGTCAACTCACCCGTCAACTCACCCCTCAACTCACCCCTCAAATCACCCCTTATTTCATCCCTCAACTCACCCCTCAACTCACACCTCAACTCACCCCTCAACTCACCCCTAAACTCACCCGTCAAATCACCCCTCAACTCACCCCTCAACACACCCCTCAACTCACCCCTCAACTCACCCGTCAACTCACCCGTCAACTCACCCCTCAACTCACCCGTCAACTCACCCGTCAACTCACCCGTCAACTCACCCATCAGCTCACCCGTCAACTCACCCGTCAACTCACCCGTCAACTCACCCGTCAACTCACCCCGCAACTCACCCCTCAAATCACCCCTTAACTCATCCCTCAACTCACCCCTCAACTCCTCCCTCAACTCCCCCCACAACTCACCCCTCAACTCACCCCTAAACTCACCCCTCAACTCACCCCTAAACTCAACCCTCAACTCACCCCTCAACTCACCCCTCAACTCACCCGTCAACTCACCCGTCAACTCACCCCTCAACTCACACCTTAACTCACTCCTCATCTCACCGCTAAACTCACCCGTCAACTCACCCCTCAACTCACCCGTCAACTCACCCGTCAACTCACCCCACAACTCACCCCTCAACACACCCCTAAACTCACCCGTCAACTCACCCGTCAACTAACCCCTCAACTCACCCGTCAACTCACCCGTCAACTCACCCGTCAACTCATCCGTCAACTCACCCCTCAACTCACCCTTAAACTCACCCCTCAACTCACCCCTCAACTCACCCCTCAACTCAACCGTCAACTCACCCCTCAACTCACCCCTCAACACACCCCTCAACTCACCCGTCAACTCACCCGTCTACTCACCCATCAGCTCACCCGTTAACTCATCCGTCAACTCACCCGTCAACTCACCCCTCAACTCACCCCTCAACACACCCCTCAACTCACCCGTCAACACACCCATCAACTCACACCTCAACACACCCCTCAACTCACCCGTCAACTCACCCGTCAACTCACCCGTCAACTCACACCTCAACACACCCCTCAACTCACCCGTCAACTCACCCGTCAACTCACCCGTCAACTCACCCCTCAACTCACCCCTCAAATCACCCCTTAACTCATCCCTCAACTCACCCCTCAACTCACCCCTCAACTCACCCCTCAACTCACGCCTCAACTCACCCCTCAACTCACCCGTCAACTCACCCGTCAACTCACCCCTCAACTAACCCCTCAACTCACCCATCAACTCACCCGTCAACTCACCCGTCAACTCACCCCTCAACTCACCCTTAAACTCACCCCTCAACTCACCCCTCAACTCACCCCTCAACTCAACCGTCAACTCACCCCTCAACTCACCCCTCAACACACCCCTCAACTCACCCGTCAACTCACCCGTCTACTCACCCATCAGCTCACCCGTTAACTCATCCGTCAACTCACCCGTCAACTCACCCCTCAACTCACCCCTCAACACACCCCTCAACTCACCCGTCAACACACCCGTCAACTCACCCATCAGCTCACCCGTCAACTCACCCGTCAACTCACCCGTCAACTCACCCCTCAACTCACCCCTCAAATCACCCCTTAACTCATCCCTCAACTCACCCCTCAACTCACCCCTCAACTCACCCATCAACTCACACCTCAACACACCCCTCAACTCACCCGTCAACTCACCCGTCAACTCACCCGTCAACTCACCCCTCAACTCACCCCTCAAATCACCCCTTAACTCATCCCTCAACTCACCCCTCAACTCACCCCTCAACTCACCCCTCAACTCACGCCTCAACTCACCCCTCAACTCACCCGTCAACTCACCCGTCAACTCACCCCTCAACTAACCCCTCAACTCACCCATCAACTCACCCGTCAACTCACCCGTCAACTCACCCCTCAACTCACCCGTCAACTCACCCGTCAACTCACCCCACAACTCACCCCTCTGCACAACCCCTAAACTCACCCCTCAACTGACCCCTCAACTCACCCCTCAACTCACCCCTCAACTCACACCTTAACTCACTCCTCATCTCACCGCTAAACTCACCCGTCAACTCACCCCTCAACTCACCCGTCAACTCACCCGTCAACTCACCCCACAACTCACCCCTCAACACACCCCTAAACTCACCCGTCAACTCACCCGTCAACTAACCCCTCAACTCACCCGTCAACTCACCCGTCAACTCACCCGTCAACTCACCCGTCAACTCACCCATCAACTCACCAACAGCTCACCCGTCAACTCACCCGTCAACTCACCCGTCAACTCACCCCTCAACTCACCCCTCAAATCACCCCTTAACTCATCCCTCAACTCATCCCTCAACTCACCCCTCAACTCACCCCTCAACTCACCCGTCAACTCACCTGTCAACTCACCCGTCAACTCACCCCTAGACTCACCCCTCAACTCACCCGTCAACTCACCCCTCAACTCACCCCTCAACACACACCTCAACTCACCCCTCAACTCACCCGTCAACTCACCCGTCAACTCACCCCTCAACTCACCCGTCAACTCACCCGTCAAAACACCCGTCAACTCACCCATCAGCTCACCCGTCAACTCACCCGTCAACTCACCCGTCAACTCACCCGTCAACTCACCCCTCAACTCACCCCTCAAATCACCCCTTAACTCATCCCTCAACTCACCCCTCAACTCCTCCCTCAACTCCCCCCACAACTCACCCCTCAACTCACCCCTAAACTCACCCCTCAACTCACCCCTAAACTCACCCCTCAACTCACCCCTCAACTCACCCCTCAACTCACCCGTCAACTCACCCCTCAACTCACCCCTCAACTCACACCTCAACTCACCCGTCAACTCACCCGTCAACTCACCCCTCAACTCACCCGTCAACTCACCCGTCAACTCACCCGTCAACTCACCCGTCAACTCACCCGTCAAGTCACCCGTCAACTCACCCGTCAACTCACCCCTCAACTCACCCCTCAACTCACCCCTTAACTCATCCATCAACTCACCCCTCAACTCCTCCCTCAACTCCTCCCTCAACTCCCCCCTTAACTCACCCCTCAACTCACCCCTCAACTCACCCCGCCCCCTCTCAGGGATACCTCAACCCCTGCGACCTAACACCTAGGTCCCAACAGATAGATAGTGTCGCTCTTTCGTTTCATTAACTTTCAAATCACAACGATGCTAAAGAAGTTTTCACTTAAAAAAAAGTCTTACGCTTTTCGATCGGTCACGTGACCCTGACGCGAGTTTAACAGTTTTTACCCATACAAAAAGTGCTCAGCGCCGCTAAAGAAGTTTTCACTTCAAAAAAATGTAGGAAAGGGTCAAGGGTAGGGGTAGGGTAGGGTAGAGGTAGGGTAGGGGTAGGGTAGGGGTAGGGTATGGTAGGGTAGGGATAGTGTAGGGTTTGGGTAGGGTAGGGGTAGAGTAAGGTATGGGTAGGGTATCGATAGGATAGAGGTAGTAGTATCTGTTGGGTAGGGGTATACCACGCGAACGAAGTCGTGGCGGGTCAGCTAGTTTTTTATATAAGTTTGGCCCAAAACTAAGCTACGCGAATTCCGCTCACTGATGCAGACATAAGATCGTCAAGAGTACAGGCGATGGGGCATGCGGAACAAGATAGAAGGTGATCCATTGTCTTGTCGGGTCACACCGCATATACATTTGAGATCTGAGCCATATGTAGGTACATCCCATCTGTGTAGATTACCTTTGCTACGGCCGACTTGGGTTCGCAATCTGTCAAGGCATTTCCAAGTCAGCCATGCTAACACGTGCGCAGGAGGAAGGCTCTCAGACGGTTCCAAAAAGCCATCAGGTGGATTTAAAAGTTCCCGACAAACATCACGCCATATTATATTTTATGAAAGTCACTCAAGTAATTGGCAAATGTAACTCTACAACAATCTATTTGACAGCGTCTTTGCCCGCGTGAATGTTGGGACCAGTAACTCGGTAACTCACCAGTGACAAAAAGTATCCCATATTCTCCTTCAGGAGTCCACCCGTATGCCAAGGTTAATACAAATCTGAACAAACAACGTAACAGACAGACAGTCAAGTTCAACAGACAAAGTTACTTTCGCATTTATAAAGCACAAGCTGTGCTCGCTTTCGTTTGCGTGGGAGGATTTACTCGCGTAAATCTTCGATCCCGAAAGACCCATGGGAATTCTGGGATACAAAATATATGTAGTATATTCAAACTTATATATTGCCCTATTAATTCCTCTATTTTTCAATGAAAGGCCTATTAAAATCGGCTCAGCTATTCCAGAGGACAAACAATACTAATAAAAAAGTTTCTATTTTTGTATCATTTAAACAATCAAAACAAGCGTCAATAGCCTAATGGCTAAGTTATCGGACTTGTGATCGAGAGGTCACGGTTTCGAACTTCGAACCCCACCCATTACACTACTGATGTGAGGGTTCACATCAAAACGAAATATGCTTGTGTCCAGACACACTCCAGAGTGGGTACTCTGGAGTGTGTCTGGACACAAGCATATTTCGTTTAGTTAGAGGGGTTAACAAGATTGCTATTAATGTGAAATCTACCCACATTGCTAGTAACCTTAATAATAATAATAAAAAAAAAACAATCATAAGCACTTGAGAAAAAACGGTTATTTTGAAATCATAGACAGACCTTTCAGTGTTATAATTTATATTATTCGTGTCAGTATGACTTGTTTATTTTTGTGGGATATTTCTTTTAAGCGTTAAATCTTATGAATTCGTGTGTTCATGTTCCAGGGAAATTTATGAATTCGTATGTTCATATTCCAGGGAAACTTATGAAATCGTATGTTGAGGTTCCAGGGAAACTTATTTATGAATTCATATGTTCATGTTCCAGGGAAACTTATGAATTCGTATGTTCATGTTGCAGGGAAACTTTTGAATTCGTATGTTCATATTCCAGGGAAACTTTTGAATTCGTATGTTCATATTCCAGGGAAACTTATGAATTCGTATATTCGTGTTCCAGGAAAACTTATTTATGAATTCATATGTTTATGTTCCAGGGAAACTTATGAATTCGTATGTTCGTGTTCCAGGGAAACTTATGAATCCGTGTGTTTATGTTCCAGGGTTCGTTCACGTGCGTGCCATGTGGAGGTAGCTACTACGTGAACACGTCGCGGCCGTGCTTCGAGCCGGCCGACCTGGTGCAGCGCTGCGACGCCGCGCGCTGTCGCCGGTACAACGCCGTCTGCAGCTACGGGAACAAGTGTGTGTGCGCGGTACGTACCTACAGACACTACATTTATTTATTTATTTTAATATTTTGATTTATATATTTATGCATATATACACAAATAGTTAATTTTGTATTACTCAATAGTTTATAATATGTATTAAAATTGCACTGCTGTACCGAGGATCACTGACTCCCATAACACAGTTTACTCTAGCTTGGGAGTCAGCAGACTCACTTTTGTGTATTTTCCCTTCCAAAAAATGTATTGACTATTGTAATGTTATTTGGTTGTTAATTGTTAATAAAGTTATTATTATTATGTTATTATAATTTATTTATTTTTGGAACATAATAGCATATACAAATTATTACTGTGTGTTTGTGAGTGCGTGTTATGACTGTGTCTCTCTATGAGTCTCGAGCCTCTAGAGAAACTCCTCGTCACCCAATTTATGTATTTCATTTATTTATATTCGCTTATCCTCGTATTGGAACGTCTTGCAACAATTACATCAATAGATAACGTTAGAATATACTGCCTTCCAATATCCTATGCGCAGTAGAGTGGTGGACGTCGAATGGATTGACGATGGGTCACGTAAACTTATTTACGAAGCGGGGACCTAATAGGGCCAAGGGCTGACTTCGGCCAGAGCTTAAAGATTTATTCATGTAAGCTTTGTATAACACAAGTAGTACAAAGGACTTAATGTCTTAGGTTTTCTCTACCAGTCAACCATGGGTGGTGAAGAAACAAAATGGCAGGAGCAAAAAAAAACAATAGAATTTAACTAAATATAACTAGAACTTACTAAATAAAATAGAACTTTATTGTACACCAAAAGTAAAACACACCTTTTTTACAATAATTGCTTATTCTATGGTTACAATGGCGGTCTTATCGCTGAAAGCGATATCTTCCAGAGCTAGATAACCTTTGGAAGGACTTTCAAAACTTTAATTAAAGTGGGGAGGGCTAAATTAGTGTACTACATAATTAAACTCATAAAAACTAAAAAAATAAAACAAGAATATATAAATATATACAAGGTGTAACAGATTAAGCGCAATACCTCAGACACCCCAATTAGAATATCAAGTTGTAAGTCTAAAACAACACCCGTAACTAAATAAATTGAAACCAAACCTAGACATTTTTTATAAAATAGTTATCCTCACTAAACGCAAAACGTATGTGCGTCATACAATATCCTTACGCAGACGCATACACTAATGTAATATTAACGGCCGACACGCACACGAGCCCATTTCCTTGAATTAAGGAATGTATTAATTTGTCATGATACTGTGTTTCCATTTTGAGTTAAATGAAATATTTTTCCGTCAAAGTGTAACACCTATTTTTATGATGGAAATCGATTCAGAAGCTGATTCTGAACCAACTACTTTCAGGAATAGCGTTTGTTCTGTTACACGTGGTAGATATATATACAAATATATTAATACAAGTAACTATATATAAAATGTGTTTTTCAACATCATGTGGAGAGAAAAACAAAAGAATAATCATAAATTAGAAAGAAAATGATTTGCAACCGAGAAAAAAATCCACTGCGTAAAAATAACTTTAAATAATATCTGAAAAGAAAAACACAGTCCAGTCCAGTCCATTACGGAACATAGCAACTTTATAGTCGGGACCCTTTTGGATAAGAAGATTTGAGTCTCTTTTATTTAATGGGTCCGGATTGTAAAGTCGTTTTTTAGTTAACGTATATTTTCTATTGTATCTTTAAAATTATGGTAATTATATACAATTTAAGAATCATCATGATGATTCCTTTAATTTAATATGCCTATTGCAAAATTCAGAAAAAGCTCTCTTTCACTTTAAACGATGGCGTCTCACAGTCGCCATGTTGTTTTTTTAACGTCATTTATCTAAGAAAACTTCGATTATAAATACTTAAATAAAACCGTTCAGTGGTTTGGAAGATATGAGGTTTAAAAGAATATCACCTATGAATTCATCCATACATACAAGATAACAAATGAATGACTGCAAGCAATAAAAAGTAATGACATACAACGTGGCAATGCAGCCAATCGCTTGGGCACCTTATAAGCCTACAGCGTGGAATTTCGAATTTTTTAAACTATATTTTTTCAGTTTGCATAGTTCAGCTTTCAATTAAATACGCTTGTATAAAATATTACAAGACTTTTCACATATTAGTCCATTTAATTTAAAATATAACCTGACGGTAGAAATAGATAGGTAGTATTTTACTAAGACTTTACAAAGCTTTCGATCTCCTCTTTTCTTTCTCACTTGAGTGCTTTGGTATTCACTAAACCTATATTTATGAGCCAAACGTGACGCTTTACGTGTTTGGCAACGTTTCATAACTACGGGTGACGTTGTTGTATGAAGCGTAACGTGGCGACACTTTGTTTATAGGAGAGACAACGATACTAATAAAAATATACGGCTTTAAGTGTACGTGTTGAAATAAAGAACAAACTATGCGTCTCAATACATGTGTCATGATCTTAGCATTCTCTTAACCTTTTCTTAATTATGATGGGATAGTGAAAATTGTAGGTACTATAGTGTTTTACATTGTAGCTGGCTAACACGATGGCTAGACTTGTGTTAGATTTTCCGACTTCTGACTACCCGTAACGTCTGTTAATGATTTACAAATGACAGGTAGGACCCACGGACCAATGGCTAAACGTGTTTTGTACACCCATCCACGGAATGACCCCAGCAACCATCGCTTAACCTTGCAGATCGACCCTTGCGGCTGGTATTATTTAGCCATGCTCTTCAGTAGCGAATCAAGGATTACATACAACTATCCATGTAGCTTTCAATTTTTTACTTACTTCTGTAACTCCAAAAAATTGTTGTAACCACTTAATCTAGAACCTCCTCAATAGATGCGTATCATCACAAATAAAAACACTCTTTTCAGACCGGCTGGGCAGGAAATGGAACAGTTTGCGGTCCAGACAAGGACCTTGACGGTTATCCAGACCATCAACTAGGCTGTTCCGAACCTCGCTGCAAGGCTGACAACTGTCCCGAAGTGTCCAACTCAGGGCAAGAAGACGCTGACGGCGATGGTATAGGAGACTCGTGTGACCCTGATGCTGATGGCGATGGGATTGCTAATCTGCCGGTGAGTGATTTTGATGAAGTCCATAATTTGTAGTAAGAAAATGAGTGTACTTAAAATATATTAGCGACCTAGGCCGGCTTCGCAAGGCATGAGGCCTTGTGAAGGCGGGCTGAGTCGCTAGTAAGCTAGTAAGATGCTAATACACATAAAGCCTTAATAAATTATACATTAAAATCTTCCTTATAATGGAATCACTCTATCTTTTGGTGAAAACGGCATGGAAATCTGTTTTGTAATTTTGGAGTTTATCGCGAACATACTGACGGACAGACGCGTTGGGAGATTTTGTTCTATCATAATTATGTAAGGATGCCATATTCATTTCGGGCTTTGCATCCATAAATTATCTTGTGCAAGTTCATTTAGAATTTCAAAATAATGATAGTATACATTATAATACTAATTGAATTAAAATTAATAAACTAAAAAAGAGCTCAGAGATCGCTATTAAAAGTTATTCTATTTAAGGTTTCCAACTGAAACTTTTTGCCTAACTTCTAATGTTCTGACGGTTTCGAAAACTTTGAATGAAATGATCCCTTATGTTGCTGTTAAAACAACTTTTGCTAAGAGACAGTACGCTATGCAATCTTCTCACTTATATAACTAGATAAACAAAGAATTAAATATTTATCCACTTTCGTACCGCGACTGCAAAAATGCTCTGACTGAATGGTTAAAGACGAGATTGAGGATACAGTCCAAACTATAAGTTCTTAAATGTCAATTCAAGTTGTAATTACTGGAAGAGCGGAACTTCCTAACACAATTATACTTCTTATGGAAATTCCCTGAAGACCAAATGTGAACGTATTTTTAAGTTATTGAAATATTTTTTTTTTTTATAAACTGTTTGAAACTAACAATAAAATTATGAGTACGTCATCCTATTAATATTACAAATGAGAAAGTTTGTAAGGATGTATGTATGTTTGTTGTTCTTCCATGCATAAACTACTGAACTGATCAGAATGAACGGTAAGTAGATAGTTGACATCCTGGAATAACACGTAGGCTACGTTTTATCCCGGAATGCACACGGGATCGAATATTACGCAGGAAAACCCTAAGAGAAGCTAGCAATTAATATAATTAACATATGTTTTTACATTACATTTAAAGTTAGCAATAAAATTAACAAAATTGAAAATAGGGTTAAATAAAATGTTAAACCAAATAAAACAGTTTTTTTTTCAGTTGCTTATATATTTTTTATTTATTAAAGGCACCACGTTTCATATTACGTATATTTTACATTGAGTAAAAAAGATAATTACGATCTGATGTTCATGTCAATAACAGCGTGCGGCGTACAGAACATTTGCAATACATCAGAAATGTGATAAAATATACTTATAATAAAACACATATAATTAAAAAATAGAAATCCTGTACATAAAAATAAATTGTTGTTCATTAATCTCACAAAAACTGGAAAACGGCTGGACCGTTTTCATTTATTCTTTTTGTAGGTATTATCTTCCTGAACGTATAAAACTTGTATGAGATACAAGGTTTAAAAGTTCAGAAAGACAAAGTCTGCTGGGTCGGCTACTTATAGATAAATATATATTATAAAAAATATACCCTACAAATCCTTTCGAAAGAAAGGATTTTCTAAAAAGTATTTTCTACGGTAGCTTATGCTCCCATCAAATATTATGATTATTTCGTCTGTTATTTATGAGGTAGCAGATGGCTAGGCTAGACGCATCGACTCCTTTGTTCTTATTTTTGTTTTATAATAGTTGTCATTTCGATATAACTGTTCACTATATCTTCATAATTGCGTCCATTGTGTCGAAGGCCTTACTTAACTCAAATAGAATCCTGCGCTCACTGTGTATGAATATTGAAGTAATAAATTATCCTCATTTTCACGAAGCTCGGAGATAAAAGAATTGTGGAACTAGAAGTCAGTGGCTTTAATTACTGGCAGACAATAACCGCCGTCTTATTCATAATGAGAATATATAATTAATACTTTTTGTTTGAAGTTATCACGTAGGAACGATTCTGTTGGGTAGGAAGAATAATTCAAATTTCTGCTCGTTTTTACAACCCGGAGAGTTTAAAACGATTTTGAGGAAGCGAATGGAGGTAACAAGTACTTGTTTTTCAAAATGCACTAATTTGCATAGTTTTCCTTAGAATTCTTCTTAAATAACTGAATAGTCTAAGGCGGTCCACTATGAAAGAATTGTAGTTTCTACTGTAGAAAATACGAACAGCCATCGCCAATTTCTGTAGGTGTTACAAAACATATTGCTGCACCGTTATACAGGTCGTGGTAGTAACCGATTTCAGTCCTTTAAGTCATTTCCTAGCAGGTATAGTTCAATTTAATTTTTCTAAGCAGTGGCAGGCAGATATCAAACTACTAATGAGTTGTAGGCACTTTACTTTATGTTAGTTATGTTTTAATCATCACAACTGCTCTTAAAACGATGAAGAAAAACATTGTGAGGAAACATATCTTAGTACTAATATATTAGTACTAGGATATGCCGGTGGTAACGTGATCTAAGGCTAAGGTGTCAAGACTTGTGATCAAAAGGTCGGGGGTTCGAATCCCATCCATTAAACTATTGCCGTGAACCCTCTCTAGGTACAAGCATATTTAGCTTAATTGGAGTGGTTAAGATTGTTAGTAATGTGAATCCTACCCATATTGCTAGATCTCTTTAAAAAAAACTCTTTCAGGACAACTGCCCATTGACTCCCAACCCTGACCAATTGGATCGTGATGAAGACCGCAGCGACAAACGAGGAGACGCCTGTGACAACTGTCCACGAAGGTACAACCCTGGACAAGAGGACACTGATGGAGACGGCCACGGAGATGTTTGTGATCCCGATATGGATAACGATGGTGAGATGATGATGATGAATTTAATACTCCTTTCAAAACTTTGTGGGCCTCGATCCCGTGGAATTTATCACTTTAAAAACATTACGCTCCTGGTTTTGCAGCCGGGTAAAATGTAGCCTGAAACCTTTCTGAAGCTTCGATCTACATTCATACCAAATTTCATCCAAATCCACCTGATAATTTCGAAGATTAGCGAGTTCAAACAAATAAGCTTTTCAGCTTTATAATATTAGATTATACGAAACTGATATTATCATGATGTAAAATTAAATAATGTATTCAAGGTAAAGAAATATTCGTTATTTCTATTAGATATATAAATGCACTTATGAATATATTTATAATATCTAAGTATAAACATAATTGAAGTGTCTGTCTGTGAAAATAACTGTGTTTTCTTAGGTGCTTGCACGATGCTAAAATACAAAACAAAAATTTTTTTGGCTGTGTTTATCTGAGCTGGATATTTAGATATGTATATAATTGAACCTTTAGTGGAATATTTAGTTTATAGGGCAATATATAGGCTAATTTATGCCCCGGAATTTGTTAGAGATTGGGATTTCCGAGAGAAGACCCGCGTATGTAATAAATATCTAAACCATTTAAAAATCCAAAACCATGTAGAAATATTTAAAAATAGTAACCCTGGTATCGAGAACTGGGTTCAAGCTGCCGATGGTATGGGCTCCTGAGAGAGGAAACCTTATGACAATACGCGCCGTGTCCAGAAGTATTGCTTTCTAGATCAAGCCCTAGATTTTGATTACTCCCAGCATTTACAACATTCTGTATTCGGTGACATTAAAAACACATTTTCGTAACGTTTTGCTTATAAATTGGTTTTCGGGCCTTATAGCTCTTAAACGAATTTACCTTTTAACGCAATACCTTTATACAAATTGGAACATCGAGTATGTGAAGCCAAGGAGACTTTAAATGTATTTATATTACGGTCTAGTTTTGATCGGCAAAGCAAGATTTTATCAAAACGTTCGTATTAAACGTCTATTTATAGATAGTATTTGTCATAATAGTGTCACGTAAACTATTACGACAATACTATCCCATCACAATCATAAATGAACTTTGTTCAATATTGAATAATGCGTTTTTCGGTTTCTATTTGTCATTGTTTTAAGTTTTCAGAATTTTCTTTATATATGTATAATAGTCTACCTTGGTAGCAAATATCAAGTTTCTTGGTCATCTTTAAATAGGTTAGGTTTTTGATCTATAAGTAAACCACACCAGTCATTTAACAACGCTGGTTTTTAAACGTTAATTTATCAATAAATAAAAGCGAGCTAAATTGATAAATATTTTAATTATTTACAACCTAGAGGACCCCTAGGTTGTAAATAATTAACGTAATATGTAGATTAAATATTTTACGATTTCTGAGAGGACCAAAAGTAGCTCGAAATGGTTCGTGTAATATTATGTATGGCACGTTGCCAATTCTTTTTTTTTTGAACAAGTGACCACGCTGCCGCGTGTCTAAATCACGATCGATGAACATTTTGATTTAGATAATAAGCAAGATATTTTCAAGCAAGATATGTTCAAACAACGCACATGAAACATTTTATCATCTTGTTCTCATTTATAATGCATCATGTCCAGGTATACCAAACGAGATGGACAACTGTCCACGACGATACAACCCGTCTCAAGAGGATATGGACAATGATGGTGTGGGTGACGCTTGTGACAACTGCCCTCGCATACGGAACCCTGCTCAGGAAGACGCCGATAGAGACAGCGTGGGTGACGCCTGCGATAGTGATGTAGATAGAGACCAGTGAGTATATACACGTATATTATAGTAAGACAACGACCTCGTAAGTGACGCTGATGGTAACTGGACTCGCATACGTAACCCTGAGCATGAATATACCGATAGAGACAGCGTGGGCGACGCCTGCGATGGTAATGTAGATAGAGACCAGTGAGTATGTCCGCATATATTATAGTACAACAGCAACATCGTAAGTGACGCTGATGGTAACTGGATTCGCATACGTAACCCTGAGCGTGAAGATACCGATAGAGACAGAGGGGGCGATGTGCAGACATCGCCCCCTCTGTCTCTATCTACATTGCTATCGCAGGATAGCAATGTAGATAGAGACCAGTGAGTGAGTATATCCACATATATTATATTAAGACAACGGCGAAAATGTTATATACGTTCTTTTTGGCAGTATAAGGGAAAACAATGAGTATTGTTTGTTTTAACCACTGATTGCATGAAGCTTGGTATACGGATACATGTTACTGTCATTCAACACAAAATATTCCTTATCCCAACTGGAACTACGGTCCGTTGTGACAAATTCCAACTTTCGTGAGAGCGAAGCTGCTGGACGAATCTCGAATCTAATCTACCATGATATAGTTGTTGAACACAGGTGGTTTATAAAAATATCGAAGATAACACAAGTAACCACACATACTATTCGGGGGCTGAGTTGACGAGTATTTCAGTACTCCCGCAGCGTACGAGGGAACACGGGGTGGTTTTAGTCACTTAGAGTCTGATATACTCACCATAGGGCACCATAGGCAGAAAATTCATGAACATTTACATAATGAGAAAAATTAAACAAACACACCATGTTCCAGGGACGGTATCCAAGACAGCATCGACAACTGCGTCACGGTGCCGAACAGTGATCAGCTCGACGTAGACGAAGACGGCATAGGAGACGCTTGTGACGACGATGACGATGGAGACGGGATACCTGATGTAAACGACAACTGTCCTTACATTAAGAATAAGAACCAGAAGGATTCTAATAGTAAGTAACTGACATATGCTTGCACTGTCTGGACAGCGGGCTTAGACGAAATCCATTTTCTGTAAGCGTTAACGCCAACGGAAAAATTAAATTGTATGGAGTTGACATTTACTAACACGTGACAATCACGTGACATGTGGTTAGCAAATGTCAACTCCATACAATTTAATTTTTCCGTTGGCGTTAACGCTTACAGAAAATGGATTTTGTCTAGGCCCGCTGGTCTGCTCAAATCTGTGTGGTTAATTCCTCAAAGAGCACCACAGACATGAACCTACATGTTTTTCATATGATTGTACCTACACAAATTGTATGGACTTTAAAAGAGACATTGACCTCTGAGTTTGTTTCGGTGTTCCTTCTCAGAGTAGTCGGTTAGGAAACACCGGCCTCATCTAGCTAAACTAAACTTAACAAGCAAAAAAACATGACGTGTAAAAGTGTAATTTACAAAATAAATATTTCATTTCAGTACTGTATAATTATATTTTTGATTGCAGATTTTAGGTCTGTGTATATATATATAATATCATTTTAGGTGTCTTTTTAGGGTTCCGTACCCAAACGCTAAAAAAGGGATCCGTCTGTATCTCATGAACCGTGTTATGAGATACAGACGGATCCCTTTTTTAGCTTTAGTTTAGATCCCTAGTAGGTAGACAGTAAAAATTCTCACAGATGATATATTTCTGTTGCCGTTATAACAACAAATACTAAACAGAATAAAATAAATACTGAAGGGGTCTCCCATACAAAAAAAACACGATTTTTTTGCTCGATATTATTTATTTATAGATAATGGTACGGAACGCTTCCTGCTCGAGCCCGACTTGCACTTGGCTGGTTTTTTTGTTGCCTTTTGGTTTTAATGTGTAATTTCTACTTTAACATGAGTTTATTCACAAACTAGATGACGGCGTGGGTGACGCGTGTGACAACGACTACGACGGTGACCACGTGGAGAACGAACTCGACAACTGTCCGAACAACTCCAAGATTTATCGCACAGATTTCAGGTAAGCTCTTACATTTTAGTACGAATTTTTGAAGTTTTGGTAGATTTAATAATAGTTGATCTTGACTTCAAAGGTAAAACACGTTAATAGTCGTTTTCGTTTTTTATCTAATCGTTAATCGTTAATTAGATCAACATCAACTTATATTTTATTAAATAATGGCGCAGTTAATCTTATCTTATGAATAAAGGGACACTTTTGCCCAGCAGACAGACAGTACAGGCTATTGCCACGATAATCTTAAACAAATTTAGTAGAAAAGACCGGAAAATCTTTTGCAACAACTCACTATCTTCGATGCGTCTAATGAACTTTCACCATTACTGAAACTTTAGCTCTCAAGGAAATGATTACACTTTAATTAAAGCGTGAAAACAAGATTGAGATGTCTAATGGGTTTTGCGGGTCCTAATACCGTTAGAATTTGTATTTAGTTTTGTTACTTTTAATTGTACACAGTGGTAGTTGTAGCTTGAAGTACACTAAAAACTTTAGTGTCGTATATCAGCGATTACGAAATATAAAAAAAAAAATGCATTGGCGACAAAGTTTTAAAGCTATCAACTTATGATATAATTAGAATGAGAAGTCCGACACAGACTTTAGTACGTCACACTGTTATAGAAAAATGCGTTTACGTTATAAATACAGAATTATTCGTTTAAAATTGTTATAACTGGTTGAGTTTTTCGATCAGTGTCCGTTCTGATTTCACTGTTAGTATTATGTTTGAGTATATTTTCTAGTAAACTGCTAGTGTAATAAATATATTTACGATGCAGAATCCATATTGTTCCTTTACTGTATATCATATAAAGAACTTCACCTTTAATCAGCGTAATATATCCTCTTCTGTCATATTTATCTTATAGTCATCTCGGCAGCCACACTCTTTCTAGAGAAAGATTATAAACATTTCTTTAATTTTTTAGAAACTACATGACAGTTCGACTCGACCCCGAAGGTGAGTCTCAACAGGATCCTAACTGGGAGATAGCGAACCAAGGGGCGGAGATTCTTCAAACCCTGAACTCAGACCCCGGACTAGCTGTGGGTTTTGAGAGCTTTAGTGGAGTGGACTTCGAAGGTACCCTGTTTGTGGACACACAGATCGATGATGACTATGTTGGATTTATATTCGGGTAAGTTTTTTTTTACATAATGTCACCACTTTTTTGCAAATTACAGAAATAATTGTCGGGCATCAAGGCAAGGGGCAAGCAAGCCAATGTCAAAAATGGTCGTTAATTGTTATGATCTGAATGAATGTGGAAGAAGTATGCTTATCTAAAGTTCAACTGAAATTATTTCACTGCTAAAACGTAATGGGATTCAAACAGCTTAACATCAAACGAGGTTTTTATCAACTAAAACTTGATCCCGCATCACGTATATTTGCTTAAACTGTTCTGTGTTAAAATTGTATTAACAGTTAAACTTTCGAAAAGTTACATCGTTCCAATGAAAATAAATACCATACGTGATGCGCAAAGTTGTTTTATTCCCACTTGAATTTAAATTCACTGAATTTTGCTTGTGTTTTTTCAGTTTTGTTTATGTAGATGATATTTCTGTTTCATTGTCCTATAAAAAATTAGAAAAGTCGCAAAAGCGTGATATATTTTATGCAGGCAGAATTTATATTACTTGATTAAAATAGAGAACGAGTCAGAAAAATAACTATTTATTTAAGCTGTACTAGTATTCATCTACATATTGTAAATGCTAATCAATTTTACTAACGACACAGACGGACCGCAAAGTAATCTTGTTATCTCATAATGTATAGTCTATCTAAATGTGTAAATTAAATTAAAGTGCTGTAACTTTGTCTCCTTTGATGACTAATCAAATTTCTTATTAGCTAGAATGTTTCAAAATACTAACATTAAACCAAATGAATAAACATGGTATGAAACGGGTAACTTTGAACTAATAGCTGTTCGTTCAAAGGATGAAAGTGATTATGAACATTAAAACGTGTATAATATGAGTTTTATGAAATGGATGATGTATTTGTCCTTTAGAAAGTTATAACAAAAGTTTACATTTCTTGTAGCTATCAAAACAACAAACGTTTCTACGTAGTGATGTGGAAGAAGAACACACAGACATACTGGCAGACAACTCCGTTCAGGGCGGTTGCTGAACCAGGCATACAACTCAAACTGGTCAACTCTAAGACCGGGCCCGGCAAGACCTTGAGGAACGCCTTGTGGAACACTGATACTACTCCTGATCAGGTTAGTAATATGCAGTCAATTTGGGAGAGACAGTTATATCAATTTATACTCCTTATTTAGAGAGTTTTTTATGTCGGTATGATTTATCTTTGTTGGCAAAATTTTATATTTATGAAAATATATATATATATATATGTTCCTCTAGGTTCCATGCTTTTTATTTTCACACCTTGTACTATGACTATGTGGAGAGAGTAGCCCTTTTAAGGTAAAATATAAGAAATTAATTAGGAATTGAACATTGTCTTACTTTCAAAATAAAACATTTTTTTTTTCGTTACACTGATTTGACAATTTTGGTTTTAAAATATTTGTGAAAGTCCAGGGAATGTTATGAGAAAATATTGAAAGTAAGTTCGCCGAGTCAGTTGGTCTTAAACATGATGAAGACAAAATATATGGAAATACACGTACTTATATGTATATACTACCTACTGTTTACCTCAAAAATAATGTAAGCGTAAATTAAAAACTCTTTAAAGTCTCAACCTAATTTAGTTTAACCTAAAAACTAATTTTCTTTGAATTAAAACTAGTTTGTAGAGATACGAGAAGAAGTTTATTATTATTATATACGAAACTCATTTCGGGCATCTGTTCTGTAATCTGGGCACGATGTAAGTTATAAATAGAAGAAAATTTTGCTTTAACATATTGTACGGGTATAGTTTAATACATAGAAATTAGTACTCAGGTCTTGTGTGCACGTTGAATTATAAATAACTAGCTTTTGCCCGCGGCTTCGCCCGCGTTAATTTACACTTTGTCAATAATTCTTTTTGCCAAAAAGGTGTACCGTATCTTTTTGGGTGGTTAAAAAACGCATATAATATTTAGTTTCAGCTACAGTTCCAGTTTCAGCTTCAGCTTCAGTTTTGGTTTCAGCATCAGTTTTAGTTTCAGCTTCAGTTTGGTTTCAGCGTCAGTTTCAGCTACAGTTCCAGCTTCAGCTTCAGGTTCAGCTTCAGCTTCAGCTTCAGTTTGGTTTCAGTTTTGGTTTCAGATTCAGCTACAGATTCAGCTACAGTTTCAGCTTCAGTTTCAGTTTCAGCTTCAGTTTGGTTTCAGCGTCAGTTACAGCTACAGTTCCAGTTTCAGCTTCAGGTTCAGCTTTAGCTTCAGCTTCAGTTTGGTTTCAGTTTTGGTTTCAGATTCAGCTACAGATTCAGCTACAGTTTCAGTTCCAGTTTCAATTTCAGATGGTCAAACACGAACCTATTTTAAATAAAAATAAAAAATAAAAAAAAAGTATCAGCTTCAGTTTTGGTTTCAGCATCAGTTTCAGCTTCAGTTTGGTTTCAGTTTCAGTGTGGTTTCAGCGTCAGTTTTAGTTTCAGCTTCAGTTTTGGTTTCAGCATCAGTTTCAGTTTCAGCTTCAGTTTGTATCTTGGACTACGTTCACTATGTATGTTACTACAGTGTCAGCTTCAGTTTCAGCTTCAGCTTCAGTTTTAGTTTCAGCATCAGTTTCAGTTTCAGCTTCAGTTTGTATCAAGGACTACGTTCACTATGTATGTTACTACAGTTTCAGCTTCAGATTCAGTTTTGGTTTCAGCATCAGTTCCAGTTTCAGCTTCAGTTTCAGCTTCAGTTTTGGTTTCAGCATCAGTTTCAGTTTCAGCTTCAGTTTGGTTTCAGCTTCAGTTTCAGTTTCAGTTTGGTTTCAGCGTCAGTTTGGTTTCAGTTTCAGCTTCAGTTTCAGTTTCAGTTTGGTTTCAGCGTCAGTTTCAGCTACAGTTCCAGTTTCAGCTTCAGTTTCAGCTTCAGTTTCAGTTTCAGCTTCAGTTTTGGTTTCAGCATCAGTTTCAGCTTCAGTTTGATTCCAGTTTCAGCTGGAATCAAACTGAAATTCAGTTTCAGTTTGGTTTCATCGTCAGTTTCAGTTTCAGCTTCAGCTTCAGTTTTGGTTTCAGCATCAGTTTCAGTTTCAGCTTCAGCTTTGTTTCAGTTTCAGCTTCAGTTTCAGTTTGGTTTCAGCGTCAGTTTTAGCTACAGTTCCAGTTTCAGCTTCAGCTTCAGTTTCAGTTTCAGCATCAGTTTCAGTTTCAGCTTCAGTTTGGTTTCAGCGTCGGTTTCAGCTATAGTTTCAGCTTCAGCTTCAGTTTTGGTTTCAGCATCAGTTTCAGTTTCAGCTTCAGCTTTATTTCAGTTTCAGCTTCAGTTTCAGTTTCAGTTTGGTTTCAGCATCAGTTTCAGCTACAGTTCCAGTTTCAGTTTCAGCTTCAGTTTCAGTTTCAGCTTCAGTTTGGTTTCAGCGTCAGTTTCAGCTACAGTTCCAGCTTCAGCTTCAGGTTCAGCTTCAGCTTCAGTTTGGTTTTAGTTTTGGTTTCAGATTCAGCTACAGATTCAGCTACAGTTTCATCTTCAGTTTCAGTTTCAGTTTGGTTTCAGCGTCAGTTTCAGCTACAGTATCAGCTTCAGCTTCAGTTTTGGTTTCAGCATCAGTTTCAGCTACAGTTCCAGTTTTAGCTTCAGGTTCAGCTTTAGCTTCAGCTTCAGTTTGGTTTCAGTTTTGGTTTCAGATTCAGCTACAGATTCAGCTACAGTTTCAGTTCCAGTTTCAATTTCAGGTGGTCAAACACGAACCTATTTTAAATAAAAAAAAAATAAATTAAAAGTTTCAGCTTCAGTTTTGGTTTCAGCATCAGTTTCAGCTTCAGTTTGGTTTCAGTTTCAGTTTCAGTTTGGTTTCAGCGTCAGTTTTAGTTTCAGCTTCAGTTTTGGTTTCAGCATCAGTTTCAGTTTCAGCTTCAGTTTGGTTTCAGCTTCAGTTTCAGTTTGGTTTCAGCGTCAGTTTCAGCTACAGTTCCAGTTTCAGCTTCAGTTTCAGTTTCAGCTTCAGTTTTGGTTTCAGCATCAGTTTCAGTTTCAGCTTCAGTTTGGTTTCAGTTTCAGATTCAGTTTCAGTTTTGGTTTCAGCATCAGTTCCAGTTTCAGCTTCAGTTTCAGCTTCAGTTTTGGTTTCAGCATCAGTTTCAGTTTCAGCTTCAGTTTGGTTTCAGTTTCAGATTCAGTTTCAGCTTCAGTTTGTGTTTCAGTTTCAGATTCAGCTACAGTTTGAGCTTAATTTTAATTTAATTAATTTTCAGCTTCAGTTTCAGTTTTAGCTTCAGCTTCAGTTTTGGTTTCAGCATCAGTTTCAGCTTCAGTTTGGTTTCAGCGTCAGTTTCAGCTACAGTACCAGTTTCAGCTTCAGTTTCAGGTTCAGTTCCAGCTTCAGTTTTGGTTTCAGCATCAGTTTCAGCTTCAGTTTGGTTTCAGTTTTGGTTTCAGATTCAGCTACAGATTCAGCTACAGTTTCAGCTTCAGTTTCAGTTTCAGCTTCAGTTTCAGATTCAGTTCAATTCAAATAAATCATCCCGTTGATATCTGTTGCCACACGATCTTCTCCTATTTTCAAAAGGGCAAACGCATATTGCCCCGATTTTGAAATAGAAATGATTCGTATATTAACTTAATTGGTTAAAATTTAAGCGACACGGTTGGCGTAACTGTTAACTGGTGCATGACGTGGGTTCGACACCAGCTCTAAACAAAGATTTGTATAGCCTACATGCAGTTGTGTAGTTTAAAAAAAAGTTGTGAGTGGTTCTTGAATACGCGATTTGAATGAATTGAGAGGGGGAATACAAAGTCCCAACACCCCTTTACATCTTTAAGGGATGATTTCCAGGATATCTATCTATTCTATCCTATGTCTTTTCCAGGGTCTAAAACTATCTCCATACCAAATTTCATCCAAATCGGTTTAGCGGTCTAAGTGTATTATGTGTGTGGGTAGGGCGGGGACATTATTGATTCCCTATACGAAATCCTAACACCCCTTTTACATCCTTTAGGAATGATTTCCGGGACGAAACCTATGCTATGTCTTTCCCAGGGTCCTATACTATTCCCATGCCAAATTTCATCTAAATCGGTTCAGCGGTTTAGGCGTGAAAAGGTAACAGACAGACAGTTACTTTCGTATTATTATAATATTAGCTTGGAAGTATTGATAAATATGGAAGTATGGATAGTATGGATATGGATATGAAAGTATGGAATTATATTATTAGTATTAAAGTATGGATAGCTTTTGTCCGCGACTTCGTTCGAGTGGGAGGTTTTCCCCGCGTAAATCCCCCGTGCCCCGAACCCGTGTGAACCCGTGGGAATTCCGGGATAAAAAGTAGCTTATGTGTTTTTACAGGATGTCAACTGTCTCCTTACCAAATTTCATTGAGATACGTTCAGGAGTTATTGCGTGAAAGAGCAACAAAGATACAATTCGAAAACTATCCTGCGGGAACCTTACATCGGGATAAAAACTATCCTATGTCCTTCCCAGGGTCCTCAACTATTCTCATACCACATTTCATCTAAATCGGTTCAGCGGTTAAGGCGTGATAAGGTAACAGACAGACAGACAGACAGACAGACAGACAGACAGACAGACAGACAGACAGACAGAGTTACTTTCGCATTTGTAATATTAGTATGGATTAGCTTGGAAGTATTGATAAATATGGAAGTATGGATAGTATGGATATGGATATGAAAGTATGGAATTATATTATTAGTATTAAAGTATGGATAGCTTTTGTCCGCGACTTCGTTCGAGTGGGAGGTTTTCCCCGCGTAAATCACAAACCCGTGGAATGAGAATTCCACAGCTTGGCTGTGCGCACAATAAATGTGGAGGAGAAGCGCTTGGTACTACAAGACGGTATATCAACCAAGTGTGGGTGGTACCCAGCCGTGCGTCTGGTAAACCGGTAGTGAAAGGGAGATGGAGGAATCAGGTCAGCCAGGCTATGAAGCGTGCCCGATAGCGCCTCGTCACCTACAAGCCTTTTAGCCCTGCGCTCGATCGAGTCAGTGCAGCAAGCTGGTATTTTGCAGAGCCATCCCACAAGTGGCTGCAGTACTCCATGCAGGAACGGACCTGTGCTTTATATAGATTTAGAAGCTGTCCAGGCGTGAAGTACCACCTCACCCTGTGTAGGATTCCTAGCTTTTTTGCTGCAGTCTGAGCTCTGGACTCGATGGTTGAGCCAAAGTTGAGGTCTGACGTCAACTCCATGCCCAAAAGCTCCAGGCGGTTGGTAACTGGCACAGATGCACTTCGGAAAGTAGGTGATAATTGATATGGGCTCCTTTTAGCGCTGAAAAGACAAGCCTGTGTTTTAATATTATAAATGCGAAAGTAACTCTGTCTGTCTGTGTGTTACGCAATCCCAGCTAAACTACTGAACCGATTTTAATGAAATTCGGTACGGACATAGTCTAGAGCCTGAGAAAGGACATAGGCTGCTTTTTAATGCGAAAAAAGGGCTGTAAGGGGTTGAAATAGGGGATGAAAGTTTGTATGGAAATTACGTAATTTTTAAAGCTAGAAGCTTGAAACTTATTTTTTAGACTTTTGATTAGATATTAATAAATACGACATTCAAATTATGTATGAGTTTTATTTTCAAAATAATTAGCCTAAAAAATTAAAAATGCTAACTCCGCACGGACGAAGACGCGGGCACAGCTAGTAAAAAATAATTGTAGACAACTCTGGGTAGAATATTATAATGTCAGGTCTAGAACTAAAGTTATCTGGTATAAGACGATAGTTGCCGAACCTCCTCGGATACCAAGCTTTAGTAATGTTAAAATAAGTAGAAAGTTGTTGGTTATAGCTCTCAGGTTGCGGTCAGGACACATGCCAATCAACAATTTTACTTTCTTAAAAATAAGCCTTTGTCTTAGTAAGAAGAATAACTTGAATTCGTTTGTATAAGTGCTAATAAATAAATTTAATAAGGTACGATGGGACTGCCATGTAAAATAAATAAATTGTTTAAAAAACACTAGAAAAACACGCTTCTATAAATGCACGTAAAAACAAAAAAATGTTAAGAAAACCGATAAAGGATTTTCTTTAGGTTTGTTATAACCTTGAAACCTGATCGTGTTCAAAGTCCATTACGTGGCCTTTCTCACAAGTGCAAACACGACTATGATACGATATTCCATCATGGAATGCCAGTGCCTATCTTCCGGCTTCATCATCAGACCTTGAAACCTAATCGTGATCAAATCATTATAAGACTTTTCTAAGAAATCCAAAATATCTATGATACGATTTTCCATCATGAAGTTCCAGTTCGTATCTTCCGGCTCCATCATCAGATCAGTTCGACGGTAGCATATTATTGTATTGTCATCAGAACTACATACAGCTGCCAATTTTCATTATGCTACGACCCTAGGAAGATGGTTAAATTACTTACCTTAGATTCCATTACATAGTTAGTTACATACAGGTCGACCTAATAAAAGCGTGTTAAAAAATAGAACAACATATTAAGCAAAATTATACTTAGATTGTTGATATTTTACTTTCATACACATATTTGCTCTTCCATAAACAACACCAATGGCAAGCAATCAAACATAAGCCTGTCACGACTTAAGGGAGTCTCGACTACACACAATGCAATTTACACTGTATTCAATTTACAATCCCCTTCCGCGCGACACGTATGCTACCGCCATGCCAGTAATTTAGTTTAATTAGTGCATAGGAACGGATAGAATATGTGAAGAGCATATATCAAGCTGTTCCTACTGCTGCTTCCTGTTGGTCACGTACTTCAATCGTGTGAATATTTCGGACGTTTTCTCGGGAGAATAAGTAATATAATCTTCCAGGTTATAAAGTACTAGACTTATCACACTACCAACTTCCGAACTCCGGGCTACTGAATTTCTAAAAAAAATAGTCAATAGTTAACACAATAGCCCAACCCGGGAATCGAACCTAAGACCTCTTGCTCAGCTGTCGCGTTATTTACCACTAGGCCACCGAGGCAGTCAAAAATATAGAAAATTAAAATTAAAATATTAGCACAGTATGAAACATAAATACAACGTGTAACGGAAACCCCATATCTATCCAAAAGGGCTGAAGACACCATCTGGTATGGAGGCTCTAAGCACAGTTTTAGCACAAAATAACTGACTCAAAGAATTGATACCAAATTATCGGTTTCATATATTTCTTGAATACCAATCATAACAAACGTGTCACAGCACTACGAGGGTCAATAACTTTCCACGTCACTTGCCAATAATACGATAATTCTCTTCGTTTTTCTTAATTTGAAAAATTCGGTCTCTGGTATCAGTGTATTGGAATTTGTAATAAGTTCTACACACGTAGACTTAGGATTACAAAACCCTTGCCATATCGTTTGTTATCATCTTAAGAAGCCATGCAGTTGGTATGTATATACCCTTTAAATTACACGTTGTATACACCAAACTAGTATTTGCGTGTTGCGCGAGGTGCAAGCACCTCGCGTGCTTGTGAAAAAAAAAAGGGGGAAGTGATGGGGGGAGATGGGGGGGTTTAGTATTTGCGTGTTGCGCGAGGTGCAAGCACCTCGCGTGCTTGTGAAAAAAGAAAAAAAAAGGGGGGGGGGGTGATAGGGGGAGATGGGGGAGGTTTAGTATTTGCGTGTTGCGCGAGGTGAATCTGAAAAAAAAAAATGTTCCAAGTCTCTTAGATTCCGAGATCCGCCTAAAGGGGAGGAGAAGGGGGGCGGGGGGGGGGACTTTGAAAAATGGTTTTTACTTTACCGAGCCTCCTCTATACGAATCCGTAAAAAGAAAAAAATACGGGTCTCGTAGTTTCCGAGATACGATAGGGGGGGGGGGGAGAAGTGGGGGGGGAAAGGGGAGGTTTGGCACTTTTCCCGTAGGTTTCAGAGTTACTTGTTTACGAATCTGTCAAAATATACCCACCTCCCCATCCACCATCTGGGAGAACAATTATGTCAATGAGTGAGTCAGTCAGTCAGTCAGTGGTAATTTAGCTTTATATAATATAACTAGTATTTGCGTGTTGCGTGCTTGTGAAAAAAAAAATGGGGGGGGTGATGGGGGGTTTAGTATTTGCGTGTTGCGCGAGGTGCAAGCACCTCGCGTGCTTGTGAAAAAAAAAGTGGCGGTGTTTAGTATTGGCGTGTTGCGCGAGGTGCAAGCACCTCGCGTGCTTGTGAAAAAAAAAAAGGGGGGGGGGTGATGGGGGGAGATGGGGGGGTTTAGTATTTGCGTGTTGCGCGAGGTGCAAGCACCTCGCGTGCTTGAGAAAAAAAAGGAAAAAAAAAAAGAGGGGGGTGATGGGGGGGGGGTTGCACAAGTATTTCGACTAAAGCATTGCCCCTCTAAATGAATCTGAAAAAAAAAATGTTCCAAGTCTCTTAGATTCCGAGATCCGCCTAAAGGGGGGGAGAAGGGGGGAATCCGGAAAAAGAAAAAAATACGGGTCTCGTAGTTTCCGAGATACGATAGGGGGGGGGGGGGAGAAGGGGGGGGGGGGAAAGGGGAGGTTTGGCACTTTTCCCGTAGGTTTCAGAGTTACTTGTTTACGAATCTGTCAAAATATACCCACCTCCCCATCCACCATCTGGGAGAACAATTATGTCAATGAGTGAGTGAGTCAGTCAGTCAGTGGTAATTTAGCTTTATATCTATACTATAATATTATAAAGCTGAAGAGTTTGTTTGTTTGTTTGTTTGTTTGCTTGAACGCGCTAATCTCAGGAACTACGGTTCTGATTTGAAAAATTCTTTCAGTGTTAGATAGCCCATTTATCGAGGAAGGCTATAGGCTATATATCATCACGCTAAGACCAATAGGAGCGGAGCACTAATGAAGAATGTTTCAAAATCGGGGGATATTTTCCACGCGGATGAAGTCGCGGGCGGAAGCTAGTAGTATAATATACGTAAATCCAAAGTTTCACAGTTATACAATTTGTAAGACACACATGGTTTTAACTAACTCTATAAAGTTTTTGAAACGTGCAAAGTTTCATCGTTCTGACTGACCAAATATGTATTTCATTGAATTTGTATTCGGTCCCATCATTTTCTAGAAGTCGTAAAAATATGGATGATTTGGTACCACTACTTACCTTATTGGGGGGAAAATTAACAAATTCTCCCGCTCTGGGTGGAGCGGAAATGAGTGTCAGACTTCTACTGAACAAAAACCTACCTATCCTGTTCTTTCAGTTGTCATTGCGCTGAGGACACGATATCTCGTTAGAACATTCCCGAACATCTATATTTTAAAAAAAAAAGGTACTACGACTGGCAATGTGGGTAGAATTCACATTACCAGCAATCTTGTTAACCCCTCCAACTAAGCTAAATATGCCTGTGTCTGGAGTGGGTTCACGGCAATAATGTAATGGGTGGGATTCAAACTTGCAACCTCTCGATCACAAGTCCGACACCTTATCCATTACGTCTTTAAAAAAAAAATTGAAAAAGATCTACATATCTATTATCTATAATTTATATTTTAACATCATCATCATTTTAAGCAAAGGCTCCTTTATTTTTAGGTCTAATGTTTACAGTTCCATTTGTAAAAAATACTTATTTTTGGAATTTCATCCGCACAGGTTACACTTCTATGGAAGGATCCTCGCAACGTGGGCTGGCGTGAAAAGACAGCGTACCGCTGGCGTCTACTGCATAGACCCAAACTCGGCCTCATCAGACTGAAGGTAAATCTTATTTTGAAAAATTATTTATCAATTTAAGTTTCTAAACCGACATGGTCACTGACAGTAGGTAACATAAGAACTTAAAATGTCGGCACTCTTGATCACGGATGAACAATGCCAAAATGTTGGAAATTCGAATCAATTTATAAACATGTTAAACATCTCGTTTCAAGTTCTAATGATAATTTATCAATATTTCAATGTTTTCTGCTCGATGTTTCCTAACCAATTACAAATCAGTGCAAGTATTGCCCAGTTTTATGACGCATGATGGCAGTCATGTATTGAGAACCTTGTATTTTTCTAGTCTGCTTTGAGACTATTTGAGGTTTTGTTTGAGTTGTAAAGTTGAGAGTTTGCTATACAATATTATTGTTTAGCAAATGATATCTGTTTATAATATTAGGAATATCTTCGTCTTCTATTGTAGTACATAAACAAAACGCTTCATTAGTGTGGCTAAGCCTCGAGAACAGCTGGACCGACCTCATGAACTCTTTTTGTTTTATGTTCATCTCATTCAAGAAACGTTGACAGGGTTATAAAGTCCACGATGAAATACGTATAATCCAATATTTATTACAAAAATGTAATTTAGGTGTACGAGAACAACCGTTTGGTCGCTGACTCGGGCAATGTGTACGACTTCACTCTGAAAGGCGGCCGGCTCGGAGTGTTCTGTTTCTCACAGGAGATGATTATCTGGTCCAACCTCGTGTACAGGTGTAATGGTGAGTTTTGGAGCTGTTTTAAATACCCACGTTTGTTACAGTTGGTTGGTGGTGTTGCTAATTTCTTTTTTCCAGAGTGAAATATTTGTATTGGTAAAACACTAGCAACCTCTCAGGACTAGTCATAGAACTTTTGTTCTATGACTTTTTATAATTCAACATATTTTGTTACATCAGATTTTCATTCAAAAAATATCTAAATGTTACAATTGAACAATCTAAATAAAAGGCAGTGGACGGGATCTTGAAGTTTTGTTTTTGGAAAATGTATAAAGTTTTTTAAAAAGTCATAGAACAAACGTTTTTGTTTATGATATTAGTAATAATACAGTTTTGCGAGATGGTTGGCGTTTTACCAATAATCCTGTATAATAATTCGGTGTGCAATCAATCGACTGCCAACCCAAATAGCAAATAGCAGCGGTGCAGGCTATGGCACCTAGTGCAAATGCGATGCTTCTAAGCAAACCATGTCTGCTGGAGTGTCCAAAATGCCCAGTTTGATCAGTCTGATAAACAACACTGGGGTTGCGACTAGCGTTGCTTAACCTTGCCGATCGATAGCCACAAGCTCTTATTTTGAATATATTAACTACTTACTTTATATTTTTATGCACCTGCCATGTTATCTCTTCACCACTCATTGTTGACTGGTAGAGAATGCCTATGGCATTAGGTCCGCCTTTGTGTACTTTGTGTTGCATAACGTTTTAATAAATTAATTAATCAAGGATCATTATAAACATTCATCTTGCTTTAGCTTTTTACGTGCCCTTATATAATTTTGTTAATTTTATGATTGACTTGTGTAACTCCAAAAATAGCAAACCAAACAGATTGTTGTTAGCAGCTGAATGGGTTTAGTTATATTTTTACGATTCAACAGTCCTAATTTTAATAATATCAATTCATTTAATTCAGGCAACTTCATCCATACAAAAAATATACACACTATAATGATAGATGTTTTCTATTTACAGACAAAATCCCTTCAAACATAGCAACGGAGTTATCAACGAGAAACAACTTCGAAATAGACCACGATTTCGTTTACGTTTAGTCGAATAACACAACAGTAATTCTGTAATATTTCCATTAGGTACGTCTAAATAAAAAACAATTTTCTGAAATAAGCTGAAATACAAATAAAAATGTTGTATTTACATCGGCTATCGTTTTGTACTAAAAAAAGCCTTTCAATAAATTGTGGAATGTATGTTTTGCCAAAAGCTTTGATGTTGTGAATCTGTTATTTCTTCAATTAATTGAATTGTACAGAGCCTTTGTATACGACGTCTGTATTCCAATCGTGTAAATTGTTATAAGTTTCATTTTAGATTTAAGTTCTAACAGTAGTGCAATAAAGTTGTCACTTATAAGTTTTGTGTTTGTTTGCTTTTTCATCATCATCATCTTCTTAGTCTTTTGTTAAGCTCGGCTTCTAGTATAACTGTATGCAGTTGAGTACTGGTGTATTTTTTTTTGTATGGAACGACTGCCTGTGTGATCTTCCCGAGTAGGTGTTGTGAGGTGATTTCGCCCGCTTCTCAAAAATTATGGAAGAATGATGAGCTGCTTAATCATACCTCATCAGAGATATACAGTTTGCGACTGAAAACTAACACTACTGGGGTGCTTGTGGAGAACAATGACGCGTCTCCACACCCCAACAAAAATTGACGAAGAGAAACACCGTGAGCTCAGTAGAACTCTGAGAGACCTCCGCGTTTTTTTTTTTCGAGGTGGATATCTTCGTGGATGTCCTCCGCCCTGGGGCGGGTGAAGGGGTCTGTCAGAGTCATACTGACTAAAACCACCGCGTGTTCCCTCGTACACATGCGCCGGGGGCTGCGGGAACACATAAGTATTCTTCAACGCGGCCCCCGACACCAGTCTCCCCATCTCTTTAAGCGGGGGGATGACTTGTTAAGCTCCCCCAAGCAAAACGCCGTCATCTCGGGTAGACCTCTCCGCCTACTCCAAGGTGGAGGAAATCCATGAGAATTTCCACACGTTTAAAAAAAGTGGGAGTGATCGACTGCTGCGTTGTATGTCGTCGGTTTGAACTTCGCTCCGGAACAAATGTTTGTATGGCCTATTAATATTTTTTCCGGCTTTGTGAGTTTGTGCAAGATAATTTAAATGTTTGTAAATGCATCCGTGGTACAACGGGAATTCCTAGTAGAGGGGCAACGTAATGAATAAAAAAATGTGGAAGATTTTATTCATATACAATTCACATACATACCTACATATATCCGTGACCGTAAATGCTATGCAATTCTACAAGGATAGGAAGACTTTTCCGACAGAGAGTATATAAATCCAAAGCTGTAGGCCATGATAACATCAGTCGTGGTATGGTTACCTTGATCCTTGACTGTCTTCTCCCGCCAATTACCCATATCATTAACTTCTCCTTAGATTCCGGGCAATTTCCGTCCTTATGGCGTATGGCCTATGTCCGTCCACTTCCTAAAATATCGAATCCTTCCCTGTCTAATCATTTTCGACCCATATCCATTCTCCCTTTCCTGTCAAAAGTGCTCGAGGCCTGTGTTCACAAACAGTTTTCTGCGTTTGTTTACCGCAATAACCTTGTAAGCCCATTCCAGTCTGGATTCAGACCCGGGCACAGTACATCCTCTGCTCTTCTTAAAGTGACTGGTGACATTAGAGAAGCTATGGAGGATACTAAAGTTACTGTATTAGTATTAATTGATTTCTCCAATGCCTTTAACGCGGTCAGTCACGATATACTCCTTGCTATCCTCTCCCATCTTATGGTTTCTTCCGAGGCGCTGGAATGGTTCTCTTCTTATCTTCGGGGACGTCAGCAGTCGGTACGCGTTGATGAGAGATCTTCGAGTTGGCGTGGCCTGGATGCTGGTGTTCCACAAGGCGGTATTCTTTCTCCATTATTATTCTCTGTCTTCATTAACTTTATTACTCACTGTCTTCGGTGTTCGTATCATCTTTATGCCGATGATCTTCAATTATATACAGCTGTGCGGGTAGAAGGTTTGTCAGACGCTATAGGGGATGTAAACCGAGATTTGGAGGCTATCAATAACTGGTCTGATAGATTTGGAGTGTCAGTAAACCCCTCAAAATGTCAGGCCATCGTTATTGGTAGTTCACGTATGATGGGTAGAGTGGCGGCTATCTCTCTACCTCCTATTATTTTTAATGGTGTCGTCATTCCCATTAGCCCCAGCGTAAAAGATCTCGGTTTGCATCTTGACTCGACACTTGGCTGGCAAAGTCAAGTATCTAGTGTCAGCCAAAGGGCCAATGGCACTTTGCGTTCTTTGTATCGTCTGAGGAACTTTTTGCCTGTTAAGACAAAGACTATGCTTGTGCAGACTTTAATTTTCCCTTTGATTGACTATGGTGACGTGTGCTACTACGACCTGAATGCAGTCTTGCTGAATAAGCTTGACCGTATTCTTAATAACTGCATTCGGTTCATATTTAACTTAAGGAAATATGACCATGTCTCAAGTTTCAGGTCTGAGCTTAAATGGATGACCATTCGTCAGAGGAGAAGTTTGCGCGCTTTGACAACGCTTTTCTCATTACTCAACTCTCCCAGCCCACCTTCTTATCTATTATCTCACTTTCAATTTCTATGTTCTTCACACAATAAGAATCTACGTTCATCCAATAATCTTCTCTTACTCTGTCCTTCTCATACTTCTGACTTTGTTCATTCTTCTTTTCATATCCAGTCGATTCTCCTCTGGAATGCGCTTCCTCTCGAGATCAGGACGGCTGACAATCGCTACGCATTTAAAAGGAAATTGCGGATCCACTTTCTTCACCAATAAGCAGAATTTCCATATTTAATTTTCATTTGCTTCTTAAGTATATATGTATGTATATGTATTTATATAAGTATTTATTCATATATATTATTTATGTTGATTTCTATTTTATGATATTAGGTTTTTTTGTTTTATCACTATTATCTATTATAATTATTTTTCCAATATAATGTTCACGTACATATTGCACCTTCCACTCTATCTCTTCACCACTCATGGTTGACTGGTAGAGAATGCCTACGGCATTAAGTCCGCCTTTGTACCTATGTGCATAAAGTGTAAATAAATAAATAAATAAATAAATCACTACGTTTATTTTCCGACTCTAAAACACAGATAACTTTAAGTAAGTCAGAGACTCTAAAATAGCGAGAATGTTTATAATGAGGTTTTCTATTGCTGAGAAAAAAGAACTTGCATGTACAATGCCAGTTCTTTTTTCTCATTTCCATTTTCAACTAAAACCTTCTTCATTTTCTTTTTTCTTCAAATTACAAGTCATAACTTTTTATTTAACCTTTTTCTTCCAAATTGTCATGTTGAAACAACATTTATTTGTTCATTTGATTTCTTGATATTTTGAAAGCTTGTTTATAAACTGTTATAGTAATTATACTGGGGTTTTGTAACTTTTATATATTAATTAAAGATTTCTTAAAAAATGGAAGTAGATGAATTACCTAACGTGCTTATCGACGAAATGCAAAATAAAATAACATTTGAGAAACCCCAAACTGTTCCAAATGACATGTCTATGAATATGGTGTCTGAACAGATATCGCACAACGGGGATAGTGTTGCAGTTCGTACAGTAGATTGTCCAACTGCTACATCAAGCAAGACAACATATAACAAAGTAGGCACCAACATAGAGAAAAAGGAGATACAAGAGTTCTTCAGGGTGCTACGTCCACATCTGCCAAGGAAGTCGAAGAGCAAGGCTTACAAAATGCTGCAAAACATTGCAAAGGGGATCGTTACAAAGAGCTCTTTTCAGCAAATAATCAGGAAAAAGAGACCGAAGAAGCGGCCAGTACGTAAGGAGAAAATACGACAGTTGAAGTCAAAATCTTTGAGTATTGTGCGTAGAAATGAACGTAGTTCGTCGGATTCCAGTGGGTCGAACACGTCGTGCTCTCACTGTGGTTACTCCAGCAGCAGAATAGCTAGATGTTGATTTTTGAATTTATGCTCTATTGGCACAGTTAAACATGCAATTACCTACACCTTTCAAAATTCAATTTCGTGTAAATATATTATGTGATTAATATGATTGTTGTTCGGTAATTATTTTTATAATAAACGATTTTATCTTTTGAATCATTTTCCGTGACGACATTTGATTATTTTGTACAATACTAAGTATTAACTTATTAATATAAAAGTTTTCAAAGAGAACTAACAATTTGGGTAGAATTCACATTACTAGCAATCTTTTTAACCCCTCCCACTAAGCTAAATATGCTTGAGTCTGGAGTGAGTTCAGTGGGGTTCAAATCCGCGACCATTAATCACAAGTTCGATGCTTCGTTCGACCTTATGCTATTAAGTTGCATTTTTGTACCTTCAACTATTCGTAGAGCAATATACCCAGTTTTGCGCTATGTGCTAAGTAAAATTTCCTGACACAATCTGGTGCATAGTAATGTTTATAACAATGCTTCTCGGGTACAAAGTTATTTAACGAGCTGAAAGTTCGAAATTACATCGTGAAAGTGCTTAAACATAATTGCACTCTGCATAATTTGTAGTAGCAACATTGAAAAGGGCTACCAAACGGAATTTACAAGAGCGACGTGAGTGAAAACACCTGGAGAGAATGTCCTAGAAGTACTTCATCATCACAGAACAGATAAAAGAGGTTAGAAAGGAAATAGTTCCTGATTTCTATAAGAACGCGTGTCGCCGCTTGTCTCCCCACTCTTTAGGTCCACTACAAGCAAGAGGCCCGTTACGTATGCGAATTACGCACACAAATAAATTACACACACTTAAATCGAGAGCTTGCTACTGATTGTAACTCACTGTCGATAAACATGCGCCGTGCATCACGGCCAATCAGGGCAAAGGACAAAACGTCAATGGTTGAAGTGTGGCGCATGCTTACATTGTAAGCGGACTTGGTCATTGCGTTGATTAAGCGAGTACACATCGGGCAATGTATACTTTTTGTAACTTGTTGCAATAATGTTGTAAATATTCGGAATTTCATAGTGATCACAATAATTTTATGTTTTTTACAAATAAAATTGTAATTAAATGTTATTTTCGACTTACTGATGGAAAAATATACCTCTTCGCTCTATACTTGCGGTCTGACTTTTTTTTACAGGTTATAATTACACAACACGGCATTTTAAAGCAGAGCTCTGTGTTCCGAAGTAATCCGAAGCGCACTAAATTGAGTGATTTTCGTATCATAAATGTGGCGCGCCACGCCCACATTACCATTCCAACCTTATTCATCTATTCCGTGTCCATCATCATCATGCACAACCCGACTTGACCGATTGTTATAGGGCTCTCTACACTTTTGTCAAGCTCCACGTTCCTGCGCTAGTCTCATCCAGGGTATACCCGCGAAGGCAACAATGTCGTAGTACAGACCTTATTGGTGAAATTCTTCATTAAAACCAGGTGCGTTGTAAGAAAGAAACAGCGTACACGTACACGCCATTTCGACATTTGCTAGTTCTACAGACCTGGCTTTTTTATCAGATAAATATCTGTAAACGAAGCAACAGGTATGAAAAGGTTAAAAAGTAGCCTAGATTTCAGACTATAATCAATCTTTGTGCCAAATTGTATTCAGGTGTGATGTTGGCGAGTACGGAAACAATGGACTTCATGGTACAGTTGCCAATAAAAATAAAACATAAATTACATACCTACAGTTGATTATTACTCTTATTTCTCACTCATCTTTCTTACTCAATAAGAGTAATAATCAACGTAATAATAGAAGAGTAGTAATCAATAAAGAGAGACGTGGAAATCAAAGATTTTCTAACGTTTGCGTCGAAATGTTCCTTTGCTGCGCTTTTATAATTCATTTTATATTCATACCACCAGGTACCGCTTGATAGTGTACCTATCTATAGATTACTCAAAATTATTCAACTAGCGAGTAGATTCTCCCACCCCGAACTACTCACTTAATATTCAATTTTGTGAAATAGTTGGTAAAGCGAGCCATTAACGTACTTACGTTATATTTTAAGAAAAGCAATTGAGTCAATGAAGCATCAGATGGTTAGGGCGAGACTTAAGTGTTTTTGTAGGTGCCACTTTTTGTAACTACGTCCTGGTACCTGGATTTTCGTGTCTACTTTAATAAAACTGGTAAATTCAAATTCAAAATCTTGAATACACAGACTGGATGCTCTGTTTTATTTACATTTTTAATTAAAGCTGTAAGCAGAGTGAATACGAATTTGTCATATACATAAGTATATAACGAATTCGTTTTTACTCAGCCTGTACTGTTAATTAATATTGCAGCAAAGAACGTCGCGCTAGCCGAGACCATCAACTTTACAGCTGTGTTCGTATATTTGGCACAACACAATTACTTACGTACATAAGGATATGGGATTATAGTTTCATTTCACTGATGTACTGCATTGCGAACTTCTTGTAGCTGTCGCGATCTCTTGTAGCATTCTCAGGCCCGGCTTTGACCTACTTGGGTATCGTTGTTTACATGTTTGAAGCTCCTGCCGTTCTAAGTAATATTGGTTTGAGAAAATATCATTTATAGAAGACGGACAAATGTGGCAGAAGACGTACCGTACTATGTTCGTTTTGAGCCGTTGTTTTACTTTTCGTACTTGTTTTTTTTTAGTAGGAAAATCATCAAATGATTCCTACCACTCTGGGAGGAGCGGAAGGGAGTGAAGACTACTAATTTTTATATTTCTCATATTATCTAACCGCAATTTGCATTTTACATGCATTTTAGTCAAAACTCAGGGTTGGTTTTATGATAATTTCCGTACTAGGACATGTCGCTTATCTCAGCTCATATTTTCACTGTATAAAATCTGTAAAAAATACGTGTGCGTGTTTATGTACAATGGGCAGTTACATGTGACTTTAAAAGCTAAAGTACGCTGAATCCTACGATACTTTATCAATTAAATTACCACATTAAGGCGCATAGTTATTAGATAATTCTACTGTGGGTTTGAGTTTCTTTAGAACTTAGGGTGTTTTTAATATCGTGCGGATTTCATCACGCACGCGGGATTGGCCCTCATGCGGAAAATTTCACGCAGCGTGAGACACGCTAGCCCACGATTTAGTTTTGTGCGGGCTGTCACGCATTGTGGTTGTGTACAATGAACGACAAACTCAGAAAATTAAGACTTAAGACGAGATCACAGTATGGCCTGTTTATTAAAAAAAGGATTCTTGCTGGAACGTTTGTCGCACACTATGGCAAATTACGAATGAATGAAAGGAAATTTAAGATTTATTTTCGAATGTCCATTCGTACTTTTGATGAATTGTTTGGAAGAATTGAACACAGGCTACAAAAATACAATTCAAGAAATAATATAAAAAATAAAAATACACTTCCGGACAGCATCTCTAGCATCTCTGTTTTATATAATTCATGGGATTTATCCCATAAGCACGGCTGCAGATGCACTTGAATTATAAAACGTTGTGTGTCAATTTTCATTTTAAATGTGACTGTACTACGCGCGCGTGCACCCCGCATGACAGTAAAACACACACTGATTTTCATAGAAGTGCTCACGCGTGCGGAGTCCCCGCACGGGGCTGTTGCCACGGATCACACCCCGCGTCCCGCGTGCGTATTCCACGCATTACAATAAATACTTGTATAAAAAAGACACTTGCGGGTGTTACGCATGCGGGGCAATCCCGCGTGCGTGATGAAATCCGCACGATATTAAAAACACCCTTAGTTTTTGGTTCAAAATAGTACTTCGACGTTGATAAATATATTTTTTCTGTAGCGCATCAGGAATGTTTGCTGATGCACGGATGGACTGTTTTTTTTTTGCAATATTGCGTATAAGATGCGCTGATTCCTGGTGCGCAGATTTTTAGGCCAGCACTAACAGCATCCTAAAAATGATTGCGAGCAGGCTAGGAGTAGGTACCTATATTATACCAAAATCACTGCAATGCGATTGAAGAATGATTTATGTTAATGTGGCCTTTGTTTGGAAAAATGAAACTTTTACTAACATACCTATTTTGTTTTTAAGTTTCACTAACACATATGAGTCTTGGTTATACTCTAATCTTCTTCTTGCCAGAGTGGTCCTGGTCATGTTGGGGTCGATTCCTGCACCGGCGTTGCCCTCGCGATGCGTCGCTATGCAGTTCGATGTTTGGCAATGCGAGAGCAATAGTGGACGATTGAGTGGGTCAGTCTTGATGAGGTCTATCCACCGTATCGGAGAACGCCCGTGAGATCTTTTGTCCTCGATTTTCCCTTGCACCATTAGCCGTTCCATGGAGTCTTCGTTACGGGTGTGATGTGCCCGAAGAACTTGAGGATTCGTGTTTGCACAGTCGACAATGTATAACACAAGCCCTGGTATGTTTTCTACGCTCCTCTTAGATATTACCACTATTATACAAAAAGTTAAAGTTCGCAAATCATTGGTGACCCATAGTGGCAACAGTCTTTAGAGCAATAAAACAAATGTACACACATCAAAAGTGTCTAGGGATCAAGCATTTTTATGCGGATTTCTTGAGATTGAGATGTGGCTTTGTAATAAATTTATGATTTTATAAATTTATATGGATCCTTTTTGGTGCATTTCATAATTTGAAACAGGAACTGTTAATCAAATTCGAGTAAAAGATGAAAATCAGCTGTCAATATTTTCCCTATAAAAACATACAACGCATTGAAGACATTATTAGTGCTACTGTTTCCCTACTACTGATTAAAACCAACGTTATTATGGAGCGGCGACGTCATTTAAGCAGGGAAGAAATGCTCAGAGCCGTGGGAATGATAGAAGCTGGTTCCCGGCAACGTACTGTGGCTTTAGCTCTGAATACAAGTCAGAGTGTTATCAGTCGACTTTGGACACGTTACCGAAGCACTGGTACCGTGGCTGAGCGCCATGGAGGACGGTATCGCTGCACCACACGGAGACAAGACCGATACATTCAAATCTTAACTCGAAGAGCTCCAACAATAACCGCCATGATGTTAGCCGTGAGGCTTCATCACTCTTCAGGGAACTTAATTAGCGACCAAACAGTCAGAAACCGCTTGCATGAAGTGAACCTTCATTCCCGAAGACCGCTACGGGTACCACCTATAGCAATGCACAATCGTAGGATTCGATATCAATGGGCTCTTGAACACAGAAATTGGGCAGAAGAACAATGGCGTTTCGTGTGCTTTTCTGATGAGTCTCGTTTTGGTATGAGACCGGATACAAGACGTATACGACACTGGAGAACCCCTGGACGCCAACAGCGATTAAAATCCTGCCAGGAAGTCCATCCTTATAGTGGTGGAACCATCATGGTATGGGCGGGTATTTGGATCGGCGGAAGAACTGAGTTGATTTGGATCAGAGGCAACCTCAACGCTTAAATTTATGCTGAGACGATTGTATCTGACGTCATCGTTCCTCTACAAGTGCAAATCGGTCCCTTATTTCAGTTAATGCATGATAATGCACGACCGCACACCGCAAGACTTGTAAGACAGACTCTCGCCGCAGCTAACATCAATGTCCTGCTCTGGCCTGCTCAGTCGCCAGACTTGAACCCGATTGAGCATGCATGGGATATGCTACAGAGAAGAGCTCTGCCGAATATGGAGGGTATCCAGTCGCAAGAAGACCTTTTTTTGTTGTTGCAACGAATGTTCGTTGCAACAACAAAAAAAGGTCTTCACAAAAAAAGGATCAGAGGCAACCTCAACGCTCAAATTTATGCTGAGACGATTGTATCTGACGTCATCGTTCCTCTACAAGTGCAAATCGGTCCCTTATTTCAGTTAATGCATGATAATGCACGACCGCACACCGCAAGAGTTGTAAGACAGACTCTCGCCGCAGCTAACATCAATGTCCTGCTCTGGCCTGCTCAGTCGCCAGACTTGAACCTGATTGAGCATGCATGGGATATGCTACAGAGAAGAGCTCTGCTGAATATGGAGGGTATCCAGTCGCAAGAAGACCTTTTTTTGTTGTTGCAACGAACATGGGCGGCCATTCCACAGCGTGATTTGGATGAACTCATTTTGAGTATGCCAAACCGATGTTCTTGTGTTGTTAGTGTTCGCGGTAGAAACACGGATTATTAATTGTTAAAGTTACCCAATAAAATTTTAAAGAAAACTGTTATTTCAGTCTTTTTTTCGAACTTTAATGTTAGTGGTTCAAATGTCAAAAATCCCTTTATTAGGAAAATGGCAAATTTCTTTATTAATGCAAAGGTGACTTGGTTTATCGTTACTGTGACAAACGAAAACACTTTATTTGATGAATCCTTAAAGAAAATTTTAATTAATATCAATCAGGAGAAAAGTTATTGCAAAAATATATGTTGATCCCTAGACACTTTTGATGTGTGTAGTTATTTCATTATTTTAAATTTTCTTTTTCTTTTTTTTTTGTTTCAATATTAAGTTCATAAGTGACAAACTCAGTCTAGACCTTAAGTTCGATTGTTACAGTACCTCATAAAATGTTTTAGTGAATAAGTCGCTGGAGTGCCTTAAATAAATAAATAAATAAAGTTCAAATAAATAAATATTGCATGTGGAGGCAAACAGTAACTACCCCTGCTTGTTCAGACAAGGACGGCTGAGGCGAGGCGACACCACTCGGGGCCGCGTTGAAGAGTATTCAAGGACGGCTGCTCCCGCAGCCCTCGTCGCAAGTGTGCCATGGAACACGGGGTGGTTTTTGTCGGTTAAGCTCTGACTGTTTCTTTCACCTTAGGATGGAGAGGGTTTATATTTCGAGATAAAAAAGCTCTGGTCTCCAAGATAAAAGTGCTGCCTAACTTGGGGACCAAAGATATACCTACATCAGAAGAATGGTAGACATCAAGAAATTGTGATTATGGGTAAGAAAGTTATTGCATCAAAAGTTTAATAAATTATTTTTATTTTTATTTGCACAATAATATTGTGGTTATAGACTCCTTTATTTAGGCGAAATATTAGATTTTGGTGATGTTGACTCATATATTATGGATGAGAATATGGAGTGTTTGGACTGGTAAAGCTATTAGAAATATTATGTGAAAAAAAAAACCTGTAATTATGAAGGAGAATAAAACGCCAACCCTGTCACATATACTAAACTTGATCGCCCCAATTTAAATGATAAGTCACTTATTTCATTAATGTTATATTGTTTGGCCCTTCTCACTTAATCTTAGAACAAATCAATTCCAATAAATGGCACGACTAACCTTTGTTTAAAGTTTCAATGGCACCGCTATTGAATAAAATTTGTTTGTCATTTATAACTTCGAACAGAAGCGCCAATTTTCTTGCATTTTCCTTGTAATTTATACTCATATATGCTTTTCATTATATTTATTGGAAATGGTAATTTTATCCCGAGTCTCTGATAGTCTCAGTGTTTGTGTAATCGACTTCGTGCGGACTTACACGAAGGAGCTTACGTACATTGAATTTATTGCGGGCGACACAAATTATTTCCCGTTCCTAGAAAATAGGTTTCTGTTCAATGAAGCTTTACATGAGAATAAAACTGGTGCAACGATTACACTAGTTTACAAATTAAAATAAATTTCATGTCCTTCCAGTGAATTTCACATCGTTTTATTTAGTGACAGAAACTAAATGCAAACATATATTTGTTTTATTTTTATTACGTCAAAGAATGAAGTTATCAACACATTTTATTTTAAGACTACCCACAAGTTGGTTCTGAAATCATTCTAAAGTTTTGCTGCATTGTAGTGTTCAGTTAAATAAATATTTGTATTTAAAATGTCAAAAAGGTCGTGTAAAGCACATCCTGACCGTTTTTGTTACGTTTGTGGTGAACTTATATCTAACAAAGGATATCCTATAACGGAATCTCTTAAAGAAGCATATTTTTGTTATTTCAAAATTTCGGTCTCTCACCAGGACAAGAAATGGGTTCCTCACGTTTTTTGTGAAAGATGTAGGAAAACACTAAGCTGCAGGTGCAAAAAGATTTTTGAATTTTAATATGCCAATGATATGGAGGGAACCATCCAACCACGAAAATGACTGTTACTTCTGTCTCACTAAGACATTTGGTTTTAATCGGAAGAACAAAGATAAAATTATATATGCAGATGTTCCTTCGGTTACTAATGGGTGTCAGCATGTCTCTGAAAATTCATTTCCTTCATTCGCACCTCGATTTTTTCCCTGAAAATCTCGGAGAAGTCAGCGACGAACACGGAGAGCGTTTTCATCAGGATTTGAAAATTTTCGAACAAAATTATCAAGGATACTGGGACCAAGCCATGTTAGGTGATTATTGCTGGTCTGTTATAAGAGAAACAGACACAAATAAATACAAGAGAAAAGCTAAGGCAATTCATTTTTATTTATTTTTTTATATTTTTGTAGGCCTTTTTTTGTAAGTCAAAAATAATAAATATTTAGGAAATGTGACGTGTTGGATTTTTTTTCATATTTTTTTTTAAACTCAGTATATCTCAAGTGATAAAAAAAAAACACTTAATTTCAAGGACAAAAACCGTGTAAACTAGTGTTATTTAAAGATTTCTGTGTAGGGAATCATATGATGACACACATCGTAGTATCTCTAAAAGACCCGGTTTAGCTAAACCTGAAAGAATTAGTTGTTGTTTACCGTTACTGCGTAGAATAGCTGTTGACGTTCTATGTAAGTGTACGTTAAGTATATTACCTCAGATAGACTTAAGACCTTCGATTTCCGACAACTCTGTGTACTAAATATCACTCTACGTGTACACTCATCATTGACCTATGACCCAAAATTATTAAAGCAAATTAAACGGCGTAAAGATCCTGTATGCCCACTTGCCACCGCCAAGATTGCTCTGCGGAGGAGAAACTATCCGTATCGTAGCACTCGTCTTTATAATAGTATTAATGAAACCTACAACATATATTCTTTACCAAAATTTAAATTTAAAGCTATAGTTAGTTGTTTTCTTCAAAAGTTAACCTACAATGAAACTGAAGAATTTTTTACAAAAAAGGCGTATTAACATTCTATATGATGACATACAAAACATACATACACACCCGCATATACACCCACAGATCACCCACACCACACCAACACATTCACTCTCATCACACCCACACATACACCCATCCATTCTTTGCTTTTTGTTAATATAAATTATAATATAAGTTAGTTGATTTGTAGTATTAAGTTAAACTTTGGTTCTATATTTAAAGAAACTGCCACAAAATTGTAAAAAACTGTAAAAGGAAGGCGCCTGTGTCTGTAACACAGTGTATACTAGCACAGACACAGACGTACACTCTGTCTCAAAAAAATAGCATTGTTCCTTATAAAATGTCGATTTTGTTTTGTTTTTTCTATTTATTGTGATGGACCAACTGTATTTGGCTTTTTGGTAATAAAGTTTTTATTATTATTATGTCTTTATTTCCAATATATACATATAAGTTACATTTTTAAATATTCTCAAAAAAAAAACATTTAAAAATAGTAGCCCACCAGTATCGGGAACAGGGTCCAAGCTACCGGCGGTCAGGGCTCCATAGAGAGGAACCTCCTGACGATACACGCCGTGTCCAGGAGTACCGCTTTCTGAAGCAAGCCCTTGATCCAACCGTCTAACGAGAGCCTCCTGAGGTGTTGGTCGAGGCTCTTGGCTATTAAGCCATTGGCTGAAATGACTATCGGTACAATGATTGCCGAGTTCACATCCCACATGTCGACAATCTCGTGTGCCAAGTCAAGATACTTGATTTGCTTATCTTTCTCAGCTTTCACGAGGTTCTCGTCATGCGGGATGGTTATGTCGACAATCATGGCACGCCTCTCGATTAGGTCCACCACCACTATATCAGGCTTATTGGCTACAATAGTCCTGTCAGTGATGATGGACCGATCCCAGTATAATGTGACATGGCCGTTATCGAGAACTGAGTCGGGCACATAACTATAATACGGCACTTCTGATTCCACAAGAGAATATTTCAGAGCAAGTTGCTGATGAATTATCTTGGCTGCAAGGTTGTGCCTGTGCAAGTACTCTCCATTAGCAAGACGAGAACAACCAGAGATAATGTGGCGGATTGATTCACCTGGACGGTAACATGCCCGACATATGTCAACCGTGCCATCCTTCACAATAAATTTCCGGTAGTTGTTCGTCATGATAACTTCGTCCATAATTGCACAGATAAAACCTTCGGTTTCCCCAAAGAGGTCACCGAAGCGCAACCAAGCTACGGACGCCACTTGGTCTACGTCGGACCCATGTAGGGCCCGGAAAAAACGTCCATGAAGCTCCTTACTCTGCCATATCCCCCTTCGATCGTTAGTGTCTAGCACTGCAGGTTTGCGCCAGTTCTCATTAGCCAAGGAGAGCGGGGTGAGTCCCTTGTCCACTGCTACTACATCTCGATGCATACCCACTTCAGAAGCAAGGAAATGTTCCCTAAGACTGTATACCTCGCGGTTGTGGAGAGTTGTAGTATTCAAAAAGCCTCGACCTCCACATTTCCGCGGGATATACAGCCTCATCACCGACGAGCGTGGGTGATGCATTCGATATGCAGTCAGCAATGTAGGTACGGACTCTTCTATCCAGGGCATCAAGTTCAGTTTGAGTCCATTTGAGTACGCCGAAAGAGTATATCAACACTGGCATGACCCAACCGTTGAAGGCACGCACCTTATTTCCGCCCGATAGAAGGCTTTTAAATACCTTCTTTAGGCGTCCAAAGAAGCGCTCCTTCAGCGATTGCTTCATGTCAACTACATTGATACCTAACGCTTCCGACATACCCAAATACTTATAGGTTTCGGTTGGGGAGAGGGATCTCAGGTTTATGGAATTCGAGGGTTGAGATCCCACGGATTCCACAATCTCCCCTCGCTTTACATGCATAATCGCACATTTATCAACACCAAACTCCATCCTGATGGCACTACTGAAAGTTTCAGTTACCTTCAGTAGTTCCGTCAGTTGTAGACTAGTGGCGCCAAAAAGTTTTAAATCATCCATGTAAAGGAGGTGAGAAATAACCTGACCACCTCTTTTCAACCTATAGCCTAGGCCTGAATTCTCCAGCAGTGTGCTTAGAGGATTCAAGGCTAAGCAAAACCAAAGTGGACTCAAACTATCGCCCTGAAATATACCTCGCTCGATCCTTACCGGTTCCTGTACCTTGGGATATATCGACATCCTGGATAGCGAAGAACTGTCCTCCATTGTCCCATACATGATGTCAGAAAGGTGCGTAAAGTTGTATTAATTTTATACAATTCTAGCACCCTCATGAGCCATGTATGAGGCACTGAGTCATAGGCCTTCTTGTAGTCTATCCAACATGTCGACAGATCTTTTTTGGAACGTCGAACCTGTTGGCTAATGGCCATATCAATGAGGAGTAGCTCCTTAGTACCGCGGGATCCATTCTTACATCCATTTTGAGAGGGAGACATGATGTGATTGTCTTCAATGTGTTTGTTAATTTTAACCCTCAAAATGGATGTAAGAACCTTATAGACCGTTGGTAGACACGTGATTGGTCTATAATTTTTGGGTTCCGCGGTGCTACCAGATTTGTGGAGCAGGTGGGTAACTCCAGTGGTAAAGAACTCAGGTAGCGAGCCAGATTCTAGGGCAGACTGGTACTGAGACGCCAAGCGGGCGTGCGATCTTGTTAGCCACTTGATCCAAAAGTTATGCAGTCCATCCGGCCCTGGAGACTTCCAATTAAGCAGCGGACGGACTGCATGGGCTACATCTTGGGGGCTGATAGTGATTGCCCCCATTTCTGGTATTGGATCGCACACTCGCTCGACCTCCCGAGTCCAATCACCTTCGGTGTGACTGACTGGTACCGACCAGATATTGCGCCAAAATGTACATAAGGCGTCATCATCCGGCAGGCACATATCAGTCGCACCTTGGTCCGGTCGCTCCCAAGCCCTATATACCCACCTTTCGTTACTTTGGAAAGTGCGATTCTGGGTGAATCGCTCCACTCGCCGCCTATACCTCCGGATACGGTTTGCCCATGCATACACCTTCTGCTTTAGGAAGTCGATGCGCTCTGTGACACAGGACATATAATTATGTGGGTGGATATTGGTTCCCAAAAACGCCCGTCTCACAAAGCGCATCACTCTCGGGCGAGTGTTGCCCTCCCTAAAGCAAACAAGTTTGCCAATGAGTGCCCTGGCCTCACCAATACGACGCTCGATCCTACACTGCCAAGCTGGTACAGCGGGTTTAGGTCGAATAGCTATGTCATTAGAAATTTTAACATTAGATACACGACATGCCGCAACAGCTGCGCAGTATAAGATAGAGTGGGTATCAGCGAGGACTTCGCAGTTATCAAAATAGTTTGACAACTGCGAATCCAGAGCAGCCACCAGTGCCCTATTCCTGTTATGCATGGGCAAACGAGGTAAGCGTGGTCTTAGTTCAGGCGGCATGTTGCGATATTCCCGAATAGCACATTCCAAAGCACTCCTCAATTGCTCATTACACCGGGTACTTACGTTTGTAACTCTGTCACTACTCTCCTCAACTTGAATGTTGGGCTGTGGTGGTGCCACCACAGTCGGCGTCGGATGTGAAGTGACACAGCTACTCATTTCCGAACGGAGGCGATCAAGTACGGCTTCATCCAACATACGGTTACGTTGGATGACACGCACCTGATCCGATAGTCGCTGGGCCGAAACGTTGACAGCTGGCTCAAGTACCTGAAACAGAGAGAGCATCCGACCACGGTACGCAGTCAGGTTAGTTCCCCCCTCTGTAGCCCCATAGTATGAGCGCATGACGTTCTCATTGATGGGTTGAGTCCATCGCATGCGCTGCACACTTCCACCGGCAGCGGGGACCCTATCAGAGGCCGGCGGGCCTCGAGGTCCCAAGCAGGCCGGAGGTCGGCCTCTTCCCCGTCGACGCGCAGGTGGTGGTGACGTCAGCGGTGAGAAGTATTCGTCGTTCGAGCTCGACGCAACTGCAGCGACCGGAATCTCTTCACTCACGATTGGAGCAGGTCCCGGCGGCTGGGAGGCGGAGCTGGGCGACGAATCCGAAGATCTTGGGCGTGTGTTCTTGTGTAATCTTGCCCGGTTTCTCGTCAACATTGTTTACGTTGCCACAAATTTTTCATTTAGGTACATCATTTGGTCTATTTTTTAGTTGGAAGATAGGTATATGAAGTGTAGTTTCATGGATTGTTGTTTTTTTTTTTAACTATTTTTGTTCTATCGAACATTTTATTTAACTATTTTATTTCAAAATTATTAATAAAAATCAGGATGAAAATATTTGACGTCCTTGTTGACAACCGGGCCACAGATTATTTATTAATATTATTAATATTATTATTATTTTATTATTATTAATTCGGCTGCGCGTCGTGTTTCACGCGCGCCTCAGAGTCGTCAGCAGTAGTAGTGTATTATCTATGGCAGTAGTGATGGGCCCCATTTGCTTGCCATTGCCTGCTGGGGTTGAGAGAATATTCTAACGAGATACACAGCTGGAAAAACATGGTGGGTTTTTAGTCAGTAGAAGTCTGACAGTCCCTTCCGCTCTACCCCAAGCGTGACAAGTCATACGATGAATTTTTCGCCCGAAAAAAAAAAGGTATACTTAAAACCTCATTAGTGATCATTTATGTTTAATTCATAGTTGTTCGTAGTATTGATCATGACAGCTCTATAGCATGTAATTTTCATCAAAGAGTATGTAATACACTATGTTTTAATTTTCATTGACAGGTAATTTTCATTCGGTGCATCATAATTAACAAATAATTTCCATATCGACAGTGACGCAGATGTTGACCGAGCGATCCAATAAATAATCACTGGTGCCTGTGTAATTAAGCAGTGAAATCGAGCGGCTATTACGAGAAGCAATTACGCGTCGATAACTACCGATACAATAGTTATAGGCGATCAGCAAATATAACGTACCCTTTTATAGGATTATTTATTGGATCGTCAAAATTGAGGTAATGTACTGAAAGACAATAAACTGAATAGGTACTATAAATTGGAACAATAAAACAAATAGGCTGTAATATCACAAATATAATATTTATTTTACCATTGTACATACTTTATATAACTTAGATGAAGTAGTTTTTATCACTCTGAAAAATATTTAATGAGAGTCTAGAATAAAATATCCCAATAAGGACAAGTCGTTTTTCTTGAATAATTAAAACGTTGTGCTAAAGATTAAGATGATTCAAAGATTTAAAAATTATGTTTAAAAGGTTGTGCTCGTGAAGCATCGGGATGTGGGAAGCGTCGGCTCGCTCACTCACAACATTTCATTTTGGTAAAAAATAACAACTTTAACATTTACACTTTATGTACATTTACATTATTCGCTATTCTCCATAAAACATTTCTCATACTATATGGAATAATTGGACTATTCGGAACATAACGTTTCAATTCCTCCGTTCTATGATCTCAATACATGATTGGTTACGTTTATCTCTGTTGTATTTTGTTACAATAAAAAGTCGTCTAAAACTAATTCTATGGAAACATGCATGTTAAAAATGTAACATTTTGTTGCCAAGTTTCTCGGCTTCGACAGTATTTTATTTTTCTTTGTCTAGATTTATTAAAAAAAAACCCTTTCAGGTTTCTTTAGCTACCCAAATTGTGTTTCATGAGCTTTATGTTTCAAGAGTTTCCATCGATGGTATCCCAGAACACAAAAATTGCTTGGGTACAGGCAATTTAAACTGTTATTGGAAAAGTAAGGAGCCCACAGAGATAAAGCTAGTGTGAGCATTAAGGCTGTTTACTGTCCCTTTGTTACGTAAACTGTTTGTCCCAAGACTCACTGAACTGAAATTATTTCGGATGGGTACTGTGAGATCATCCAGGTAAACGACAATATAAATTCATGCTTCACTTGAAAGTAAATAGATAATTACTAAATTATTGTAACTTTTTCTCAATTAAAAAGCCGTAAAAATACAGAAATAAATGTAGTATGTACATACATTATTGCTTTATTAATATCGCCCGACCAAACGCGACCTTGAGATATGATAATAACCCCTATTAATTGTCTACTAAAAAGAAAAATAATTTATTGCATCCGTTCACCTTAACAATACATCGATGCTTAATTATATTATAATAATCAGTTTATTATTAACCTCCTATTAAATATACAATAATCACCATCATATTATTTCATGTTTCTACAATTATATACAAAGTATGTTTTATTTCATTGTACTGCAAATACATATAATTAAAATGGTAAAACTTGCACAAAATATTTGGTAAAATTGAACACATTGTGATGACCGTTTATATTGAGGACTCGAAATTATTAGAATTAAACTATTGATAGTTTTATTAACTTGATCGCCGGAGACATCCAAGTGTTGATATTAAAATAAAAACAATATGACATTTAATTGTAATAGTAATATCAAGTATATAATTATTAAAATTCATTAGAAATTGCTTGGCAATAGTCAAATAAAATTTAAAAAGATCTTCAATAAATAATACGCAACTATAAAATTTTATCAATCTACGTATTGTTACGTTTCAGAACATAAAATTCTTACTTTAATAATTGTGCCTGATATGTCCAGAAGTGTAGAAAGTGTTACTCAAAACCAATTGAGATGCGCTTTTAGTGCTCACTGACTCATTAAGCTTTGAAGAAGCGTAAACTCTTAAGTTTCAACATGTTCATATTGTATGGTTCTGAAATGTTACAACTACTATAATGTCCTAATTTTAAACCTCAGTACCTTTTTATTAAATCCTTTAACTCTGACAACAGTATTTACAACGTGAGCACTAGTATTGTCGTTTGTCTTTCCCTTAGTTCTTATTTCTGAACCGTTTATATTCTGTACAATATTTTTTATAAATCTATGTACAAATCTTGAGAGTAGGACAACTTGTTTTCAAGTACTTTGTCCTCTCGGCACTTTTACATTATGCTAAATCTTCAATACGTTCCTTATTAGCTCAAGTAAGAAAGTAGGTTAGTATAAAATTATCCTACTCCTTAGATCTGATCTAAGTGAGACGAGTACGAAATGACATGCATTGGACCATGTATCTACAGACGATATCTTAAAAACGCGACACTTGGCGTATTTACAGCTAAATATAAATTCCCTCCAACTAAGTAGAAAGATAAAAAGTTTGCAACGATTTTTAACTATAAGTAGTAAGCACAAGGCCCTTTGTTGTATAAATACAATAAATCGATTGAAGAGTCGTGATTAATGTATTTGATAGAGATAGAACTATCGGTATTTTCGAAAATGGCAGCAGTACTCATTTTTACGTATTTCTTGAGTCACTTATTTACATATAAGTAACACCACTGCAAACAATATTGTTTATGGACACAAAAATTAAGAATCATGACCGACTAACATGTTTCTTAAAGTTGAAATATTTGGAATGAACGGATTTGTATTTAATTTACAAAACTGAACTAAACCCTTACTTTACGAAATGTGTAGAAATTGAAAAGGTCCGATATGATAAGATTTAGAATCGTGTTCAATTCAGTCTGTTAGCATCACGCAGAAGATGATTGTATCAACTAGGTAACATTGAAAAGGGTCCCAAAAGTCCTACAGAGGTCTCTACAAGTTTTCGAAACTCTAACGTTAAGTATTTGGTGTTAACAATTATTATGGCTAATACTTCACTAGGTCAGTCCTTCACCTTCACTGCTATTCTGTCATTTACTAATTTATTTGGTTGTCACTTTGATGAGCTGGATTTCTTGGAGATGTGATTTTGACGATGTTACCTGCAAGAGAATTTATTTATTAGAACTTGTTTATTGTGTAGACCAGTCTTCCAAAAATTAAATCATTAATGGCTAAATGCAAGAAATATCCATGTTAAATACTCATAATTCAACTATCTCCTGTAAGAAGGTTAGAATTGAAAACAACTCAAATATAACTTGGAAACGCTGGCCTATATATATTAACGACAACAAAGGGATGCATATATACTGCAATGGCAGTTGCTGAAGAAAAAAGCAATCATGGAGTTCATAATTAAGATTCGGCGATAAACAACCAAACACAGAGAGTATGTAGCAGCAGGGAACGTAATTGGCTTGTAAAGTTTAAAAAAATAGCTTGTGCGATTTTCTACCTCAGCACTTATAATATTGCACAAGTAAATGCAATTCATGCCAAGTTGTGGTCTACATGTAAAAATCCCCGGTTCAGGAAAATAGTGCTATCGGGTTTTTCTGTTAGAAATTTTGCAGTAGTAGCCCGGAGTTTAGAACTTGGCGATGTGATATTTCCCCGTGCCTCGGATAAGAACGTTAAGCCGTTGATCCCGTTACGGGTAGTCAGTAGCCAGAAAATCTGGCACTGGTCTGGCCAAGGAGTATCGTGTTACCCAGCTACTGGATTGTGGAGGTCTGATAGGCAGTCGCTACATGTAACACACTAGTTACAAATACCAGAATATAGTTGGGAAAAGGCTAAGTAGATGGTGATGGTGTATTGTATTTGTTCAACCTCTACTTCGATGCCAACGCACAAATCTATTATTTGTACCAAACGTTTAGATGTGACTTCTCTAGATTTATTTATTTATGTTATAACGGCTTACAAAAACCAATTACAAAAACACTATACAAGAACAAAAATAAAATGAGAAATAAAAACACAAATTACAATTAGAATATACATAAACAAAATATACATAAACTATAATTATAATATATACATATATAACATACATAAATGTACATATAAAACAATATTTAAATAAAAAAATAAAGAATAGTAATGATTGGTGTTGGCGTCGAAATAGATCGCGATATGGTTTCATTACTAGAGTTATCATAAGTGTTTTGAATCCATTTAATAAATTCTCTCTCGCTCTGAGATATGTTGTTTTTCTTAAATTGTACAAAAAGAGTACAGTATTTAGTATGTTTACGTGCAACAATCTGAGTCTCTTAAACGTAGATAGTTAACGAGTGTGTTTATAATTGAGGCCGCGAGCGCAAAAACGGTCTAAGTAACATTTTATAAAAAAAAATAGTTTAGTGGACTTATCCTCTTCAAAAAGATTTATATTGTTTTAGTATAATTTAATTTTTAAGTAAATATAGTTGACAGCCGCACTATCGTATTAGGTTTAAATCTGTAAAGATAGTGTTAAGGAGGTTTTCAATAAACAAATAAAGTATTGCTGTAATTACCAGGTCCTAGCACATGGTTTCAGGTCGGGCTGGAGCAGGCGGCTGGGTGGGCGGCTGGTCGGCGGAGCGCTGGCGAGGCAGCTGCGACGAGTCCAGCACGATGGAGGGCCGCGGCGGGAGGTTCTCACTCACCATGTGGGAGAGGGACAGCTCGCTTGACCCGTTGGTGTCACCTATCCAAAGGTTGTTGCTTTTTAATTTTTTTTTATGAGTACCAGTCGCGCGGGTCGTCGCTCCCGGAGACTTTATCACAAGCCCTCTCTTTTTTGTCGGGTAAAAAATTGCCTTCCTCAAGCTTCAAGTTACTTCCATACCAAATTTTAATCCAAATCCACCCAGTACTTTTGAGATTAGTGCGTTCAAACAAACACTTTTTCGCTTTACAATATTGGTGAAGATATGCTCACGTTTGACCAATATCTCACCTGGTAAGCGATGAAGCATGTTTATCTAGAATTATTTACTCTTGAATTAAAGATCCCCTGGTCTGGCTGTCAGTAAACACACTCCAGCAGCGAACTCCACTCCTTAGTTGTGCGCACAATATAAATATTCCATAAATGTTTTACCACTCAAATACATGACCCGGACCTTCAAAAATAAAGACGCATATAAGTACAAAATTTTTGATAAAGCACAAATACTTTCATTGTGTATACACGTACTAAGGAGTGCAATTCCCTGCCGGAATCTGTATTTCTTGATAGCTATAACCTAGCTTAATAGCTGCAACCTATTCACTCTAAGTCAAGAGTGAATAAGTTACTTTTAGGTAAGCGTACTTCATCTTCGATCACATCATAGCTTAGCATCAGGTGAGATAGTGGTCAGACGTGAACCTATAAAATCAATAAAAAACATCTTATGAAATCATTTTTATGTCAAAATGTAAATGTAAAATCATTGTTATGTACATTTGTGGCATACAAGTAAAAAGTATTATTTTGTCTTGGCAGCGAAAGTGTTCAAATGACTTACCAGAAGGTTGTCTCGGCACGGGCAGCAGTACTTCCCCACACGCATCGTCGTCTAACAACGGTTGCAGCGGAGACGGCAGCTCGCGACTGTCGATAGCTGATGACCTTCTGAGCGAGTGCCTATGATGACCAGGGAAATAGACATTAAAGTACAGGAAGAAATAGTACAATGTAAAATCATTTATAGAAAAGTAGGAAGATATATAAAATACCTCTAACGAAATAAGATTCAGGGTCAGAGATAGACAAATATGAAGAAAACTTGCATCGGAAAAGTATTATTAATTCTAGAGAATTTGCCATGTCTATAGTACAAAATACACACATCAAAAGTGTCTAGGGATCAAGCATTTTTATGCGGATTTCTTGAGATTGAGTTGTGGCTTTGTAATAAATTTATGATTTTATAAATTTATATGGATCCTTTTTGGTGCATTTCATAATTTGAAACAGGAACTGTTAATCAAATTCGAGTAAAAGATGAAAATCAGCTGTCAATATTTTCCCTATAAAAACATTCAACGCATTGAAGACATTATTAGTGCTACTGTTTCCCTACTACTGATTAAAACCAACGTTATTATGGAGCGGCGACGTCATTTAAGCAGGGAAGAAATGCTCAGAGCCGTGGGAATGATAGAAGCTGGTTCCCGGCAACGTACTGTGGCTTTAGCTCTGAATACAAGTCAGAGTGTTATCAGTCGACTTTGGACACGTATGGTATGGGCGGGTATTTGGATCGGCGGAAGAACTGAGTTGATTTGGATCAGAGGCAACCTCAACGCTCAAATTTATGCTGAGACGATTGTATCTGACGTCATCGTTCCTCTACAAGTGCAAATCGGTCCCTTATTTCAGTTAATGCATGATAATGCACGACCGCACACCGCAAGAGTTGTAAGACAGACTCTCGCCACAGCTAACATCAATGTCCTGCTCTGGCCTGCTCAGTCGCAAGACTTGAACCCGATTGAGCATGCATGGGATATGCTACAGAGAAGAGCTCTGCCGAATATGGAGGGTATCCAGTCGCAAGAAGACCTTTTTTTGTTGTTGCAACGAACATGGGCGGCCATTCCACAGCGTGATTTGGATGAACTCATTTTGAGTATGCCAAACCGATGTTCTTGTGTTGTTAGTGTTCGCGGTAGAAACACGGATTATTAATTGTTTAAGTTACCCAATAAAATTTTAAAGAAAACTGTTATTTCAGTCTTTTTTTCGAACTTTAATGTTAGTGGTTCAAATGTCAAAAATCCCTTTATTAGGAAAATGGCAAATTTCTTTATTAATGCAAAGGTGACTTGGTTTATCGTTACTGTGACAAACGAAAACACTTTATTTGATGAATCCTTAAAGAAAATTTTAATTAATATCAATCAGGAGAAAAGTTATTGCAAAAATATATGTTGATCCCTAGACACTTTTGATGTGTGTAGATGAAATTTATTTAAAAAGGAAGATAGTTTCAAGTGTAAGAAACCTTTTTTTTATAATGGAAAGAAATAGATTCAAATCAAATCAAATTGACTAAAAAGAGAATTTGTCTAGAAGACAGGATAGAAAAAAAAAAACAAAATTTATTTGGACACACTTACAATCAGTAACCCTGAAAAATTCAAGTTGAATGACCAACACACGACACAAACAAAAGAATGTACAAGTCCATACCTCTGATGTGGGAGGCGTCTATCACCTACAGTGAGATGCGACGATGTCTGTGGCGGTACAGTATGGTCATCAGCTCCACTAGTGTTGACGCAGACGCTGATGCTGATGCCGCCGACCTCGCCCCCTTCAGCCTCATCAGCCCCTTCGCCTTCCTCCTCCTCGTATCTGCCAAGTCCACCCATTTCTAGGCTACAGTACAAACGGCTGGTGAGTAAGGATCAAGTTCAGGACGCTCACAAAAGCTATAAGCTCAGGCTGAAGCAAGCTCAGCTCGTCTTGCCATGCCTTGCTGGTGCGGTGCGCTTGAGTATTTGGTTACCGCTGAATAAGTCCTGTTGTTGGTTTTAGTATTGTTGTCGCTTGGTCCATTAATTTTTGGGTCTAAAGGAGCATTGACAGGATTCGCAATTACTTATATAAATTATTAGAAATAAAAGTTGTCCTTGTTTGACTGTTATTTTAGTTTATTTTGGAGGATTGAAGTCTTTAATTTCACTTTTATTAAATGAATTATTGAAGCCAGAAAAAATATTTATTTTGTATCATCGCTGAAGCGATATTTTCTGTCTTGCAAGTAGTTTTCCAGTTGAGCGAACCCAGCAAAGTTTGATCTACGACATTTAATATCACCGCTTGGGCACACAGATCGGAGAGTTTGCAATTTGTGGGGTCGCAAATTATTGAGACCAATATGTCGTAACACACAAAGTTTTGGGATGGAGAAGAATTTTTTTTAATAATGTGTATCTTACTATAAAAGCTCAAAGTAGGGCAAATCCTAGGAGTTACTAGGAAGACCTAAATTTACTAAGTTTAACGGTTAGAGTGCGAATTGTTCTGTGATAATTGCAAATACTTATCTAGCTGTCACTCGGTTGGTGTTAAGCTGTAACTCAAAGACACGTAAATGTTCAAAAATACATATTCATAGATGATTATTAATATTTAGGAATAAGTGACGTCAGCAGGCCCCACTCTTGAACTTTGAAGCTTTTACCAATTCTTATTTATTTGAAAAGGTTAACTAAAATTACGTGTTCATCTTTTTTTGTTATTGATCTCACTTGATGGTAAGTGATATGTGGTCTAAGATGCAATGAATAGAATAATCATTTGTATACAAATAAAAATATCTTATTGATTAGGAAAGCGAATGATTGATTGATCCGATTAACTTCAGGTAAATTTTACAATTCACAGCGCATACCATAAGATTATATGGATGATCCTATGGATAGGGCTTTTACAGTAACAAAGATTTATTGCGGATAATGTTCCGTTGAATTGTTTAGCGAGATTGGCACACGAAAACATTTCATGGATAATGTAGTCTTCGTATTCAATAAATTTCTTCGAAGATGTCTTCCACGTTGCTTATGCTTGATGGTAATTTTTATGTGCTTAATATTGCAGTATGATTGCATTGTAAGGCTATGTAATAGCTTAGCAGTGCGAGCCAGTAATAAAAATATAATAGCATTTCATATATCACCCTGCGTCTAAAATGTAAACCCAATCAACACAAAATTTTTCAGTAATCTTTCCAATTGAAATTTCTTCTTAAAACGGAATTATAAAATTAAGCTGCAAGATCTCTCGATCTATTAATATTTTAGTCTATCTGTTAAATTCGTTAGATCTGTAAAGTCAAAGAACATGCAAACGTAAGATTAAATAAAAGAACCCAAACTTTGAGTTGACTCCGTTTAGAAGCTCAGCTAATTTATTTTATTATGATACAATCACAGCAATAGTTACAAATGTGCTTTAAATGCCCTCCACCATTCATAATTCTACCTTTCATTGCAAGCAACGCACAAATCCGCTCCGTCTCCTAAAGGATCACTCACCGTCTCTGAATCAAGTTCTCCATGATGATGTAGTCATCTTCTTCGGCGCCACGGAGATGCTCTTTCTCCATAAAGAGTGCAAACTCAGGGTTGGACATCTCGCTGGCGTGACGACGACGGACAGAAGGAGACGCTGCTCGGGCCGGTGATAGGAGGCGAGAGGTTATTGGTGTTCTGTTGGAAAAGTGTAAGTATATGAATATTTGAGGATCGAAATTAAAGTAAATCCATACTAATATTATAAATGCGAAAGTCTGTTTGTCTTTCTGTCTGTCTGTTACGCTTTTACGGCTAAACCACAGCACCAATTTGGTTGAAATTTGGAATGAAAATAGTAGTAAGACTCCGGGTTAAATATAGGCTACTTTCTTCTTTTCAAAAAACTCTTAGATAGTTGAAATAGAGGATGAAAGTTCGCACGAGAAATCTAAACAGCTTAACCGATTTTAATGTTTTGGTTCTCTTTTGTTCAAATTAACGCGGGTGAAACTGCGGGGCACAGCTTGTACTAAATTAAATGGTCATAAAATGACAGGTAGTCTACAAAACTGCGCCGCCATATCGCTACGTATTTTTTTAATAACAATTAAAAATATGCTCCTCTTATTACGTTCTGAATTATCAATAACGTATGCGATATGACCCCTATTGTACACTAGTTTTTCATTTTTGTATCCATAGAAATATTGTAAAGTATACAATAAAGTATATAATAAATAAATAAACGTATAATATACCTATAACATAATCAACCTTCTATTGCTGGGACACAGATCTTCAGGAATCGGCCATAAACCACCGCGTTGGTGGACTTTGCTCCTAGAAAATGTCGGTATCCTCACGATATATTCGTTAACAGCCGTGATGATGATGAAAATTACACAATAACTAAACACTAGGCCAGTACTACTTTACCACAAACCCATGGTATATAAGGTTTAATTTACTTACCTCGGTGTATGCGGCGGTGAGAAGAGTCCATACACGGTCTCCAGTTCATCAGTGATGCTCGTGTACTCGTGCATGGCCAACAGAAGAGACCTTGGTGCACCACCTACTCGCCTCTGGCCAGTAGGCATGCCCGTAGCACCACCCGTTGCCTCCCAACCGGATTGACGACCTGCCATAACAAATAGTGGATGGTGAAAAGTCACATTTCATTATCTGTTGAGCTTTTTTCCGGCTATGTTGCGGGTCGGCTACCTGTCCAGTCGAACGCAACTGAGTACTGTCGTTTTTAATGGAGCGACCTCCATTCGATCTGACGTCCATAACTCAGTAGCTAGGTTAAACAACGATACCCTTTGTCAAGACTGGAGGCAGATTTGGCTTCTTTGGCTTCTGACTACACATAATGACTATTATCATTTAGCCACAAGCTCCTCGCAGTTAAAAGAGACAACTGGCAAAGAAACAAGAATTGCGAAAAACTCTGAGTACCTGACACATAGAACGCTTAAAGGACTATAACATTGTTCTCTTTTAGTAAAGTATCACTAGATATACGCACTAGTCCCGGTGACGGAGTTGTGCACGGAACCAGCGTCGACGCCGGAGTTGTCCGGCTCGGAGTGCGTCTGACTGTGCTGGCGGCGCGGGGCCAAGTGCTGCGCCGAGTAGTGGCCGCCCATACCGCAGTCGTTGCCGCCCTCCGAGCGCCTGGTAATAATAATATCACCTCGTTTTACACCTTCGACTATTTGGTAGTGAGGGTCTGTCATTGGAAGATGTGCTGACTTCAAACAGTCAATATCACATTTGAGTGTAACTGATAGAATTTGATTTTTTTGGCGTAATTGCTGTTTTCCGATTTTATTAGAATATCTTACAACTTGGAATCAGCCCATCTTCACAGAAAATTAAAATAATAATGTTGCCACAAGACAGCAAATTTATGTGTGCAGTGGCAGTTTAGTAGATATAGGTCTTTTTGTTGAAAAATAAATTAAAGTTGTTATAGCTTTTGAGATTAGTAAGTAGTAAGTAGTGAGAAGACAAGACAATCGAAAATACAACAGAGAACAACAGTGACGTTAGAAGATGAAATAATTGTAGTACTGTAAAGTTTGTAGATAAAGAAATTTGGAGTTAAGACGAAGCTTACCTTATACCAATTATTTTAATTACACCAGAAAATAAAAATGTTGAAGATAATGATAGCCATAATATTGCAGTACATACTTTCCAAGTTGGCATAATATGACATTTTATGGAAAAGTAACAGCTGCTCAATATAAATTAATAAAATAGCCAAATAGAAAGATCAATGTAGGTATGGCTGAAGTAAGATTTCATTTGTGTAGAGATGTACAGAAAATATACAGACAGAATGCTTAAATAAAATTGCGACACATTAAAAACCATGTTGTGTGTCTGTCGGAAGTAGTGCTTGTTAATTGCTAAACATATTGATATCGAGCGTGTACATAAGCTGTAGATAAGTGAATGTTTATTATACAGTTAGGCAACTACATCTAACTACATTCGCTAAGAAGCTAAGCCAATCGCCAATGACTCTATTTGACTTACTGTTTCCACAACCGTCTCCTAACAGATGCAAGAAGGTAACAAAAAATAAAATTAAAAACAATTATGGCGATGATAATTTTGGTTTTATACAAATAAACACACTGTTTGCCGATTTTGTGAATGAAGGTTAAAGAAATGAATGAGATTTGGTGGCTGTGGAAAATATAAATGAACATTTAATTGTATTCACTAAAATCGACAACCTTTTGTTAAGGTTCTTGAGTTTTGTAGTAATCTTGTATTCCTGTTTAACGTTATTAAAATAATATATTTTACATAATATAGCTCATCATCTTCCTGCCACTATCCCATTTACTTAGGGTCAGCGCAACATGTTTTTTTGCCCCTATTAGATGTCACAACAACATTTACTTCTTTTACTTTCATATCATTCTTCACATAATCATCCATCTTTCTTTGGTCTTCTTCTATTTCTCTATCCATGAACTTTCAAACCCTCAACCCAAACATTCAAATCACTCTTTTTGTCACATACGTGTCATCTCTCCTCATCACGTGTTCATACCAAGATAGGCGGCCTCCTTTAAATTTTTTCGTAATTGCGCCACTTTCAAACTTTCTATTATGTACTAATTTCTTATTCTATTTATTCTTGAGATTACCTATTATCTCAAAATTCGTTGTTATAACAACATAGATATTTAAATCCATAGCGGCCAAAACTCTAAATATAGTTCTTCCAATAACAATGAAGTAATGGTTAATGAGAATGGCAATCGAGAACAAAAGGTAACGCGTTCATGCTTGACGATAAGACATGGGGCCATCTGAGATGGCACTTCCATTGAAGTTGTATTGGGAAACTCATATGTAATGTATTGGTCGTAATTTGGTTCTTCAATGAAAATGAATGCACATGCTCCTTTGAATTCTTTGCGTGGATTTGATGATTCTATCGTTTTTAGCTTACCTTCAGTGACATGGACTTGGTGCCCAGACTATATTGAGTAAACATGTTTAGTGATATTTAGTTAATTGTTCAAAATGGGCTTATTTACATATTATTAAACACATGTACTTATTTTTTACGATACAAGTTAATACAAACTACGGCCTGAACATTACCGAAACTAGTATTCAACTCAAATTAGTTTCAGAAGCTTTTATATCACTTGCTTCTGTGTATTGTAATGAAAGTTTTGCAAAGTCAACTCAAAATATTGCTTTACTTAAACTTTAAAATTATGAAATACGCGATAATTTAAAGTCATCTGCTTGCTTACCGTCTCGTGTTGGCAGTACGTCTAGTTCCAGCGGAAGTGGTGCGCGGGCGCAGGCTTTGTAAATCAGATGGTACCTCGCGCACTTCTGGCAAGAAAGCGTCATCGTTCGACGAAGCTATTAGACGAGGATGCGGGTAGATATCTATAAAATTAATAAAGTGAGAGTTTGTGCAACGTCAAGATAAAATAAATGTAAACATACGAAATATTTGGGAAGAATTTCCTATTTCCTAATCTTCTACTACCTTCCTACCTACCTTTCTTCTCATCACTCGGCTCCGTCCTGTTACTATCTGTGGACCTCTGCCTGGCTGGCGTAATGGGCGGCTGTGCCTTGATCACAGTGATATTCGGTCCCATGTGTCCTTCCCCAGATGATGTGGATATTGAATCCGCTTCTGGTTCCTTCTCTATGGCGGTTTCAGGGCCAGATTGAGGCATTTCATCCTGGTAAATGAGCATTGAAGATATAGGAAAAGCCTAATCATATAAAATTCTAAGCGTATAAAGAAAATGGAATGAATTATACCTTGAGTTTTAACAGTTTAGTTTATGATTTAAGAATAATAAAAGTGTTACTTCAAGATTTTGTAGCTAATCAAAGTTCTAATTAAATTGAAAGGTGGAAATGAGAAAGCCAAGTGAGACTGCGCCGATAAGCCAAGTTAGAAAGCCAGAAGTGCGGACATTGTTAACGCGTGATTCAAATTCATTTTGAAAAGCTTTAGTATATGCAGTAATTAATATAGTTTGCATTGTATGAGTATTAGTAGTAAGCATAATTACTTAAAAACTCACATAAAAGTAAAATAGAAACACTACACGATTATGAACCTGCAGAGCTGAATAATAAAGTAATAAAAAATCTGCATATATTACAAAATTATAGAAAAGTCATTGAAATATTTCACGGTGCTGTCCCACACGACACAAAAGCATTTTTACAGTACTTACTCGAAATAGCTTTCAATTTCTGAATACTAATTGTAATAGCCAATTAAAATACCTACAACCAGCACGCTGGCTGTCCAAACAAATGAACGGTACCCTCGCGCCGAGGAAGTTTGTGAACCAACAAACTTATAGGAAAGTTAGACAACAAAATATAAATTGTAGTAATACTACGTGTACAGAGGCTATTCCAGTTCTGCTAATTAAAAAGCTTTAATACAAAGTTGCATTTGTGCACGCAGGAGATAATTCTGTTTAAGTTTTAGGTGGATCTCTAGAAGACGCTCCACCTTAGTGCGCTAAATTGTGACAGCCAAATAGTTAGAACTTGCCTGATGTACAACCGATATTTCGCCATCGTCCTATAGTCGAAACAAATAATTTGTGTCATCATAATTCATTGGCGAAAGTAGAAGTTTAAAATAAGATACCAAGACTTCTGAATAGGCAAAGATGCTTTATAAATTTTAATCTGTTAAATTATCTTCTAAGAATATTTGCACGCTTTCACCAAAATGATCCTGTTGATGCTTCAGACGCAGATTCTAAGACAGGTTAAGGTTCATTTATATAGCTTACACTTTCGTCTACAGTAATCATTGGTTCTTTGTCATGGCCTATGTAACCCGTGCAGCTAGTGCGCGGCCGGTGGCCGTGAGGGGTGCTTACGTCGGAGGGTCGCGACCGCTCGTCCTCCTCTTGCACGGGGCGCACAGCAAACCGCGCCACGCCCGTGTCGCTGTCCGACAGCACCTGCCGTGACGTCACACATAGCTACCCAACTAGCATTTGGTTCAACGACATCCGGAGATTTGGAAGATGATGAAGGTTTGTGGCAAACTTATGTGGACCTTACGAATTGGTTTTTATTCCAATTGCTTTACAATTTATTGTATTCCAAAATTTACATACAATAATCATTGTGTAATTTATGTACAAAGGCTTTAACTTGTAGTAGATATTTCACAAGATCTGTAATTTTGTCAATTACATAGGCTGAGTGCATAAATGCACTATTAATACTACAATCAACTGTTACGACCAACTAGCTAATTTTTACCCCTTTTACCACGTTCGAATAAGTTTAAGGATTATTTTACCACTCCCAAGTTCAGAAATCTAGCCAAAAGTTCCTTACTAGTTATAAGCATGTTATAAGTAATCTTTTTATTCAGCTTTTGCATTGTGCCTATTCGGATATTGTGAAAGAAGCCATGAATATCTCAACGAATCTTACTATGAACTATATGAAGCAATTTTATAAAAGCTTCAATTTCATAGCTTTGAATAAATATTTGCAAAATGGCTTTGTTTTAGGGCAATAAACTTAAATAAATTAGATTTGGAATACTAATTAAGCACCAAGGACTTAACTGTAAAATCTTCGTTTTAACATACAGATAAGTAAAAAGTATTTTTGGTGTTATTTCCGTTTCATTCTTATAAAAATAATAATGTTTAATATTATTAAATGATAAATTACGATCAGGGAAGGTAAAAACGACGTACTTTTCACAATATTATATCACCTACCTTTTGCTTTTTCCCAACTTTCAGTTCTTAGTCTAATAGCATGCAGCTGACCATCAGTATTTTATATGGAGCCTCTTGGCAAGACTGGTCTTAGATTTTCTGACTTCTCACTTCTCATAACGACTTTCATGTGACAGACGACTGAATATGTACATATAACAGCTGGGACCCCACCTGAATATGTCTACATGCTCATTCATTCACAGAACAACCTCGCGTCGTTAACCATAAAGATAAGGCGTACAGTTGCTATTCTTAAAGCCACGAGCTCCTTCAACTTACTAAATATACACACATTCGACATAAAAACCATTAATAAGGCAAAATCACAGAAAGTAATTTTAGTTTCCATTTCAAAATCACAGCCACATTTCGCGGGAAGGCAAACAAGAAGTTGTGAAGTTACTGCCACAGGTATAAAATACAATATCATACAATTTGCAGAAGTAAGCCACAGTTTTCTTGAACTCAAAGTTGTTAATGCACGAGGCAGTTATACTATATGTCTAAGTTGACTAAATTGAGCTTAAATTTATAATTCATAGTTTAGATTACATTGTATATTGATAGGTGTAAATCTCCGAATGACGCTGAACCAAATACACTAAAGCGAATGCAGACTGTCAGATGTTTTATAGACTTTCATATACAGGGTTATTGGAAATACGTCCCGATCCTGTTAAGGGCGTGTAGATGAGGTCATTAACTAACAAATAAAATGTTCCGCCGTCAAAATAGATTAGTGATTTTTAGGAGAAAAAAATATTTAATTCATAAGACGTTGCAAAAATCATAAAAATAAAATAAGTATTGGATCTCTTTTTTCAAAAGTACGGAGGTTTTTAATTGTTTTATGTTTTTTTTTATTATGCGCAACTTAATTCTTTAGCTATTTAATAAATAAGAATGCTAAAACGTGTTTTCGTTTTTTTTAATAAATTTTTAAAAGAGATAAAGTCCTATTTTGTTTTAATATTTAAATAAAAAAAATTTCTCGATAATGGTATATTTTAGGCCTAGAAACTTAGGGTTGATTTGTTAGTTAATGACCTCATCTACACGCTCTTAACAGGATCGGGACGTATTTCCAATAACCCTGTATACATCATATAGTAATACTTAATTTTAGGGTCAACCCTCAAAATAGGAACTTTATAAAATATCCAATGTAGTGAAAAAAAAAAATCGTAAACATTTGAGAAAGTCTGACAATCCGTTGATTAGATGGGGTACACAAACATTTAATGAAAGACAAAGTCAAAGTTGGCATCAACGCAAACATCAAAATAATTATCATGCTAATGATAAACATAAAACGTTGCAATTAGTGTTCTCAAGCATTCTTGTCGAGGTCGAAATCAAACACATAAAATTAATAGAAACATCAAAAAACAAAGACTGATTTAAAGCATTAAGTGATATGGATTTAGGTTAAACTTTGCACCAGATGTAAATTTTTACGATCATGAAAAGTTTACCTTTATGATAAAATTATTTTTTAAATTGAATGATAAAACTTTTTATTGGGTTCGAACCAACAAAATAAATATAAAAATACGTATTAATGAAGGTATGCAACAAATACCTACAACATTATTTAATTCACAGTTTATTCTATGCCATATAAAGATACCAATAAATAATACTAACACATCTTTTGTATGATAATATTTTACACAATCCTAACGCTACTCACCTCAGATCTATCGCTAGCAGTTCTTAGCCTGGCGGCACCAGCTTGGAAGGTTGGTGGAGGAGGTCCCAAGGTATCGGTGGACCCTCGATTCACTAGCGATGGATGTGTCGCCATGAATCGGTGGATCACAGCTAAGTGATTCATCGTCTGCTCTGCCACGTCTTCTAACTTTCTTAACCTAAATTCTACACTCTGGAAATATTAAATGTAAGTTATTTTTTTTACTCTCGTGATATTTAAACTGCGAATTCAAACGCTCAAAACTACACTGTTGACATTTACCTGAACCGATTGTATTTGGCAATTAGCTTTTTGATTCAAGTCTTCCATTTTGGTTGTGATATGTTCTACCCTATCAGTTGTGTTTCTCACTCTCTCTTCTATAGAATTTGACAATTTAACTTCCTGAAAATATTATTCAGATTAATTCACTGAAATAAAAACATTATTAGATTTTATTTGTCTATTAGATTCCATACTTACTTGTTCCCTAAAATACCCTTCAACACATTCCTCCTCAAAATCATAAAGTCTTTCCATATCTTCCTTCTCTAAAAATAATTTGAGCCCATTGTCATACTGAAACCGTTTGTGTGACACGTTTCTCGTCACCCACTTGCCTATTGCGTATATGTGACATAATGTTATCAACGGAGGTGGCAACACCGGTTTTTGTTCATACTCCATCACCACTGTGAATCTTTGGAACATCCATACCTGAAAGTTTAGTTGACTGATTTAGGTTGAGGAAACTCAATAATATGTATATTTTATTTATAATCGAATTATTTGAATATTTTTTAAATAGATAATTTGAAAAATAATTTAAAGGTGAACTGAATGCAATCAATTACATTCAAATAGCAGTGTTACAAAAAATATAACTAATGCAGACGTATCTGATTGCAAAGTAGTCGAATTCAAATATAATCCTGAATATATTATTCATATATTCGATAGTCACGCAATGAGAAACGTCTGCCATGCAAGTTAGAATCAATAGTGAATGACTAGGGAAACGATTCTAACAAAATACGAGAAAAGCAAAAATGCATATCATTCTTGCGACATCAGTTACCCGTACCAGCACTTACTTTAATTCTATGTTTACATAAATAAGATAGTAATACGTCAATACTATCGTAAACTATAAAAAATAGTGGTATTGTAAAGTTAGTAATAATAACATTTTACTAAATAAGATATTCATTATTATTTAAGTAATATCTGCAACATTAATACACAATCGAAGGAACGTCTTATCTTGAAAAAATTGATGAATGCTAAAATGTTCTTACTCTGGTACGGACAACTAAACAAGCAAACAAAGAAAAAATAAAATAAAAAACCTGATGCGAGACTTCATTGACTTCATTAAATATATTGTTGAAGACGGCAATAAGTAGGTTTATGAGTAAAATGTTCGCGACGAGCAAGTACATGGTCATGACGACGGGCGTGATCCACCTGCCGGTCACACACCTGGGCTCTCCGGGGTTGTTCCCGCACTTGGGGTCGATCTCAGGAGCGAACACCTCGCCATACAACATGAAGTAAGGTTGGAAGAATATCTACGGACAACGGGAGCTCAAACTAAAATTTCGGTTAAAAATAAAATGGGGAATAATAAAAGAAAAAGTAAAATAATATTTGATTCATTACATTACTGGGAAACTAAATACTTATCAACTTAATAAACTAAAACTACCCAGGTGCTAATCTACTTATGTATTTAACTACTGTCGACCATTCCACTTTGTAGTAGAAGCATTTCTCTTTTATTTACTAGATCTTGCTTTCATGAACCCGATTAAAATCAATGCCAAAGTACAATATAAATACCAACAAATACTGTGGAACTTTTAATACCTCTAAACATAAAAGCAAATATACTGAATGCAGTGTGACAATCTACGGTCTACAAAATAAATCCTCGTACTCCAACCGTGACGTAATCAAATCTCGCAACAGGCACTATAACAACATCGAAACTACGACAGTAAACGAGTTTGCCGCAAACCTGATGCGACACACCGTTGACTTCAATGAAGATATTATTGAACACAGCAATGAGAAGGTTGACAAGTAAAATGTTGGCGATGAGTAAGTACACGCTCATGACCACAGGGGGGACCCAGTGGCCGACGCGGCAATCCTCAAGGCCGGGCAGGCCGCAAGGCGGGGCCATTTGCTCGGCGAACACTTCTCCGTATAGCATGAAGTATGGTTGGAAGAAGACCTGCAAATGTTAGTAGATATTTTGGATGGTATATTCGATTATGGTTTTGTTAGTTTTCAATTAATATGAAATATTATTTCTGTAAACAAGTAATAAATTATTTCAAAACATAGGTAAACTGTCAGCTCATAATGTTCCATTAAAAGTTACTTTTTTTTATTGACTTTTTTTTAATTAAAAATAGGTTCGCGTTTGACCACCATCTCACCTGATGATAAGTGATGATGTGGTCGAAGATGGAGCACGCTTGCCGAGAAGTAACCTATTCACTCTTGACTTAAAGACTCCCAGGTAATAGCGATCAGGAAACACAGATTCCGGCAGGGAATTCCACTCCTTAGCCGTAACGTATTGCATAATTAATTCATACTACGAGCTATTTATATAAACATAGTACGCGAACTTGTATAGTTATGCTTTTCATGCAGGAGTGCAATGCAATTTATGAGTATCTTCTTATCTGTTCGTTTAATTGTTTAAGACATCTAATCTCTTGCAGTATTTTCAAATAAAAAAACATCAGTTTAATCTAAAAAATCTAGCGTTAAGTAAAATTCCAACTTACTTCTCTGATGAGATGCCAGCTCGCCTCCTCATCCGGATACAAAATGGCTTGTCTGGCCACGCCGAAAGACATTAGCACCACCAGTAATAGCACCACGAAGTATATCATGTTTTTTACCATCTTACCCATCATTGTGACTAGAGGACCTGTTAAGGACAATTAATTAGTAATAAATGATATTTATTTTAAAAATTGCTCATAAAAAATTTTAAACTGCATTTTCAATCAGATAAGGCCAGTGTGTCCGATCTGACTACCCTGAGAAGAAACATCGAAACAAACTCAGAGGACGTCTCTTTTGAAGTCCATACAATCTGTATTGCATAAATCATGTGAGAAACATGTTTGCTAATATCTAAGGCGTTTTTTAAACACACTTGTTAGCCTGTTGGTAGATGGACTCTATGACTATTATTATAATTAAGGCAGTTTTCTGAGAAACGTTAACATTTTGATAAGAAACAGGAAGAGCTTGAGTAAAATAAAAATTGACAGTTCGTCGTCGCACGAGCTCCTTAAGGTTCTAAGTTGAGCTACGCGATAACTCACAAATGCTTGAACTGTTTGGACGAGCCTGCTCAAATCTGTGTGATTCTGTTCTCTAAAGGGCGCCACAGACATAAACCTACATGTCTCTCATATGATTTGATCACTACAGATTGTATGGACTTTAAAAGAGACGTTGACCTCTGAGTTTGTTTCAGTGTTTCTTCTCAGAGTAGTCAGGAAATGCGGGCCTCATCTAGTTTACATTTACGAAAAAAAAAAATGACGTGTGAAAGTGTTATTTATAACCTACTTGCAAAATAAACATCAATATTTCAGTTCTTACCTAAGTACTTATTAACACCCAATATATTCAATATCCTTAAGTACCAATAAATAATATCGACGCAGTAGATGACCCGGCCCACGTCCATGGACACGGATCTCAGCCTCAGGGTCAGACCCACTAGGAAGAATATGATGAAACCCGCGTCGTACGTGTTCCACAGATTCCACGCCCATACGCTGAACTTATGCCTAAAAGAAAAAAAAAAACTGCTTAATCTTTTGATAAATATTCCTTCTTTAAAATGGTGGGAAAGTCATCAAATGACTCCTCCCACTGTAGGTGGAGCGGAAGGCAGTGTCAGACTGCTACTGACTGAAAACCCACCCTGCTTTTTCAGTTGCCCTTGCGTTTCGACGTGATAAATATCCCTAAATTTTATTTGATCAACACGCTGCATAAAGTTGGTGCCGTGGAAGAAGGACAGTTTTCTGGTGTGAGATGCAATCCGTATCCAAATACGATGAGCTCTGCCGCGCCCCTAGGTTTGCTAAGCTTTTCCGCAGCACAAATAAATGTAGTCTTAAAGCAGGGGTGTCAAACTCAATTTTGCAGAGGGCCATATATTAGATTTAGAATGTGTAGGCGGGCCAGGTTCAAATAAATAAACTAAAACATATTTAATTATTTTAACATCTTTATTATTTAGCGTCGAGTGCAGTCTAAAATCTCTAAAAAACAAGATTAATTTATCTGTGATATATTGTGATCGCGGGCCGTATCGAAATGGCCCGAGGGCCGGATTCGGCCCGCGGGCCGTATCTTTGACATGACTGTCTTAAAGGTAACCAGTATCTGCCCGCGGCTTCGCTCGCATGAAAAGTATTTTTCAGTAAAATATACAGAGTTGATACGACAGAGGGGCATTAAATTACACTACGTATACTATACGTGTTTAGTGTTAATTCGATACAATTAAAAATTAAAAAGCGCCAAAAAATTTTTTTTTTTTTCAAACTAAATTGCTTACAAATTAGAGTAAAACGCAACCACCCTTTGTAAATAAATGTGACTGACCTTAAATACCTAGGTAACAAAGTGCCAACGTAGTGCGGCGTGTGTTATCTCTTGTCTTGGTCAGATTTATCGCTTTAAGGTGCATCTCATCAAAATCATTTGCGACTAAACTTCTCCTATTTAATTGATTTTTGGTATAGAGCTTGAAAATGGTACCTAGTATACGCAGTTTAAAGGAAAGCCCCTCGGTCGTATCAACTCTGTATATCATCCGAAAACACTACATCGATCACCGACCTATATTATTCCTGAGAGACAAAAGCTAATATTTTTGCTGAAAAAATACTTTTCGTGTGAGGGAAGCCACAGACAGAAGCTAGTAAGTACATTTATAATAAAAGTCCGTCATTTGACCGGATGCTAATATTGTTCCAGGCAAATATAATAACGGAAACTTAATTAATATTCAGTTTAATTACCGGAATATGTCTCCCATACCCCGGAGATTAGCGGCCACCACGAATTTGCAAATAGAATACTAATTCACTATTGCTAGGATTAATGATTGATCGCACTTTTGCGTAGGCGATTAGGCGAGTTTTAATTTTACTGCAACTTTCGTTGCATTTATTAGGGTATATTTGAATTTATATAAGTTTTCCCAGGGCAAAAAGCCTATATCCTATTCAAAAGTAAAAACTTTCTTACTTTCTCAGCTCCGAATTTTATTTTAGCATGATTGTAGTAGTAACATATGTATATTATCCGCCAGATAAGAAAAAAATAAAAGTCGTTAACACCCGTCTACCAATGTATTCCAATATTTCAAAACGATACGAAAAAAATGTAAAGGAAGTGTCGCTAACACGATCATAACAAACGTATCGCGGTAAGGGGCGTCCTTGACGCGTTCACCAGGAATGAGTTACAAACCTTTTGGCCAAATCCATATTCAGTCGTATTTATTTTGGAAGGTACTTACTCAATGAAACTCAAACAAAATTCGAAGTCAAATCATTTATTTCAAATAATAATAATATGTAATAATGAAGAAGACGGAAATAATACGTTTATTGTGTCCAAAAGTTACATACAAACAATTTTGGGTTTGGAGTCTTCATTTAAGCAAAAAATGCCTGTATTATAAAACTCCACTGCTTCACAACAGTAGGTACTTACTTAAAACACAATAAAAACAGTACATGTAAAAGTAAGTACTTTTGCATATAAAATATCTAAAGTTAAGATTCACCACTTAATATTTACAATGTTAAATATAAAGTAATTATGTAGGGGAAAGTGGGGTAGATTCATACAAGGGGCACCGTCATACACCAAACATATCTGATGTTAGGCGCACATCAATAGAATGACTTATGCGTGTATGCGTAGCTTACTTTTGTGTATGGTTGCTCACGGAGTTTGAAAGCAGTCGGTGTGAAACGCGCGTCGGTGTGACACAGAACGTGATTCGGCCAGGCATAAGTATTTTTATAAGCTCACTTTAACGTCTTTTTTTTTAATAAAAGCTGCCCTCTAGATTATTCAGTTCTATTTTATTTAAAAGATAATAGGGTCAAGTTTGTGAATTAATCTGACAATAATTTTATATATGCTTGCTTTTTTTCTAGAAATATTTTGATTTCATTTTCTTGTGATGGGGTAGACTCATACAGGAGTGTACGGGGCACATTCATACAGTATGAATGTGCCCCGTTTTTTGTTTGTTTATAAAATTATACCATAATTTTGTTTTGCAGAACGATTATGTTCAGAAATTACAAGAAAAAGGGAACTAGGAGTGGAGTGGTGGACGAAGAGGCAATTTTTAAAGCTATCGATAATGTTTTGGAAAACAAACTCTCATTTCGGAAATCAGCAGCCAAATATGGAGTATTAATAAATAAGAATTAAGCAATAGGATGTAGATATTTAAAAAGTGATGTGACTGATCAGAAAGACTGTTTTTTTTTATAACTGGTGGGCCCACTTCTTGATCTCGATCTCGCCTGATGGTAAGCGATAGATGAGGTCTAAGATAAGACGAGCGAGCCCAGAAGATGCCTATTTACTCGTGCTTTAAAGGCTGAAAGGTCATAAGTGGCAGGGAACACAAGCCGGCAGAGAATTCCACAGCTTGGCTGTGCGCACAATAAATGTGGAGGAGAAGCGCTTTGTACGACAAGACGGTATATCAACCAAGTGTGGGTAGTACCCAGCCATGCGTCTGGTAGTCCGGTAGTGAAAGGGATATGGAGGAATCAGGTCATGGAACTCCTGCGCACACTCCCCGAAGTACAATCTGTAGAAAACCGACAGGCAAGCAACGGTTCGCCGATGAGTCAGGCTATGAAGCTTGTCCACCAGCACCTCGTCACCTATAAGCCTTTTAGCTCTGCGCTCGATCGAGTCCAATGTAGCAAGTTGGTACTTTGTGGAGCCATCCCACAAGTGGCTGCAATACTCCACGCAGGAACGGACCTGTGCTTTATACAGAATTAGAAGCTGTCCAGGCGTGAAGTACTGCCTCACCTTGTGTAGGATTCCCAGTTTTTTTGTTGCAATCTGAGCTCTGGACTCGATGGTTGAGCCGAAGTTGAGGTCTGACGTCAAGTCCATGCCCAAAAGCTCCAGGCGATTGGTAACTGGCACAGATATACTTCGAAAAGTAGGGTTCAATTCAAAAGGGCTCCTTTTAGCGCTGAAAAGACAAGCCTGTGTTTTGACCAGATTGTCGTCACCCCGTTGGGAAACGAAATTTAAGGTCAAATTCATGCGCTCTACCATGGCCTTTCTGAGTGGCAATTTCGTCGCTGTCAGCGCTAGAACTGGATAAGTATCTCTCTGTGTGCTGTGTGTGTTAGGTTAAGTTAGTTGCCTCGGTGCCATAAAAATAAAAACTAACTATATTTGTCTTTTTTATAATATGATTATGTAAGTATTATTTGATAATAGAGACTAATATTGCTTTTGTTTTCATGAACGTTGTGTTTTGATACTTTGATTTTGATAAATAAATAAACATTTCACGCAAAACTTGTGTATTTTGTCACATGTATGAATCTGCCCCATAGGCTGTATGTAAGTGCCCCGCATGTGGGGTACATTCATACATTTTTAATTTTTTCTTTCAAGTGTTACAAAAAGTCGTACAAATGTAGTTACACAAATTTCATGTTTTTTATATAAAGTCAGATAGTAATACTATTGATTTTTGATGAATCAATAAAGATATCGATACCCGAGAGCATTCTATAAGATGAAATATAAAAACTGTATGAAGCTGCCCCACCTTCCCCTACTTAAGTCCGTCATTAGCCTATTATTTCATAGGTTTAACATTAAAATAATTCAACCAAGCTGCTTGAGGTTCAACGATTCTCTGGCGTCGCCTTTTTTGGGTTGTTGGTGGATCCATTCTCATTTCTTCACTCATTAACAATAACAAAAATAAAACACTAAAACAATTAACAGTAACAAAATAACAACAATTCGTTAAAACTTTCCGAGTATGGAGTACGCTCAGTCAACCCTACACGCAAACCAGATTTGGAATGCTACTCGAGACGAAGGACGCGTTAAGTACATAATAATTACAAAATGGTGGACAGGTAATGCGTCCCTGACTCGCTCTGACGTCACACACAGCGCCGAGAATGAAGGCATAACCCAAAAAATCTAATTTTCTGGTAAGAACTTAAAGATTCGGTTATCTTAATCACTTGTATACTTCTATGAATATAAGTTGAAGCTTAATAAATAAATCCAATTATGGCATGTTCTTGTATTAAAATATAAGTTGAAAACATAAGATATCTTGAAAAAAAAAACACCACAAAAATTATTTTTTAAATACGTAAACAATAGCAATTACATATTTCATTGTTTGAATATGTATATTTAAAACTTAAAAAAATATCACAATCATGTGTTGGGTATTATGAAACTCGACCGATGCATTGTTAGCGACTGTTTTGAATGACGAGCGATCTGTAACGAAGTTTTGCGGACTTTTTGGTACAAGTCGGGTCAATAACTTTTAGTTTTTTCTTATCTGACGGCGATTATAGTACATCTAACCATAAATCTAAATATTTGTATGGATAAGTATCTACAAGGACCTATATTTCGGGACAGTTATAATGTGGAGTAACTGACTGCCTTCTGTTTACAAAAAAGTACACATATATTTATTACTACGAACACGTTGTGATCATAAATGAATTGGGCATACGTAAGTACTTGTGTGGGGGCAGTCGCGCTCTTCGGAGCTGAGATACAATGATTGCTTGTCTCTATGAAATTGAAATTGTTTTTATGAAATATAAAACAAATAGTTAATTTTTTATAGTCTTTGTGTTAGTAGGGAAAAAAAAATGTCCTAAAAACTTGAAATATTCATCCAGTTAAAAGTGACGTAGGAAAAACTGTGAAAGTTTTCAAAGATAAGTTTCAATTCTGAGATCGATCTCAACTATGTTGGAGTTCCTAATTGATAGTCTTGCGAATGATGCTTAAATTAATTGTATGATAAATGGACCCGTCATCTTAATTAAGATGAGGGAAACTTCAATATGAACTAAGGAAGGGGGTCGAAGCTATGAGATAGGGATCACGAAAGTTTTGATTTGATTCTGATTTGACAGCTACGCTTCAGTCGCGTGGATTTTATCACGATAAAAACATAACCCACATTTTTTTACAGTCGGGTAAATACCCTTCAAGCTACTTCCATACCGAATTTCATCCAAATCCACCTAGTACTTTCAAAGATTAGCGAGTTTATACAAATATACTTTTCTGCTTTATTATCTATACTAATATTATAAAGCTGAAGAGTTTGTTTGTTTGTTTGTTTGTTTGTTTGTTTGCTTGAACGCGCTAATCTTCGAAAGTACTGGGTGGATTTGGATGAAATTTGGTATGGAAGTAGCTTGAAGCTTGAGGAAGGTTATAGGCTACTTTTTACCCGACTGCAAAAAAGGAGAGTTATGTTTTTTACCGTGATAGAATCCACGGGAGCGAAGCCCCGCGTGAGTACTAGTATTAGTATAAATTAGGGGAGGCTTTTCCCACGTTAATACTGATCCCATGTAAATTCTAGGATCAGAAGTACGAATAGTACATAGCAGCATGAAGCTTATATGTTGCACTATACTTCCTCTATCTTCCAGTAAAAGTCGCATTACATAAATCGGTTCAGCCGTTCCAGAGATTTTCTCGGAGAAAGACAAGGTAGACAGTTTCTTACATCATCAACAAAACAATAATAACAATAAAAAATATTTGCCAAATAGATCAGGTACATAATTACTAAAATTCCCAGACAAACATTCTTTTTAACTAAAGGTTTTTGATAAGATATACTTACGTATACTAGCGATACCAAAGAAACAATAACTTACCTAATAGCAACAGGTTCGGACGTAATAATTTCCCTTATTTTCTCACATAAGAACGTGAGTATATAACATATAGAATATATCTCGGGCCAAGACGGTATCGGGTCCATCTTGACTAATACTGTATATGTGAACATCAATAGGAACAATATGTAGGCTATCTGGAAACAAGAATACGTACATTAGTTATCTATAAATTGACACTACTATAGGGAAAATATTTAAGTTATGCATATTAAGGATTATGTTTAAAGAATAAATGTTATACTAGATTCTGATTGAGAAGTACTTGATTTGTAAATAAGTATTGTTATATTCGGATAGGAAAAAGAAAAATCGTCGTCAGATAAATATTATTTTTATTTATCACTTTTGCACGTAATTTTTTTCGTAAATCTAAACTGAATGAGGCCGGTGTTTCCTAACTGACTACCCTGAGAAGAAACACCGAAACAAACTCAGGGTTCAGTCTATTTTGAAGTCCATACAATTTGTACTGGTTAAATTATGGGAACCTTGTAGGTTCCAGTCTCAGGCGATCTTTTGAGGAAAGATGCTGTGTGGGCCTATGTAGTATAACATACGCAGAAGTAGAAAAGTAAAATAGATATAAGTTATTAAACTTATATGGTCACTAACAGTATCATCACAACTTTAAACAGGATATTTATCATGTTTATTTATCTAATTCTAATTATAAAATAAAATAGGTACAAAGGTCAAATACATACGTATTGATCTGAAATAATTTTGCTGTAGCAGAGGAATCGCAACGTATAGGTAACAAGGATACAGAATGAAATATACGCAATTATTTCATTAAAAGGTCGTGGAAGGGAATCAAACAATGAAAATGGCCGGATATCGATTTGTCATTTACTGGACACTGCGACAAGGTATCTATTAATAATGTTCATAAATATTATATTGATAGCAACTGGAATTTCACATTGAAGATGATTCTAGTACAACGAGAGTTGGCTGTAATTGATTAGTTAGTAATTTTTCTACGTCGACCTGTTTAGGTTTCAGGTAAATGAGAGTAAGTACTTCTCGGCGCTTAAGGCGTACAAGTTATTTTACATTTCATTTCGCTCAACCGACGCTTATACCTTGGTTACTTGAACTAACTTTGTTTATGTCTCTTAATTTGAACTCAAATTCAGAGCCCTTATTGTCAAAGTGATTAATGCTTAACCGACATCTAATTTGTTGAATTAAAGCACAATATAACGTTTGCATAAAAGGATAAATAAATATATTTATGTATATTTTTCATCTTTCATAGCATCGAAACCTGATACGATTTAAAAAAGAATAACTGTTAACGTTGTTTTTGGTAACGTTGTGTATCTACAATGGCGGTGTAGCAAATTTTACCTTTCCAGTGTTGATATATGTATTTATGGAAAATTAGACGTACAAAAATAGCTTGTGCTTAATTTGAATTAATGAGCTCAGATTCTGTGACTAAACATATTATATTTAGTCACACGTACGTTTAGTTACGTATATACGTATGTTTAGTCACAGAATCTGGTTAAGAAACAAAATGGTTAATGCAGTTGTAGCGTCATGAACGGTAAATATACAGCTTTGAGAAATGTAATTTAGTCTGCCTTTTAAGTAAACTATAGTTGCTAAGTTAAAACTGTATTGCAATTACAAATTCGTTCCATGTGCGCAAAGGGGTCTTTTAACTGGATTTAACTTGTTTACGAATAACATTACGTAATTAACATTTGAATACATTGAAAGAATGTTTAAAATTAACCCTTATTTTGTCACATCATAATAAGGTTAAAAAATAATTACACGGAAAATAATAAAGAAACGAAAGAAGTGGTTTTCAGAAGCTACGGACAACAAAGATATAAAAATGAAATCAGAGAAAATTAAAATAACGATGACAAAAATTATGCTAATCCAACATCATTATAAGGCCACGGTCGGCTCTATTTTGACGGTAATTATTGTTGAGTACCTACGAAGTAATATTAGATTCCATTATTTTTTCTGTTGTAAGTATGAAAAAGGTAAATTTGTGGCTCCTATGTTCTCGGTTGTGTTTCAATTATTCTTATGCTCTATTATTTACTTCGATTATGTATTACTAATGTTTTGGACTATATTTATGCTTACAGATATTAAAAATGTTTCAAATATTTTCTAAATCTGGTACAGTCAAACTTATCTTAGGCGCTCCAGCCAAACAAAATAAAACATAGCTTGAATCGCGACCTAGTTATTATTAATTGATAGAGACTTACTGAAAGAATATCTATTACTTCAGAAATGTAATGAATTTTAATCAATCTTTCATTCAAAATAACCAAAGGTAAGGCTAAAGTAAAGTTATATAACTTTCATACAGAAAGTTATCACAGTGAAAGATCAAATAAGCAATTAGGTACTCACCGAATCGGCCCAGAACTTGGTGATGGGCGCTGTAAAGAACTCATAAATCTTCTTTTTCAGCCTTAGTGGCCTCATCATCTTGTCTTCAGGCGAGTGGGGCTCCGGCAGCTCTCTGTACGAGGGTTCCCACCCTATTTTACCAACTTTCCCGTTCTGATCGACACGAGTTTCGCATTCGGCCCCTGAGCCAATCAACGCCTGCTTGAGTCCAGACAAAATCGTATTTAAACGTTACAACAATATGTGTACACCGAAATAAAATAGAACAAGTCTTGGTAATAGAAAACATTCATAGTAAGCTTGAATTTTATAGTAAACAGTGAGTAGAACAGCTGCGGCATCATTCTCCAAAGACCAGGCCGAAATGACGACGAGTATAATGACTTAATGACAGTACGTTAGATCAAGTTCAAAATTCAAGACGCAAGCATGACAATAAGCGGAATATTGATATTAACAACGCATACAATATCGAATTATAAGCTCACGACACCACATCAAGTGTAAGAGTCGACATTTACAAGCTGAATCTTAATAAAAACATCCATATTTTAAGAATCACAAGACAGTCATAAAATAATTGTAAACTTAATATACTCCAACGATACGGAAGAAAATATAAAAAAATATCTTTGAAATATTGAGACGGCAGCTTGAGATAAGGATTGAAGGAAAATAATAACAAAATCTAACTACGATCCACATCGACATAAATACAAATAATGTGTAACAACAGAATTTTATTGTCAAAGTTTAAGCTTCACCTCGGATTTATTTTAATTAAAAACGATTTTAATTAGTGTCGTCATTATATTTCATGGCGACTCTAAATCGTTGCGAATGTTTAGAATTTTCAAAAGCAACGAGTTTCTTTAGTAAAATTTCTCCTTACAATTTTAATATCGATGTCTGGGTAAATTAGAAAGACGTCGTAAATTGAGCTTCTTTAGAGGGTCGTCTTGTACGAAAATGTTCTTGGAGTGCTAAAATTCAAGGTGAGCTGTAAACGAATGACGTGGCCCATAAAGACGGGCGTAAAGACAGAAAGGGGGGTGAGCTGAGAGGCTGGAATGGAAGTATACGGAGCGCCACGGAAGCCTACTATCACGCCAAGCCATCGACACGCGCGACAGAGATGTTGTCATGTGTGCACTTTGATGTAATACGAACACAAAAAGGTATATCGTGTGAAGTGTAAAGATTTCATGAAGACATATATCTAAATATGACTGTGCCGATAATGATGTCGAACATTAAACTCGGATTATATCATCCAAACATGTATAGACTTGTGCAGTCTGATAGACATTGTGTCCAGTGGAATGTTGTATCTACATGTCTACTAATGTGTAGTACTTTTGTGCGAATTGTGTTCGTATCACAGTAGACCACGCAGGTCTCAAAGACTCGTCTACCTTCGTTACTTTACTCGGCTGTCCAGGCGGTATTATCTTCTTGATAGATAGCGTTCGTCTTTTCGCAACTCCGACCTACATACGCAACAATCACATAGTTTATTCTAATACTATATCTAAGGTCTGAAATAGTAAAATATTACGTATACTTAATATTATCTTCTACTATATGAGTGATCGTGGAATATGTGTGAATACAAAAATTCCAACACCAACAGTTACATGGATTAGTCTCTTCACTCAAAATTTGCAAATTAGTAAGATAGGAATTACTTTCAGATCTTATCAGTTCGAATTTAATACGCTTTTCTCTATAGAAAGTTTCTTTAATGATACCGTCCGAATATGTTAAAACGTAGCAAAGAGACCATTGGATCGTTGTTGAGAAATGTTGTATTATGTTTGCAGTAAAGGTGGCTAAATAAAAGGATATGGCCAACGTGACGTCATACTTCCCAAATGAATATAAAACTAGATGGTGAGCAACAGAACACGAACTCTTACCTCAGCGTCGTTGGGGTCCTTGGTACTCCTGTCATCCTCGATGCTCTCGTTCTCGAGGTGTTCCTCCTCAGTCTGCGGCATCAGCTGCAGTTCTTCCTTCGACTTGAACTCCAGTTGGAGAATGTACAGCGGACACAGCAGGCTCAGAATTACCTTCACACATCACGACAAAGCCGATGTGGCAAAGGAAATGTTCGTCGATGCTAACTCACTTTGACTTAAGCGGTACATGCTATGTTTCTAATTGAAACGGGGTTTCGACGCCGATTATGTGCAAGTGAGATAGCAATTGTTTTTTAATATTAAAATCTTGTGTGCATGTCTATGAGTCGAATTAAAGATTTTAATCTGTCATTAATTTGACACACATTCTTGAAAACAATTATGAATTTGTGAAAAAATCAAATTGGACTTGCATAAATCGGCGTCTTAAACAAAGTGCATGCGAATTTCCAAATGATTATAATATATAAAGCGACTCATTGACACACAGACATCAAAATATATATCTTTACAATCGAGTTCCTCTGTTATTGTCTAAGTTATAATCTAACATCGAAATCTACTGATCGTGCCCTTTACTACTAACAAGGGAGACGTGTTGTATTTATGTCGCACACTTAGAGTGTAGCTCTCTAATTGGACGAATTGATATACGTGGAAAAAAGATGCTGACTACGTATCTACCATTATTTCCCCAAGTTACCAAAACACGTCTCCTTTATTTTCGCATTCTGAAATGTGCGAATGACAAGTCTGTGCGTTAATAAGATGAATGACTAAAAGAAAAGAGATAAAAATATTATTAAAATTGCAATTACCTTAAGGTTTGTGTTTTTCCTTGTTCTGAGACCTCCCATCCATAGGTCGGCTAGTATGATTTGTGAACAAGGGTGTGCTAGTAATGCGCGGTGATTGGCTGCGACGGCTAAGCTAAGACAGGTTTGACCAGACCAGTTCTGAAGTTCACAAGTCAACAGCTGTTGGGCCTGATCATCATCCTGGCGGTAGCAGTAGTCTAGAAGCTCCAATGCTAAAAGACGATGAAGTTTTAAAATTAGTTTTGTAGAAAAGTCGTTAATTGAACTTTACGGTCTAACATATTAGGTGTCTAGCCCTTGCCTCTAGTTTTATTACGCTGTTTAACTTTATAATGGCTTGCAGTATTAACGGTTAAACGTTTGTCATCTAACCTTAAAGTTCACTTTTAACTTGCCATTAATTAGAAGAGCTTCTTAGATAAAGAAAACTTAGCCCGGGGTAAAAGTTTTAATTTGTACGAATATTTTTTTAAAGAGGTCCGCGAATTAAAAATACTTCTTGAGTAAAGTTTAAACGAGTAAGGTTTTACTATTGAACTCAATAAAATTAGTTCGCAACATTCAAGTAATCTACGATTCGTAAAGTTTTAATATAAGTTGAAGGTCATTAATTAAACATGATCAAAATTTCGGTGGTTAAGGAATTATCGATTAATTTATGCTGCGTACTTATAATTTTGACTTTTATTTATTACCTAATTTTACAAGGCCAGTGGTATTTATAATGTACAAACTGTACATGGCATATGTTGCAATGCCACGGAAAGTTTTTATTTTTATTTTTCACTGAATCCTGGCAAAGTTTAATCATAATCTGATTGATGGTTTAAGAACGTATAGAGAACAAACACCCAAAAATGCTTTTATATATATAGCTTAGTATGTAACTATAGAAATAGGAGTTTTATCTGGGTAAAAAGTAGAACAGACAATACAAGATAAAGCTATAAAAACATGTATTATATCAACGTGTCAGCTTAGAAATAAAAGATTTACTAATGAAGAACAACCGTTCAATCTAAAGAGAGTATTGTTAAGAGTATAAAAAGTTTAAGTGTCAATAGCCTAAAGGCTAAGGTGTCGGATTTTTGATCGAGAGGTCACCGGTTCGAACCACACTCATTACACTATTGCCATGAATCCAGACATATTTAGCTTAGTTGGAGTGGTTAACAAGATTGTTAGTAATGTGGGTAGGACCCACATTGCTAGTTCTGTAAACTTACCTTTATTTTCAAACTCTTTCCCATAATGCCTCAGTTCCTCATACACTTCAGTCTCCATATCATCTTCAGCAGCTTCGTGAGCCATTGCCTTGTATAGTTTGCAGGCTACTAAAGACTTAGCTAAAGCCTCCTCACCGTGCGTCCACATCAGTAACGCCATTTGATGCCGTTTTGTTAATACTGCCCACATCTGGGGGTAAAAAGAGCTTAGTTAAGCGGTCTATATTTTTATTATGATGCTAAAGGATGAAGAGGAATGATTGCTAGTGGTTACAGGAACCATTGTTCTAAAAACGGACGAAATATCATGACCAAATCGCACTAGGCCTGTGTGGCCCAGTACGGCAACACAGCCGATTCCCCTCATAGAGTGCAGGCCTTTGTCCCAAAAGTGGAATTGTTATAGGCTGATGATGCCAAATGATGATTGATCTGGATCAGTGCTAACTCCAAGAAAATATCTTCATAGTTTGCAATTTGACTAATGATTATTTTTAACTGTGTCTCTAGATACTGATGACTAAGATCGCTTATAAAATTTTAAGCCTGCATAAGACTTTTCTATGTATAAATGATGTTTGTACGAATGTTATTTGCTAGAATTAAAATATAATGAAAAAACAAAACAGTTGCCTTACTAGAAGCTCATTAAAAGGATAGTCGAAGAGCGCCATCTCAGTGGTGACCGGCATGAAGCCAGTGATGAGGGACAAGCCCCCAGCCTGATGTCTGGTGAAGGAGGCACTGTTCCGGTGGACGTTCACACTCTTGTTCATCACCTTCGCGTAGATCGGACGGAACTTGCGTCTTGTGTAGTAGCACCTGACAAAAGTAAAATAAAGATAGCAGGTACCTACATCGTCTCTCCAGGCATGTGATCTAATAGGCGATATACAGAAGGTTCTGGAGTGGTCTTTTAAGGGGTACCGGGACCCTTTCTATGTGCTGATGCCGATCACCAGGGTGGGTTTAGTGAGGTAGAAATTCCACACTCCCTGGTCTTTCCCCAAAGACCAGGCGCCTTTTAAAGGTAACCCCCGATAACAAAAAAGGTACCTACATATTGCATACCAATGAAATTATGTTTGAAGTTATAGTGGCAGTAGTAGTACGAAGGTTGTCTATAAGAGATTGCTCTTTGCGACCGCCTATTGTAAGCTCGGTTTGTTATTTGTATCCTTGTAAATATTGTAAGGTGTGCAATAAAGTTCTTTTTGTGCAGAGACGACAATGTCCTGGGCAATGGCCGCCCTCAAATCTTTCTATGTTAAATAGTAGCACTTAAGTAAGTTCTTAAGTTCAACAACCTTAATACAAGCAGAAAAAATATAAAATATTTATTCTATTCTACCTTTGAAATGCAAATCTCACAATATAAATTTTACTAGAATCTTACTAACAATAAAAGTATGAAAACATGCAAGTTTTATGAAAATTTACATTGGTACTATCAAAGGATTTCACAAAGTTATTACAGCAACGTTACAGAGTAGTAATTGAGCATCTGCTCTTTATTGTACTCAAAGGTGTGGCAGAATTGGCTCTTAAAATTACTATACGTAAGTTTTTTACAATAAAAAAGGCATACAAAAGAAATAGCAGAGAGTTTATGTAGAAGCGTTGTTGTTTAGATTGAACTTTTTCATATTTGTTTACTACATTGGCTGCGACTTTATTTGCGTGAAAGGTTTTGCACGCGTAAATACAGATCCCGTGAGCCTTTCGAGATAAAAAGTAGCCTATGTTATTCCAGCTGTCTTTATTTCAAAATTAATTTAGACCCTTTCAGCCATTTCGGTGTGATTGAGTAACAAATCCATCTAAAATTTCGCATTTATAATATTAGAAAAAACGTTCGCCGCATTATCTACTCGACAACAAACAGTTGCCTCACCGCTGGCGATTAACGAGTAGCGAGTTAAAATGAGGTGGTGAGTAGCGAGTGTGTAGTTCCGATAATTATGTTGCTGGACTACGATATAATGATGCTAAGATATATAATAATGTCTCGTTCCACTAGTTAGTACTATAACAGTCAGTTTATCGACTATTAATATTTGCATCTCTTTTATTACACGGATTGTATATCAATAGTATGTTTCATGACCGTGAAATAGTCGATAGTTAGTCGTTTCCTTGCCGGCAGTAGCTTACAAATGTTGCTTAAAAATACATGAAATACCGCTGAGAAGTTCACTTACCTGTATGCACCACCCATAAGCTTATTGATAACCAGCCCAATATCATGTAGGGTATACACGTATCCTCTTGGCAAGTGCGGTCTGACGTCTCTGAGGATATACCTCAAAGTGTTACTGGGCCCACTCTTGGTGTTATACAGTTCTTCTAGCCTAGGTATTGTTAGGAATTTGCGCATGGAAACACCGTTTTCCAGAAGGAGCTTGACGAAGTCTATACGGTCGTGTTCTAAAGCCTGCATCATGGCCTCATCCAGAGCACCTGGAACAAAATTTCTTTTTTATAACATTTTTATTGAACATGGCAACATAACATTTAAATGATAGTTTATTAATATTTGATGATATTATTTTTTTTATTACTGATAGGCTCGCATTTAGCCACCATATTACCAGATGGTAATGGATGCTAATGTATTCCCCTCTTGACTTAAGAAACCCCGGGTGATCACCGCCACCAAGTATGACTAGGTTGTGGAAAGTATTTTGTATACACATATCGTTTTATGTTTACATCTAAATGAATAGAAGCTTTTAAGAATTCTCATTTACGTACGGTAATTGAACAAGCCACCATTTATGGTATCATTGGCCAGTGGTTACGTGAAAGAATTTTGCATTAATTGGATGAAATCGTCCCTATTAAACCTCGCATTCCTAAGCATGCAAGAGGTATAAGATATCTTTGTTGCAATAGTTTTTTTAATAACGACAAACTGGTTGAAGATGCACCTGGTGAGCTGGGATAGAGTAAATTGCTCGTGTAATCGCATATTTCAATCTGGGACATACTGTGAGACTTGAAATATTTACCTTGTTAACGTTCTTTTAACAACATGAGGAATTTTATTCATGTATCAAGTTTCGACAGTTATATGCAAAATTTATGTAAAAGACAAAATATGTGTGTTCACGTTCATAAAATATTGTTAAGTACGTATACAACGTATTACACGTTGTATACGTACTTAACGATATTTTTAAAAGGTATATATATACCAAGTGCACGGCTTCTTTGGATGATAATAAACGATATGACAAGGGTTTTCTAATCCTATGAGTACATGTGTGGAACTTATTAGAAATTTCAATACATTGATACCACAACCGAATTTGGTTATTACGTTTTATTGGCAAGTGACGTGGAAAGGGATGACCCTCATAGTGATGTGACACGTTTGTTATTATTGGTATTCAAGAAACATACGAAATCAACAATTTGGGGTCAATTCTGTAAGTCACTTATTTTGAGCTGAAACTTTGCATAGAGACTCCATACCAGATGTTGTCTTCAGTCCTTTTGGATAGATATGGGGTTTCCGTTACACGTTGTATAAACGTCAGCATTCTTTTAAATTAGACTTGGTAACCAGTTATACAAATAATAATTAAAAAAAAAATATGAGGAGTGTGTGCACAGCTTGCATTAATTAATCTAAATATATATAACTCAAAGGTAACTGACTGACTGACTGACTGACATAGTAATCTATCAACGCACTGCCCAAACCACTGGACGGATCGGGCTGAAATTTGGCATGCAGGTAGATATTATGACGTAGGCATCCGCTAAGAAAGGATTTTGCGAAATTCTCACGGGATCGGGATCTGTTTGTTAACTAATGAGGACCCTAATAAACATTATAATGATTTTTTCAAAATATATTGCCAACAATTCGATAACACATTTATTCCCAAAATTGCTTCAGTAAATAGTAACACTTCTTTCAGTGACTGGGCCACCACTGGTATTTATAAAAGTAGAAATCGGCTTTATGAACTCTATGAGGAGCGGACTTACACTAACTCGGTAGAATTTAATTTATATGTTAAGAACTACTCTAAATTATTTAAAAAAGTCTGTTATATTGCCAAGTCTCGCTACTTGAGTTCTAAAATTAAAAATAGTAGTAATGTAATTAAAACGACTTGGGATATTATAAAAAGCGAAACGGGAAGGTCTTGCAACCGAAATATTGATTACACCCTCACTATTGATGATAATATAATAACATTAGATTCGCAAGTCGCCACAGAATTTGAAAATTTTTTCACTGACATTCCCGTATCGACAACCAAGTCACTAAAATCATCTCCCATTGCTGCAGAAACATTACTTAAAAAAAATGTGCCAGTTTGTAGTTCAGAGTTTAAATTCCAACATGTTACTTCTAATGACATCATCAAAACTTTTAATTCTTTGAATATTAAAAAGACTGCAGACCTGTGGGGTAATTCTGTTGAAGTTACTAAGTCAATTATACACATTATTGCTCCTACATTAGCTGTTATATTTAATAATTGTATTGATTGCGGTGAGTTTCCTGATCTAATGAAATATAGTAAAATAATCCCACTATTTAAATCGGGTAGTACATCTGACCCTACTAATTATAGACCTATTTCTGTACTGCCCACTTTCAGTAAAATTTTTGAGAAAATTATTTTAATGCAGATGCAAAGATATTTTAATAAACACAAATTGCTACATAATAAACAATTTGGTTTTACAAAGGGTCGTTCAACAACTGATGTTGAACTTTTAGGACACATTTATAATGCATGGGAAGATAAATGCGATGCGTTGGGCATTTTTTGCGATTTGTCTAAGGCGTTTGACTGTGTTCCCCATGAGACATTAATCAGGAAACTGCACCACTACGGATTCCGGGACTCCTCTCTGAATCTTTTAACCTCATACTTGAGTGAAAGGATTCAGAGAGTCGATGTGAACGGCAAAAGATCGCCGGGATCTGTGGTCAAGATAGGGGTCCCCCAAGGCTCAATTTTAGGTCCCTTTTTGTTTCTTATTTATATAAATGATTTGCCGTACCTGATCAAAAATCATGACATAGTGTTATTCGCTGACGATACTTCTCTTTTATTTAAAATTAAACGTCAACAGCAGGTTACTGAAGAAGTAAACAGAGCCCTTGCGACTGTAGTTAGCTGGTTTAATGTTAATAATATTCTTCTTAATGAGAAAAAAACCAAATGCCTAAAATTTACGTTACCTCATGTTAGACAAGTGAATACTAGTGTATCAATAAAGGGCGAAATATTGAAACCCGAAGATACCACAGTATTCTTGGGCATAACTTTGGATGCGAAGCTTCAGTGGGGCCCCCATATAGATAAATTGTCAAAAAAGTTAAGTTCTGCAGCATATGCCGTTAGAAAAATACGTGGATTAACTGATATCGAAACAGCACGTTTAGTCTACTTTAGTTACTTTCACAGTGTGATGTCATACGGCATTTTACTTTGGGGAAATGCTGCCGACATTCACACAATATTTGTATTACAAAAAAGGGCCATTCGTGCAATTTATAAATTAAGTCCTAAGCACTCCTTAAGAGACAAATTTAAAGAGATTAATATTATGACTGTGCCATCTCAGTATATTTATGAGAATCTCTTGTATGCACACAAAAATATTAATCTGTTTAAAAAATACAGTGATATTCATAGTGTAAATACAAGGAACAAAGACAAATATGTCATTCCTAAAACAAGGTTGAAAAAAATAGGTGGTTCGTTTAGATGCCAATGTATACGTTTTTATAATAAAATTCCTAGCCATATTCAAGAACTAAGTATTCATAAATTCAAATTGTTTATAAAACGTAAGCTATGTCAGAAAGCTTTTTACAGTGTTAAAGATTATATTGAGGACAAGAAGGCTTGGGAATGAGATGCTCCAGTGATATACGTGTGCCTTTTTTATTTCTTTTTAAAATTATGATTGATGATTTATTTTTGATTAATTAAAATTTTGCTTTCTCAAGTATTGTATATACCTATTAATTTTTGTTTTTGTTTGTTGTTTTTTTTTTATATATATAATTATTTAATTATTGTAAATGTGAGGACGATGTAGGTTATTCTTTCTTCATTGTTTTTGCTTTCACTATAATTTATTTAATGATGTCAAGCAGTTTGAGTACTTGTGTGGCCTACCCAAAGGTCCTTACTTTGGTATTGTTCGTCAAATTGTTGAGCTCCTTAAGTTCTAAGTTGAGCTACACGATAACTGACAAATGCTTGCACTGTCTGGACAGGTCCGCTCAAATTTGCGTGGTTATTTCCTCAAAAGAATACCACAGACATGAACCTACATGCTTCTCATATACAAATACAAATTGTCTGGACTTTAGAAGAGACTATGACCTCTGAGTTTGTTTCGGTGTTTCTTCTCAGAGTAGTCAGTTAGGAAATACCGGCCTCATCTAGCTAAACTTAACACGCAAAAAAACATGACGTGTAAAAGTGTTATTTATAACCAATTTACAAATAAATATTTCATTTCATTTCATTACACGGGAAAAACTTTCCACGCGGGCGAAGCCGCTGGCACAAGCTAGTTAATTATAAAGATAGATTCAACATTGCACAACAATGGAAATAATAATTAACTTACTTCATTTTCTAACTACTGCAAGGCGTCTATGGCGTATCACGTGACGATTTCACGAGTGTCAAACGACGAAGTTAATGATTTCTTGTGCAGATGAGAAAACTCGTCTTGGGTCGAGTTTCGCTAGCATAGCCATAACACTGGTCAACGCAATTTTTGCTGCGACACAAACAATGATAATTTCATCAAGAAATAGATATGAATAGCATTGATATACACATTAGATAATTATGTTATTATCATAATACATACTCTGAATTTTTAGTTTTACTTGTTTTAACAGATTTTTTAAGACTTTAACTTCCTTTAAATGAGTTTAATTTTTCTGTAATGTGCACTGAATGTCGGAATTTATGTAAATCTGCATTTAAAAAGTTACTACTTTCATTTTTTGCGACAGATTACATATGGCTATCTGTCAGTGATGATGATATCTAAAACATAATTCGTGACCACATGCAATTTAGAAAACACGTTGTTGATTGTAGCTAAATCCAATTTAGATCGGCTTTAGAAATCCAAGTCGTACAACAAATCATGAAAGCAAGAATGCTTCGCAGTGCAGTTCAACGTAATCCTAAAGTCGCAGACAATCTCATCAATCGTAGCGATTGCAACTTTGCAATAGTTGATCGGATCCATTTATCTATCAGCTACAGTTTTACGGCGTAGATTCTGTTATAAATTGATTTAGAAGCACATTTGAGAGATCTCGGGACTTAAGTATATCGTTATCCTAATGTACGTTGTTGTTTGTGTGATTTGGAGAGTTCACGAATGCGGTGGTTTATAGGAATGCGTGTAATGCTATTTTTTAGAGTCCGACCGAAACTGGTTTTCCGGCCGAAACTGAAACCGAAACCGAATATTCGGCCGCGGCTTCAGTTTCGGCCGAAACCGAAACCGAAACCGAAACTCACGTGGTCAAGTATAAAATTCCTTAAAATACTGAAATTTGGTGCGTTTTACCCATTATTCTGCATTAATTAGGACATGAAAAGGAAACACAGTATATTAATTTTGTTGTACCTACCTAATCATTTATTTAATATAATATAAAAAAATATTAATAATATTTTTATTATTTTTTCAAATTTAGTTCTCATAGCAAAATGTTTATCAGTTATCAATAATCAAATCGCTAATTGTTACTGTTTCATTAAATACTAAGTATTGGTATTTTGAAATCTTATTACAATCTTACAATCTCTTTTTTACATGTGACTTGATTTGTTAATAACAACAAAATAAAGTTACTGACTCAATATTTAACTATATAAATCATTCAATTACAGAAACGAAACAAAAACTTACATGTAAACAGTTCCATCAAAACATAACCTCTAAAGTATGTTTGCGTCGGGCGATAACGCACTGACTAAGGCCGTGCGCGCACTGCCTTGCGGTGGCCGCAATTGCGGTAGTTCTACCGCACCGGTAGAATGACCTGGGGGCCTAGACAAAATCCATTTTCTGTAAGCGTTAACGCCAACGGAAAAATTAAATTGTATTGAGTTGACATTTGCTAACCACATGTCACGTGATTGTCACGTGTTAGTAAATGTCAACTCCATACAATTTAATTTTTCCGTTGGCGTTAACGCTTACAGAAAATGGATTTTGTCTAGGCCCGCGGGGCCGCCGGTGACTCTACCGCACACGTTTATTCCACCGCAGTGCGCGCACTTCTATGACACTCCATACTTCACAGATTTTGCGTTTCCAAAACGCAACGCAGTGCGCGCACGGCCTAAGTTGTGTTGCTACAGAGCTATCCGAACGGTGCACGACAATTCCCGAACAGGGCCGCCAGCGTCCGCCAAAGCGTTGCCGCGAGAAACGAAGTTAGGCGAGCGTACACGACAACTTCCGAAATCAGTTTCGGTTTCGGCAAAAGTTTCGGCCAATTTTGGCCGAAACCGAAACTGCCGCCGAAACTTGATTTTTGGCCGAAACTTGGCCGAAACCGAAACCGAAACCGAACTTTCGGTCGGACACTACTATTTTTAATATAGGTGAATGATATTCTTAGTCTTTCCCCGGGTCTACTATGTCCAGTTCGGAAATTAGTCGAATGTCATGCAGCTGAGTACTAGTCTATACTAATATTATAAAGAGGTAAAATTTGTAAGTTTGTAAATTGTAAGTTTGTATGTAAGGGGTAATCTCTGAAACTACTGAACCGATTTTGAAAATTCTTTCGCTTACATGTAGCTGCATTATCCCTGAGTGGTATAGGCTATAAATTATCTTTATATCATTCATATTAGCCGAGCTATTATAATCTTTGTCAAGCAAGTCGGGGACGGGATCCCGTGGAATATTTTCGAATTCTACGCGGACGAAGTCGCGGGCAGAAGCTAGTGCTTTATATGGAGTGACTGCATATCTGACTTCCACAACCAAGTAACTGGGTAACTCGATACCCTTTGCCTCGACCAGTGTCAGATTTATGGGCTTGTGACTTCCCAGAAAGACTGTCAAAGATGTCCAAATGACAGCCGGGACCGACCGGACCGGGCTTATAGTGCTTTCCGAGGCACGGAATCTCGATATGATAGATAGATATATTCTTTATTGTACACCATAACAGTAAAACAATAAGGACTTTAGTAAAAAAGGGTGATACTATGTGCGGTAAAATAGTCTCATCCACGGACCGACTTCGCTAACCGTTGCTAACCTTAAGCCTGCAATACATGTTGGCCGAGCGTTGACGAGTAAAGGCCAATACCAACATGTAGACTGTATATTCAACTTCAACTTTTAAATTCATTTTCAACTATTTTAAATCGAACATATTAATAGGAGCGCATAACTTGTGAAGAGCTCGCGAACTCACACTGACTCAGTGGCGTGTGTACCTCCCAGAAGACCAGCAAGCTCCGCCTCGCTGCGCGCGACCATCCTGTTGGTATCCTGCTGCTTGCTGCCCCGCCCACAAGCGAACTCTTACCAAGGTACGCGCCTCCTTTTGTTCCGCCCTCTCAAGAAACGTCATCGGATAACCACTTCTGCACTTGTGCGCTCCTGGTACTCAGACGTTCGCTCTCAGAACCAACAAACGTGGAATATAACTTTACTATTATTTGTCAAACCCGAATTACCCGGAACTGGAATAGCCTGATTTTATGATTGCTTGCTCGTTATTGGATTTTAACCGTTATTGAAATATTATTTAACCAACTTGCACACCTAGTTTCCCTGGTACTAAGTGGTCTTAGAAGAAACATGCCTATAAACCGTACACCGCCCGCATCACCACTACCCACGATATCTCACCAACATTCACCAACACAATTATGTGCATCGGCGCCTGATCTTTCCCAAATAGCAACAAACATCACTGAGCGTAAAAAGAGGAAATTTGAAGGCGAAGATAATATCTCGCCTGTTACTTTGACCACTTTTAACAACTTCTCGGACAAGCAAGAAAGTCGCTTTGGAGACTTGATGGATAAGATAGGTAGCATTATACAACAGAACATGGAATTAAAGCACAGTGTTGAGGTGATGTCGAGTAAATACGATGAGTTCCTGGGTCGTATTGCCAGTTTAGAAGCGGAAAGGAAAAATGATAAAAAAAACTATTAGTCAACTCGAAGAAAAGTTAGAACTTCTAGAGCGTAAATCTCGATCTACTGGTATAGAAATCCGAAATATTCCGAAGACAGATAGCGAGACAAAGGATGACCTCTGTAGTTTGATTGTCAATTTAGCGACCACATTAAGTATGGATATCGGAAGCTCCAAGATAAAAGATATATACCGATTAAAATCAAAAGAAAGCTCTTACCCGATCATTGTCGATTTCACAACAGTTCTCACAAAAGACAAATTCATCAGGGAAGTCAAAACTTTCAATAGATCAAAACCGAAAGCCGATAAACTCAACACTTCGCATTTCAAATTGCAAACTCCAGTAAAACCTGTGTATGTCTCCGAGTGTCTCACACATAGGGCACAAAAATTGTACTATCAGGCGAGATCGTTTCAACGAAGCCACAATTATCAATTCTGCTGGACCGCATATGGCACAGTGTATCTTCGGAAAAAGATTAACGATCCTCTAGTCAGAATAATTTCGGAATCTGATATTGAAAAACTAAAAGCTACTGAATGACTAGTCTCTAAAATCTCACCATTTCAAAGTAACTTTAGTTTCTATGTTTTGCATGCCTTAAATATCTTATTTTTTTATAACTGTAAATCTCCTACAACATACACAAACACAAAACACTATACTCACTTTAATTCATATTACACATCTCATGTATCAAAGAGTAAACACTATAAATGCTCTCTTAACAATATTTTCAGTAAACTTACCTTTATTTTCTATTACGGCTGTCATTTTGACCTTGACCAAGATTTCTTATATATTCATCTTTGGTGAAATAATATCACTTTCAAATGAAATAGATAATAGTGCTGTCTCTAAAACCTCAGTATGTGATCTCGAAAAATGTCATAAATTAATCTCCTTTCCGCCCCACAAACGTTTGACTGTAATCACGCAAAATATTCGTAGCTTAAACTGTAATCTACCGGGACTGGAATTACTACTGAAAGCATTAAAAATTGATTGTGACATAATAGTTCTCACGGAGTGCTGGCTATTAAAAACTAGCGTAATTCCAAGTTTACCAGGCTTCCTATCGTTCTCTTCTGAAAGAAATTTAATACAAAATGACGGCGTTGTTGTTTACTATAGAGATTATTTGGAACTTATGTTTGAGGAACCGTCTTTTCAGGAAGGAAACTGCCTTGTGGCTCGGCTAAGTAAGTATAATATGGCAATTGTGTGTATATACCGCTCTCCTTCATATAAAAATGCGGAACCCTTCCTCGACTCATTACACGAAACACTACTTACAGTAGAGAGCACGAATAATGTGATGTTGATAGGTGACATAAATATCCCGATAAATCATACGAAAATTGACCAAACAGGGGAGAAATACTTAACTTTAACAGCTTCTCATGGATTACTACCTGCACATACTGAAATTACGCGTAGTGCGAGTGGTACATGTCTGGATCATATATTGCTGAAGAGTTCATACAATACTCATACTCTAATTCCTCTAACGACTTTAACCGACCATTATCCCGTGCTAGCATGCATGAATCTTAAAATACAACGATCATTTAAAAATGAATCTCAAACCATAACTAATAAGGAAGGTCTTACTCAAGATTTGCTTAATATCGACCTAACCCCAATATACCAGTCGAAAGATCCTGAGCACTCTATTAATTACCTAATAAATACGATTCAGAGTGTAATCAATAAAAATACTGAAATTATAACTACATCTAGGCGTAAAAAAATAATTAAACCCTGGATAACAAATGGATTATTGAGATGTATTAAAAATAGAGACCGACTACACCAAAAATTAAAATCGTCACCTGATAATGAAATTCTGAAAATAACATATAATCGATACAGGAATTTCTGTAGTGTTATTTTAAAAAAGGTTAAATGTGCCTATGAAAAAAATGAGGTTGAGAAAGCAAAAAATGATCCAAAAAAGCTCTGGAAAGTACTTAAAGAAATTTCGAATCTAAATAAAACTCCCAGTAACTCCAATCAACTCCTAACCATTAAAGACTCGCCAGAAGAATCATTAAATGAAATCAATAATTATTTTATTGATGTAGGTAAAAACCTAGCTGAAGATTGCCAAAAAAGGAAACCGTACGACAGCTCTGACTCAGCTTTGTTGTCAAATAATAACTCTTGTCAAGAACTGAACTCGTTTGTGATGGAAGAGACCAGTGTAGACGAGATTACTTGCCTTGTGATGGGCTTGAAATCCGAATGCTCAGTGGGTAGGGATAACATATCCAACAAATTATTGAAACAGCATGTCAATCATCTAGCACCGGCACTTGCGCACATTTTTAATTTATGTCTCGACACAGGCATTTTTCCATCGCAACTAAAAAGCTCGGAAGTCCGTCCAATTTTTAAAGGTGGTGATAAAAATGAAGTATCAAATTATCGTCCAATTTCAATTTTACCCGCCATGTCTAAATTATTAGAAAAGCTCATTAATAACAGACTTATAAGCTATATGGAAAAAAAGAAATACCTGGCAAAAAATCAGTTTGGTTTTAGAGTAGGTAAATCTACAGATGATGCAGTTAATACACTAACCAACCACATTAGTACTAAGCTTGACATGGGGCAGAAATGTTTGTCTATATTCATAGATTTAAAAAAAGCATTTGATACTATTTCAATTCCCATCTTGATTACGAAGCTTTTCAAACTTGGTATTAGAGGAACGCAACTCCGTCTCTTTGAAAGCTATCTTAGCGGACGGAAACAATGTGTCCGAATTGGTTGTCATGTGAGCACTGACGGTGTAGTCTCCTACGGCATTCCTCAGGGCAGTATTTTAGGCCCTAGCCTCTTTCTCATTTATATTAATGATCTCACATCCATAAACATCCCAAGAGGAGATATAATATCGTATGCTGACGACACAGCTCTCCTATTCTCTGCTGACACATGGGATGAGGTCTTTAATGCAGCGCAAACGGGATTTAACATCGTAAACAACTGGCTTCGACTCCACCTTTTAACACTCAACACTGATAAAACCAAATATCTAACTTTTAGTATTCGCCAGTCAAAATTAATTAGGAGCAACTACAAAATAGTCCCGCATGTATGTTGCTTAGATATACACTGTAGCTGTAAACCAATTGAACATGTAGACAACATAAAATATTTGGGGGTCATTATAGACAGTAACCTTAGCTTTAGAGAACATATAAAATTACTCAGTACTCGGGTCAGAAAACTCATGTTCGTTTTCAAAAAGCTGAGACACGTTGTGGATGCTGTATTATTGAAACAAATCTACTTTGCCTTGTGCCAATCTGTAATATCATACTGCATCACATCATGGGGAGGAGCTCCAAAAACAATAATCAAACCTATTGAGATTGCACAACGTGCTATTCTTAAGATCTGCACTTTTAAACCGCGTCTTTTTCCTACCACCCTGTTGTACCAATATTGCGAAGTTCTTAGTGTACGACAGCTGTTTTTACAAGGTATTGTTTTAAAGCAGCATACAGTTTTAGAATATGACCCTAATCTAAAATATAGGCGAAGGAACAGGACAGTGTGTACTCGCAATCACCACCCCCATACGTCCTTTATTCGTAAATATTTTGCCTTTTTAGGCCCTTATATATATAACAAAATCAATACTTCAATTAATATCTACTCTCTGAATAAGACCCAATGCAAAACTAGGGTAAAAAATTACTTACTAACACTAACCTATGATGAGACAGAAAAGCTTATGGAAGTTACTGAATAATCAGGAGTCCTAATTTTTTTATTATTTCTTTTTTTCTATAGTTAACTCGAAAGATTGATACTCTTTGGCACAATGTAAGAATACAAACACTCTCATACACACTACACATGCACATACACCCTCACACGTACACTGACTCACACACATACACTCACCCTTACATCCATACTCATACACACACGAAATAAACCTATAACTCACTTAGATTTTAAGTAAACTAATTCCTAATTCTAATTTTATAATTATTTGTATAAAGTATTACTTTTAAGTGTTCTTTTTAAGTTTAAAGAAAGACTGTACTTGCTGATTTAATAAAATTTCAATGTCATAGACTGAGAGGATTGGCGCTGTATGCCGAGATACAGGTGTTTACCTAGTTCGGCTGCAGATGATCCTATATTATTTTTACTGATACTTTTTTCTATGTGCTAGTTTTTAAGTAATATTGTAATCCTTTTTGATGCAAATAAATAATTGAATTGAATTGATAATTGAATTAATTGAATATTTGCCTTGTCTTGCTATCGCTCGGTGTCACTTGCCTAGTTGGCCAAGTGAAGGCCAGCGCCAACGTGTATAGAGCTCATTTGGTGCAACTTGTCTTCGCTCGCCGTTGCTGGTGATCACTTGCCTCAATTCGAATCGGTGTCGGTTTTTGGTCACAAATCAAAGGCGCTCGCCTGCGCTCGGCCAACGTGTGGGCAGCTCTACAGACCCTCTTCTACATTGGTCGTCTGCATTGGCGTTCGACGAACTTGTCGAACGTGTGGACTTTATTTCTTGCCTTGTACCTATTCGCCAACGCTCCGCCAACATATATTGCAGGCTTTAGAGATCGACCCATGCGGCTATTATTATTAACCTAACTCTTTCAGGCATTCAGTTTCCTATAAGTACATAGTTTTAAAATTGGTAACAAAACGAGAATACTTTTATTGTGCGTACAAGCTAAGAAGTGGAATTCCTTGCCGGAGTATGTGTTTCATAATAATTAACTCTAAACTAATATATATATATTTATATTTACACAATAAATTAAATACATTATATTGCTTTACAAAAAATTAAAGATAAACTAATACATATCTTAACCGAAAAAAATAACTGGCCCATCCTCATATGCTTTCCCTAACTATTTTTCGGGTCGGCTTCAATCAAACCATGTGCATCTAACTAGCTGCATCCAGACTGACGAGTATCACTGACGACTGACTGTTTTCCGACGCACGAAGGAATCTTGATGTTACCACGGTCATCCATCAAAGGACAGATTAGAGAGACCTGGGACTCTTAAGTCAAGAGTGAAAAGGTTACTTCTAGGCCAGCATGCTTCATCTTCAACCACATTATTGCTTACCATCAGGTGAGATGGTGGTCAAAACAGAGCCTATGAACAATAAAAAAAAATACAAGACTATTCGTTGTGACTATATTCCCAATTGGCCAATTATATTATTGCCCAATTATACCAGTGATTATGGAGTACCTATCAACAACAATTAATTTACAGTGTATGATATTTATTTTGTAAGCGAAGTAGGTAACAATGTCATCGCCTGTTCGACGTCATTGAATATTTTACGAGCATCGATCCGGTGTCCTGCAATAACAGTGAAAGCTGCAATTAAAACTTGGTGATACCGGCACGAAGTAACAACAGGTACTTTAAATGTTGTACGACTATCGGTTATTGTTGATTAAGCGGCCTTTGTTCGGAAATGCCTTGTTGATTTTAGTATCGAATGGTTAGTGGCATTTTGGCGGTGGAGTCAAGTATTTTTACGGTTTCCAAAAAGCCGATCCTATTTTATTCTGTATATTTTTTATTTATTTTTTATTTATTATGGCTACTAAGGCCCATAGAAAAAATATACATAGGTACATAATAATTAACTCTAAACTAATATATAGGTATATATTTATATTTACACAATAAATTAAATACATTATATTGCTTTACAAAAAATTAAAGATAAACTAATACATATCTTAACCGAAAAAAATAACTAGCCCATCCTCACATGATTTCCCTAACTATTTTTCGGGTCGGCTTCAATCAAACCATGTGCATCTAACTAGCTGCATCCAGACTGACGAGTATCACTGACGACTGACTGTTTTCCGACGCACGAAGGAATCTTGATGTTACCACGGTCATCCATCAAAGGACAGATTGCGTTACTTACCGTAGAAGATCGAGCTATGTATCTGTTATTATTTAGCTATATGCTCTTGATCTGTATCTACTTATATAATGCAGGTATAACAAAAATGTGATCGCATTTGATCTTTCATAAAATATTTTATACAAACAAGTTTAACACAAAAATTTTGAGTTTGGAGTACCCATTGCATCTTCCATTCCGGATCCATATAGCTACTTTAGCTATCTACAGTTTCCGATCAGAATGAAGGTGAAAGCTCAGATACGAAAATATATTACCCCTTGACACAGTTGTTTCATTGAAGTTTTTAGATCATATTTTTATATTAATAATGTAGGGGTCTTGTTGACCCTACCTTTGATAAAAGACGTTTACCTATGTCTCTGCACATAAAGTATTTTTGAATAATTTTTTTTTTCTTTTAGGGAAACATGCTTGTGTCTGTCTGGAGTGGGTCACGGTAATAGTGTAATGGGTGGGGTTCGAACCTGCTACCTCTTGATCACAAGTCCCACATCTTAACCATTAGGCTATTGAAGCTTTAATCAAACCTTAATTTAAAATTAAGCTCACCTAAAGGTTGGGCATGACGTGGTCAACGATGGATCTAGTCTTATCAATAGCTCAAGAATTTAATCTTCTTAAATAAATTATGCACCCTAAAAAACACTTTAAATCAATAACACCTGTTTGTTTGTGTTGTGTTGTGTGTGTTTGTGTGTTAATAATGCAAGCATATCTAGATTTGGATCATTTCTTTCGGAGATTACCCTCTACATAGGTACGAACAAATTTTACCCCTTTATAATATTAAGTAGAGTATATAAAGAGTAACTACAACTAGTAGCACAATATAACTACACTCGTAAATACACGCGCTATGCATATTGGGTATGCAGGTATGGGTTGCATTTTGCATCACAACATTAATGTAAAGTGAATTAATTTATTTGCTTGAGGGCAGGCCTGTGGCTCCAACTGCATAAAATTTTGGCGAAACTATAATTTAATGTTGTCTAAAACTAAAACAATACCTACTAATGATAGATACACATAAATCTAAAAAGTTTGCATGACTAGCTCTAATTGAACCCGTTATGCTTTTCTCAGGCAAGAAACAGTAATACGCTATTTCACAAAATCTTTCATTCTCCAAGGAGTTTTACAAGCAATACAGTGCAATAGCGAAACCCACTTCTTTTGAGCATTAAAAGGAAAACCGGCATTCACATTAGTTACTTTAGAGAGAAAAACATTGTCTTTATCTACCTTGGATTTGTTCCGCAAAATATACTGGGTTTCCAGACTATAATGGTGGTACTAGAAAGTACTTATTACACTATATTTCTTTTACAGTACAGCTGTATTTGTTTTAATCTCGTTGGCGTGTTAAAAATGGAGGCTCATTTTGGGTTAGTTCTTTGCTGTATTAAGTACGGTACTCGTGTCACATACAAAATTCCGTATATCCTGCCGTAAATTATGACAGGACCCTCCTCGTTTCGCATTGTTACTGTGTTTATGTGACGGACAATTTACGTTCGTTTTTGTTTCTTTATAGCTAACAACATCTAAAAACACAGCGTACAGTTATTTACAGCATCATTATTTTAAACTAGACGCAAACAACGAATAAACAAACAACATTTATGTTCTAGAATAATACATCTGTGCAGTAATTAACATCACAGTTGGTTCAAACAATAATTTTCGCGTTTCTGAAATTTATTGCCAGTTGCAGCAAAAATAACTAGAAAATAAACTAGGGCATATATGTATAATTATTGACTTTGTTAAAACGACCCGGTAATGAAATAAAGTTTTTCCTAATTGTCATAATGAAGAGAACGACGTTGAAGAGCTTTGCCAAGAAAAAAGTGGAATCTGAAGGCAATTTAAAAGTTTCTATCGCCTTCTGATGATATCGCCACTTCGTAGACTGTTTGTAGGCCAAAGTATTATCGTAAAGTAAGACTTGGGATGAAAAATTAATCAATGTTGGTAAGATGACGCTACATTGTATTAAAGATGGTCTAAGTGAGTAAGTTTCGTGCGCACATTACTATTCTAGACAGGGCTGCGTTTTATGTCTAGAAAATTTAATTTATAAATCTATTTCGACATTTTACATAAATTGTTGTCTAACGCGTATTGCTTAGAAATTTCTTAGGCTAAATATTTATTGTATACTATGTTTTTTCCTACAACCTTACTATACATTTCGCTTTTACACTTTTAGATACACAAAGAAATTCCCATTCGTTCCACCATAATCCACCAACAATGGATTCCACTGAGAGCTTCAATTCATTGTGTGAGAGAGATAACCTTAGTTTTGTGTTTTGAAGCAACATCTTTATTCCCTAGATTTGGCCTGTGTCTGTGTTAGTCTACAGGAAGAGACAGAAGATTAGTCTAGATTCTATTTTTTCTCAATATTCAATTGGACACCGATAATTTTAAGTTATCTTGAAAGAGTAGCTAAAAAGGAGCAATATAATTAAAACAACCCAATTAAAAAAGTAAAATAAAGAATAAGGAAATACATCCTCAACGCTATTTACCGGTAATGTACCCAACAGACTGGCGATATTGCCATTGCTATCATTGCGGTGAAGTTGTCAATCTAAGACTATTGACAACTTCACCGCAATACCGTGGCCTCTCTTACAGCCGCAGTAAACTACATCATCCGACGACACCTCTTGACACCGTCAGGGTGGAGAGCTGATTTTTTGTTTTGTTAGCGATAATAGGCTGGCATTTGATCACCATCTTACCTGTTATTAAACGATAATGTGGTCGAACGTGAAGCACACTTAGCTGGAAGTTACCTTAAAGAATGTTGGCTTAAAGATCAGGGAACACACTTCGGTAGGTTTGCACAATGAAAGTATTTCCAAAAAGTTTTGATGATTTATTTAAAGTTAAAGTTTAGTTAAAAAAGTAAAAAAAGGTGCAATTTCTTATCGTGTGCCTTCAATCCAAAAACACAACAAACATCCGAAATGCTGATAGCGTTGAAGGCAGTAAATTATTCTACAGCTTCATACCTGGACAAATAACGAGAAAATATAGTATGGCCTCGGCCTTACATTTGGCCTCAGTCTGATTGGATCCGAGAGTCAATATGCTACTGACAGGGTAAGAGCAGCCTTAGAAACAGATAATAGCTAACTAACTACGGAAGATTCGGAAGCAAACCCTAATTGGATACGACGGTCGAAGCTGCAAGCCTGGTTGAAAACTGGGACACTGACAAGACAAACATAGATGCTTTCGGATTTCCTTCGGACTTAAATACAAACAGGTATTAGAGCAGTTGCATAACAAGAAATACCTATTTCTAAGGTAAATTCAAATTTGCGCCTTCCTGAGGCATAGGCTACGCGAGCAAAGTTGTGAGGAAAATCTAGTTAGGAGAAACATCTGGAAAGGCTTCAATAGTTCTCCCTTTTGTCATTACTAAAACTGGTCCTTTTGACTTTTTGTATTATTATTTAAATTTTCACAGTACAGGGTAGCGGCTTCTTTGAATCCATTTACAGGACACCTGATGCCTATCTTCGCGTCTCATGGCACATAAGGCCCGATATTGTGTTTATGAATGTCGTAAAATATAGACGTAATAAAATGGGATAGTATGGGGCCGTGAATTGAGTCGTTTGAGGGTATCTCGGGCTCTTTTAGTGATAGTACCAACACAGATATGAATTTGAGGTTGAATAGTAAAATAAAGTACTTGGTATTCATATCTTCAACAAGTTGAGTAATACAAGTCGGTGCTTTTCGATGAAGTTTATAGATGTAGTAAAGAGAGTTTTTTTTTTGCTTTTTAGTCAGGGATATCAAAGTAAGTGAATTGCTTTTAAACTTCTGTAGACTGGGATATGTATTTATTTCTTTGAGTCTTTAGTCTTTTCTCAGCGACTCTATTTCATGCGTTTGCATGTAATAAAGTTACGTTACGCCTTTTTCTTTGAAATTAAACCGGTTTTGACAAAACTTGATATGTACCCGTAAAATACATACATAAGAATATAACATTAGTCTCTCACCTAGTTTAAACTAACCAAAAAAGAAAACCCTTAAGAGAGTTAAGAACTTTTTGAAAAAGATTTTGAAGGGAGTGCTTCCGCAAAATACCTACTGCGGTACATAGGGACGTTACCTGTGTATGTACCGTAACTTCGTGTTCTTATCAAGTTTAATGAGTCTTAATTACATACATATATACGTAAACCCGTGGTCCTGCGTCCGATATCTCCTGTTCGTCTCTTCGGATTATGACGGTAAGAAACAGAGGTTTCACCTATGCTTGCGCATTCGAGTACACATGCACTTAACATTTTCTATGAAATATCGCTTGTTTGTTCTGCGCTTTTTTCAACCGACGACAAAAAGAGGAGGTTATCAATTCGACGCGTATATATATATTTTTTTTTAATGTATGATCATCGATTACTCGAAGACGGCTGAACCGATTTGGAAAATTCTTTTTTTGATTGAAAGGGTATACTTCGATATTGGTCCCATTTTCATAAACGTCAGGATCTGATGATGGGATCCTGGAGAAATCGAGGGAACTCTTCAAATATTATAGGCACACCTATGTCGTTTTGGGTATTTATTATAGTAAATTGTGCAGTTGCTCTCAAAAAGTACCATTTGAGGAAGTGGAACTGATGATGAAGACCACAGATGGCCGCCGAAACTACTCAATAATAAGTATTGAGTGGATTGCGATTCGATTACTTGAATATGGATGTTACGCACTTTATGCTCGTCACAATGCATATGGTGATGTAGAGCTGATGGTGAAGTACCAGGAGAACTCCTCAACAATTAACGGCCCAGCATTGGGAAAAGCAATATTTTGTAAAAGGTTATAAGTAGTTGATAATTAGGCTCTTGTAACTAGGTAAATTAAAAATAGACCAACTAAAAAGAGTGAAATAAAAACTTTTTACCAAAAAATTAAACCGACTCCCAAAAAACACTGCAAAGTGAAAAATAACTTTAATTTCGGAAGTCGGTGCCAAAAACGAAAATAAAAAACTAAAGACACCGACTACCGAAATTAAAGTTATTTTTCACTTTGCAGTGTTTTTTGGGAGTCGGTTTAATTTTTTGGTAAAAAGTTTTTATATATATAACATTATTAATCAGCCTATAATGTTTCCACTGCTGCGACATCGATCTCCTCTCTAAAACAGCAAATTTAGATCCTATGATATGCTGTTTTCCTCACCATGTTTTTGTTTACCGTTTAAAGAGCAGTGATGATGGTGTAAATTACACCAAGTAATATGCCAGCCTGGATTCGAACCCTCGACTAAGAACTAGTACGGCTTTTCCGTTACTATCGGGCACTATTGTTCTTTTTATAAAATGGTGGATTGGCCAATCCTACCGGAGATTACCGCGATCGGAATCGCAACTTGTGTCGATACTGTCGCGCCATCCCATCTTCCCAGTTCATCATGTTGTGCTGGCGCTCCCGCTGCGGCTGCGGAAAATCTCAAGCGGCGTAAATATAGTCATCTCGGTGATAACTATATTTTCGAGCCTTTTGGGGTCGAAACTCTCGGACCATGGGGCCCGTGTGCTCACAGCCTTTTTAAAGACATATCGAAAAGGCTCGCTGACGCTTCCCGCGTCCCAAGGGCTGGCTATTTCTTTAATCAACGGCTAAGCATTGCCATACAACGAGGCAATGCCGCCAGTATCTTGGGTACGTTGCCAGCCGACTGCGTTGAGGATCAATTTTTTGATGCTTTATTCTAGTTTGTATTTTAAGTATTTTAGTGCATAATCTAAATATATATAACTCAAAAGTGACTGACTGACTGACATAGTGATCTATCAACGCACAGCCCAAACCACTGGACAGATCGGGCTGAAATTTGGCATGCAGGTAGATGTTATGACGTAGGCATCCGCTAAGAAATGATTTTGCGAAATTCCCACGGGATCGGGATTTACACGGGAAAAACTTCCCACGCGGGCGAAGCTGCTGGCACAAGCTAGTTATGTATATTTGTTTGGAAATAATATTTTCCTGTCAGAGGTAAAATACATATTTATGTTAATAGTGTAAAAATATATACAAATAAAATATAAGATCGGAATTTGGTCGGGGAGGGGCAGGAAATATGAGCTTTCTCTAACAATGACTATTATTTTACAGAAACGCGACGAAACTTTTCGTCAAGCAATTACGTACCTATATTCATTATTGGTAAGGAGGCAATCATGCTGCGTTTGGCACTTAACCTAAAAGTTAACGAGCAGTAACCAGAGTTTGTAAGTAGAAAGTTTTACTTCGACACTTGGTTTTTGTCACAAAGTAATTTTAATGATTGTTCTACACTCTCAGATACGTTATAACCCGGAGAGATGTCAAACTAGTTGATAATCATGTTATTTCGATGGAGCATAAAACAAACCTTCGTAAGAATCTGGCAATAGTACTTAGCCTTTTTTATTCAATCATCAAATGAATCCTTTTGCTCAGGATGGAGCAGAAGCGAATGGAGTTTCAGACTTTTACTGCCTATAAACCTATATGTATTGTATTTATAGTTAATGGGTACATATATCTTTTGTTGGTATATGGATGTTTATATTACAAAAGAAAAGAAATTGAGATTTTTCATCAGCCACAAACATCGGAGTCGCAATAAAATGTAGGTAATCTCGTTGACACGCATTTTTATTTTCACCAAAACTTATAAAGACTTTGCAACCCTACCCTAAACCACGTCTTATTATTGGATAAATTATTCATCACGTTGTTTTTTCAACATTTTACCAGCCTTTTTTCGGACAGAAAATCAAGAAATACTCATACTGCTCTGGGTGGAGTAAAAGGGAGTGTCCGACTTCTACCGACGTCGTCGGACTAAAAACCTACCCGTCTCATCTTTTCCTGTTATCCCAGGGCCATGGTATTTCATTAGAAATTACTCGCAACACCTTATTAGCTTTTCAGACGCTTGCATTACCCACACTCAAAGGTTGACTGGTAGACATTTTTTTAAAGCATTAAGGGCCTACACTACCTCAGCGCTTCTCACTCTTTATCTCGCTCGCACACTACTGGCCGCGGTCACCCGTGCGAGCGAGACAGGGTGGCAGGGAAAAGACTCCAAGACACCGATAATTTAGTTTATTTCCTTTTACGGTGAAAGTAATGTTAATTTAAAAATAGTAAATAACATAAGACCTGCTTTATAGTTAGTTCAATTAATATGCAAAGTTTTATTATCTAATTTGAAGATATTTTTGAATACTAGCGGTTTATTTTTCGGTTTGGAGGTAACTTTGGATTTTTTTTTTCTATCAAGAAAATTTTATGGAATCGTGTTTTCGTCAAACATAGTACCTAACATTAATCCTCAACTTTACCGTTTATTTATTTCAAAATTGTTACTGCAGTATTTTCGACATAACGGAGGATCATGCTAAGTCATTTGAGGTGGTATAGGCCCTTAAGTGTGCCTCTGACCGTTGTGTAGTTACATGAATTTAGGTTAGGTTAGGAAGTAGGCAAATCTCTGAAACCACCCACATTAGTGAAAGAAAATTGCGGTTGCATCAGAAACAACTGCCATTTTCTTTGATGGAAAAGTGTTACCAAATTAGATTGTTGTGGACCTTGGTTGAAGCTAGTAAGTTTGAAAACAATTTACAGCGTCCATATGTTTATATGTTAGGGCAACATTATGGTATTCTGGTACCATACACTTCGAACGTGTGTAGTGTGGAGAAGCTGAGTTTGTAACCTACTAGATTCATGAGAAATGGGTGAGCTTTGAGTGTTTGACATGATCACAGCTATGAGATCATTTTATGGAATAATAAGCGTGAAATAAACTGCAAACTTATGAACTTTTCAGGAATCTGTATTACGTGTACATAGTAAAATCCACGAATTGGCTGTGATGTAGTTTTTTTTTTATATTTACTTACTAGCTGTACCCGCGGTTTTATTCAAGAAATGTTACCTATGCGATTTTCCGTGTCAATCCCAATCCCACGAGAATTTCAGTATTCAAGGTAACTTTCCTTAAAATCAGTTTACCTGTTTTAGAGATTAGCCCGGACAAACAGAAAGAAAAATTTTGTAAGAGTTTGTTTGTGTTTTAGTATCGTGTAAATAAATTATACGCACTTGAGAAAACACAGTTCTTTATATAGAACTAGCTGACCTGGCGATCTTTATACCGTCATATCTTCGGTTCAGCCGTTTTCGAATTTTAGCAAGACTAACGAACAGCAGCATTGATTTTTATATATAAGAATACTGTCACGACGAACTTCATACAGCCATATTTTCCTTTTAAACCTTCCCAATATTAGGAGGAACATAATACAAAAGGAATTAATAGATTAAGTCCAGCTGTTCTCGAGTTTTAGCGAGACTAACTAACAGCAATCGATTTTTATATACATATATATAAGAACATATGTATAGAAGATGTTATTTTCCTATTAAAGTTTCAGATATTGCGAGTGTTTTCTGGTGGAATAACAGTTTTTCATTCATTTTTTTCCCTTTCTTATATACACAGCTTATCATAACATCCGTATTCACAAAGTAAAAGAAGTTGTTAGTGTTATCCGATAGAATGTTTGAGTAGGTAGTCAGTCGAAAAGAATAAGAGGAAGGTATAATCGAAGTCAATTCACCTTCCTTTATGTAATTTTATGCGCAATTTTTTACACAATGGACAGAAAATGGTTAGCCTATTTTGGTCTAAGAACAACATAGCTTTTACATACACGTATTTTCCAACGGGTTAACAAAAACAAAAGCTACAGAACTTTCTCCAACCTTTAGTACTAAAAGCAATTGAATCCTTTTATATATTTTACGGTCCGATTGTATGGATTGCTACTTTCGGCCGTTTTCAAATATTTAGACAAAGTTATGCATTACAACCGTTTAATAACACTATTTGGTCTAAAATACGAAAACTCAAGGGCCCTTTACAGATCCCTTTCTCCTTACATATTTCGTTATTCAAATAGAAGCCAGGGAAGCGATTAGTGCTCAGTTTCAGCGTAGCAGTATCTCGTGTGGAAATCCCCAACACCCCGGCAGGCATTGGTCTTATATGGACCTAGCTTTCATTGGTGCTAACTGCTTATTGAGGCACGCGTGAAACATGACTCGGAGGCTATTAAAGTTCATCTATACTAATACGGGGAGTGTGCGCAGGAGCTCCATGACCTGATTCCTCCATCTCCATTTCACTATCGGTCTACCAGACGCACCTGGCTACCATCCACACTTGGTTGATATACCGTCTTGTCGTACCAAGCGCTTCTCCTCGTAGTTGTGGAATTCTCTGCCGGCGTCTGTGTTCCCTGCCACTAATGACCTTTCAGCCTTTAAAGCAAGAGTGAATAGGTATCTTCTGGGCTCGCTCGTCATATCGCAGACCTCATCTGTCGCTTACCATCAGGCGAGATCGAGGTCAAGAGGGGGCTCATCCGTAATTAAAAAACATATTATAAAGAGGTAAAATTTATATGAGGTTTGTATGTAGGACCCCTACATACAAACCTCATACAAATTTTTATCTCCAGAACTAATCATCCAATTCTTAAAATTTTTTCATTGGTAGTAAGATGCATTATTTCTGAGTACCATAATTCGAAATTCACGCGAACGAAGTGTCAATGATTAATATTTTTAAAGACATTCCTTTACCGTATAAATAAAAAAACCGTCTGTGATGTACCCCTATACACACTACCCTAACCATACAACTTACTAAAGTAATTGTGAGGTATATATATAAACAAAGGTATTTTAATAGCAACAACTCATAATCAAAGTTCCTGACTTGTTATATAGTTTCCAAACAACATTATACCTATAAAACAAAGAAAACTTACCATCTCGTAAAATTGAAGATATCTCCAGAGATGCCACAACAAAAGCTATTCTGTATCCCGATAAGCGCGCCTCCACGTGTGTAATAAATATTTAATATCTTATACCACAAGGGTAATATGCCAATATTAGGTGGAAGTGGAAATATTGTTGTAATATTGACAGGATTATGAATATGTAGAACTAGATATGTTTATTTTCTCTTGTTTTTATGAGTATTTATATTCATATATTCACATGATACTGACAATATCACTAACAATGCCAATTTCTTGACAACAAGTGCGTACAATATTTTTATAACAAACGTTAGGTTATAAAGTATGATACACTGTTCACGGAGAAGAAGCGTTTTCTCATGAAAAAAAAAAAAACTATAGTGTATTATGACCACTAAAAACTTAAAACTATAGTGACCCATTGTCTGTAGTAGTAGTTGATACAAGTAGTATCTAAAACAAAACAAAAAATGTATATATTAAATAAAACACCAATTGGTAGGAGTCAAAACAACATCAACATCATTTAGGATAGAATACATTATAGAGCAAATAATGTGATTTGGTTAAAATTTGATTAATCAAACAATATGAAACTATGATTTTGATAAACTTTCTGTATAATATATGTAATATAGAATTTAGGTATTAATGGTATGATCAAAATAATATTTTATTACCTTCAACATCATCGTCAGAAAAAGCAGGCACATAAGCAGTGAAACCAAATTCTCGGAAAGCCTTCACAAAATTTGACCCATTGTCTGTAGTAGTTGATACTACTTGCTCATGTCTTAATTTGAAAGAAGACTGGATTTCAAAAAGCATTTCAGCAATCTTATCATAAGTATGTGACCCATTAAAGCGGTTGAAAGATAATACACAACTTACACATTCCAGCGAAGTTGCATTAATCTGAAAATGATTTTTTTGCGTTTTGTTCCTGCTTTACCATCGCGGTCTCGCCTCGCACTCACACTCACGATCGCTAAATGAATGAAGGTTAAATGTATTTTAAATTACTAATTATAATCAGCTTATAACGTTCTTACTGTTGGGATACAGAGCTTCTCTCTAAGATAGGGAATGGGCCAATTACCACGCAAGCTCAGTCTACCTCTTCGGATTTGTCGGTCTTAGACAGGCTGGTTTCTTAGACAGGCTGGTTTCTTAGACAGGCTGGTTTCTTAGTCAGGCTGGTTTCTTAGACAGGCTGGTTTCTTAGTCAGGCTGGTTTCTTAGACAGGCTGGTTTCTTAGACAGGCTGGTTTCTTAGACAGGCTGGTTTCTTAGACAGGCTGGTTTCTTAGTCAGGCTGGTTTCTTAGACAGGCTGGTTTCTTAGTCAGGCTGGTTTCTTAGACAGGCTGGTTTCTTAGTCAGGCTGGTTTCTTTACAATGTTTTCCTTCACCGTTTTTAGAGCAGTGGTGATGATGAAAATTAAACTTAGTAATGTGCCTGTCTGGGTTCGTGTCCTAGATATACAACTCGAAAGTCGTGCTTATAAGCACTGGGCTCTGCTCAAAATAAGGAAAATAAAATATATGCCACTGCAATCGCTACCTTGGTTTTTAACCGACTTCAAAAAAAGGAGGAGGTTCTCAATTCGTCTTGAACTTTTTTTTTATGTATGTTACCTCATTACTCGCAGATGGCTGGACCGATTTGGAAATATTTTTTTTTGAAAGGGTATACTTTCTAGTTGGTCCCATTATCGTCACGTTTGGATCTGATGATGAGATCGTGGAGAAATCGAGGGAACTCTTCAAATATTATAGGCAAACCTATAGCGTTTAAGGTATTTATAATAGTACCTTGTGCAGTTGCTCTCGAAAAGCACCATTTGAGGAAGTGGAACTGATGATGAAGACCCCAGATGGCCACCGAAACTACTCAATAAAAAGTATTTCGTGGATTGCGATTAGATTACTTGCTAAGCACTTAATGGTCGTTACAATGCATATGGTGAAGTAGACCTGATGGTGATGTACCAGGACAACTCCTCAAAAATTAATGGCTCTGCACCGGGAAAAGCAATATTTTGTAAAAGGTGATAAGTAGTTGACATTTTGACTTTGGTAACTAGATAAATTACAAACAGACCCACTAAAAAGCGTGAAAAAAAACTTTTTAGCAAAAAATAGAACCGACTTCCATATAAAAACACTACAAAGGCAAAAATAACTTTAATTTCGGAAGGCGGTGTCAAAAAAAAAAGAAAATTTAAAACAAATTCAAAATCTACTAAGCCCATAAAGATAGTAGTGAAAATAAAACAAAATGGCCGTGACATAAATCACCTATGTCCCTGTGTCAATCTAAGCAAGTTATTTTTCATTTTGATGTGGTCAGACTGGGCGGGGCGAGTTTTATTTTTAAACGCCTTCAAAAAAAGGAGGAGGTTCTCAGTTCGTCGGAATTTTTTTTTTTTGTTTAAGTAAATATTTTTGGTTGTTTTTTGTAGCTTGCTTATAGAATTTCACCAACGAGGTCACTAGAGGCCAGTGTTTCCTACCTGACTACCCTGAGAAGAAACATCAAAATGGGTCTTTGATTCATTGTTTTCTTAGGAGAATTTTGAATAAATAACGTGTTTTAGTCTTCATCGCAGAATTCATGTAAGAAAGACGTAAGTAGTCGAAGGTGTAGTGTAGGCATGTATTTTGGGTCGTTAACTGTTATGGCTGAATGGCTCTAGCGGGTAATTGCATGAGCATAAGAGCGATGTCACAAATTTTAGGGGATGTTAAATATCTTCATCGTCTCATACATTCATAATGTTAATGTACAACGTGCTACGTGGCCTCTATGGAATGTTAAGACTCATAGAAAATATACGAACTATTTTCGTTTTGGGGTGATAAAAGATCTTTATTTTGCAAATTTATTTTAGTTCAAATAAGAAATAGAAACCCTAAACTATATATATCTAAAAATAATCTAAAATATTGCATCCAGAAATTCGTGAGCATCGCTGTCCACTGGTAATGTGCCCAAAAGACTGGCTGCATTGCCACGTTGTATGGCAATGCTTATCCTCTGTCCAGGGTAAAAGCCAGCCCTTGGGTCACGCGAAGTGTCGACTTGATGTCTGGAATTTTCTTTTAATGTCTATATAAGTGCTGTGCACACCTATAAGTGACGAATTCTAATTCCATCTGTTGCAAATGTTGAATACGTATTAGAATAGGTAAATAAGTCCATGGTGTGTCAATAAATAAATAAACTATATTCATAAACTAATGGTAATAAATCCTTATCAACATTGCCAATACATTGAAAATTTATATTTTTAGGAACTTTTCCTGTTTATTTATACCAAACAAAATATTGGTTCAAATTATCATACAGCCCGCATTTACATTAGGTAACTCCAAATAATATATTTGTGCGAATTTGCCTACGTCCAATTCAAATGGCAATGTGTCGGTAAATCATATTCCACGGCCAAACCCAATAAGGGTTCAGAATCCATGAATTTATTCCGTACGGTCCAAATAATTTATTTGCGAACGCGTCGCGTCCGCCTGGGTCCCTTAATGATTTAAGGTTGTTTAAAGTTTGATTCCACTGTTCAAACTATGGACGAATTAAAGTTAAATAGTTTGGCACGTTGTATTAATTTTGTGAGGGCCTCTATGTATAATATTTAGTTTCCGAACTATCGTTAATGTCTATATTTGTTTAGTTTATTAATGAGATCCCTACAGGTTTTTGTGTGGGCAATAGGAGAGCAGTTTAATTTTAAAACAGTGTTTGTTAATATAGAAATTATTAAACATGATTTGGACATCACCTTTTCATTTTATATTTACATATCTTCTCATTATATAAATCAGATTTTGTTAGCGTATCAAATAACATGGACCTGTAAATTTGTTAATTTTTCCCCTTTTACATTTGATCACGGACTTTGGGGAATTTAAGGGATTACGAATATGTACTCAGTTTTTCTCCCATCATATTCAGATTTTCCAAAATAGCGGCCATGAAAAATATACAAAAAGACACGTTCACGGCCTAAAAAATGTAGTTAACTTATTAGTTAAATAGTTCCGAGTAAACTTCTTAAATTCTACAGTGTAACTATTGTATTATTAATGCGGTCCAATTATTTATATTTTATTTTGTTGTTTTTTAGCCTCATTAACTCTATTTTACGAATCAAATTGACAAAACATTGTAACAGATAAATGGCGATACGCTATCGTTACATGGTGGACATCCCACCCATACGCACAAAACGTTTTGAGAATATGTAGTTTCATTGTGCATACAGCTAAGAAGTGAAATACCCTGCCGGAGTCTGCGTATGCTGAGAGCTATAATCTGAGGGTCTATAATTCAAGAGTAAATAGGTTACTTTTATGTCATATCTTATTCTTTTATGTTCCATCTCACCTGATGGTACCGATAATCATCAATTAGTGGTCTTATTTTTTTGAGTATTTTTGTGGTATAAATCATGTACCAATCAGTGAAACTCAATCTCAGCCACTTACAGATCACTTATCAGTACGTTTTATCGAGTTTGAAAGTCAATGCATCTAGGACAATTTTGAACAAAATCAATAATTATAGCAATACATAAAATAATTTATTTATTATTTACTAGCTTTTGCCCGCGACTTCGTCCGCGTGGAATAGTTACTTTGGGCTAACGTTAAATTTAACCCCGATTTTGAAGCATTCTTCATTGGTGCTCCGCTCCTATTGGCCTTAGCGTAATGATATATAGCCTTTCTCTATAAATTTACTATTTAATTAAAAATATTTTTTCAATTCGAACCAGTAGTTCCTGAGATTATCGCGGTCAAACAAACAAACAAACTCTTCAGCCTTATATTATTAGCATAGATAGCTGTTGCCCGCGACTTCGTCCACGTTTCCGTCGTTTTTCGTAAAAAAAATTAGCCTATGTCCTTCCTCACGGTTCAGTGATTTTGATGTAACACACAGATTAACTTTCGTAATTTAGTAGGGAAATATAATATGTCAATCTATAATGCTGTTGAAAAATATCGCAATACCGAACCGCACAATATTATTGTTAATAGCTGTGCCCGCGACTGCGTCAGCGTGTAACTCCTTGTGTGTTATTAAGTTAATGTATTGGTAATATTGTTTAGATCACGTTCACATGAGGCTTAAGTACCTATAGAACGACAATACTTCAGCGCAAAGCTTCCAGGTAAACTATGTTGAAAGTTGACCCGTCCGGCACGTGAGCATAAAGATTTCTAGAACTGCTAACCCGGGAAAGAGCGACGTACAACTGACCATGCGAGAAACAACTGACACCGAGATCTACTCCAGCAACACGAAAAGTCTGCCCTTGAGCCTTATTAATTGTCATTGCATAACACACCGATACTGGGAATCGCGTTCTTTTAAATTGGAATGAAAAATTATTTGGTATTATGGGAATTCTGGGAATAAAGCCGGTTTCTCCTGCACCGCAACCTGTTAAAATTTGAGCCTCGATTATTTTTGTTGCAACTGGGTTACTTTTAGCCGAGTTCCATTGCAAAGTAGGTTTTAAATTTCGGAGCAGAATAATAATCAGAAAGCTTCGAACTGCTAAGCTATCGGGAGTTACACGTGTTATTGTGAGTCAACCATAAAAGATAGATATATGCTGTCGTGGGATATTTTTTATATAATTTTAAGGAGAACATTTCCGTCATAAATGATTTTTGTGTAGCTTTAACCATTAAGGTTGCACACGCGACGGAAGCTTAAAAAATGGAGTAACTTCTCCCGTTTTCCCGACATTTCCCTTCACTGCTCTGCTCCTATTGATTGTAGCGTGATGAAAAGTATACTATAACCTGCTCAGGAGTATGAATATTAATTGTACCAAGTTTCGTTAAAATCCATCGAGTAGTTTTTGTTTCTATAACGGTTATACAGACAGACAGACAGACATACAGACAGACAGACAGACAGACAGACAGACAGACAGACAGACAGACAGACAGACAGACAAAAATTTTACTGATTGCATTTTTGGTATCAGTATCGATCCCTAATCACCCCCTGATAGTTATTTTGTAAATATATTTGATGTACAGAATTGACCTCTCTACAGATTTATTATAAGTATAGATTATATACTTTATTGTACACCTCACAATATTTCTATGGATATAAAAATTTAAACTAGTGTACAATGGGCGGTCTTATCGCACAGGGCGATTTCTTACACATTGAGGTAATATGTACTACGTACTAGAGGATCTATCCTAAGCAAAGGATATGTTCCATTTTGGCAAGAGTTTAAACTTAAGTTTGCTGCAGTGCTGAAACAATAATTAGTCGTATAACAAAACAATAAAAACACGCAGCGCTAAAGCGCTTTTAAGGTGTAGTTTTTTCGCCGGAAGCGCCGTGATTTACATGACGCTTACTCATTTTGTTCAACGTTCTGCTATAACATGTCACTTATATAGATTAAACTGCTGACTACAGAAGTGACATAGCTTTATACCTAACAATCTTCATTCGTACTCTTTTTAACCGACTTCAAAAAAAGGAGGTTCTCATTCGTCTTGAACTTTTTTTTTATGTGTGTTACCTCATAACTCGGAGCTGGACCGATTTCAAAAATTCTTTTTGAGTTTGAATGGGTATGCTTTCTAGTTGGTCCCATTGTAAAAAGCAAAAAGCTAGTAAGTTTGAAAAAAATTTACAGCGTCCATATGTTAATATATTAGGGCAATATTATGGTATTCTGGCACCATAGACTTCGTACGTGTGTAGTGTGGAGAAGCTGAGTTTTTAACCTACTAGATTCATGAGAAATGGGTGAGCTTTGATTGTTTGACATGATCACAACTATGAGATCATTGTATGGAATAATAAAGGTGAAATAAACTGAAAACTTGATAAACTTTTCAGGAATCTGTATTACGAGTACATAGTAAAATCTACGAATTGGCTGTGATGCAGTTTTGTTAACCAACTTAAAAAAAGGAGGTTCTCAATTCGTCTTGAACTTTTTTTTTTTATGTATGTTACCTCATAACTCGGAGACGGCTGGACCGATTTGAAAAATTCTTTTTGCGTTTGAATAGGTATACTTTCTAGTTGGTCCCATTGTTACGAAATCAGGATCTGATGATGGGATCCTGGAGAAATCGAGGAAACTCTTCAAATATTATAGGCACACCTATAGCGTTTCGGATATTTCTTATAGTACCTTGAGCAGTTGCTTCCGAAAAGTACCATTAGGGGAAGTTGAACTGATGATGAAGACCACAGATGGCCACTGAAACTCCTCAATAGTAAGTATTTCGTGGATTGCGATTCGATTACTTGAGTACGGATGTTAAACACTTTATGCTCGTCACAATACATATAGTGATGTAGAGCTGATGGTCAAGTACCAGGAGAACTTTTCAAAAATTAACGGCTATGCATCGGGAAAAGCAATATTTTGTGATAGGTGATAAGTTGTTGACATTATGGCTTTTGTAACTAGATAAATTACAAACTGACCCACAAAAAGCGTGAAATTTTTTTTTTTGCAATAAATAGAACCGACTTCCATATCAAAACACTACAAAGCCAAAAATAACTTTAATTTCGGAAGGCGGTGTGAAAAAAAAAGAAAATCCAAAACCAATAACACCGACGACCGAAATTAAAGTTATTTTTGGCTATGTAATGTTTTGATATGGAAGTCGGTTCTATTTTTTGCAAAAAATTTTTTTTTCATAATTATTAATTGACTTTCACCTAAAAGTACTTAAAATAAAACAAACTTTTGTTTTTGTATATTTATATAATGAAACACGCGAAAATGCAACGAGCATATACAATAAGTATGACTGGATGGTAACCAGGTGTCTCTTCACTACGGTTGTTTTGGACAAATTTTTTCCAATTTTTTTTTTATCGTACCGTAGTCACACGTTATATAGGATATCAACCGTAACAAAACAATTAATAACGTAACGTGTGACTACGACTTTTATTTTTGTTCTGTTCTTGTTTTTCTAGTAACCTTGTTTATTTCAGCATCCTGAAAATCTTGTTTCATCCTTTTTAGCATCGATTTTTTTGTCGTAGTCGGGTTTTAGTTTTTTTTACTTTTTGTTTCCTTTAAAACAAATAATGGCTTATGCGCTCAAGATCTGACAAGCGTCTAAGTGAAGTGCAGTCAATAGACCGCACTTGAACGAAACGCAGTAGTGGTGTGTGGTGACTTCTCTAGTACGTAGTACATATTTCCTCAATGCTCTTACAGACAACCTTTGGATGGACAAAAATTAAAGGAGACGGATTAAAGGCTGTCAGTGTACAAACAACAAAAATAATATTAATTGAACATAATAATATAAAATACATACATACAATACTAAAATCATGTACTAATAAATATTACATGTATCTATAATTGAGAAAGAAGGGGAAAACTTTTTTCATTATTTTTCCCGTACACATTAAACTCCAGAGGGGAAAACCATTGTAGGCTTTTATTTTCATACAGATTTTATTATGTTACTGATATTTGATCTCTCTCCAAATATGTGACCACAAAAGGTGTAGCTTATGTATATTTAACATTTACAGCAATTCATACTCTTCTTACCAAGGAATATTGTTGTGAACTTATCTACTTCATCTACGCGCATCTAGGAATGGCATCGACATCTCAGGGTCAAGACAGTCAACTTGACCCAACGTCACACTGATAATAATAGATAGATAGATATACTCTTTATTGTACACCATAACAGAATTAAATGAGGACTTAAAAACTAAAGGATGTTACAATAGGCGGTCTTATCGCTAAAAGCGATCTTTTACAGACAACCTTTGGGTGGATTTGACACAGCAGGAGAAAATAAATACGCGGGTAGATAGATAGATAGATAGATAGATATATTCTTTATTGTACACAATAACAGTACAATAAAATTATGGACTTAACAATTAAAAGGGTGATACAAGGGGCGGTCTTATCGCTAAAAGCGATCTTTTACAGACAACCTTTGGATGGATTTGACTCAGAAGGAGAAAATAAATACGCGGGTAGTCCACGGTGTACTATTTATCTATATAAAATACAAAACAATAAATAACGTTCTCAAAACATATATATACATATAAATATTTTAAAAAAAGAAAGAAACAAAGACATACATAATAACACCAATTTAAGAAGAGAGATAAAGATCTTTTACTAAGTTTTTGAAAGAAGGAAGGGTTTCACTTATATAATACAATACATAAGTAATAACCTACATACACAATACACATATATACAGGGTGGCATCACATGAATCCATGGTAAGCGGTTGCTCGTCGATGTCCCTGCCACCCTGTATATACATAAGAAAAGCTTGGATATATAAAAAAATAGTAACAAATTAAAGAGAGATAGAGATCTTTTACCATGTTTTTGAAAGAAGGAAGGGTTTGTGCTTGCTTTACTGACACGGGAAGAGTATTCCACAGTCGTACTGCTTGAGCTGCGAACGACTTACCAAAGAAATCGGCTAATTTCTTATTGTTCCACGCACTCCCTCTCCTAACCTTTGTACAAACCTAATATGGAGGATGTTACATGCAACTTTGCTCGTTAAAATAACGCATCTCTTTTATTTCTACTAAAATCCTCATACATGATCATCACAATTCATCCAAAACACACAACCACACCGTCGCTGCTAAAAATATCATGTTACCCAGTTACAGTGTTATAGAGTCGATCCATGTAAAACACTTATACTCAACTACATCTAGTTAGACTGGGAGCTGACAAAAGTTTAAGCAAATTATGATGATGAAAGCAATTAAGACGCTTAGTTATAAAGATTATAATTCACCAGAACTTAGATTAGAATATGCTAAAGACACATCAAGTTCTCTTTATTATGTTACTAGTTTATTTCCAAAATGGTTTGAAGTGCCTATACTAAGTACTCCGCTAAATGGTTTCGGCAACTCTCTTGTTAAGACGTTATTACGAAATTAATTATGAAACTTATTAAACGTTGTTGTTCAAGTTTATATTGTAAGTCAATCGCAGTTGAAACAAAATACCGAAATATATAAAGTTAAATACCAATGTTCTGATGGAGATTTTTTGTAAAGGGCTCTGAGAAAATCGGAGGTGATATCCGAATACTTTTTACTAGTATCTCTAACTCATTGGAGCATGCAGACGTTTTATTATTTATACCTGTATAATTTATATCACCGTTTTCTTTATTACTGGTAGGTAGTTTCGTTAAGTGCAGTATCAGTAGCATAATTAATTAATAATGGTATCCTGAAAACATCGATGGATAAAATGGATAAATCCATTACTTAAACACGGCTTAAACTGTCGACGCTGTGTTTAGGTAATACGTTCAAAATATAACAAATGATTTGTATGTACTAACATAGTTTTAATTTTTGCATTGTCCACTGTAATTTCACATTGACAATGTCAATAAAAAAGTCAAACAAATACAGCTAATGTTCAAACATATCAGCTACTCTTGCTACAGCCTGTTATGTATCATGTTATTTAAAGGTAAGAAGAATAGAAAGTTGAAGAGTATTATTGCTCGATTAATCTATATATATAAAAGAAAGTGGTGTTAGTTACACTATTTAAAACTCAAGAACGGCTGAACCGATTTGGCTGAAAATTGGTAGGGAGGTAGCTTAGAACCAGGAAACGGACATAGGATATTTTTTATCCCAAAATTCTAACGGGATCGGGATTTACGCGGGGAAAACCTCCCACGTGAACGAAGTTGCGGGCAAAAGCTAGTTTATGATAAAAACAGAACAAAAGAACAAAACGGCAATGCGCTATCGTTACATGGTGGACACCCACCCATACGCACAAAACGTTTTGGGAATACTTTCATTGTGCGTACGGCTAAGGAGTTGAATTCCCTGCCGGAGTCTGTGTTTTCTGATAGTTATAACCTGGGAGTCTTTAAGTCTATCTTTCTAGGTAAGAGTGCTTCATTTTCGATGACATTTTTCGAAACTTACCATCAGGTGAGATCGTGGTCAAACGCGAACCTATTATCAATAAAAAAAAGATAAATTCGTTCTCGCGTGGTTCCATAGCATGCTTCCTCCTTTGTGTAAATCATCTAACAGAAACAGGGAAAGCCTGTCCTCAGTTGTTAAAGATAAATAAACAGTTACTTGTCACATACCTGGAGGCCATTCCTGCCCATACACGAAGATCTCGGACCTGGCTATGTCCACTCGGTTCCATGTGAGGGCCAGTGACAGTTGTTCGCTAGGAGACAGGTGCTGTGCTCTGAAGAGTGCTGTTAGGATGACCTGGTCCAACTCCTGGACTTCACCACCTTCTGCTCGTTCTTGAATTCGGAACACCGTGATCTGAGGAAGAAGGTATTCGAGGTTAATATTATACATATAATATACATATAATATACATATAGAAGGAGGATTATGTTTTTATCGTGATAACGTCCACAGGAGCAGAGCCCTGCACGATTGCTTGTAGGGAATATGCGTGTCATTTTTTTCCTTAATAAATTAGGTCTAGTGAGCAATTATTTAATTATTTTTTTAATATCTTCATCACTGACGAAATTAAAAGCTAAAAAAGAAGTGCGACACAGATTTTGACGTTAAAATCTATGTATAGCGCTCATACAGTTGCTGTAGAAAATTCATTTCAGATATATTCAGTTAAAATTGTTATAACTTGTTGGTTTTTTCGATTAATTTCCATTCTAATTTCACTGTTAGTAGTAAACAGGTTGCATAATAAATATGCACAAAATTCCCTATTGTATAAAAGCAGAACAGGTAAAGTTACTCTTTCAGAATGTAATGTAAGATACTGTAAATTCCTGTTATTCTTGATTTTGTTATTAAATGATCTTAAACTCTACTTTGAATCCCCGTGGTATAAGGATCTGAATTACGAGTTATAAAGGAACAGCCTACCCATCCGCCATGGGACAGATATGTACATTTAAATCGAGTCAACACTGCTTTTTTAAAGACTCTTTACCAACCCGAAATATTTATTTTTTTATGATAAACCACTTTCATTGTAAGCGTGTAAAGTATAGTTAGGGGTGCTGCCAGGGACGGGTTGCGGGAATATTCTAACAAGATACCGTGGCCCCGGATTGTAATGGCTGTCGAAGGAAAATGGTAGGTTTTCAATCAGTAGAAGTCTAACACTCCTTTCTACTTCACCCAGAGCGGAGTCATTAGATGATTTTTCCACCGAAAAAAAAGGTTGCACCAGAATGCAAGGGCTACTGAAAAAACAGGGTGCGACTTTAGTCAGTAGAAGTCTGACACTCCCTTCCTTCCTAGAGCGGGAGGAGTCATCAAAGGTGGTTTATTGTAAGGGACAGTCCCAGAATGATAGCTAAAAAGTAAAAACCTAGGACGAGAGCAGTCCTTGATTTATTGACGTATTCTGTTGTTAAATTTTCAACAATTCATGTCAATGTTATTATTTGGACTCACAGTCTTTTGTTTCATGTTAGTTGATGATTTTTTTTCCGCGATCCACTATCTACTGACATTCTATCATTAATCCTTTTTCCATTCATGACGTTATCGCATCACATCTTTCATTTAAGCTCTCGTGTGGAGCTTGTGTACCTACGACATGAGTATATTACGAGTATACCAAGCCCTCCTGGGGCGCGCTAACAAGAGAAACCATTAGGATTTTGAATGGAAGATTTTATCATAGAATTTCTATACCTTAGATAGACGTTATCCAAGAGGATTTTATTATAAAAAAAGATATGGCGCTACAAACGACTTGGTACTTGAAAGCAATAGTTACACAAAACATTTTCGAAAAGTAATCATGTCGGCTATTCTAGGAGAGTTTTTCCGATTATTACCTTCCGCTGATCAGCTAATCGAATTTTCACAGCCTTTCATTAAATCGGTACTTACCTATAAAAATCTTAAAAGAAATTTGGCTTTTTAGGATTCAAATTATTCCGTTCGAAAGAAAGAGGCTTTTCATTTCAATAAAAGTTGAAAGGAATCTGGGTCGGTCGAAGATGTTGTTTGGAAAGATTTTGTGAACCCCCGGTATTACGTTATCATACAAATAAAAGCGAAAGGTCGAACACCTCTTGTCTTAATATTAACCCCTCAATCACCTCGGAATTTTAATGGTTTTTCTAATAAACTTGGGAAACGCAAAGAATTTGACAAGGGCCCTATTTAATTACTTATGAAGGGCCTTAGGTCGGCCATTGTCCCAAAAAAAAACGTACCTAATAAGAAGTTGAATGATAGCCTTAAGAAATTGACACAAATTGGGATGTCCCTTGGAGTTTTATTAGTCTAATAGATTTTTATTGATGGGATCCAATGGTGGAATTGGCTAGTATAAACAAAAGGTCAAAGGTCACTTCATGTACAGATAAAGGACACGCAAGGTGACCCATGTGTGCGTAGACTTTTTAAATTTATTACTTAGTAAGACGTGCCAAGTCACCATGATACCGTTGAGATAGCGAGATAGATTCGTCCCGTATAGCTCCGTTTCTCTTTCTCAGCGAAATGGTGATGGTTTTGGCAAGTCACAGCAGGCAAGGCTTTGAGGTTCTAAGTTTTAGTTGTGCGTTGGGCAAATTTATGGGTTTTAATTTGGAGTTTCTCATAAGCAGCCTCTTGTCTGGATTTGTGTATTTTTAACGGTAATAGGTATCTTATCAGTTGCTTAGCCTTTTTTCAATTATGTTCGAATGCATTCCAGTCTAATAAGTCTAATAAGTTTATCTGACCTCCAAATCAAATATTGTAAAATACCAAACCCCTTAGCCAGCCTGAAGACAGATTTACCGACTTCTGTTCATAACAACTGCTAAGACAAAGTGCAACTGCTGTAAGTATGAATGAATGTCGCGACAAACGACTTAACCTGCGTTCCGAGGCACAAATAAGAATCTCGATATTTTAAGACGGTCATCCATTCACGAACTGGCCTCGTTAAGCGAAGACTAGCCTTAAAGGTATACCCACAAGGTTGTTATTATTTAGCTCTGAGCTCCTCCAATAATAACATCTCTATTAAAACTTAGATATTTTAGGAGGAAAGTTTGTGGCAACTTTACTTTGGGTAGGTACACTTTTCCTCTGTACTAGCGAGATGTCATGTTACTGGTACCTAACATTATCACATTTCTTCAATCTTCTTTTATCGTTATGTTTTGTATAAAAAGTTGCAACTGAATAAGTCCTAAGGTACCAAATAGGTAATATTGGGATTATTATGTAAGGATATCCTTGCAACGTTAAACGTTAACTATAAATCCAAAACATTGTCATTAATTCAACAAGACCACAAAATTTTAATTGCTGCACAAAACATAACAACGGTAACAAAATGTCACGCCGCCCAATTATACCGTCTGCCATATCAAACAACCACTAATTACTCGTATTACGGCTCATAGACCCAACACACAGTTGTTTACGTAAATGTTGACACGGAAAGTTACAAACAAAAAGTATTTCTAAATGCAGGTTGAACACCTAAGAATGAAAAAAAAAATAACAAAAAATAGAACCGACTTATATATCAAAACACCACAAAGCCAAAAATAACTTTAATTTCGGAAGGCGGTGTGAGAAAAAAAGAAAATCCAAAGTCAATAACACCGACTACCGAAATTAAAGTTATTTTTGGCTTAAATTTTCTTTTTCACGCTTTTTAGTGGGTCTGTTTGTAATTTATCTAGTTACAAAAGCCGTAATGTCAACAACTCATCACCTTTTACAAAATATTGCTTTTCCTGATGCATAGCCGTTAATTTTTGAGGAGTTCTCCTGGTACTTGACCATCAGCTCTACATCACCATACTGGTATGTATTGTGACGAGCATAAAGTGTTTAACATCCGTACTCAAGTAATCGAATCGCAATCCACGAAATACTTATTATTGAGTAGTTTCAGTGGCCATCTGTGGTCTTCATCATCAGTTCAACTTCCCCAAATGGTACTTTTCGAAAGCAACTGATCAAGGTACTATAAGAAATACCCAAAACGCTATAGGTGTGCCTATAATATTTGAAGAGTTCCCTCGATTGCTCCAGGATCCCATCATCAGATCCTGATTTCGTAACAATGGGACCAACTAGAAAGTATACCCTTTCAAACGCAAAAAGAATTTTTCAAATCGGACCAGCCGTCTCCGAGTAATGAGGTAACATACATAAAAAAAAGTTCAAGACGAATTGAGAACCTCCTTTTTTGAAGTAGGTTAAAAATAAAAACGAAAATCGCTGACGTTTTTACAGCGAAGTTAGAAGCTGTTTCATTTCTTACTAAAAATTAATATTGTAAATGCGTAAATGTTCGTAAGAATGAATGGATGGATATTTCTTACTCTTTTACGAAAAACTACAGAATGGATGGGAATGAAATTTGGTATGTGTGTACTTTTTATCTCAGAATTTTACACGGGAGAGGAATTTGCATGGGAAAATCCTCCCACGCGAACGAAGTCGCGGGTATCAGCTAGTATTACATATAACATATTCTAGGCAGGTAATATTGGTTCAAATATAAGTTTAAATGCTAAGAGCAAAACATACACAACAACAAACAAATACAATAACAACAATGTAACAATTTCTTACAAGTTTTTCAATCAATAAATTTCTAACACCAATAATTTCTTATAAGTCGCGAAAGGTTAGAGTGTAGCCTTAGGGGCGCTATACAACGTGTAATTTAAAGGGTATATACATACCAAGTGTATGGCTTCTTTGGATGATAACAAACGATATGGTAAGGGTTCTGTAATCCTAAGTGTAGAACTTATTACAAATACCAATACACTGATAACAGAGACCGAATTTTTCAAATGAAGAAGAATGATGAGAATTATCGTGTTATTGGCAAGTGATGTGGAAAGTTATTGACCCTCGTAGTGCTGTGACATGTTTGTTATGATTGGTATTCAACAAATATATGAAACCGATAATTTGGTATCAATTCTTTGAGTCAGTTATTTTGAGCTGAAACTGTGCATAGAGACTCATACCAAATGTTGTCTTCAGCCCTTTTGGATATATATGGGGTTTCCCTTACACATTGTATAGCGAAAAGTTTTTGGGACTGGGAAAAATTTTCGTTGTTTTTGTTTTTTCGGAAATCTTAAATATTTTGAAGTATAGGGTTATTCTTGACCATAGAAACCATTTAGGTTCCCAGTAGCATGGTCCTACGACGCACCGTTTTCGAGAAATGGCCCTCGAATCACCTCGAATATTTTTTTTAACTTAACCAAATTTTCGGAAAAAAAGAAAAACTAAAATGTACCACTTTTATTGCAGTAACGGGTTGACCTTATACATATAAATCATTTAGGTTCTGAAAAGCATGGCCCTACGACACGACGAAATGCTTACCTAATATTTAAATTCTAGCATTTTAATAACTTGCAGTAAAAAAAAATATAACACGGAACTGTGTATTCTTGCAAAAAACTTGCAATAGTAGATTATACAACAAGTGAAAAAAAAGGGAATTTAATTCGAGGTACGAAGTTGGATCCCGAGAGCAGCGAAGGATTCTAGAGTAGAATCCCGAGCGTAGCGAGGGATTCTAGATTAGAATCCTGAGCGGAGCGAGGGATACAAGGACCGAGATAAATTTTTTTTTCACGAGTTGTGTACTCTACTTTTTACCATTGACTGTGAGAAAATAAATAGGAGTAGTAATATTTATATTCATAGAATTTTATTATATAATCAGTAATAAAAGAACAAAGGATTAAATATAAACATTAAAAATTTATAGTGAAATTAGAACAGTTTTCAAAATTCAGTGTTATATTCTTGTTTGGTTTTGAAACTGTCGTATTAGATAAGATTTGGGTATTTGGCAAAGTCGCCGTATTTTGTGGTTGCTGTTGCTGAGAAAGCTGTAATGTAGTTGTTTCACAAGGTTTTCCTTTCGATGTTGAAGGGCGCGCCGGAGATAGTGGCGCAGAAGGGTCAACAGCAGACGGTTTTAGATTTATACTGTCAATTATTCGGCTGCATCTTTTGGATTTGTTTTCGATCGAATCCTCGATATAGCTTTCTGCTACTGTGCTGGACCTCCACCCTCCGTGGCGTTTCAGTTCTGTAAGATCAGCACCTGAATTTGCTAAAAGGGTGGCAGAGCTTCTACGGAAACAATGTCCTGTGTACTTTTCGGGATTTGGTAGATTTAAGAATGTGGCAATCTCTTTTGGCATCGCACCTATTTTGTTAATTCCAATAGGTTGCCGAGTACATTTTCCGCCATGGTATTGTAAGAAAAACCTATCGGTTTTTGTATTAGTGGGCCTTATAGCTTGATATTTTTCGACGATTTTAACGTATTCCTGCCGTATTACGAACGTTCTATCAATTTTAGTTTTTGTATCAGTTAAAACAACCAGTAATAAATTTTCCGAGTGTTTTTGGATGTCGTTCATAGTTATTTTTAATAATTCGTTACTGCGACAGGCCCCATTCACGCCAAAAATTAGCACAACCTGTGAACAATAATTAAAAAAATATGTATTTACAGGAAAACTTTAAAAGTTCAGTAGGTTTGTAAATAAATATGTTTTAAGTAGGTACTTACTTTTACGGCCAGAAAACTGTGGTCAGGTGCATCATTTAGAAAACGTTCAATGTTTTGGGAGGTTAGCACTCTAGATTTCTTTGGCTTATCACCCTCAGACAGCCGTTTTAAGTATGTCACTAACTTTGAATAGTTTGAAATATCAATGTTGTGTTTTATTCTCACTGTTGATTTTAGCATAGAATATATGCTCCAAAGTGTCGACGCCTTCTTCGTCTTGGTTAATTCGTTGAAATAGTTAAGAAATACGCATTCTGAGAAGGAATTGGCGCCATTCGTGGTTTTCCAGTCGCAGAACAAATTGTATGTTTTCAGATACAAATCCCGAGATTTTGGCAGCAACAAATCATCTACTATAACTGCTGCGTTAGTACGAAATGATTCCGGAGTCAGTGTCTCATTTTCGTCATCGGAAGAACTCATTTTGTTTCAGTTATTATGTTAATAAATTTTCCAATGACACAAAACAACCACGATAACAGAGAGAAAAGAACTTAAAATTGGCGGTTTTTTTTTTAATATAATCGTATAGCTCTATGGAATAGATCCATTTAGCCAGCCAGTAGGTACTTTCAGCACGTTTCAAATTTTTTTTTACATAATTAGTTCTTGTTCCAAATTCAAAAAGTCTTTATTCACTCAGTGAGTAAAAGAGCGTTTTATTCACTGTTATCGATGAATAAAGTGCCCTTTTTCGAGTGGCAATGGTAAAAACACTTTTTTTAATCTTCGCAATGCTTCGTAAATGATACCGTAAACACTATTTCTTTTCGTAGACTTCTAAACAGCCAGTATTTCCATAATTCCATTATTATTATGGTGATAATAGAATATCCGCTTTTCAACTCACTGTACTGATTGGCCCTAAACTATTACCTAATTGCACTATAACTTGCAATTGTAAACTTTGAATGAAAGCCATCACTAAATGATTTCTAACATCTTCCGAGCAACAAACCTATTTTGCGGCAAGTAATATGATTACAGAAAATTGGCGTGCGAATTGGAAAATTTGTTTTTAACGAATTTTGTGGTACTCGTAAAGGCACAGGAAATGTTTCAGACAGCCACAACGAAGTTATTACTAGTAACTTAAATATGATAATTCCCATTTTATTTAACATTCTATTTTTATATTAGTATCGATGTTATCCGAGTTTTTCTATTAGAATACGTAATTATGTAAATAGGTGCGGTACGGCTACAGACTTCTTACTCAAATATTTGTTGTTCGTTTGCTTTTTATTACAATCATTTTTTAACAAGCTGTTGCCGATGACGACTTCGTTAAATTGAAAATTTTCAATATTTTCGCGGGATAAACAAAATCGTAAAAGCTTGCAAAGTTTCAGTAACGAACATCCATACATCCTCACAATCTTTCGCATTCATAATATTAGTAGGATGTCTTCATGTTCACGTTAGAATTTAAACGGGAATTAGTGTACAATTATAAAATAAATTTGATACAACCTTTGCAAAAATGTTGAGCTTAATTGAGTTGGTGGAGTTTCCGTGTCAAAATTTTTGATTAACATTATTTGGTACATTTTATTAAGTTTACAGTTTTGGAATATAGCATAGCTATGATAATGGTTAATTATGCCAGTTGTTTTTTTTTCATTTTCAAGTTATATACATATAAACTAGAGCACATAATATGTAAGATATGACAGGCCCGTTGGTATAGTGGTCAGTGGCCCTGACTGCTGTGCGCAAAGTCGTGGGTTCGATTCCCACCTAAGACAAATGTTTGTGTGATAAGCACGGTCATTTGTTCTTTGTCCGGGTGTAATTTATCTATAATATGTATGTATTTAGAAATATATATGTATGTTTATCAGTTGTCTAGTACCCATACCACAAGCTCTGCTTAGTTTGGGACTAGATGGCGTTGTGTGAAAAGTTGTGGAATATTATTATTGTAAGTATTTGATTTTGGCGTTTATAAGCTTTACATACAGGTTTTTTTCTGAGATAATTTAGGATCTACTAGCAGGCTTCCGTCACTCGCTCAAGGCCACCCCTTATATGCCTACCGCTTCGCATATCGCCGTCGGTACAACGGACAGTGGGCTGCCGCACGCCTGCCTGAGCTTATTTAAATAAATTTGACAACGTCATAATGGATCGGCCTAATAACAATTGATTTTTCTTCGCTTTGGTCCTGTTTCCCTTTTGATTACTTATTTATTAAAATTATTTACGCGGTTTCGGATACTTTTGACTATAAAATTTAATTATCGGGAATTCAGGAAAGGAAAAAATGCATCTATCATTTTAGTAAACTGAAACATATTTGATCAACAAATAAAAAATAATTGTTTTTCTATACATTCGTTTTATTACCAAAATCATCATAGGTACAACTACAGTATAAAAATTTTTGGACTGTGGGTACAACCCTAGCACATTCACTCGATGACGTGCACGCACGTGGGTCGCGCGGCGGGCAATACAATCTCTACTCTCTGTGTGCGCACTTATGGTACATTTCTTCTCGCTGCAAACAGCTGATATTATTATTAAGATTTTGTAGGCTATTATAGCGCAGGTATTTTTGCTATTGTATTAGAGTGAAGTATCTGTGTGAAGTAACTATTTAGTAATCTGTGCTACTAGTAAATGGAATTTTTCGTATAAGTGTTAGTATGAAGAAGTTTTTTGAATCTAGACTATTAAGTCTAAATTAAACATGTGTGAGGCAAATATGTTTGAAGCAATTATATTATTGAGTTAAGATAAATGTAATAGAAATGTATATATCTTGTGTACTACGTCTGTTAAAATATAAATTCCTCTGCTTTGTTTCTTTTCCTGGGTGGGAAAATGATCGAATGACTTCTCCCGGAAGGAAATGTCAGACTTGTACTGACTAAAAATCCACCCTGTTCCTTCAGCTGCCCTTAAGTTCCGGGGCCGCGGTATCTCATTAGAACATTACCGCAACCCCGGCAGGCCATTCCTTATGGGGCACCTTCACTGCTACTGACAGCTCTTTGAGGCGCGCGTGGAACACGACGTGCCGCCGACCCGGGCCTGGTTCTTACCGGACGGTGAGCTACCCCTGCTCGCCGTCCGCAAGCCCGCGCCTACGGTGGCCGGAAATCGGCTCGCGATCCCCGACGCCCGGGGCGTCTTCCGCGGCGGCTGGGGCGTGAGGAAGAGAGTTGTCTCTCCCTCGCACATTCGGCCTCCTCCTTTGCTAGCATGACAGCTTCGTAGAAGGAGGCGACAGCATCCCATTCCCTCTCGCTCCGCACTATGGTCTGAACCAGGGTCGGGCGCGAGAGGTCATCGCCGTCGATCGTCTCCACGAGAACACGGCGGTGCTCCGCCCAAGCAGGGCACATCTCCACCGTATGTGCCACCGTGTCCTCCGGGTGGTCGACGCAATGTCGACACCAGGGAACTTCCTATGCTTAGTTTCTTCATGAAGAAAAAAAAACAACGCTAAAGAAACTGTTCAGATCCCAAATCCTTTGTTCCAAAGAGTTTGAATACTCAAAGGTTGAACCATAGACATTTGTTGTTCAATAGTGCGGATACTACTGCCGTCGTTGACGCCTCTAGACATAATTTAGTTTCGCAAACAACACTTATAAATCTGATATGGCGGTTTAAACATAGGCTTTGTTCTTTTGATTTTATCCGAAAATGTTTTTGCGTTGAAGTAGTGAAAAAAAAAAAAGATATAAGGGCTTTTAGTTTTACGAGGACCTACGTCTATTAGTGTAAGGGCGGATATTTAAATGGAAGATTTTGTAAGGGTACCTAGTGAAGGAAGGGCTTGTTGATAGCACTTAGCAGATTTGTTACGACGTATTTAATAATTCCATGTATCGTGTTTCGTACAATCATACATGAAGGAAAGCGATGATGTAGACGCATTGCCGCAATCAAACGCGCTGGCCTAGAAGTAACCTATTATATTTTGACCTAAGCACCCCCAGGTTGTAGCTATCAGGAAATATAAATTACGACAGGGGTTTTCGCTGTCAGAGTATGAGGTATATGTCTGACAACGTGATAGCTAAACAGTTGTATATCCACAGAGTGTGCGTTTCATCGTTGATGATGCTTAATAAATTGATAACTGAAAATATGTCTCCATTATCAAAATTCAACTATTGGCTTCAAGTAGTTTTAAGAGTGGATTAACAGATTCTTGGAAGTGTAAATATGGTTAGAGAAGTTGCGACACATAACGGCTCAAAATCAACATGTTTTTTAGGTAAAGCGAGGCAATTTTCGTTGCTACGCTGTCTATTAATGTATATTAAAATGTTAAGATTGTGAGTGGGTATGGGTGCATCATGTAGGTACTGATGGCGCAGTACCGTATATCTTGTTATTTGATGTTATAACAATAGAATTAGAATAGAATTTATTGAGACCATTGTTAGATTCTTTACAAATTTCCGATGATCCCCAAACTAGGCTATGCCTGTATCTTGGGAACCTAAGTTGTGGTAGACAATGTTGTGGGTGCAATAACAAAGATGATCTGAACAAAAAACAAATGTATTTGAGAACATCCAAAACTTTAAATAAAATGAGATCGACTTAAAACTACTTAACTGAGTCAATTAGATCGAATTAAATTGTGGGATTCCGATATACACTCTTTCGAAAATTGTTTTTATTATACAGAAGCGAGTAGAAAACTAACCTAATCTCTTTATGACATTGTTTGCTATAAGAATTTGTTTCTGTAATTGCAAACAATATGGCAGTATTTAACAGTAGTGTATGATTCTTAAATACAAATCTACTATATAACTTTCAACAGTATTTTCTAGACGTAAACTGGCCACTATTGTTTCTGAATATATTTTTCACTCATTAACAACAAATTAAATTTATTTAGTAAAGTTTTTATGAAAGTATCTTCAATTTTATTATTTTTGTAAAGGCAGGAACAAATTTTTTCAAAACTTGCCATTGATAACTTGGTATGTATGCCATGATTACCTTATATTGATGTTGTTATTTTGTTAAATTCCATGACAAAAGTATAAAATTTATAACCGGTCACATAAACTAGAACAAATAATTTCCATTCGAAAAAAACCCTATGGAATAGTAATAACCAATACGTACGTCTGCCTGTCTGTCTAAAACTTATTAGAACAGACGTTTTAAAGCAAGAAATGATTTAAATTCCATAGACACATTCGCAAGCGTAAGCTGGCTTTGGTATAAATAAGGAAGAACCAAGTATTTATTGTATGAACGTGTTCAGAATACGGTAAAAACTTAGTTTCACTTAAAGCCGGAGTTTACCTGGTTGTATATTACACATGGTGTAAAATAAAAAAATAATACCTTTATTAGCAGTAAACTTAATTTAAAGGTGGGCCATTTAAAATGCAATTACACTCTGAGCTTTTTACTGTCAGCTAGTGTAATTTTACTGAATCTTACATACCTTTTTTTCTGGGAGAAAATCATCAAATGACTCCACTCGCTCGAGGTGGAGCGTAAAGAAATATTAGACTACTGACTAAAAACCTATCCCATCTCCACACATTTCCGCAACCCCGGCAGATATTAGCCATTTATACAACGTGTAATTTAAAGGGTATATACATACCGAGTGCGCGGCTTCTTTGGATGATAATATACGATATGGCACGGGTTTGGTAATCCTATGTCTTCATAATATTAAGACATATATGTGGAACTAATTAGAAATTTCAATACATTGATACCAAAGCCTGAATTTTTCAAATTAAGAAGATTGAAGAGAATTATCGTGTTATAGGCAAGTGACGTGGAAAGTTATTGACCCTCGTAGTGCTGTGACACGTTTGTTATGATTGATATTCAAGAAACATATGAAACCGATAATTTTGTATCAATTCTTTGAGTCACTTATTTTGTGCTGAAACTGGGCATAGAGACTCCATACCAGATGTTGTCTTCAGCCCTTTTGGATTGATATGGGGTTTCCGTTACACTTTGTGTAGTAATTTATGTTAATATCAAGAGCACTTTGAGGCGCGGCGTGTTAATCACGACGCGCCATCAACTCGGGATGTTACAATAGCTTTACGTGTAGTTTATTGGTTATGGCATAGAAATGTGTAATTGTCGTAATGTATTTAAGCAGTTAAACTACAATCGTTCACAAAATAATGGTTTTATTTTAATCCACTAAAATTAAGTAGCATATCACACTGACCGAATTTCGATCATGGTGACCATTCCGTCATAGGCTGATAGGACGGTAATACGACGCGACGACGAAGTGATCAGGCGTAGGTCAATAGGTTGCTATTGGAAAACGCCTAGTGGGAAAAATCCAATAACATTTTACCCGACCCGCAAATCGAATCCAGGACGTAAGGTTCAGAAGTCCCGGTTTGTGATCTAGTCCACGAGGCAGAACAGTATACAGTGTATTATTGTGGTCTTTTTAATATACATACCACCCGTCAACGGATTAAGGGATCCAGTTAAAATATTCGTTCCGCAGACCACTTGTGGTTCTCTTAAGGTAAAAATTATGGACGGCAAAAAGTAAAAATATTGTCCGCGACAGATTTTCAATATCAAACATACCAACTGAAAACTAATTTAGGTTTCTATCATAAATATTGTGTTTCTATTGATTTCAATATCCACCGAACCGATTTCGGCCATGGCGGCTTTAGGGAATATACTTGGGAGTATATACAGGGCTACTGGTAACTCGACGTATTCCTTGCAGGAGGTTAAAATAGTAGGGTTAAAATGCCACAAATTAAGTCACCACATGTTCTACCGAAATTCTATATATATTTTTGCATTAAACAACATTTTGTATGAAGTAATAACAAAAATTACAAAAAAAAAATGTTTGGTTAGTGATATTTGCCAAGGTTTAAGGCTTTTTTGAACTTTTAATTATTAACAAAAATCTGCTACGTCATCAACTATGATGATAACTTAAATTTCAGTACAGTCGCGCCGTAAATTGTTATTAAATTGGTTTCAAATGATTCAATCTGGGATTTTTTTATTAAAAAACGTAAAATCTAACTAACTCAAAAACTACTGAATTTCGGTAGAACATTTGGTGGCTTAATTTGTTGCATTTTAACCCTACCATGACGTCTTGCAAGGAATACGTCGAGTTACCAGTAGCCCTGTATATATCACTAATTAGGAAGGTAAAGGCGTGTTAATAGTTACTAGGTGTATTCGCGACTGTCAGCTTAGGCGACGGGACGCAGCCGTCTCTACTTATTATATAATATAAAGCTAAATTATATAATATAAAGCTAGATTACCACTCACTGACTCACTCACTCACTCACTCACTCAATGACATAATTGTTCTCCCAGATGGTGGATGGGGAGGTGGGTATATTTTGACAGATTCGTAAACAAGTAACTCTCAAACCTACGGGAAAAGTGCCAAACCTCAACATTTAGAGGGGCAATGCTTTAGTCGAAATAATTGTGCAACACCCCCCCCCCCCATCACCCCCACCATTTTTTTTTTTAAGTGGTCAATCCACCACCTCAAGCGCAACACGCAAATACTAGTTGTATTATATAAAACTAAATTACCACTCACTGACTCACTGACTCACTCATTGACATAATTTTTCTCCCAGATGGTGGATAGGGAGGTGGGTATATTTTGACAGATTCGTAAACAACTAACTCTCAAACCCACGGGAAAAGTGCCAAACCTCCCCTTTTCACCCCCCTTCTCCCCCCTCCCTATCGTATCTCGGAAACTACGAGACCCGTTCTTTTTTACGAATTCGTATAGAGGAGGCTCGGTAAAGTAAAAACCATTTTTCAAAGTCGCCCCCCTTGCCCCCCTTCTCACCCCCTTTAGGCGGATCTCGGAAATTAAGAGACTTGGAACATTTTTTTTCAGATTCATTTAGAGGGGCAATGCTTTAGTCAAAATAATTGTGCAACCCCCCCCCATCACCCCCCCATTTTTTTTTGTTTACAAGCACGCGAGGTGCTTGCACCTCGCGCAACACGCAAATACTAGTTGTATTATATAAAGCTAAATTACCACTCACTCACTGACTCACTCACTCATTGACATAATTGTTCTCCCAGATGGTGGATGGGGAGATGGGTATATTTTGACAGATTCGTAAACAAGTAATTCTCAAACCTACGGGAAAAATGCCAAACCTCCCCTTTTCACCCCCCTTCTCGCCCCTCCCTATCGTATCTCGGAAACTACGAGACTCGAATTTTGTTTCTTTACGGATTCGTATAGAGGAGGCTCGGTAAAGTAAAAACCATTTTTCAAAGTCGCCCCCCTTCTCACCCCCTTTAGGCGGATCTCGGAAATTAAGATCCTTTTTTTTTTTTTTGTTTTTTATCGTGGTAAAATTATCAAATAAGTCCTCCCACTTTGGCAGGGTGGGAGGGACTGTCAGACTTTTACTGACTAAAATCCACGGTGTTCCTTCAATAACCCTTTACGTACCGGGGTCACGGTAACGGGATGAGTCCCACGACCCCGGCAGGCTTCGGCCCTCTACGGGGGGGCCTCGTCATATTGCAGACGCTATTTGAGGCGCGCGTGGAACACGACGCGCCGTCGACCCGGGCATGGTCCATGGTCGGACAGCGAGTTGCCCTTTACTCGCTGTCCGCATGCCCGCGCCTACGGTGGCCGGAGATCATCGGCCGACGTCCGACGCCGTGGGCGTCTACCACTGCGGCTGGGCTGGAGGGAGGACGCCATCCTCTCCCTCTCCCGGCCCGCCTCCTCCTTCGGAAGCATGACTGCTTCGCAGAAGGAGGCGACCGCTTCCCACTCCCTCTCGCCCCGCAGCATGGCCTCGACCAATGCCGGGCGCGAGAGGTCTCCGCCTATTGCCGCCGTGAGGACACGTCGGTGCTCTGCCCAAGCGGGGCAGTCCTGCACCGTGTGCTCGACTGTGTCCTCAGGGCGACCCTCGCAGTGGTGACACCCAGGCGTTTCCTCCTTTCCCATCAGACACAGGTACCTCCCGAAACTTCCGTGTCCGGTGAGGACCTGCGTCATGCGGTAGGTCAGGACGCCGTGACGCCGATCTAGCCACTCCTCAAAGAGGGAAATTAAGAGACTTGGGGCATTTTTTTTTCAGTTTCATTTAGAGGGGCAATGCTTTAGTCAAAATAATTGTGCAACCCCCCCATCAACCCCCCCCATTTTTTTTTTTCACAAGCACGCGAGGTGCTTGCACCTCGCGTGCTTATAAAAAGTAAAAAAGTTTTTTTACTACTGAAAAAACTGTTGATTCTTATTTTAAACTATAAACGGGCCTTCAAATTTTTTATGCCATGCCCTCCCCTCCCCAACCTCCCCTAAAATTGAAAAGGCTGTAACTTCATAACGGTTAGAGATAGCCATTAGGTGTTTGAACAAATATTATAGTAGGCGTCGAATCCTGTCCGGTGGTACGTAGGGCCTGAGTAGACCGAACCTGCGAGACCGAGTGGAGTGAAGGGGGGAAGTGGCGAGCGAAGCGAGCCGGCGACCTCCGTAGCGTAACGTTATGTTTGACATTCTACTACATTTAGGGGTTTTAAAAGTGAACAATCCACCACCACAAGCACGCGAGGTGCTTGCACCTCGCGCAACACGCAAATACTAGTCTATATGTATACACGTACATATCATGTGTCCCTACAGCGGCCAATCTCGTAATTGATTAGCCATTTGCGCAGGAGATATTATTGTGCATAAGTATGCCCGCAGGTACAAGTGCACTCTCTATTCTTGTTCCTGTTTTGGTTTCAAAGAATAGGCAAGCTATCATTTATTAATTTCTATCCTTAGTTTAAATTTTATTCAGGACTTCTGGTCCATGCCATCAATAGGAAACCAAATTAGTTCTAAGTTTAAATAAAGGTTGGAAGGAACATCTGAGTTAAAACTTGGCACACATTTTTTCGTTGTTGTGTCGTAGGTAATGGAATAATTCTGACTTTTAGACAGACCAAGCTGCGGTTAAAACTAACTAAAAGAATAAAAAAATTGGCCAAGTGCGAGTCAGACTCGCCCATGAAGGGTTCCGTAGTAACTATAATAATATAATATAATATGTATATTTATTTGACGAATAAAAAAAAACCTTAAAAATTTCTTAAAACTCGCTTATTTACATTTTTACAACTACGCTAAATAACTTTGTTTTTCATAGTGTTTGTATAATTTACAAAGTTATATTTGCGGTTTTATAAAATATGCTGTATCTCAAAAACTGCTGACCCGATTTCGTTCAAACCAATTTTTGTTGAAAGTTTACATTAAGATCTACAGACATGTATTTTTTTTTTGGATTTTTCACTCCATTATTATAGAAGTTAGAGGGGAGGACACACATTTTACCACTTTGGAAGCTTGTATCTTTTAAACGATTGACTTTATGAAAAAGTGGTTTTAGAAACCCTTATATCATTATACCCCTGCCGACCTGTCTATAGATACCACACACGTATAGGTTTCATGAAAAAATCTTTATTTCAAATAAAAATTCCCTCCTTTATTTTAAATATTACTTTTTTTTTCTGAAAATCGGAAAGCGGTTCACAGAATACATCTACCTACTAAGTTTCACGTGTACAGTCTTAATAGTTTCAGAATAAAATGGCTGTGACATACGGACGGACGGACAGACATATCGAAACTATAAGGGTTCCGTTTTTTGCCATTCGGCTACGGAACCCTAAAAAGCAACAGTCATTATTTTCTAAAGAAAATAGTTATCGAGATAAAACTCATTCAATTTCATTGTGCAGGTAATGGACAATAAAATGCAGTAGTGTATGGGTCTGTAAACCTTTTCTATGGACAGTTTTATCTGAAATTATTTAGCAGTAAAATGAGATCGTAAAGCTCGATACTAAACCGCTTAAATTACTGTACCTAATTAACTATATATAATTACTGTAATTTTTTTTTATTTTTTATTATGTGGTGTTCACCTTAAAGTGATTGTTGCTGCACTGTATAAAGTTTTAAAAGTTTATTTATTATTTTTTTATTCATATTTACGATCTCGTTTTACCTACTGTTAAATAATTTCAGATATAACTGTCCTTAGAAAAGATTTACAGACACATACACTACTGGATTATTCCAATAATAATCCAGTAGTGGATGGGTTGTTGTTACTGAATATAAGATAAAACGTAAGGTTGACTCTCCTACACTCTCCAAGCCACAAGCGTGTTAATTTGATGCTAGTCCCCATATCCTTATAATGCGGACACAGTTCCAATTACGGACTGTAATTGGGAAAATAATAGAAAACCACTTCAACTGATACCCGGCTTAGTAATCTAATCAAAGGGTTAGCAAAAGTTAACGTGACTTTGGGTTGTAAATAAATGCCTATTTCCAAAAATATAACCAAAAGTTGGTTTACGCTAATGTTAACAAACTAATGTGTCACACAAATTGCTCTATAATTGGTACGCTATACAAAAACTCGAACAAAACACAGTGTAAAAACGTTACAGCTCTCAAAATTTTAACGTAAAGCGAAATTTAACAAGATTGAAAATAAAAAGTGCAGGGCCCAGAATGTCTCCCCGTAAAATACCTTCGTTTGCCGCCGACGCGACGACGTCGGGCTGCCCCGGGTCGTCCATTAAACGTGCTAACGAGACACGCCCATCAATTGGACCTTTCTACTATACTGCAAACTATCGCCAAGGAAGAAAATTACATTTTTTTAACTGAATTCTTAATTATGACTATGATTAACACTCTCGAACGTTTAAAAAAAAAACTAAAAAAAGAACTGGTTTGAAGTTGCTTTACTTTCCACAAGCATATTGCGCTTGTGGCTTAGTAATTTTAATGACCTGTTCGTTGTTCGTTCATGATTAGCTTGAAATGTTAATTATACTTGGGGATGGTGTCTTCGTATCGGTGATAATACTCTAATCTGTATGGGAAAGGCTGTTTTTACTCATTTTAGAAACATTTGATTTGAATCTGCTCTTTTTGAAAGTTTTATTTAAATTCTTATTAAAATGAAACTACATATTAAATTTAAATGTACATCAACATGTTATTTATTAATTAACTGGCGACGAACACGAGCGCGGCGATATCATAAAATAAAATGTTTAATTTTGGTATAATTAAAAAATGTCAGTATTGTTATGAATTCCGCATGAGGCCTACATGGTTGTCATTATTATTACCGCAGACAACTAATTAATCCCACTACAAACTAGAGAAACATCTCCAACAGGTATTAATGAAAGAGTACACATTTTATTCGGCATTGTTACTGACAATATTACCCTGTTGTTATTTAGAAGAGGTATAGTGTAACACAGTCATGTAATATACTTGTATTCAGTTGCCTCAGGTTAGACTCGCCCACCCCGACACAGTTGGAAAATAACTAAGAAATCGAAACAACATTGTTCAATCAATATTCTATACATATATTATATACATCAAAACAATATTGTTGGCACTTCATACGCACTTACTTATAGCTATTGGTTTCCATATGGTTGTTTTCTAACCGACTTGAAAAGCAAAAATTACAGCAAAAGATTAAGAATTGATTTTGGAACAGAATTTAACTTTCAACAGAGACGCAAAAAAATTGTACCGAGAAGTATCTGGGTCAAAAGAAATTGAAACGTCAAGTCACGAAAAAGGTTAACTTATGAAGGAGCAAGGCGGGAACCTTCCATTATTTATTATGCCCAGATGCATTTGACTTTCATATTGCGGTAGTTTTACAGTGTTATTTGTCTTGCAGTTTTTCAGGACTTTCCTGATAGTCTTTAACTATACAACGTGTAATTTAAAGGGTATATACATACCAAGTGCACGGCTTCTTTGGATGATAACAAACGATATGGCAAGGGTTTTGTAATCCTATGTCAACACGTGAGGAACTTATTAGAAATTTCAATACATTGATACCAGAGACCGAAATTTTCAAATTACGAAGAACGAACAGAATTATCATGTTATTGGCAAGTGACGTGAAAGTTATTGACCCTTGTAGTGCTGTGACACGTTTGTTGTGATTGGTATTCAAGAAACATATATGAAACCGATAATTGGTATCAATTCTTTGAGTCACTTATTTTTAGCTGAAACTGTGCATACAGACTCCATACCAGATGTTGTCTTCAGCCCTTTTGGATAGATATGGGGTTTCCGTTACACGTTGTATTATTGTTCAGGGTAGTATTAGTAGAAGAGCTCGTGGCTAATTAATAACAGCCGCACGGGTCGATCAAGGTTAAGCAACGCTCGCTGAGGTCAGTATGTTGATGGGTCACCGAAATAACGATGTTTATTTTGCAAATAGGTTATAAATAACACTTTCACACGTCTTTTTTTTTCGTAAATGTAAACTAGATGAGTGTCTGTCTGTGTGGTGACTGTTCCAACATATCGAGATTTATCTGTGCCTAGGAAAGTATCGGCTGTCTTTTGGACATCTTTGAGAGTATTCACGAGTAGACAGAAGCCAGAAAATCTGCCACCAGTCTCGCCAAGGACTGTCGTATTACCCAGCTACTGGTTTTTTTTTTTTTTTTTTTTTTTTTTTTTGATAACTAGCATTGTGGGTAGAATTCACATTACTAGCAATCTTGTTAACCCCTCCAACTAAGCTAAATATGCTTGTATCTGGAGTGGGTTCACGGCAATAGTGTAATGGGTGGGATTCGAACTCGGAACCTCTCGATCACAAGTCCGACACCTTATCCATTAGGCTATTGACGCTTATTTATATTGAGGAAGTATGTTTTTCAGATGCTGTTTGCCATCACGTGTTTCTGAGCGAGTCAAGTGACGACATTTTTCATTTTTTACGATCTGCGAGGGAAAAGTTGCGCAGTGCATGTTCTTCATTTCAATTTAGGTATAATTTAAACAGTAACGATCCACAGAGGTAATGATCATTGTTTTGTTATTTTTACTCTTTTCAAAACTTTATTGCTTTTTTTTTCATATGATAATAATAATAATGGATGAAGTTATGATGACGAATAACTATCGGAAATATATTGTGAAGGATGGTACGGTAGACATAATATGTCGGGCATGTCACAAACCGGGAGAATCCATTCGTAACATTATCTCCGGTTGTTCTCGTCTGGCTAACGGACCAAACTACCTAAACCAAACTAACTAAAAGGCTAACCAAATCTCATCCTGAGATGTTTGAAAAACCGGGATAAAAAAAAATCGGTTGTCCCGCGTAAATCCCTATCCCGTGGGAATTCCGGGATAAAAAGCTATGTGGTTTTCCAGGATGTCAACTATCTACTTACCAAATTTTATTTAGATCCGTTCATTAGTTTTTGCGTGAAATAGTTACTAACATACATACATCCATCCATCCTCACAAACTTTCGCATTTATAATATTAGTAAGAAGTAAAAATTTACTGGCTACTAAAAGTAAAGAGGATCTGTACTAGTTTACACTTCCATTTTAAGATTTACAGTAATCAAACTAAATGTGAAAATTACCAAACTGCCATATTTCCTTCTATTGCATTAATTAGTTTCCAGATTGCGGTCAGATTTTTAACTTCAATTCCCTTTTTGAATATCGGTATCTAACCATTTCAATGCCTTCACTAACTGCCTATAGTGCAGACACCCTTTCATGAACGCCTAATTACATATTATGTATCTGATGGTTACAAACATGGTAAAGACAGGAAATGGACGTAATTATTCGTGTACACTCTATGATTTCACTGTATACATAAAGATGTCCGCATTCATAGTGTAAATATAGACATAAAAGGTGACTATTTTTACATTTGTGGAAAATTTCCAATAGGAAAAGTCTCTGTGATATTTACAAATGGAAGTAAGTATCGAACGAGTGAAAGATCCATGATTAATGTATCTCACGGGAGAAATAACAAATAATAATTTTTGTTTATGAATAAGGCGTTAAGTATAATTCACTTAAGGGGCAATGAAACAATAGGCTTTTCAAATATCTATGTATGTTTGGTGTCTGCCATGTTTTATCCTAGCCCGCGTTGAAGAATATTTCAGTTCAGTGGGTACAAACAAATACTCAAACGTTGAACCACAGACATTTGTTTTTCAATAGTGTGGATACTACTGCCGTCGCTGGCATCTAGACATAGTTTATTTTCGCAAACAACACTTCTAAATCTGATACATCATAGCAGGTGCAATCATTGTGCGTGGGAAGCGAGAAATAAATATTCTTTATTTACATAATTATAATATTACTTTGCTGCTGTTAAAATAATAGTTTCAGTTTATAATTTATGTGCATACTTTGTAACTTCTTCTGCCATCGATCTATATTAATACATGTGCTGTCTTAACTTTTGTAATTTCCTACGCTTGTAATGTTTTACAAAATTGAAACTAATACTTAAGAAAACTATCAACATCTCGTGAGGATGCTTCGTGGAGGGGCGAAAAATGTGTCGATTGTGGTTTGTTTGCATGTATGTTTTTATTGCATCCTTTTTGCATGTGCATATATTTGCGGGTAGGAGGGCGGTGCTGCATACTGCATGCAAGACTGATCATCTAGCTTTTGACGGAATTAATATTATAGTTGGTTCACGTTAAGAAAATAGTGATGTCATCGTTATTCACCACCTCTCGACCAATAAGGTCACAACAAATTAGAAACCTAAGTTCACAGTGACCAGTTGACTGCAGATCGTTTAGCGAAACAGTTTTGTCATTTATGCGTTATCTACATAAAATAATTAAATTTAATTCAATGCTATTGCATTGCTGTGGGTTCAAATTAAAAATTATATTGGCGCCAATAAATCAACATTCAAGATCAGTGATGTAAAAAATATTTTGTGACGCAATAACTTTGTTTACTTTCAGACAAAAATATCCATAAGTTTGTTAGTAGATGCACTTAGGAGTAATGTTAGTATCTTAAATTTAATTAACACACACAACGCAACATAAAACTATTTTACAGAGAAATAATCATAATAATAATCAGATTGAATTAATCAAAAATAAATAATTTCAAATATAATGTCAATTTTGAAATAAATAATAATAACATAAAGAGAAAAAGTACAATAATGGCACTTTCCAAAACAAAATACTTAATTTTAAGAGCCAGATTAAATGTAGGGGAAGCGTCAATGTGTTCCAAAAATGGTATTTTTTTTATTTTATTATTTTCCACAACTTTTCACACAACGCCATCTAGTCTCAAACTAAGCAGAGCTTGTGGTATGGGTACTAGACAACTGATAAACATACATATATATTTCTAAATACATACATATTATAGATAAATTACACCCAGACAAAGAACAAATGACCGTGCTCATCACACAAACATTTGTCCTAGGTGGGAATCGAACCCACGACCTTGCGCATAGTAGTCAGGGCCACTGACCACTATACCAACGGGCCTGTCAAATAGTATATATAGTATTTTAAATTATATAACTGTATATAATGACAAGTAAACGTATACAACTTTAATAGATGCTAATTGATGGAAGAAATGCTGCAACTACGTGATACAAGAAGAAAATCTTATGTGAAAATTGGATGACGTCTTAGAGAATGCAGAACAAAATTCTTTCATAATAAATACAAATGAAGATTCTATTGACACTGATGAAAATATAATAAATTTAGACAAATAATTTTATTTTTGTCTATTAAACTTAATCTTTTGAAATATAAATTTAATTTTGAACTTTTACTCCATTGTGAAAATACCTTACTCTGAAGTTGCACTGATGACGTCACTATTTTCGTAATGTGAACCAACTATAGATAATTTTCTGAGGTATTAGTTTGATATGGATTCCCGCAAAATAACGCATGATCCAAAAAAAATAAGCATGTTGGTTTAAAGAAAGGTTGTACTTAGGAGATGAAAATAGGACTTTTTAGATCTATCCATTGGAATTATTTTCGAGATATAACGTCTGCGAAGCCACTGGCCGTATGATAAATAAGAACCAGTATTTTGCATAGACCAAGCGACTGCCTATTTGACCTCTATAAAGAGCGAACCCAGTACCGAAACTGAATACCAATTTCCATTCTATTGAAACCTGTTGGTTATGGAACTTATTATTTTCTATCTTACCTTACGATCTTTTCTCAAACGATAGCAAACACTGTGACCGTAACACGAGATTTTTATACAATGTGTAACGGAAACCTCTTATCTGTCCAAAAGGGCTGAAGATAACATCTGGTATAGAGTCTCTATGTACAGTTTCAGCTCAAAATAAGTGATTTAAAGAATTAATAGCAAATTATTGGTTTCTTATGTTTCTTGAATACCACAACAAACGTATCACAGCACTACGAAGGTCAATAACTTTCCACGTCATTTGCCAATAACACGATAATTCTCTTCGTTCTTCTTAATTTGAAAAATTCGGTCTCTGGTACTTATTATTTATTTTATTATTATTTATTACAAAAATTAATTAATGTATTGAAATTTCTAATAAGTTCCACACATGTAGACATAGGATTACAAATCCATGCCATATCTTATTTTATCATCCAAAGAACCCGCGCATTTGGTATGTACACACCCTTTAAATTACACGTTGTGTATTAGATATTCCACTTCACATCAATAAATATGTAGATACGGATCCTTATTTCTTTTGATAACCTGTATAAGGAAAGGTTGGCCTATTCTAAACTGAGATCAAATTGAAATTAATGTATATTTTTAGATCAAATATTATAACAAGATTGTAACATCTTAAAGGAAATGTCGCATATATACATACTAGCAGTTGCTCGCGACTCCGTTCGCGTGGGAAATTTTTCCCGTGTAAATCCCGATCCCGTGGGAATTTCGCAAAATCCTTTCTTAGCGGATGCCTACGTCATAACATCTACCTGCATGCCAAATTTCAGCCCGATCCGTCCAGTGGTTTGGGCTGTGCGTTGATAGATCACTATGTCAGTCAGTCAGTCAGTCACCTTTGAGTTATATATATTTAGATAAGACAATTAGGTACGCCGTAAATGTCTACTTCTTTCCAACATAAGTAGATATTCTACACATACAAGTATATATTCAAAGATTTCTGTAGATTAAAAAAGAATACTATAACTACTTAATTAACAAATAATAACGTTATTTATCAATACAAACGTAACCCATTGTTATACATTTGCTATAAAGGATCAAGAAATTACGAGTAATTGTACATTCACTCATTAGTATTTCCTGCTACCCACAACATACATAATATTATAAATCAGTTAAGTAACTAAATTACTTATGAGTACCTATTGTGTCTTCATATTTTTTTATATTAACTAATATTTCTCATGATAAGTAAATTGTCATTCTTTTTGAGAAATAAAGGTCTTAAAATCGTTGGCAGCAAATTCTCCAGCACTCATCATCATATCCTTAGCCTTTTTACAACTATGATGGTGTCGGCTTCGTCTAATCAGACCTCCAAAACCCAGTAACGGGGTAAAACGGTATCCCTTGGCAAGACCAGTGTCAGAGAAGTCTTCTGACTACTCGAAACGATTGTCAAACATGTACAGACGCCAGCACATCAAGCTACAACAACCTGTCAAATTTCATTAATAGATTTTCAACTTTATTGTTAAAGAAATTAGGTTCAAGATTGATTGGGGAAATTTGACAATTTCGGGTAGCTTCATGTGCTGGCGTCTGTACAAATGACAGCCGGGACCAACGGCTTATCGTGCTTCCCGAGGCACGGTGGAATCTCGATATGTCAAAATGGTCATCCCATCAATAAACCGTCCTCGGAAAACGTTGCTTAACCTGAAAGACCGACTCGTATGGCTGTGGCTATTTAACCACGAGCTCCTCTTATAATTTTAGGGTTCCGTAGCCGAATGGCAAAAATCGGAACCCTTATAGTTTCGTCATGTCTGTCCGTCTGTCTGTCTGTCTGTCTGTCTGTCCGTCCGTCCGTATGTCACACCTATTTTATTCCGAAACTATCAGGACTATACACGTGAAACTTGGTAGGTAGATGTATTCTGTGAACCGCTTTCCGATTTTAAGAAAATAATTAAAATATATTTAAAACAAAGGGGGGGGCTCCCCAGACATGGAACTAAAACAGAAAATATTTTTTTTTCATGAAAGCTATGCGTGTGGTATCTATCTATAGACAGGTATTTAAAAATGACATAGGGGTTTCTAAAACTACTTTTTCATAAAGTCAATCGTTTAAAAGATATAAGCTTCCAAAGTGGTAAAATGTGTCCCCCCCTTCTAACTTCTATAATAATGGAGTGAAAAATATTAAAAAATATGTCGGTAGATCTTAATGTAAACTTTCAAAGAAAATTGGTTTGATCGAGATCGGGTCAGCAGTTTTTGAGATACAGCATATTTTCTAAAACCGCAAATATAACTTTGTAATTCATACAAACACTATCAAAAACAAAGTTATTTGGCGTAGTTGTAAAAAATGTAAATAAGCTAGTTTTAAGAAATTTGCAAGCGTTTTTTTTTTTCAATTAAATATATTAAGTATATTATAGTTACTACGGAACCCTTCATGGGCGAGTCTGACTCGCACTTGGCCAATTTTTTACTATCCATATCCAGCTCTCTGATACCAAATTAAACGAAACTACCTCAATATATACGCGTATAATAGCCCAATAAACTCATAATGTTCATACACCTAAAAGCGAAGGAAAAAGTAATCATATTATACGTACCGTCTTCATTTTATCATGAGAGGGTTCACATGTTTTCTCTGAGCTAAAACGTAAAAGTAAACCGTAATATAGGAAGATTTGCCTGTAATAAGAATATAAACGAAGGTAAAAAAAGAATTTTGGAATTGCTCGTCTTTGATATTCGCTCTGTGATGTTTATGAGCCTAGATTAAGAAGATAAAAATGTTTACAATCCCTGCCTAAGCGATGAGCTTTAAGTTGCAAATTACTGCGGGTGAATAAAATTGATCGTTCTGGAAAGTTAGACTCAGACTAGTCGTTGGTTGAATTTATAGCTGACTTCTAAGTAACTAACTAACTATTACTTACGACTTTTATTTTATTTTACATCTCTCATATTCGGTAGGTAGGTCCTTATTACCCCCAAATGGGGCTTGTAGGTAACCAATTAGCGCTCTAGGGTAATAATGTAGCTAGAAAAGCCCTAGGGCGGTAAGTAATTTAAAAAAAATCTCTTCACTCTTTCAAAAAGTTCGCGTACTACTGGCAATATCTTGCTTCGCTATTCAGCCTTGTCTTCGTATGAGTATTATAGTCATCAATTTTAAATATCGAACGGCGAAGCTCAATTTCGTTCTTGAAAAAAATAATTAAAAAACAAAGATGAAAAAAGGCGGGAATAGAAAACTTTTACTTTAAATATTGTTTGTTTTTGGGATTTTTTTATAATTACGTGCTAATTAGGAAAAAAACACGAGTTCTGCAAGTGATGAAGATATAAGCTGCACTCCCGATTCAATGAAAATGGAATCTGAAGCAGCAATTAACAATATTTTGCCTGAAAGTTCTAAAGAGAGATATTTGAAAACTTACGACGAGTTCATGAAGTGGCGAAAAGAAAAACGAGTAAAGTCTTTATCTGAGACTGTATTCTTAACATACTTTAGTGAGCTATCAAAAAAACTGCAGCCATCTAGTTTATGGTGCATTTATTCAATGTTAAAAGCAACTATGAGTACTAAACACGACATCAATATCAAGAACTTTTCAAAATTATCATCTTTTCTAAAAAGACAATCAGCTGGGCACAAAAGCAAAGTCAAAGATTTTTACAGCGCAAGACGTGAAAACATTCATAAATGAAGCCCCTGATGACATATATTTAGCTGTTAAGGTACGTAAAATAACAAATCACATAATGGTAATACTTCATCATTTATCTTTTAAATTCTTACAATCCTAAAAACATACCTTCTTATTTTTATATTTATTGTATGATTTTTATGGAATCCTTTATGGAATTCCGTTTGTAGTTTTAACTTTTGTATAAACGTTTTAAGTTTTATTTTGGGTTTTCGTTTTCCAGATATTTATTATACGTCTATGGCTTATGATGATTTATTCACTTATAATATGGAATATCCTAATATGTTAGTCAACAATTTTTTTGCTTAATTTTTTATTTAAAAGTATCCCTCACTAGCCTACTACTTAGCCTGAAAACGTGTCAATTATTGCTATTAAATAATGGTTTGACATTATCATATATTATGCCAAAGATTGATGACAGGGTTGGCGCAGTGGTTGATCGATTGGCTACTGCGCAGAGTGTCACGAATTCAATTCCCAGACTAGACATATTATGTTTGTATGGCCTATAGATAGTTGATCCGGATCTGGGTGGTTCTGTACGTAAAAAATGTTTCTGAACGCACCCACAACGCAGGTGAAATTCCTAGTATAGAGCAATATTTCTTCCTTTTTAAGTATTTGTGTAGCTTTTAGTATTTCTTCTTCTTTTTAGTACATCTTAGTGGAAATTAAGGGCTGGTGGACCTTAATACACGTTACTATGTAATCTAGCTAGGACGCCTGATCCACTTGAAATTGTTACTTTTCGGTAGCAACCCTCAACTTACAATACATAAGTATATATAACAGATTGTAACTTACTTTTTTAATAGATAATAAATTATATTATATTATTATAAAATAGTATATTATTATAAAAATAGATCATCATACTCAAATATTATCCAATTGTAACAATATTACATACAGACAGGTCAAACTGATAACCTCTTTTCTAAGTCGGTTAAAAAAGAAATATTTTTTTAAATGATAAGTATGTAGCAACTTTTGGAGAAAACTTAAGTAAAGCAGTGAACGTTTTGCGACTATAATGTTGATAAATACAAACCAGGTTCTTCTTCCTGGTGCACTGCAGGAGTTCGCCGTACAAAAGCTCCGCCTGCTGTAGCCCGACCTCGAATGTCTTCTGGATGGTACTAATGAGGTAGTCTCGCATGGATTCCAGGACCGTCTGCTCGCCCGTCTCTGATGCATACCTGTGATGATGAGGAGTATTTAGTAGTCTGTAAGCTGAATCTAACAATAACGTCAGGCAATATAAGGACTATTAGGTACTCCTAATAATATTTTATACAAGTGTAATTGGTTAAAAATTTTATATGTCTATGTTTTTGTTTATGTATAGGACAACTGAGAATATCTTGAAATAACTATGTACTTAGTACACCATACATACAGTATAGATTGATGCACAGTCAATAATAGGTAACCACAGCGTGTTTGAAAATACATGCTCTGAATAAGATAAGTAAAAATATTATTTGTTATACATATAATTTACTAGCTGTGCCCGCGACTTCGTCCGCGGGGAATAGTGACTTTTTAGACTAAGTAATTATTTTGAAAATAAAACTCATACATAAATAAGCTATTTACAATATTTTACTGCTAATAGCTTATTTAAGTACATTTTTGTAATCAAAAGTCAAAAAAATAAGTTTCATGCTTCTAGCTTTAAAAATGACGTAATTTCCATACAAACTTTCATCCCCTATTTCAACCCCTTACAGCCCTTGTTTTGCATTAAAAAGCAGCCTATGTCCTTTCTCAGGCTCTAGACTATGTCCGTACCTTCATTTAAATCGGTTCAGTAGTTTAGGTGTGATTGAGTAACACACAGACAGACAGAGTTACTTTCGCATTTATAATATTAGTAAGGATTTAATGGATATCATTGTTTAATTGAAATATAAGTATAATTTATTTAAACATTAAATTTATGGAAAAGTGATGTATATAGGGTAAGGTTGCTTAAGTAGTATCCTATTAGTTATAAATGCGAATGTATCATGTAACAAACAGTCAAAATCCACGGGAACGAAATCACAGGCAACAGCTAGTGTAAAATATTTATAATAAAACCCGACTGTGTTAGTAAAATATTTAAATTCAAGGGATTGAACTGTCGAATATAAGAAGTCCGATTCTAAATTACGAAATATTGAAATAACAAGATAAAATAATCAAAATAAACATTTCAGTCGTAGTGAATGCCACATTTCTGACAATCCTGAATCGTTTCAATATTTCGTTTCTGCCATTTTTATAACACTTAAAATCTACGCACAACATGAGTGACGTGGAACTAGATTTTCGATACGATCGGAATTCAATTTCTGTGAACAAGTTTGCAATCTTTTCGAACCAACTACCTACTCTTGTACCAAAACTAAAGCTTGTATCGCGAAATAAATAAAAAACTCCAATATTTGCTTCTGAAATTGTCAACCGTTTTGTTATTTGTTTTTCACTAAACAAATAAATAAAATGTTACGTTTCTCTTTGAAATTGGACGACCGAAAATCTCAAGAAAGTTACAGGCGACATTTGATTTTCTCCTTAAATTAAAGTGCTGTTTCATAGCTACATTTAACGCTTAGTCTGCAAGTGTAGACACTTTGTTTTGCTTTATATGAAGACGTGAGATCATCCATTGTAGCTCATGCCCACACCGATTTTATTCTATAAAAACTTGAATAAAAACTCGAGAAAACACGTTTATTTTAAAATCGCAAATTTATGTACATAGAAGACTTGGAAAGAACTAACTAGCACATAACAAAATCCTCAATTGTCCTCCAGGAGATGTAATCTACTACACGGCCCAGTGCCGGTTTGTCAATGTTGCATATCTTTGGTTTTTAAACCCGAGGACATGTCGATTTCACTGACGGGGATTGCTGGGGTTGCAGGAAAGTTCTGACGAGATACCGCGGCAGTTGGAAGGAACAGGGTGGTTTTTTAGTCAGTACAAGTCTGACACTCTCTTCCGCTCCACCTAGAGTGGAAGGAGTCATGTTGCATATCTTTGGTTTTTAAACCCGAGGACATGTCGATTTCACTGACGGGGATTGCTGGGGTTGCAGGAATGTTCTGACGAGATACCGCGGCAGTTGGAAGGAACAGGGTGGTTTTTTAGTCAGTGCAAGTCTGACACTCTCTTCCGCTCCACCTAGAGTGGAAGGAGTCATTAGATGATTTTCCCACCGGAAAAAAAGGACATGGTTTCCTCATGATGATTTTTCGCCGTTTTGAGAGCAGTGATGATGATGAAAACTACACAAAGTAATTTATTTATTTATTTGTTATATACTTTATTGTACACCTTACAATATTTCACTGGATACAAAAATTAAAACTTGTGTACAATGGGCGGTCTTATCGCTCAGGGCGATCTCTTACAGACAACCTTTGGATAGACAAAACTAAAGGAGACAGATTTAGGGCTGTCAGTGTACAAACATCATAAATAATATTAATTGAAACATAATAATATAAAATACATACAACGTGTAATGGAAACCCCATATCTATCCAAAAGGGCTGAAGACAACATCTGGTATGGAGTCTCTATGCACAGTTTCAGCACAAAATAACTGACTCAAAGAATTGATACCAAATTATTGGTTTCATATATTTCTTGAATACCAATCATAACAAACGTGTCACAGCACTACGAGGGTCAATAACTTTCCACGTCACTTGCCAATAACACGATAATTCTTGCCGTTCTTCTTAATTTGAAAAATTCGGTCTGTGGTCTGTGGTTCGGTGTGTGGTGTGGTACTGGAATTTGTAATAAGTTCTACACACGTAGACTTAGGATTACAAAACCCTTGCCGTATCGTTTGTTATCATCCAAAGAAGCCATGCACTTGGTATGTATATATATACCTTTAAATTACACGTCTAAATATATATATAATTCAAAGGTGACTGACTGACTGACTGACTGACATAGTGATCTATCAACGCACAGCCCAAACCACTGGACGGATCGGGCTGAAATTTGGTATGCAGGTAGATGTTATGACGTATGCATCCGCTGAGAAATGATTTTGCGAAATTCCCACGGGATCGGGATTTACACGGGAAAATCTTCCCACGCGGGCGAAGCCGCTGGCACAAGCTAGTTGTATAATAAAATACAAAAATCATATACCAATAAATATTGCACAGTTGAGAAAGAAGGGGAAAAGCTACAGGGAAAGATAATGCTCCTTCACCATTCTAAAGAAATATTCAAAGTAATGTGCCTGCCTCGTCATTCATGCAACCATTAGGCCACCACTGCTCACACAAACACCAGAGAGTAGTAAATTTATTTTTGCTGATAGATTGAAAATCCAGTACGAATTTAATCTTCGTTCGATAGATATACTCAACTATCAAAGTAAGTAACTTTCCGTATAACACAAATAAGTATTTCTGGTAACATTTTACGTATTGCGAAATTGTTATTATGCCGTTTAAGTAGTTAAATAACAAATACATAGTTAAATAATTTTATAGCAAATACGTAAGTAGGTAGGCATTTTACGAGGTGATTGTGCAATGCACTTTAATTTTTTTTTTGAAAGCACTCTGATCGTGTGATGGCTCTAATTTTCATTCCGGATTTATAACTTAACAAGACTATTGTAGCCAATAAGCCACAAGCAACAAAGTGGTGGTGGACCGAATCGAGAGGCGTGCCATGATTGTCGACATAACCACCCTGCATGAAGAGAACCTCGTGAAAGCCGAGACAGATAAGCAAATCAAGTATATTGACTTGGCGCACGAGATTGTCGACATGTGTGATGTGAACTCGACAATCATTGTACCGATAGTCGTCTCAGCCAATGGCTTAATAGCCAAGAGCGTCGACAAACAACTTTGGAGGCTCTCGTAAGGCGGCTGCATCAAGAGCGTGCGGCAGAAATCGGTACTCCTGGACACGGTGCGTATCGTTAGGAAGTTCCTCTCTCTGGAGCCCTGACCACCGGTAGCTTGGACCCTGTTCCCGATACCGGTGGGCTACTATTTTTTATATTTTGTTTTTTTTTTATTTTGTTTTTTTTTTTTTTATTTTTATTATAGAGATATTTAAAAAAATGTAATTCATATGTATATTAGGAATAAAGAGAATAATTAAAAATATATTTTTTATTCTTAGTTGTACGCACAATGAAAGTAATCCTAAATCATACCTAACAATGCGTATGAGTAAGATCACGGAAACAAAAATAGTGGTACCTCTTTATTGTCAGATTCAACGAGCTAATGATACAAAAACAAAAAAAAAACAACTTAATCCAGTGTAAAACGTTATTCAATATTCACTTCGAAGCGCTTATGAAATACTCCCTCCGAGCCAATATCAAAGAGTATCGAAGTCTCTTTGACAAATAACTCGGTACTCCGTAGTAAGTAAGCGTAAGTAAGTAACACTTCTTCTCATGTGATAGTTGAGGATTTTCAGTGTGGTTTATTAATGTTCAAAGTTTGATAATTAAAATGATTAGTGTCAATTGTATGGTTTCTAATAGTTCAAATAAATATCTCTGTGACTCTCTGACAAATGTCGTCATTGTAGTATTGGATGTTATAATCAAGTGAATGAATCCAAAGTCCTTGTACGTACATCCCTACTCATATTATACCGGCGAAAGTACGCCTGTTATACCTTCACGTCTAATTTTGATGAGATTAGGAATAGAGAGAGATAAGACATTAGGGACTTTATCCAGCTATTTAAAAGATTTTCTTATTATTGTATAAAGTATCCATTATCTTTACTATTTTTTTCGCTGAAAAAAAGAAATCTTTACAGGCGAGCAAAACCACAGGCAGCAGTTAGCTGCGTATATTTGACAGTGGAAACAGCAGCATCAACGTTTTGGGAATACCTTCATTGTGCGTACGGCTCAGGAGTGGAATTCCCTGCCGGAGTCTGTGTTTCCCGATAGCTATAACCTAGGAGTCTTTAAGTCAAGAGTGAATAGTTTACTTTTAGGTAAGCATGCTCCATCTTCGACCACATCATCACTTACCATCAGGTGAGATGGTAGTCAAACGCGAACTTATTTTCAATAAAAAAAAATCTAATTTAAAAACCCTCTATATTGATTGATATCTTAAGATTTCATAAAGAATATCAACATAATATCCGAATAAGCAGGTCGTTTTGAATATCGAGCCGTAAGGTTTCGATATCCAAAACCTTGTCAACAATCCCAGGCATTAGGTTCTACTATGTAATTTACTGTACTTCGATATTCAAAGTTAAGCAATGCTTTCCGAGGTCGATTCGTGGATCCGTGGTAATCATTTTAATATATCAAAATTTTACCGTGGAAGCATCTCAGAAGGCATGTTAACTCATTGATCCCGCCTGTCAATCTACATCTTTGGCAGTCTTTACGAGTACTTAGAAGCTTGAAAATATAACATCAGATGTTGGACATCAGTCTAGACAATAATATCCCATACGGGATATGGGATCTCATTGCTTTTTGTAGAAAGTCCTACTTTTTTCCTTTCCGATACCTTCTACTTTTTGTATACCAACAACGAGTTTTCTTAAAGCCCTCTCTCTGTCTTATGAGCTTTTCTTATTTTTGTAGGTAGCCTTCCTTTTTTTATTTTCCGGTACTACTTCTTGAAATTCAGCTAAAGTTTTTTTCAAAGCCCACTCCCTGTCTCTATGGGTTTTTTCGGAGGCTTTGATACGCACATATGGATACGCACGTACGTCTTTTGCATTAGTTAGTAATAATTAATGCCGCACTCGTCAAACGTCTCGGTTAAAGTTAATCCATAATAAGTAATTATGCAATTTCGGGCAATTTACTCTACTTAATACTCCCCAATACTCTTAATACTTCTTGCTTTTTTATTCCGTTGACCATTTAACAAGTTACCTTTGAGCATAATTATTATATCTAGGTACCTATCTACACTGGAAGACACGGTGGAGCATATGGTCGAGGTGTGCCCTGCATGGGTGGAGCACCGTCGTATCCTCATAGAGGCGATCGGCGGCGGCGACTTCTCGCGCCCTGCTCTGGTTTAGACCATGGTGCGAAGCGAGAGGGAATGGGATGCAGTCACCTCCTGCTGCGAAGCAGTCATGCTAGCGAAGGAGGAGGCCTAACGTGCGAGGGAGAGGCAACTCTCTTCCTCGCGCCCCAGCCGCCGGGGGAGACGCCCCGGGCGTCGTGGATCGCGAGTCGATTTCGGGCCACCGTAGGCGCGGGCCTGCGGATGGCGAGCAGGGGTCGCTCACCGTCCGGTAAGGACCAGGCCCGGGTCGGCGGCGCGTTGTGTTCCACGCGCGCCTCAAAAAGCTGTTAATACCAGGGACCGAAAGGTTAACCCGTATGAGGGTTTTAACCGGGTTAATTTTTAGGATTAGGTTAAAAAACCCTCAATAAAGGTTAACCCGTATTATAGGGTTAATCAGCCTATAAGAACCGGTTTCGACATAAGGTGCATTTTAGCACATAAAACATCTGCAAGAAAGTGACAGAGATAACTACCACGCGGTGTTTGATCGTGTACCGACATGACTCTCGTAGTCACCGCGCAGAATGCATTGAACTTTGAGCCCTATTAATGTTGCACAATACTGTTTTTAATATTGACTAATGTTCGACGCTAAAATATTAAAAATAATATTTCGATTCTAGCGCATTTCACCGACCGACACGGTTAAATTGTGAGTGTGCTTGTACTTGTACATATCATCGTTTGTCGTAGGTACTTAGTAGAACTTTGTTATTTTTAACCGACTTCAAAAAAAGGAGGTTCTCAATTCGTCTTGAACAATTTTTTTTTAATGTATGTTAAGTACCTCATAACTCGGAGACGGCTGGACCGATTTGAAAAATTCTTTTTGCGTTTGAATGGGTATACTTTTTAGTTGGTCCCATTGTTACAAAATCAGGATCTGATGATGGTATCCTGGAGAAATCGAGGGAACTCTTCAAATATTACAGGCACACCTATAGCGTTTTGGGTATTTCTTATAGAACCTTGAGCAGTTTCTTCCAAAAAGTACCATTTGGGGAAGTTGAACTGATAACAAGACCACAGATGGCCACTGAAACTCCTCAATAATAAGTATTTCGTGGATTCCGATTCGATTACTTGAGTACGGATGTTAAACACTTTATGCTCGTCACAATACATATGGTGATGTAGAGCTGATGGTCAAGTACCAGGAGAACTCCTCAAAAATTAACGGCTATGCATCGGGAAAAGCAATATTTTGTAAAAGGTGATAAGTTGTTGACATTATGGCTTTTGTAACTAGATAAATTACAAACCGGCCCACTAAAAAGCGTGAAAAAAAAATTGTTAGCAAAAATTAGAACCGACTTCCATATCAAACAAAATACTACAATGCCAAAAATAACTTTAATTTCGGAAGGCGGTGTGAAAAAAAAAATCCAAAACCAATAACACTGACTTCCGAAATTAAAGTTATCTTTGGCTTTGTAGTGTTTTGATATGGAAGTCGGTTCTAATTTTTGCTAAAAATAATTTTATCTCATAATTAGCACATAGGTACATAAGTAGCGTTATTAACAACCTGTTTTGAAGTCAAAACTTCTTTAGCATCGTTGTGATTTGAAAGTTTATGAAACAAAAAAGTGACAGTAAAAAGAGACACACATAAATTCATAAGAAAAAAAAGCCAACATTGAAGGTTTCACTTCTACCACGTGTGAATTGCCCACATGTTTTTTTTAGTTTTATACCTACGTGAACTTATAGTGATCTGATTAAGTATGCCTAAAACCAGGCGTTCGTCACTCGCTCAAGGCCACGCGTTATATGCCTACCGCTTCGCGTATCGCCGTCGGTACATCCGACAGTGGGCTGCCGCACGCCTGCCTGAACCTTTTTAAATAATTTTGACAACGTCATAATGGATCGACCTAAATACAATTGATTTTCCTCCGCTTTGCTACTGTTTCCATTTTGATTACTTATTTATTACAATTATTTACGCGATTTCGGATATTTTCGACATTAAAATTTAATAATCGGGAAATCAGGGAAGGAAAAAATGCATCTATCATTTTATTAAACTGAAACATATTTGATCAACAAATAAAAAAAAATTGTTTTTCTACAACATTCGTTTTTTTACCAATATCATCATAGTGTACAACCATAGAAATATAATATTATATTTATGGGTACAACCCTAACACATTCGTGGGTCGCGAGGCGGTTAAAACAATCTCAACTCTCTGTATACGGAATTATGGTACATTTCTTCTCGCTGCAAACAGCTGGTATTATTATTATTAGGTACCCGCGCTCGCATTGAGCTGCATTGCGCCAAGATATCATCTCCGTGAGCGGTGTCTATGAGTGCGTTGCTAGAGCGCGCTTTTTATGTAGATTGACTTCTGTACCTATCTATTTTGTGGCTGCACAGTGGGACGGCACCGCGTGCCTATCAATTATTGGCCGTTAACTTAGATGTAGCGCTCGGCGGCTATGTTGCTTACTGGTTTTGCATTACAAGATAAGGACTAAGCTAATACAATCAATGTACAAAATATAAAATCCCACCAAAACATCCTGTAAAAAATTAGCCTAGTCTAGTAGTTCTCTATAAAAAGTAATGAAATCTCTAAGCAAAGCGAAGCCAAGTCTAAGGATCTTTACTGCGATTTCCTTATTAATATAGTTAGATTTTATGTAACCGGCCGTTGAACTTACTCTATGCATTTTTTTTTACTAGTTAATACATCGAAGTCAACGGCCAAGTCACCGTGCATTTATGGGCATAAATGTACAATATATTAAAAACGGCATTATAATCATACGCACTTTAGCGACCGAGGAAGTCTACAGGAGTCAAGCAAATTCAGCGTATATTCACCAAACTTTACTGCGTTAACAGAAAATCCTGATGACATAGTTTGCAGAATTATGTATAATCTCTTGATCAACTCTTTATCGATACCAGTGATTTCTGCAGAACATTGATAGGTTTGGAATAATCTCCTTGCCGTATTTCCGTCATTGCTGTTTCCAGAATCTTGACGAGGTTTATCAATGTGTAAATCAAGCAATTTCCGGAAGCGAGTTTCAACGTGCTTTTTTTTCTCTTCTTTAATCTTTTATTCTCTGGAGTCGATTCAGCCCACTTTTCAAATCCTAGGTTATAAGAAATATGCAGAATCATTTCCATACATCTTATTCAAGCACTAGCTTCCGCCCGCGACTTCGTCCGCGTGGAAAAAACATCCCCCGATTTTGAAATATTCTTCATTAGTGCTCCGCTCCTATTGGTCTTAGCGTGATGATATATAGCCTATAGCCTTCCTCGATAAATGGGCTATCTAACACTGAAAGAATTTTTCAAATCAGAACCGTAGTTCCTGAGATTAGCGCGTTCAAACAAACAAACAAACAAACAAACTCTTCAGCTTTATAATATTAGAAAGTATAGATGTAAGGTAGACAGCCCGTATTTAAACGTATCTTCATTCTCAATTCTTGCAGTTACTTTTGTTATATTGTGCATCTGTCTAGGAGTTGCTCCACAAACAGTACATGAAGCACTCGATGGAGTCTGCGTTAACACTTGAGCAACATTCCCTTCGATCATTGTCATAAACAGCTCATGTCTTACTCATGTTACCTTCTTTTGCTGCAGGCGTTCGCGTTTGACTTAATTCATTAATTTTTGCTTCAAGTTCACTTACAACAGCTGTAGTTTTTTTCAGGAGTTTATTTATTTTATTTATTTATTTTATTATATAAATAATTATTATATAATAAAATTATTATAAAAATAATGTACACACAGTAAAATACATTAAGATAAACATAATTATAATATCTGAGTACAAAGGTACTGCTTATTTCTTAAGAAATTTCTTCCAGCAGACCTGCGAAAGGAGAAGTGAAAAAGAAATGTAGACAATAGTGTGTGAGAACAAGAAGAAAAGTTTCTTTTGCTAATTCCAGAGAAATGGGTCTGCAATATCTAATTGAAGAACATGTTGGATTTTACGATATAACTACTTTACTTTATTCATCCACTAGTCTCAATGGCACAAGTGAAACTATAAACATATTAGCATCCGATATTTGTTCATTTTCTTCCGGTAATATTTGTTGTTTATACTCACTTTGTCCCGAGGATCCATCGCAACCCCATTTGCTATATTGTTTGAGACGGGTGAACTTTTTCGAAACCGAGTCTATTTTTAAAATACGACAGGCAGTATGATCTAAGAGTTCTTGAAGGTTCACTTTAGCACTTATATTCGTTACGGATATGCTTCACGCAAGAGGATAGCAATCCTTCTTTGCTTCAGCCAAAATTTGGTAAGATGGAAATGCTGAAAATAAGTTTTTCTCAACAAGTCTCAGCCTCAGGTAGGAATATTGAGCTTTGGATAGATCGGTTTCAATATATATACATAATGCTTCTTCTTTGGTATGGGAAGGTACACCATCTGGACTTCGTAAAATGTTTCGTAAAATGACTTTTATCCTCCTTTTCTGTATTTCTCGTAATACTCACAATCGAAGCTTCATCATTTTCACCCATAGATCGTAAATCTTGAACATAAGTGTAATGCACATGCTCCATTCCATACTCCTGGAGTAATTCTAAGTTTTTACGTTTTTTTCGTACTCTCCGAACACGTCAGGATTTCCTTTTTTTTCACGTACTCTAAACTCACAGTTACCGAAGGAAGGTATCCGGACACTTTGATGAACACGCTGCAAACCCGAGTATTTATTGGACCCTAGTTTCAGTAACTTGTGCAAAACCAATAAGAAAATTGATAAAAACAGTTTTCACACTAATACTTTTTATAATTACAACAACAGATAAGAACTATGCAACATGATTTTTATCATACGTGTGGTTAAAATGGTCACCGCAAAAAAAAATATCGTGTGAAAATATATTTAGGTAGACATTTTTGCTTCTATTTCGAAATGGCGCAGCAATGACGCAGGTTTTTTTTGTATTACTGAATAGGTAAGGTATCTAAACATGTCATTAACTTGACATCGGGAGCCATCGGTAACAAGGAAACCTCAACTTGAAAATTAAATAGACGTAAAATGTCCTTATGACAATTAAAAATTATATCAAAAAATTCTAAAATATATTTTTCATCACAAAATAACGTAGTTATGAACTAGAAATCTTGAGCAATCTAAAAATGTATAATACTTATACATTCCCTTGAAGAACATAGAAAATATCTTAAGTTGAACTTCCATAACGAGTAGTCTAGTTAATATCAAATTATAAAGTTTGGGTGTAATTTTATGTACCTAAAAATTTTTTGTATTTTTTTTTTACTATTATATCGGATGGCTTTATTATCTTAGAAAGTAAAACAATCAACAGTTTCAGTAACACGACTTTTGTCCCAACTAATTTTGAGATGGAAAATACCGGTTGGTCCCATAGTGCGTCGCGCCGTATCATTGCGTATATATGCTACTAAGTGTCCAACTTGTAACTTGTTTTTAAATATTTTTGGGGCAAAAACAAAAAAGGTTTATAAAATATTAGATTCGATTTAGTTACTTATTCCGAACGAACTATATTCACATTTCGCATATACTAAACATAATGTTGTATACTTACGGGTAAAAAATTCCCACCTCGGAACACCTTTCAGGTGTGAAATATACAGAACAAAGTAAACCAATAAATATAGTAAAATAAATAAAAAAAGATACCTAACCTGTTCTACCGTCTAACTATATACTTACTAAAAAAAGACACATACCTACTTACCTGCCTACATTTCTCAATTTGCTTTTGTCGTTGAATTTTTAATGTTCACCATACACTTACCTACCAAACATTTTCATTCCACTGTGCGTGGTTACGCACATAATTTTGAATAAGTGCAAAATTCAACAAAAGAGCGACAAATAAACACGAGCAACAAACAGCCGCGTGTGACGTAAGATACCGCGACGCAGCCGAGATTGTGCAACTTACAGGTTCTGTCTCTTTCATTCAGATTAATCAGCAATATTTTATAGATTAACCTTAATAGTATACAGGTTAACCCGTATAAAGGTTAATCAAACAAATGGGTTAAACGTCTAACCGGTTAACCTTTTAATCCGATTAATGGGTCCTTGGTTAATACCAGTGACGGGGCCTCATAGGGCCATTGCCTGTCGGGGTTTATGGGAAAGTTCCATCGAGATACCGCGGCCCCGGAACTTTAGGGCTTACGAAGGAACAGGGTGGGTTTTTAGTCAGTAGAATTCTGATACACCCGAGCGGAAGAAGTCATTCGATAATATTTTTCACCAAAAAAAAAAGTACCCATCTACATCTATTATTTCATTATATTATACAGGTACACTGATTAATTAACTGCAAATGTAACTTTGTAATCCTATATATTTATATGGGATTACAAAGTTATTTATGCAGTTGATGTATCTAGAAAACTGGAACGAAATTGAAAAATATTATAGTTTTTCCTTGATTCATATACTAAACACTAATTGTATTCTAAATTTGAAGCTTCTATGTCTGCTAGAAGTGCTTTAGACTTTTGATGATCGGTCAGTCAGTGAGTGACAAAATTTACAAAATTAAGGAACTTTGACTCGTTATAATTCTTAAACTACTGGTTCAAATTGAATGAAATTTGAAATATAGCGTGTTTATACAATGCCTGTTTGGTTACTGAAAATTCAGGCTTCTAGTTTTATCCACAACGAAGTTATAGGGGGTCGAAAATGGCCTGAGTTGCTTCGAGAAAAGAATGGTACGCCCGTGCCGCTTTTTTGCTCGACTTGGCGGGGGCACTGCCGTGCCCCCAGATAACTTTATTGTACACTAAAAAAGCCTTTGTTACATAGTTATTTATTAATTAGGTTATTTATTTTATTTATTTATTTACACTTTATGCACAGGTACAAAGGCGGACTTAATGCCGTAGGCATTCTCTACCAGTCAACCATGAGTGGTGAAGAGATAGTGTGGGAGGTGCAATATGAACGTGAAAAGTAAAATTAGAATGAAAATATATATAATAATAGTAATAACACAAAAACCCTAGTATCATAAAAAATTGAAATCCATATATATATAATATATATGAATAAATACTTATATAAATACATACAAATATATATACAGGGTTAAATGTAAAACACTGAAAACCTCTCAGGACTATGTTACTAACATCATAATCAACAACTTTCGTTCTATGACTTTTAAGAATTCGTCATATTTTAGTTTACCAGATTTTCATACAAAAATAAAAATATTTAAATTGAACGCCCTAAATGTTACGAACTCTATGCGAAGCAGAAGACAGCAATTTATACTATCGCTTTCTTTTGCTTTGCATAGACGATAAATGCGTTTAGGGCGTTCAATTTAAATATTTTTATTTTTATATGAAAATCTGGTGAACTAAAATATGACTAATTTTTAAAAGTCATAGAACAAAAGTTGTTGATTATGATGTTAGTAACATAGTCCTGAGAGGTTTTTGGTGTTTTACAATTAACCCTGTATAATGAAGAAGCAAATGAAAACCATATGTGGAAATTCGGCTTATTGGTGTAGAAAATAGATCCGCAATTTCTTTTTAAATGCATAGCGACTGTCAGCCGTTCTGATCTCGAGAGGAAGTGCATTCCAGTATAGAATACAGTTTTGGATTTTAAAAATGTGTAACAATGGCTATTGTGTTAGCCAGCTACCGGCTTGTGGAGGACAGATAGGCAGTCATTCTATGTAAAATACAGGTACTCAGCTGCGTCCGGTCAGGCTGAAAGCCACCTCCAAAATAGTTGGGAAAAAGGCTTTTTTTTTGTTGATTAGAGTCTAATCTTAACGGGGGGGGGGGGGGGGGGCGGAAGGCTAAGCAGATGATGATGACAATGAGTATACCAACCAGTCACCACCAAGAGTAGTTTGTGTGATGTAAGTGTAATGATTACGCCACCTAGATACAGGCTGAGTCAAGTTGGGATCCCTAGCTGACAATGACATGTTAGTTTTATTTTTCACATGGATAAATGTTTCACTGTGTAAAACTATGTAACTAGATAATAAATACATAAAACTCTATTTCTAGACCAGTATATACCACGGGCATCACTGTTTGTCTATGAGCCATTCGACACTGTTCTCAGTACTATTACGGCAAATAAAGGAGATTGTGTTGCACAAAGAAATTCCACTAAGCCATCGTAGGACTACCAGACGAACGACGATTAGTCCCTATTAGTTACGCTCAAACGCTTTGGGAATACTTTAATTGAGCGTACAAGCAAAGAGAGGAATTCCTTGCCGGAGTCTGTGCTTCCTGATAGCTATAACCTAGATGTCTTTAGTCATGTGTCAATTGGTTACTTCTAGGTAAGTGTGCTTCATCTTAGACCACATCATCGCTTACCATCAGGGGATATGGTGGTCCAAGGTACCCGTATAAAACCCGTGCTTAGTGCTCAATTACATTCCTCAAGAAACCTATATACAAAGTTGTTTCAAATTAATCCATTGAAGAAATACAAATTTTCATATAAACTCTGAACCTCCTTTTTAACCCATTAGGGTGGAAATTTCAAAAATCCTCTCTTAGTGTTCCCTTACACTCCTTAAGGCACGTACTATCAGCCAAAGGTACGCATGCTCACTTAAGAAAATATTTCTGTGAAAGCGCAGCTAGTGACAAACCACATCCCTTCCTGGTTTCGCCCAATTAGAGACAATATAGATTTTGTGAGTATAGGGCGTGTAACATTATATTAATACTTAATATTAGGAACACTATTAAAATACGCTTCTCTTCTTCTTCTTCTTCCTATTGGTCAAAATACATGCATTAGGCGATCGAGTTGTGAGCCGTGCTGTGCGATTATAGCCTAAAAGGTGAGCATGCGGAAGATTGGTCGATAGTACATGTCAAATTTTAGCTTCTTGCGCCCAGTAGTTACTTACGTTACGGTTGTGCGTTGTCTGTCAGTCTGTCAGTAACGGAAAATTTTTATATACATAATATACAACGTGTAATTTAAAGCGTATATACATACCAAGTGCATGGCTTCTTTGGATGATAACTAACGATATGGCAAGGGTTTTGTAATCCTTAGTCTACATGTGTAGAATTTATTACAAATTCCAATACTCTGATACCAGAGACCGAATTATTCAAATTAAGAAGAACGAAAAGAATTATCGTGTTATTGGCAAGTGACGTGGAAAGTTATTGACCCTCGTAGTGCTGTGACACGTTTCTTATGATTGGTATTCAAGAAATATATGAAACCAATAATTTGGTATCAATTTATTTGAGTCAGTTATTTTGTGCTGAAACTGTGCATAGAGACTCCATACTAGATGTTGTCTTCAGCCCTTTTGGATAGATATGGGGTTTCCGTTACATGCTGTATATATAATATACTAGCAGTTGCTCGCGACTTCGTTGGCGTGGAAAGTTTTTCTCCCTCCCTCCTCAAGTGTTAGAAATAAATCCCGATCTCGTGGGAATTTCGCAAAATCCCGTCTTAGTGAGTATCTACAAAGTAAAAGGAACCCCCATGCAAAATTTGAGAGCTATAATTTCTGAGATTTCGTGATTAATCAGTGAGTGGTATTTCGCTTTTATATATATAGATGATACCAATCAGCCCATACTATTCCTACTGCTGTAAACCAGGCCTCCTTTAGTACAGCCAACCACTTAAATTCTTTTGTTCTTCGTCATGAGGGTTTCCTCAAGGTATTTTTCCTTTACCGTTTTAAAAGAGATACTTACTTATGAACAAAAGCGATAAGATCCGCCGCTCGGCCGCTACCATCGCAGACTACAACAGGCACGGGTGGTGTGTCGGTAACGTATTCCAGCACGGCGCGCACGGTGTTGGTGCCGCCTTCTATGACCAGGCAGACCACAGGAGTAGAGGAGTGTGTGTCTGGAACAAAGGCACGGTGTTTAAAATTATGCTATTTCTTAACTCACGTTTCGACAGAATTTCCGGGAATGTCGCGTAGATTATTCAAGATACTGGACTGCTTTAAGACTTTGGGTAGTTTATTATAAGACATTTTTTGTTCTGTTTTGCGAATATTGGTAGAGATTACATTTTAAATGCTAGATCTAGCTAGGTAGTATTTTTTATAAATAAAACTAGCTATGTGGGTAGAATTCACAGTTCTAGCAATCTTGTTAACCCCTCCAACTAAGCTAAATATGCTTGTGTCTGGAGTGGGTTCAAGGCAATAGTGTAATAGGTCGGGTTCAAACCCGCGATATCTCGATCACAAGTTCTACACCTTAGTCGTTAGGCTATTGACGCTGTGTAGTGTAATTAATTAGGAAATTGAGCGCTTGGATCTAATTACTTAAAAAAGTTATGTTATAAAAATTCTACTAATTCTTTTGTCTTTAGAATATTGGCTTCATAAAAAAATAATTTTGCTTTTAATTAATGATTTCAACTTACACCTGCAAGGTTGATCAGATATCAAAAGTTTATCTATACTTATAATAAATCTGTAGAGAGGTCAATTCTGTACATGAAATATATTTACAAAATAACTATCAGGGGGTGATTAGGGATCGATACTGATGCCAAAAATGCAATCAGTAAAATTTTTGTCTGTCTGTCTGTCTGTCTGTCTGTATAACCGTTATAGAAACAAAAACTACTCGACGGATTTTAACGAAACTTGGTACAATTATTTTTCATACTCCTGAGCTGGTTATAGTATACTTCTCATCACGCTACAATCAATAGGAGCAGAGCAGTGAAGGGAAATGTTGGGAAAACGGGAGAAGTTACTCCATTTTTTAAGCTTCCGTCGCGAGTGCAACCTTAATGGTTAAAGCTACACAGAAATCATTTATGACGGAAATGTTCTCCTTAAAATTATATAAAAAATATCCCACGACAGCATATATCTATCTTTTATGGTTGACTCACAATAACACGTGTAACTCCCGATAGCTTAGCAGTTCGAAGCTTTCTGATTATTATTCTGCTCCGAAATTTAAAACCATCACAACTTTGCAATGGAACTCGGCTAAAAGTAACCCAGTTGCAACAAAATATAATCGAGGCTCAAATTTTAACAGGTTGCGGTGCAGGAGAAACCGTCTTTATTCTCAGAATTCCCATAATACCAAATAATTTTCCATTCCAATTTAAAAGAACGCAATTCCCAGTATCGGTGTGTTATGCAATGACAATTAATAAGGCTCAAGGGCAGACTTTTCGTGTTGCTGGAGTAGATCTCGGTGTCAGTTGTTTCTCGCATGGTCAGTTGTACGTCGCTCTTTCCCGGGTTAGCAGTTCTAGAAATCTTCATGTTCACGTTATAGTATTTGTTATTACAAATACCAAATAACTTACGTTTTCTTTGTAATCATAATCCATAATTCATCCATCAAAACAAATATTTTCTTGTCATGACATTTTTTACGTCAAGGCTGACAAACTGTAATTTTTTCCTTCTTGTAGTCACTTAATGGCTAATAGACTAAAAAGGTTGTTCATACTTTTATTATATAATTGTTATTCACTTTTATCGATAGGACTAGCTTAATATTGTATACTATATTGTGGTTGTCTACTGATTAACGGCATTATAATTATAAATTTCTAAAACACACTCTCAGATTTTATCGAAGAGGTTTAATAAATTATGCTCGAATATAACTGGCTGATCAAATAACTGGCAAGATGGACTATTTTGGACTCTACAATTTGAATTCTGGTACAGAATGAGAATGGAATGGATTTTGAACGCTGAGCTGGGTATAAAAGGCGCTGGGGGCCATCTCCGGGAGTTCAGTCTTAGACCAGTTTTTGAAGAGATTAGTTCTCGACGACTTTTGACAAAGAGTGGTGGAAGAGCAAGTGCAGTACCCGCTACCCTGACTCCTTGGTGGGAGCCTGCTGCCTTGACTCCTTGCTGAGAGCCTGCTGCCCTGACGCCTTGCTGAGAGCCTGCTGCCTTGACTCCTTGCTGAGAGCCTACTGCCCTGACGCCTTGTTGAGAGCCTGCTGCCCAGACCGCCTTGCTCGAGCTGCTGTACGACGAAGACATCTTGGAGTAGAAGGCGATCCTGGAGTGGTCTGCCAAGCCGTCCCGCAAAAGTTAATGGCTTTGGCGGCGTTGGTGGAATTGGCGGCGCGGGCCCTCGTGGTGTGTCTCCAGGAAGACCTTTGTTAACGGCTGCTGAGGAAGCCTCTCTTGTACCTCCTCCTCCGGCTCCTCTTGTGCGTGCCACAAAAGCTACACCTATGCATATTCGTTACAACGTGCCGGACGGGTCAACTTTCAACATTTTTACCCGGAAGCTTTGCGCTGAAGTATTTTCGTTCTATAGGTACTTAAGCCTCATGTGAACGTGATCTAAACAATATTACCGATACATTAACTTAATAACACACAAGGAGTTACACGCTGACGGAGTCGCGGGCACAGCTATTAACAATAATATTGTGCGGTTCGGTATTGCGATATTTTTCAACAGTATTATAGATTGACATATTATATTTCCCTACTAAATTACGAAAGTTAATCTGTCTGTTACATCAAAATCACTGAACCGTGAGGAAGGACATAGGCTACTTTTTTTTTACGAAAAACGACGGAAACGTGTACGAAGTCGCGGGCAACAGCTACCTATACTAATAATATAAGGCTGAAGAGTTTGTTTGTTTGTTTGAACGCGATAATCTCAGGAACTACTGGTTCGAATTGAAAAAATATTTTTTAATTAAATAGTCTATTTATAGACAAAGGCTATAGGCTATATATCATTACGCTAAGGCCAATAGGAGCGGAGCGCCAATGAAGAATGCTTCAAAATCGGGGTTAAATTTAACGTTAGCCCAAAGTAACTATTCCACGCGGACGAAGTCGCGGGCAAAAGCTAGTCAAAAATAAATTGCTTTCAAACTTCTGCTAGATTTACTTTTCAATAGTTTCAACCTTCAAGAAGTGAGAATAATGAAAACTTGTTAACATTCTAACAGTTAAAAGTTTTCAAATATTATTCTCTTGATAATTTGAAGCTGCAATTTATGTTTAAAACTTTTTGCAAATATTGTGGTTTTAATTGAAACCCTTTATATGAAGCAAGCAAAATCTGAAAGAAAGATTTTGAATCGGCGTTTACTAGTATTAACACTTACAAAAAAAAACTACACAGATTTGTTTGTTGGTAAATCTACCGTTATATGAGCTTTATTGGTCTTGCACAGCTATTTTTATTTTTAATTATTTATTCAAAGAAAATAAACGGTTGCATATTAAAACTAAACTTATCTGATGTACAACCCGCAAAATTTTGCTTAGATTACTACAGACACTTGCTATTTAGTTCACTAAATGTAATCTAATACATAACTTTTATACATTACTAGCTTTTGCTCGCGACTTCGTTCCTGTGGGACGGTTTTCCCGCGTAAAATCTCAATCCCGTGGGAATTCCGGGATAAAAAGTAGCTTATGTGTTATTCCAGGATGTAAACTATCTACTTGCCAAATTTCATTCAGATTCGTTCAGTAGTTTTTGTGTGAAAGTGTAACAAACATACATTCATCCATCCATCTTCACAAACTTTTATATAAATAATAAATAATATTAGTAGTAAGATAAGATAGTAAGATGTTATCACGCGTGAACGGCTAGACCGATTTCGCAAATTCTTTTATTGCTGTGTTTGGTATTGTCAGGAGACTTCGAAATAACCTTTCTTATCTAAGAAAAAATGGGAGAGTTGAGCGGAAAATAAGAAAACTTAACGACCGTATCTTATAGTTCTGTGCTTGTGTTCTGCGCTTATGTGACCTTATAGCTTTTGATAATATAAAATGTTTTAATGGAACCTTATCGCATTTGACAGCACAACGTTTGTCGGGTCAGCTTGTAACAAATAAATACTGTTAAGTACCTAATTTTATCTTCTTATACATGTTTGTTTTTTTTTTTCTAAAAAGATGACACAAAAAGACGAGTCGGCGTCTTTTTAGATTAAGGTAGCCTTTTGTGACCAAAAGTGGAGTGTTATAAAAATAATGGGAAAAAAATAATCGGTAGGTAGTAATATATGAAAAGGAAGTCGTAAGGAAAACGGGCATTCAGCCATAAAAAAGGATCCAAGGAAATAATGAGCTTGATGATGATTTTACAAGCTCACACTTGTTACCAAAATATAACCCTTAGACGTGGCTTTCATCAAAAATTTGATTTGTTAAAAAATATGCTAATACTGTCAACCTTAAATCTAACCAAATGCATAACAATACATTTTGTTTTATCTCGTTTGATCCCGCTTTTTAACTCAATCACGCTTGATGGTATTCAAAAGATGAGGTATACGATAAAACGAGCGAGCCTAGAAGATATTTGTTTACTCTTAGTACATTTTCCCAGGATGTACAGTAACCTATATGCCATTCTAGACTATTATCTATCTCTGTGCTGAATTTGATTGATTGACGAAAATCCATACATTCATCCATGCATCCTTATAGCGGAGATGCGCTATAAAGATAAGCTGAAAAGGTATCTCAACGATTGCGACATGAACCCAACAGGTTGGGATAGACTCGCTTTGCAAAGGTCGTATCGTAAAGACAGACCTAAGCCATCCTATAAACGTTCATATACTCGTATGTCTGCCCTCCCTCCAACTCTTACCAAGCATACATACAACTTATGCATTTATAGTATTAGTAATAGTGCTGGATATGACCCCTTCCCAAAAGGATGCTATTCTTCCTTCCTTCTTTTGTACAGTGGCATTGTTATACGGGCAGCACTATTTTAATATCCCAAAAAACACCCTGCCTTAACTCTTAATCCTTTGAGAATCACGGGGAAGCACTTACTGCTCTTATCTTTGGGATGGATCTGCCAAATACCAACTGGACGCGCATGAGTTTATCGAGAAGCGGGCCAAGTGACTCATTGGCAACGATGCACTGATCGAGTCAAAGCTCCAGAGCTTTGGACATCGACGACGAGTTGCAAGTCTATCGGTTTTCTATCAGTTACATTTCGGGTAGTATGCGTTGGAATTACACAATCTAGTACCGCTAAGCTCGTTCCATCATCGGACTACAAGACAAACGGCGATGCGCCATGGTGACATGGTGGACATCCCACTCATACGCACAAAACGTTTTGGGAATACTTTCGTTGTGTGTACGGCTAAGGAGTGGAATTTCCTGCCGGAGTCTGTGTTTCCCGATAGCTATAACCTAGGGATCTTTAAGTCAAGAATGAATAGGTTACTTTTAGGTAAGCATGCTCCATCTTCGACCACATCATCATTTACCATCAGGTGAGGTGGTACTCGAACGCGAACCTATTATGAAAAAAATAACAAAAAAGTCTCGTGGATTGATCAAGGGGAGCGAAGCCGAAGTAAAAGCTAGTACAGCTCTAAATTGCTTTCAGTAATCCAATAAAAGATTGAGTAACAACACACCTGCAATAGGTTTATGACAAAAAGAAGCTTTCACTTCAAGCCATAAAGCCGTTTTATGTATTTTTTACGGCTTTCGAATGAATAGGAGTTTTCTTAAAGTGTTATTGTAGGGTGACTGCTGAAGGAATATATCAAAGTAAATTTATTGTTATTTTACATCTAAATCTATAGAAATTAACACCGGTCAAGTGTGAGTAGGATGCGGGTAACTGTTTTCGAATAAATTATATTTTAATTTATCATATTTATAAAACTTTGTAATGTGAAGTTTCTAATGAGAAATAAAGAAATCTCAAACTTTTTACCTGTAAATAGTTGCTAGTCAATAGGCTCGCGTTTGACCACCATCTCACCTGATGGTAAGCGATGATGTGGTCGAAGATGGAACACGCTTACCTAGAAGAAACCTATTCACTCTTGACTTAAAGACCCCCAGGTTATAGCTATCGGGAAACACAGACTCCTGCAGGGAATTCCACTCCTTAGCCGTACGCACAATGAAAGTATTTAAATAATCTTAACTACAAAATACATACAGCATTAAATATTCTTCGTCAACGCTATCAGCTGGTGATACTGTGCCTGTAGCTGCTAGGACAAACTTATACAACAATACAACACAATATTTTATTCCGGACCATGAATCCATAAAATTATAGTAACTTATACCTAACAGCTTATTATCTAGTGTTAGTACCCATCAACCTCCGCACAAACTGCTTCATAATAGGAGAGGACACACTCACTCACCGTTCTCATAACACACTTATGATATTAATTTTTTTTCCTTTCTTCAATCTTGTAAACCCCTCCAACTAAGCTAAACGTACTTGTGTCTAAAGTGAGTTCACGGCAATAGTGCAATGAGTGGGGTTCGAACCCGCGATCTCTCGATCACAAATCCGACACCTTAGCCATTGGGCTATCGACGCTTCGAAATTTTACCCCTCTTAAAAAAACAATTCCTCATCAGCTCTCAGCAGCAATCAGCTCAACCAGATAGAATATTGCCGAAGATACAATTTAATTGGTAGGTATTGAGATCCCCCACCCCGTTGTACCCTTGACTCCGTCTCCTCCGTTACACCCTGTATAATAATATTATGATTGCAATTGACAACCTCAGTAATCATACTGAACTAGTATGATTACTGAGGTTGTCAATTTGCCAGCCCGGGTTGCAGAAAAGTTCTAACGAAGTAATGCAGCTCCGGAACGCAAGTTCAAGTAAAAGAACTGGGTGCTGGGTGAGTTTTTAGTTAGTAGGCTCCACTGATTTAAAAACCACATACGTTGCCCCGACGCACGAAAACTATGCGAGTTTTTGCTCATATATATCGGCTACGATACACGAACCATTTTCCTTTTCCGCTTCCGACGCTCGCCCGCGACGGTCGTACCGCTCCGCGCTCTCGATCGTTCCGTGCCTGAGTCATCGCTACGCTTCGTCACGCCCGCCGTGACGTCACTCGTAGTCGCCGACTACGACGCCTGGTCCGGATCCGCCTTTTTTGAGGCGGTGAAGGATATCCTGTTTCTATAACAGAGTATCGTCAAAAACAATTTGGTGTGGCCCCTTCAGGGTAAAACCACAGTTTCGTGGTCCTTGGTTGGAAACCTCACGGTGTCAACAATACCAAGGGGGTGCTGACCCGACGCACCCGCTGATCCCCTTCAGGGTGAAGCAGTCAATTGGAGTCGAGTGCTAGGTTTTGGCCTTGGGGGATCTCCTAGTCATACCTAGTTACTGAGTTTCCTTTTCAGCTACACACCTAGTGTCGGTTGGGTGTGTCTACCCCTTCGCACTAGACCCAATAGGGCCCGGCTCGCACAATAAGACTGGCGACCGGTTACAAGCTTAGGGCTCACCATTAGGTACTCACCTCCCAGTCTCTACCCGACTGGGAGGGTTACACATCCCCGGACCCATCCATCCGGGGAGTTAGGCCAGTTAGGCTTTAAATAGGTCCCCCGCGGGAGAGAAATCTCCAAAAATTCCCCATAAAAATTTTTGATTCATTCGCCAATCATGGCACACTCCAATATTTTGGAGATATTGCTAGAAATACTTAAGGAAAACCCTGCTATTTCCGCCAAATATGGCGGAAAAATCCAGCGTGAAATCGCTAACTGTCCTCCGGCTACCGAAGCCAACGTCGCTGATTTTAGTGACGCGCTTGACAGCCCATTATCTCCCCCGCTTGCTGATCAAGGCATTCCGGTTAGTCAATTCACGGAAGTGTTTATCAACTCTGATCCCATTGTTCATCGAACAACGAACGACTTCCAGGTAGATAGCCCTCTATCGCTCCCGCCCGCCGACAATGTCGTGCCGACCGCCCAATTCCCGAAATCATCCATTGTTTCCGGCCAACCTACTAATCCTATTGTTCATAGAACAATGGACGCCGCGCAGGTGTGCGCTGCAGTTGAATTCCGTGAAATGGACACCACCGAACCTGTGTCCAATAACAACTCTGACAATGATTTGTCATCATGCCCCTCGTCCTCGGAAGACGACTTTCAAGTCGTCACCGGCGGCAAGAGGAAGAAAGGGAAAACCTCCCAGGCCAGCAAGGCCAAAAAGACCACCGCGTCGCCCCCGTCCCCAACTCAAACGCCCGTTCGACCCGCTAGCCCCGTCCCAACTACCTCTGCTCGCGTGCAGAATAGTCGTCTTCCCAGCCCGATAGCCCAAACTTCCTCAGCCCAAAGGAAGCAACGCCCTCCGCCCCCCTTTTACATCCAAGACAAGGGGAAATGGACTGATGTGTCCAAGATGTGTGTTGATCGAAAGATCAACTACACAAACGCCCGTGCCTGCCAAAATGGCATTAAAGTCACCGTCCCTACGTCGAACGATTATAGGGAACTATATCGCGCCCTCCGTGAAAGGAATATTTCCTTTCACACTTTCTCCTTCCCCGAGGACACGCCCACTCGTGTAATTATTAAACGTGTCCCTAAAGAAATCCTTGTACAGGATATTAAAGACGACCTTGCCGATCAAGGTATACCAGTGATCGCCGTCCATCGCTTACATAAAGCGAGAGGCGGTGAATTGTACGACATGGTTCTTGTCATTTGTGAACCAACCGAAGGTCATCACCCGATTTTCAAGATTAAGTCCATTTGCTCCCTATCCGGTATCTCAATTGAAAAGCCCTACAAAACCGCAACAGTGGGACAATGCCACCGTTGCCAACTGTATGGCCATGCGCAGAGCAACTGCTATGCGACTCCCAGATGCGTCAAGTGTCTGGGCGAGCACAGCACTGCGGACTGCCCTCGGCCCAAAGACCGAACCCTCTGTTCGGAACCACCCAGCTGCGTTCTCTGCGGCCAGAGCGGTCACCCGGCAAACTACCGCGGCTGTCCCAAAGCCCCCAAACTCGCTCCTAAATTAGCGAAGCGCGCCAACACCCGCCAACAAAGAGAGGCACCTTCCTCTCAAATTCCCCAACGTCTAGCTCCTCAGAGACCATCCCCGTGGAACAGGCTAAACCACGAAAAAGCCTTTCCCTCCTTGGCCCCTGCCAAACCTTTGCAGGCACTGATGGATATACCCATCACAGCGCAGATCCTGCCTATAGCCGTGGCTCCAGAGGCCACAACCAGTTCCAAACCCGCGCCTCAAACCACTGCTGCTCCTGCAGCCAAACAACCGCCCAAACACTCACCCGTCGGGAACGGCGAGTCTTGCGCCCAGACCCTACTGCGCCACTATAAAATATTTATGACCCGCCAAGCCAGGTCTCTCCGCGATGCCCTTCTGGCTGCCGAGCAGCAGAATAACGGCAAAATTACGACGGAAATGTACAGCCAAATATTCAGCACACACAGTGATGTCGTGCTAGGCCTCGACCAGATGGATGCGATGGACTGATCCAATGGATTCCCAACGCACAAATCACACTAGGCCTCGATCCCTCAAATAAGTTTTTTCAACGCCAATGGCATTTTCAACCAACGCGCCGAAATAACTAAATTCCTCCGCGACCACCAATTAGACGTCCTCCTTATACAGGAGACCCTTTTGAAACCCCACCGCGCTGACCCCAAAATTGCGAATTACCGTCTAGTTCGCAATGACAGAACACGCTGCCACGGCGACGGTACCCTTATTTATTATAGGAAGGAGTTATACTGCATCCCTCTGACCCCACCCGCGCCTCTCTCTCACCTAGAGTACTCTGCCTGTCGACTAGGCATGACTGGTCATCCTCCGATAACCATCATCTCTGCCTACCATCCCCCACCATCGGTCGCGTCTCTTGCCTCAGACGATCCTATCGCGCTCACCAGCGATCTCACGACTCTCTTCGGCCTGAGTGACTCCGTCTTACTAGCGGGCGATCTCAACGCCAAACACCCCGCTTGGAACAGCAACACGACAAATGCCAGAGGCAGAATCGTGTATAACCTAGGCGCGACCCTAAACTATGACGTCATCGCTCCGATGACTCCCACCCACTACCCACACGACACCAACCATAGGCCCGATGTCCTCGATGTGGCGCTCCTAAAGAATGTAAACCTCCGTTTACACTCCATAGAAGCGCTTCACGAGCTTAACTCGGATCACCGTCCCGTTATCCTACACCTAGGTTCCCGCTCGGGTAACCATGATCCTGCCCAACCTCCTCCGACCCAATTGATCACCGACTGGAGGAAAGTAAGTGAAAAACTGAAATCCACCACGTCGCCACAATTGGACACCATTCCTGACCACATAGTCTCAGTCGCTGACACGACGGCGGCGATCGACTCGCTTACAGATCACGTACAATCCGTCCTGAACGATTGTTCAAGGGAAGTTCCTGTAGTGGAAGACCACCGCTGGAAACTCCCGGACCATGTACGGAATCTGATAACCGAGAAGAACGCAGCCATCCGCGCGTACAGCGCTTTTCCCTGCGCCGCAAACAAAGCTCACATGCGCAACTTACAGCGTGCTGTAAGGAAACGCATTGCCGAGCAGCGTAATGCGAGCTGGGACAAGATGCTGAGCGAACTTGAGCCCACCCATCTTGCCTTCTGGCAGCTTCAGAGGAAGTTACGATCCACTGAAGAGGCCACAATGCCTCCTCTCATTCGTCCCGATAAGAGTATCGCCTTCGATAACTCTGAAAAAGCAGAATGCCTAGCCGACAGCCTAGAGTCCCAGTGTTCTCCCAGCTCTCAACCAGTAGACCAAGCCCACCTCGATATGGTGAACGCCGAAGTCGAACGTAGAACTTCCCTTCCGCCCGTCGAAGATCCCGATAATCCACTGGCCCCCATCACTCCTGATGAGGTCCAGGATATCATTAAAAGTCTCCAACCGCGAAAATCCCCTGGCTCCGACGGCATCACCAATAGGGTTTTCAAACTTTTCCCCGCCCAGCTTATAGTGCTAATAACTGCCATCTTCAATGGCGCATTGAGCAATAATATGTTCCCTACAACCTGGAAACAGGCCACCGTCATAGGTATTCCCAAACCAGGCAAGCCCAAGTCTGACCCGTCTAGCTACCGTCCCATTAGCTTACTCAACGTCCTCGGTAAAATCTATGAAAGGCTTATATATAAGCGGCTCAAAGATTTTGCCGAAGCAAAGAGTCTAATACCCAATGAGCAGTTCGGATTTAGAACCGAACACTCATGTATCCAACAAGTCCACCGCATCGTAGAACACGTCAGCGCCGGCTTACAACGGGGCGCAATAACGGGAGCCTTATTCTTCGACATAGCGAAAGCGTTCGACAAAGTCTGGCACAATGGCTTAATCTATAAGCTATACCAACTCGGCGTGCCTGACCGTCTCGTGCTCATCCGACGGGACTTTTTATCGAATCGCACCTTTCGTTATCGAATTGAGGGGGAGCTCTCCTCCCCCCATCCCATTCGCGCAGGAGTTCCTCAAGGCTCCGTACTATCCCCCCTCGTTTTCACGCTATTCACTAGTGATATTCCCAAGCATAAAAATACCCAGCTAGCCCTATTCGCCGACGATACGGCTATCTATTATACCGGTCTTAAACCCGATGCCATCGCTCGCACTCTCCAAACTTCCGCAAACACTCTGGCCAAGTGGTTCCGGAAATGGAGAATCGAAGTCAACCCAGACAAAAGCCAGGCAGTCCTCTTTTCTAAACCGCGGATAAACCCACCCTCCCCGCGTCCGATTACCATGTACGGCAAGCCGATCCCTTGGGAAAAGCAAGCCAAATACTTAGGCGTGGTCCTCGATAGACACCTCTCCTTCGCTGAGCATATAAAGCAGGCACGTTCGCGCGCCGCTTTCGCTCTAGGTAGGCTCCACTTCATTCTTAGCTCTCGCAGCAAGTTATCACTCAGGTGCAAGCTGCGTATTTTCTTTATCATCACCTTTTTCACCATTTTCTTCATCATGACCTACGCCTGCGTTGTTTTCGCACACGCAAAGCCCTACCTCCTCCATAAGATGCAGACCCTCCAAAACCGATTCCTCCGTAGAGTCACGGGAGCCCCCTTTTATGTTCGAAATGAGCTTCTTCACGTAGACCTCAAGATGCCCACCATCCAGCAGTTCATGAAACGCGTCTCCAAGCGTTTCTTTGAAACTTCAATCCAACACAGGAATCCCCTTATAGTATCGGCCGCCCAATATGAACCCTCGCGTATCTCTATGATTCGCCGACCAAGGCATACCCTAGTCACTCCCGATGACGCAATCACCCTGCTCCAAGAGAGCCGTAGGGAAACAAGTACAGTGGCACACAAACACAAAAACCGACCGTCCTTCCGTCCTCGCCGCCGAGGCCCGCCGCGACGTCCTCGTAATAGTTCACCCCGACCCTTGCCAGAGCCAGCCCGTGACGCTGAGCCAGTAGCTTTAAATTCCCTTATTAATAATAATAATGATATGATCCAGCCTGTCCCTAGCTGCCGTCCCCTGCGACGCCCTAAGCCGAGGTCCGTACCCCACAGGGGGTGCCCTTAGCGTGTAGTCGCCTAGTTTGTAAGTTTTTTAATAAGCCCTGGCTGGAGGCTTTAATTAATTTATTAATTAAGGCAACCACAGGCAAGCCCGGTTAAGCAGCCGACAACCTCAGAGGTTGACCTGCGAGATGCCACACACAAAAAAAAAAAAAACGAACCATTTTAGTTGTGACCAAGTATTAGGCCTGTGTGCATGCTAAACAATTACAAATTTTAAATTTTTGTATCCAATTTATAACGCATAATAATGCTTTCATGCGCGTTGAAGTGGTGTGGAAAACATTCCCAGACAACTAGATACCAAATGGATGACATAAATATTCATCAGTAATGAAATAATATGAAAAGTATTTATCATTTAATCAGATTATAAGCTACCGCAGAGGTCCATTTAAAATGGTGGTTTGGGTAGTCAAGGACAAAATTGTGTCGCGCGTTGATGTCTTTTGGAAATGTCTCTTTCTTACATGAAGAAATTCTAATTCTTTTATCCCTGTCTTTTCATCTGTATTTTTATCGTAAAAATCTGTGCTGTTACCTATAACGGCTGGATACGATATCGATAATTATAAAATTAAACTAATTTTTTTAATTCAATTCAGATAGTTGTCATAAAATACCTATCTAAATTAACCGACTTTAAAAAAATTGACCAAGTGCGAGTCAGACTCGCCCATGAAGGGTTCCGTAGTAACTATAATAATATAATATAATAATTATGTACATTTATTTGACGAATAAAAAAAACCTTAAAATTTCTTAAAACTAGCTTATTTATTTACATTTTTACAACTACGCTAAATAACTTTGTTTTTATTTTATTTTATTTTATTTTATTCATTAGGGACAAAAAAACAGTTACATGGTAGAAAACAAAAAAATACTTAAACTAAAAAAACAAACATGTAACCCACACCATTGTCCACATATAATTAAATGTGTTTTAAAGAAGTTGAGGACTGTATTTAGACATTTGTAATTCCAAATATAATGCGCTTATGATATTCAATTAGTGTGCTCCTTATTTAATAATATGGCAATAGCCTTTGACTTAAAGGACTGTTTAGATAAGCTAAATATATCAAGTTCCATAAAGTGAGTATTGTATGACTCAACGTTTTATTATTTTTCATAGTGTTTGTATGAAATACAAAGTTATATATGTGGTTTTAGAAAATATGCTGTATCTCAAAAACTGCTGAGCCGATTTCATTCAAACCAATTCTGGTTGAAAGTTTACATTAAGATCTACAGACATATATTTTTTTTAGATTTTTCACTACATTATTATAGAAGTAAGAGGGGGCGGGACACACATTTTACCACTTTGGAAGCTTATATCTTTTAAACGATTGACTTTATGAAAAAGTGGTTCTAGAAACCCTTATATCATTTTTAAAGACCTGTCTATAGATACCACATACGCATAGGTTTCATGTAAAAAAATATTTTCAGTTCTAGTTCCATGTATGGGGACCCCCTTTATTTTAAATATTTTTTCTTTAAAATAGAAAAGCGGTTCACAGAATACATCTATCTACTAAGTTTCACATGTATACTTTTAATAGTTTCGGAATAAAATGGCTGTGACATACGGACGGACGGACAGACAGACAGACAGACAGACAGACAGACAGACAGACAGACGGACAGACATATCGAAACTATAAGGGTTCCGTTTTTTACCATTCGGCTACGGAACCCTAAAAAGGAGAAAGTTCTGATATTTTTTTCTTCTGTGTGATAAGCATGTTTTCATTTTAGATTTCCCAAGATTAAAAAGAAAAGTGGATGGATAAGGTTACTAGGGAATATTGGTTTCTAGTTTGGTTTTTATTGATATAATGTTGAGAAAAGTCAAAATAATATAAGATACCTATATCCAATCTTTCTAGGCTTCAAATAGTATGACGGAGTCTGATATTAATTAACTTGGACCTTTGCATTACAATATCGCCCTCGTTAGTTACTTTGGTTCCGGGGTTGCGGTAATTATCTCTATGAGATACCGCGGCCCCGGAACTTAAGGGCAGCTGAAGGAACAGGGTGGGTTTCTAGTCAGTAGAAGTCTGACACTCCCTTCCACTTTACCCAGAGCGGGAGAAGTCATTCGATGATTTTCCCACCCAGGAAAAAGAAACAAGTTCCTTTGTTTCGATGTCGAGTCCACGGGTTAAGTGTATGTAGGAGGGAGGAGTCATTAGATAAATCATCTAATGGTGATGATCACCACCCAAAAAAATAATTATTTCTTAGTGCCTGCTGAAGCTACAGTTGTTGACACAACTGATTTTAATGAAAATATATTTATTATGGAAAATAAAATAAATATAAAAAAATAAAATATAAAAATAATATATGGCCGGCTACATTGTCTATGCTCTGATAAAGAAAATAAAATGCCTAACTTGTATTGGAGCGTTGATTGGTGTTACAAATCAAAACGCCTTACAATTTCAAAAAGACACTAAAAGAAGTTATTGTACGGATCCACCAAAGTAATAGAAATTTGTCGTCGTTGTGAAATTTATATTAAAAGGGCGATCAACGAGAGTGGTTCGAAAGTGCTGTCTCAGAAATATAATTCCAATTATTTTATGAGATCGGTTTTAAAATCACTGATTGGGTATAATTTATTCCCGGATATTAATTTTCATCAATATGAAATAGAAACTACCAATCATTTGATTGAATTAGCAAGATGCATAATTCAGAAATATGTAGACGCTCGGTTATCATTTTTTAGCAAAAACAATCAGGACCCTAAAACTTTAATTCGAAAAACATTTACCAAATTAATTCATTTTAAAAATCAATAATAACAGCATACTTGTTTTTCTTTTTGTAATTGAGACTGATAATGATTAAATATTATTATGTGATTTTATTGAGTAATTTTATAATGTTAAACTTCATTTTATCGATATCGATAACTTTCCCTCAGTCAAGTAGAGCAATCCCTAACTCGGCATATCTATGAAGCTTGACTTTGAACTGACCAATTGCAGTAGCGCATTTTTTCCTCGCCTCCCAACCCGTATTGGTGAGTTGTGTTCTTCAAAGAAATCGGCCTATAAGCTCTCTAGGTTAAATACTCTCTGGTAGGCTCCATCCACGGCGGAAGGAGTCATTTGATGATTTTCCCATCCAGAAAAATCTCCCACAATAGGTATGTATATGACTTTTTTTGTTTCGGTGGGAAAATCGTTAATGACTCTTCCCGCTGTCGGTGGAGCGGAAGGGAGTGTCAGACTTCTACTGACTAAAAGGAGACTAATGCCTAAGCTAGGCTCTAAGCTTGTGTTTCAAACTCAAACTCAAAATGTTTTATTTATGTGAAAATAAATAAAACATTTTGAGTTTGAGTTTGAGTTTTCAGTACACCAGGTGCCCTATAACATTTTCACTATCTCAATTCTGCAACTGTACCTATGTATGTATATGTTTATGTACGAGTTTTATAGTATTATGATGATTGAAATTCACAATCTCAGCAATCATGCTAGTTACAGTGTTATCACATATACGAGCTAGCAATCATAATCAGTAATATTGGGCGACGCAATTCATGCACGCAACCGCGACACCTGTGTGTCGCGGTTCCCGACCACGATCGTCCGGTGACACGCTGCGGTCAGCCTGAATGTAGGCCTTGTAGAGAGGAAACCGGGATTAACACGTGGCAGGCATTTCGTAGCGTGACATCGGTGTATTGCAAAGAGCTATGAATGCTATTTTTAACCGACTTATAACCCATCAGCCTTTAAAGCAAGACAGAGTCATCTTCTGGGCTCGCTCGTTCCATCGTAGACCTATTTATCGGTTACCCTCTGGAGTGTTCGAGGTCAAAAGCGGGCTCAAACCATAATAATAATAAAAAAACTACAATCATGGTTGTCGATATTACTTAGCTACCAAAACCAATACATACAAGAATTGAAATGAAGACGTGAGATAATGGCATCGTAGTACAATTGCATGCTACGCTGCGCCGTAGCGAATCGCGTAGCACAGTGCGTAGCACTAATTTTTGACGGAAAGCAACAGTGTTCATATAATAGAAAATACCGTTTTCTGTATAAGCCATTAACATTTAACGTAGGTAATTCGTTCGCCTAAGATATATGAACAGCAGTGATTTGTTTTTCAGATCTATCTCGCGCCTCCTCAGAACAGCCTGCCTAAGTTTCATCGCAATCTGATCGATACTATAAGAACATAGACAGAACAAACATAAAAACATATATTTTTATTTATATACAAATTTTAGTTTATGCCTGGGCTAGCTAGACAAAAGGTCATCACGTACCCTGTCAAAGAAACCGTGATATTATTTCGTAGATAGGTGTTATGAATCTAGCAAGCAGGGACCATTTTGGTTACCCATTGAAAGGGTTTTCGACAGGGTTTTTCTAAGCGGTTAATCAAAAACCCATAAGATATAGGTAACCCTTTTGAATGGCTTAAAGGACCATTTTGGTTATTTATAGGAAGGGTTTTCGATAGGGTTTTTTTAAGCAGTTAATCCAAAACCCATATGATCTAGGTAACCTTTTGAATGGCTTAATGGACCATTTTGGTTATTCAAAAACCCATACGACGTGGGTAACACTTTTGAACAGCTAAATTAAGTCGTTCAAAAGGGTTCCTTACACTTTCAACTCTTTTGAAAACGATAACAGCGTAACATTCCAACTCGAAGCAATGTAATATGATATCTCGATGGTAGGCATACGCTTTAAAATGGCATAGCACGCGTTAAGCGTCAGCGGTGGCGGGGCTCCTTTGGGGTTACTTACCGAGAGCCTTGCAAACAGGGATCTATGATATGATCATTATTGCATGTAGTAGGTATAGTTCTTTTTAGCTTTGCTAGGCGGATATCGAAATGACTTATTATTATGATTTTTTCATGTCTGTACTTGTTTACTACTTTATTGTCATTTTTGTTGTTTGAGTTTTTGAAGTAGGACGTCTTTTGCGATATTATTTTTATTATTTTGAATTTTGAACAATTAATATTGAAAAAATGCTAAAAACGAAACGAGACGCTGTATATCGCTATTATTTAGGTACCTACCTATATGATGCATCAAATAATACAAGTAAAGGTACTTTATGTGGAAATTTCTTAAAGGTAAAGTTACATTCTAATATTTAGTTATCCTGACAACTTACTTATTTAAATGTTAAACCTTACAATACGTAGGTACTTATGTTACGTAATTCATCAATCTAAATTCAAAAGAGCAATATATGGTAAACTTATCAATAAGAAAGGCAATATAATTATAATTTACCTAGCTATAAGTACGAAATTCGAAACGAACATTCAGATAATGGTTTTTAGTAGGTACCTAGTAGTAGTTTAGTAAATTGGTAATAATGTGGGTTATAGTTACACCATACAATGGGCAACGATGTAAGTAGGTATAAACCTATCACTTGATTATTGATTGATTGATCATTAATTTGTGATTTGTGTCACAGATAGAACATTGGTCACTAAACGTAAAATTTGCAAAAATTTTAATATTATTGTTTTAGTTTAATAAAATCCCTTTTAATTGTTTAAAAATATTGCAAAATTAAAGTAGAGAATCGCTAATTCTCGACAAAAAAAAAGAAAAAGTAAAGTAATAACATTTCTTTTCGTACAGTAAGGCCGTGCACGCACTGCCTTGCGGTGGCCGCAATTCCGGTAGTTCTACCGCACCGCAAAATTTGTGAAATATGGAGTGTCATAGAAGTGCGCGCACTGCGGTCAGTCTACCGGTGCGGTAGAACTACCGGAATTGCGGCCACCGCAAGGCAGTGCGCGCACGGCCTAAACGCACCGGCAAGAACCTACGCGGCAAATAAGTTGAACCAAAATGGCCGTCGTTGCTATAGTTACGCGCAGTCTCCCGCTATATATACGGGGTGGGCAAAAAATCGTGGATCAAACGACCTGTTTCGTTTGATCCACGATTTTTTATAGTTGGGGTTATTTGCAGTAAAAAATATGTCTATGGCAGAGTACTCACTTGATCTCCTTAAAAGTTATGAATATTTGAGTGTTTTTTAAAAAAAATACCAAAATTTGTGATAAATAGGCAATTAAAGTAAAATGGGTACCTATTTTAAAACTATAAATGGTGTTTAGTAGCTTCTAGGAAATGTATCATCACTACAAAAGTACAGATATTAGGTACCATGATTTATGAGTATTGACACTTTTTCAACCGACGACAAAAAGAGGAGGTTATCAATTCGACGCGTATATATTTTTTTTTTTTTTAATGTATGATCATCGATTACTCGAAGACGGCAGAACCGATTTGGAAAATTCTTTTTTTGATTGAAAGAGTATACTTCGATACTGGTCCCATTTTCATAAACGTCAGGATCTGATGATGGGATCCTGGAGAAATCGAGGGAACTCTTCAAATATTATAGGCACACCTATGTCGTTTTGGGTATTTATTATAGTAACTTGTGCAGTTGCTCTCAAAAAGTACCATTTGAGGAAGTGGAACTGATGATGAAGACCACAGATGGCCGCCGAAACTACTCAATAATAAGTATTGAGTGGATTGCGATTCGATTACTTGAATATGGATGTTACTCACTTTATGCTCGTCACAATGCATATGGTGATGTAGAGCTGATGGTGAAGTACCAGAAGAACTCCTCAACAATTAACGGCCCAGCATTGGGAAAAGCAATATTTTGTAAAAGGTTATAAGTAGTTGATAATTAGGCTCTTGTAACTAGGTAAATTAAAAATAGACCAACTAAAAACAGTGAAATAAAAACTTTTTACCAAAAAATTAAACCGACTCCCAAAAAACACTGCAAAGTGAAAAATAACTTTAATTTCGGAAGTCGGTGCCAAAAACGAAAATACAAAACTAAAGACACCGACTACCGAAATTAAAGTTATTTTTCACTTTGCAGTGTTTTTTGGGAGTCGGTTTAATTTTTTGGTAAAAAGTTTTTTTCAATATCTTTTAAATCTCACGTAAAATTACTTGTAACTTTAAAACCCTAGGTACTTTGAAAAAAAAAAGTACTACCACAAAATGACCCGTTGTGTTGTCTGATGATTTCAACTACGTAGTTAGGTATAAGTACCTACCAACTTTAGTGACTGCTACTGGAACTTCTGGATGACTAGAGCTAGATGTGCCAAGTATGGGCTAATTTTGTTAGTTTTGATGAGATCTTACCTTCGGATTGGGTGGTGTAACCAGATGGTCTACTTCGGTGACTGCTACTGGAACTTCTGGATGACTAGAGCTAGATGTGCCAAGTATGGGCTCATTTTGTTAGTTATGATGAGATCTTACCTTCGGACTGGGTGGTGTAACCTGATGGTCTACTTCGGTGACTGCTACTGGAACTTCTAGATGACTAGAGCTAGATGTGCCGAGTTTGAGTTCATTTTGTTTATTATGATGCGATCTTAGCTACAAGCTACAAGCTTGTAGCTGGTTTAACATTGTTAAAATGTCTATCCCTATTTATTTATGTTAAATGATGTTCCGCTATTTTCTACAGTTATGTTATCTTTGATTTAGTGTACGTATGTGATTGAATGTCTCTTCGTTAACTAAGCCTGTTAAAGTATGAAGAAAAATCAATTAAATATGTGCACCTTTTTTTCATAGTCACACCATACGACCAAAATCCGCCAATTCTCATTTCATAACTTAATAGAAACACTAGTAATAGTGAGTTTTTTATACGATAATGGCTACATTTTTGTGTACTATTAGGTACTAATCAGGCGCGTGCATAGGATTATGACAGGGCATGCGGCGGAGTAAAAACACACAAAAACTTCTTCTTTTATAGATTTTTAGCATAGCCACAGCCACGCATCGCCACCATGCTACGATGCGTGGCTGTGGCTATGCTAAAAATCTATAAAAGAAGAAGTTTTTGTGTGTTTTTACTCCGCCGCATGCCCTGTCATAATCCTATGCACGCCCCTGGTACTAATGTACCCACTAATAAGGTTTACTAGTGCATTATTCGGACTGTACTGGTACAGCGCGAACCCAAGTGTCCGTAAGAGGTCTTTCAACAAGGACGGGTCGATGTTGAAATTAAATAAAACAAGGTGTATGTGAGATGTGCCGTCTTGTTGGAATCACATGTTGCCCACGTCCATATAGTTTTAATTCAAGCAAAAAGGAATTGTTAATAATTGATCTGTAGCGCCCGCCGTTGACAGTAATGGCCTCGCCATCATCGTTTTCGAAGAAGTACGGACCAATGACGCCGCTGGACCAAGATCCGCACCAAACAGTAACTTTTTGTGGATGAATTACCACCTGGTGAACCTCATGTGGGTTGTCGTCGTCCCATATACGGCAATTTTGCTTATTAACAAAACCATTCATCCAAAAATGCGCCTCGTCGCTAAAGATATTTTTTCGGCCAAAATCAGGGTCTTCTTCCAAACGTTCTGTAGCCCAGTCAGCGAACAAACAGCGTTGTCTATGGTCATTCACTTTGAGCTCCTGGGTCAGTCGGATCTTGTACGGGTGTAGGCCTAAGTCCCGACGCAAAATTCACCAAGTTGAAGTCTGCGAAAAGCCGAGTTCTTGTGCACGGCGAGAAATCGACAGTCTAGGAGTGTCCTGCACACTCACGGACAGCAACGATGTTCTCGGCCGATCTGGCATTCCTTTGACGTAAGGGTGTTGGTTGGTTGTTTACCGAACCAGTCATCTCAAATTTGGTCACCAAACGTTGGAGAGTCGACTTTGAAGGGCCACCGCGTCTGCCGTAAAATGGACGCAATGCGCGCAACGTTCGCACTAACAAACACTCATTTTGATAATAAAGTTTTATCATTTGGACGTACTGCTCAATCGTGTAACTTACCATGGTGATTTGACATCTGTAACTGAAGAAATAACAACGCATTTGACAGATGCCGCCAAAACAACATGGCCGCCACAAACTGTCAACATCGACCCGCCCTATTTATAAAAAAAAATTACCAAAAAAATTAAACCGGCTCCCAAAAACACTGCAAAATAAAAAATAACTTTGATTTCGAGAGTCGGTTTAATTTTTTGGTAAAAAGTTTTTATTTCATACTTTTTAGTTGGTCGATTTTTAATTTACCTAGTTACAAGAGCCTAAATGTCAACTACTTATATTCATTTAGAAAATTTTGCTTTTCCCAATGTTGGGCCGTTAATATTGTTGAGGAGTTCTCCTGGTGCTTCACCATTAGCTTCACTTCTCCATATGCATTGTGACGAGCATATTGTGCTTAATAACCACATTCAAGTAATCGAAGCGGAACACATGAAATACTTATTATTCCTACTTATATATTGAGTAGTTCCAGTGGCCATCTGTGGTCTTTATCATCAGGTCCACTTCACAAATGGTGCTTTTCGAATGCAACTACACAAGTAACTATAAAAAATACTCAAATCACTATAGGTGTGCCTATAATGCTTGAAGAGTTCCCTCGATTTCTCCAGGATCCCATCATCAGATCCTGACTTGGTGACAATGGGACCAATTTCGATGTATACCTTTTCAAACAAAAAAAGAATTTTCCAAATCGGTTCAGCCGTCTTTGAGTAATCGGTGATCATTATAAAAATATATATATATATACGCGTCGAATTGATAACCTCCTCCTTTTTTTGTCGTCGGTTGAAAAGGCCTTTTATATTCAAACTAATGTCTCACATTCATGTTAATTCAAGTTACACAAATATCAACTTTATTTTAATGGAGATTAAGTTGATTTTAGAGTGACTAGCACTATAAAAAAGTTATAGAAATGTCTGACATTGTAGCGTAAATTGAACTTTATTATGTAGGAATTAAAGTTATTTTTCTATAAACTCATATTTGTTTAAATTTTTGGCAAATAAATCGCGAATGTATATGTATGTATTCTCTTTGTTATTGTTGTCATTATGAAGCAATTTTATATTTAGTTTCCGTAATTTTAGTTCTCTAGTTATCTTTTAACGTAGTTATCGTTTTTTATTTTTTTTGTTAATTTTTTACTCGAATGTTTACTGTACGTAGGTATTTACAACGCGTTAAAAAACATTATTTGCGTTACTTTACAGGACATCAGTCTACATCTATATGTAGGTAATTGTTGTCTTGTATGACTCATACAAGACAACACTTGTTGCAAATGCGGGAGTTCAGGACACACACCTTAATATGAGAGTATCTAAAATCTAAATATTATAGGTAACACGTGTTTCGGCTACATGTCTGCAATGTCTAGTGTAATAAAGTCAGTGCGCTAGCGATGGTGTGTGTGGTGCTCCATCCAGCACCTACTTAGCACAAGTCTATTGAATAACCATAATAATATGGTAACCCGAAGAAAACCCTTACCTATACTTTATAGGTTATCTTAATGTAGGGTTTTAGGTATAGAACCCATTCAATGGGTTATCATAATGTAGATGTAACCCTTTCACTGGGGTTCTAGTATAAAACCCATTCAATGGGTTATCCATATTGAAGAGATAACCCTTTTAATGGGTTCAAGCCTAAAACCCATTCATAGAGTTACATCACGATAAAGGTAACCTTATAAAAGGCTTACCCTTTCAAAGACTTAACTCTTAATCGGGGTTGTACGGTCCCTGCTAGCAAGTTTCTTTTAAATAAATACAGAAATATAATGCCTTAAAATAAATATATTTGTGTCTCCAGAGATTCCCAAGTTAGATTACTTAGGTATACACTCGACGATATGTTAGGAATCCTTTCACAAAACTTTTAAATATATTAATGTAATGTTTCATTTTTATTCGTTCCAAGTTGAACATTTATAATAAAAGATAAAGTATCGTTGAACTATTAATATCGGTGGATAAAAGTAATACGTTTACGTGGCTATATGCTTCTTCTTTTGTAGTCGGGTAAAAAGTAGTGTCCGACCGAAAGTTCGGTTTCGGTTTCGGTTTCGGCCAAGTTTCGGCCAAAAATCAAGTTTCGGCGGCAGTTTCGGTTTCGGCCAAAATTGGCCGAAACTTTTGCCGAAACCGAAACTGATTTCGGAAGTTGTCGTGCACGCTCGCCTAACTTTGTTTCTCGCGGCAACGCTTTGGTGGACGCTGGCGGCCCTGTTCGGGAATCGTCGTGCACCGTTCGGATAGCTCTCTAGCAACACAACTTAGTCAGTGCGCCCGACGCAAACATACTTTAGAGGTTATGTTTTGATGGAACTGTTTACATGTAAGTTTTTGTTTCGTTTCTGTGCTTGAATGATTTATATAGTTAAATATTGAGTCAGTAACTTTGTTTTGCTGTTATTAACAAATCAAGTCACATGTAAAAAAGAGATTATAAGATTGTAATAAGATTTCAAAATACCAATACTTAGCATTAAATGAAACAGTAACAATTAGTGATTTGATTATTGATAACTGATAAACATTTTGCTATGAGAACTTAATTTGAAAAAATAATAAAAATATTATTTGTTTATTTATTTATTTATTTATTTATAACATTCTTACCTACACTATCATTACAGATCTATGATCCAACGCGACAGAGTGGCCTTACTAACTAAATCCTAAATCTACACCTTATACCTAGTTGAAAAATATCTTAATCTGAATAACTTATTACATATAGTGTAACTTTTGCGAGTTCACTCAAGTTGCACCACAATACATCAACCCTCCCATGAACCTCATTCACCACGCGTATGGCTCTAGTGAGAGGAGTTCTCGCCAGTAGTTTGGTCCTGGCTGCAGGCACAGCGAGCAGGGGCGGGCGGTGCCGCCTCCACACGTACCGGTCGGGCACACACAGCTGTAGGTGTCGCAGCACTCCCGGGTTATGCGCCATGCCACGTAGTAGTTTCACTACATACGCTACGAGCGAAAACTCCCGTCGTACTCTTAGAGTGTTATACCCTACCATACCCAGAACAAATAGTGTAGGGTACATCAATGGGTATAATGGATATACCCCATACAGCTTGTAATACAAGTGTCTCGTGAACTTATTTTGGATACGTTCCAACATAACACTATATTTTGCCTCATGAGGAGCCCAAATGAATGAGCTATGTTCGAGGTGACTTCTGACTAATGCGTCATATAGTACCCGTAGTGTCGTGATGTTGGTAAATCCTTGGGACTGCCTGAGTACGAAACCTAGGTTTCTGTATGCCTTCTTACATATCTTATTGATATGCTCACGGAAGGTTAGTTCCTGATAGAAGACTACCCCTAAGTCTCGTATTTTTTATATTGTATTAAGTAAATAAATGATTACAACAAAATTAATATACTGTGTTTCCATTTCATGTTCTAATTAATGCAGAATAATGGGTAAAATGCACCAAATTTCAGTATTTTAAGGAATTTTATACTTGACCACGTGAGTTTCGGTTTCGGTTTCGGTTTCGGCCGAAACTGAAGCCGCGGCTGAAATTTCGGTTTCGGTTTCGGTTTCGGCCGGAAAACCAGTTTCGGTCGGACTCTAGTAAAAAGTAACCTTCTTCAAGTTTCAACTTATTTTCGTATCAAATTTCATCCAAATCCACCCAGTAATTTCGAAGATTAGCACATACTGCGTTTACTTGGTTGATTTTGTATAATGTAACATTTCAATCTAGAAAAATAAAGTGCGCATTGAGTATTTCGTAAACGATTAGTCAGAAGGCTGGCCTTTTCTTCGAAGAGAGAATCAGCATTGCCGTTAAACGTGGTAATGCTCCAGTGCCTTGTACGTGCCAGTGTTCTAGGCACTTCCCATTGATAGTGATGTTGACGAATTGTTCGATGCTCTATACGAGTAAATTCTTTTTATTTTCTAAATCTTCTCTTAAATAAAGTAATTATACCATATAAAAAAAAAAACTCTTAAATAAAGTAATTATATCGAAATATACATTGAACATAATTAATTAAAGAAACAATATATTTTGAAACTCCTTATTTTAATAAAAACCTACTTAGCGAAGTTTCCGTTATCCTAATAAACAGCCATGCACAGTTAATTTTGACGTCAAAGAAGGCTTTTTTTATCGAAACCGACCACACGTTCAACTCTGAGCAGTATTTTATCAATTTCGGCGCACAAAGAAATTCACCTTAAATCTCCTTTTATGGCCGTTATACCGGATTTAGGGTGGCGCCTTACGCGCTGCCTTTAAGGGAATATCTACTGCCTTGTGACATCCGCACTTAAAACCTCATGGTTCAACTGAATACTAAGTTATTTATTGCTGAATTTTTGCCTAAATAAATACAGCCCGCATGGGTCGATTTTCACCCGCCGGGGTTGCGGAAATGTAGTAACAAGATACCGCGGCCCCGGAACTTACGGGCAGCTGAAGGGACAGGGTGGGTTTTTAGTCAGTAGAAGTCTGACACTCCCTTCCGCTTAACCCAGAGCGGGAGGAGTTATTTGATGACTTTCCCACACAGAGAAAAAAGAAAGAAAGAAGAAAGAAAGAAAATAAAATTTATTTGACCCAAATGTAAAGGCACGCAATAAATACAAAAAAAAACAACTAAAACTAAAAAAAGTAATTCAATAAAACTAAAACAACAACTTAATTAAATAAAAAATAAAACAGCGTTGCATGTGCCTCACGGCTGTGCCAAATAGGTCCAGTTCAGTAAAATGCCAGACAAATGCAAATTGCCTGACGCTGGTTTTCAACTGGACCTTATGTAGTGAGGACGTGCTACAGATGTAAATCAGCTTTAAAGTGACTTAAGAGTGTGTTTGTGCGTGTGTGTGTGTGTGTGTGTAAGCGTGAGTGTAAGGGTGTGTGTATGTGTGTAAGCGTGAGTAAAGCGGGTATGTATGTGAGTGAAATACAAAGGATAAAATTAAACAAATACGAGTAGCAGATAAAAATATATTAGAAGTAATAGTACTTATTAGACAGTAGATAGAAAAAAGTAATAGAAAAAAAAATGAGACGATTTTCAAGGTTAAGCAACGTTCTCCGAGGTCAGTCTTTGGATGGGGGACCATCCTAACCTATCGAGATTCCTACGTGCCTCGAATAGCAGCGCTAAGCCGTTAGTCCCGGTGGTCACAATAATGTGTTGAGAATGCTGTAGGGGTTGCCCAGGTTTTGCAGCATCAGGTATGTTTGCTGAAGCGCAGCTGGATGATTTCTATGCTATCATGCGCAAGCGATGTGCCTCGATGCTGCAGCGATTCAGAGTCAGCACCAACAGTATCCTCGCTGCCTTATCGGAAAAAAAATTATAGTCCTTTTCTCAGGCACTGGGTGGGTGTACACGTGAGATCGGGAGTTCATGTGTGTCTTATTTTTGTTTTGTGTATGCCTTTTATTTTTGTATTCCTACTAACATAGTTTTTAAGTTTATACTAACAAGTTTTAATGAATCCTTGGTCTGAAATAAAAAGTATATTATTATAAATCTTTGACAGTCGTTACGGGTAGTCAGAAGCCAGAAAATCTAACACTGGTCTTGCTCGTGTTACCCAGTTACTGGGCTGTGGAGATCAGTGGGCAGTCGCTCCATGTAACACACTAGTACTCAGCTATTATAGTACAAAATCATATCAGATATAGCTATAACATATCGATGCCTCCCACGTACGTTGTTGTAACCCATAAATTGCAATATTACAGGAGAGCGCGCGCGTTTCAAAGATACTAATAGCAATAAAAACTGCATTTTTCAATTAATCTTTATACGATTCAGTATTACTAACTATATTCACATATTGAATTGTATAAAGATTAATTGAAAAAACACTCTCCTGTAAAATTGCTATTTGTGGTTTACAACATCTTACGTGGGAGGCATCGATATATTATTGGAATTTATCCCTTTTTGCATAGTTTCACTAGTTGCACATTGTGAAAGTCCAGAGGTTGTAGATCAATGAAATTCTGCTTGCGGTTGCATGGTTAAGGCGATTTTCAATTGTCAAATCATCAATAGGATTGGCAGGCGCTGTCGGAATGTCAACCCCTTGATTATTGGTACGAGCTTCTGCCCGAGGCTTCGCTTGCGTAAAAAGTAGGTATGTATCAGCAAAAATATTAGGCAATATCACTCAACGTAATTATTACCCAGATGAACGATTTTTAAAAATCGGATGACTACCTTCGAAGATTTCTTCCTACATACAAACACAACACCCTTACTCTTTTGAAATATAAACTTATTGTATTAAGGTATAATGAAAATATGAAGAACGTTATGTTATGTTTTGTTATGTTATGTTTAAGAATTAACACACTCAGACAGAAACTAAAATAGTTTACTCAAAAGATAAAGAACAGTTCACTATGAGTGTTCATATTATCTAAAATGGAATCTTAAAACCATGAGCCAATGACTGGCTCTTATTGTTGTGTACTGAACTTTATTATTAAGGAAAATTAAATCAGTTAAATTATGTTTTAAGTCAGATAGATAAATCGACTTTTATACTTATATAGATTTATCTAGTGAAAAGACGAGACCCTGTTGACAGCTTTAGAAAATCCAGCATAAACAGTAATGCTATTATAAAAAATCTTCAGCGTATATTGTAAACTTTCACTTTACCTACGTAAAATTAAGTGAATTATGTAGTTTGACGTGCCCAGATAAGACGGTCTAGCACACCAGTCGGGGTGCTTTGGAGCGCACTTAAGTATTCTCGCAGCCCCAGAGAGGCGTGCGAAAGAACACTTGGTGATTTTAGTCAGAGTCTGAAAGACCCCTTCGCGCACCATCAGGCTTCCCAAAGAGAGTATCCATGAGGATTTCCACCTCGAGAAGAACCTTAAATGAATATGTAGTGAGCTGTAATTCCATTCAGTCAAGGATGAAATGATAGTTTCAAGCTCACTCCACTTGTTTTAACAGTGAGAGGATTACTAAATCTACCGGTAGATACAGCACTTAGTGCATGTGACGTCACTCGAAAAACACGTCATCCGGCACTATCGCTTTGCGTGACAAGAATAGAAAAATAACTTTAAAAGCTTGAAACTTCTATACTACCTTATTGTCTGCTTGTTAATTCATGTAGTTCTTTGTAGAAGTCAAATAACATCCTGTTGTGTTCACTTAATATACTAACAGTTTTAACACTAGACCCCAACGTAGTTGGAAAAGGCTAAACAAACGATGACGACTTTTGTCTAAAGTTTAAATAAGGAAAATTATTACTCATACGTTATAATGAAATCGAAGTGACAACTGTTTAATGGTTGTGACACATGCTGAGTACTAATTATTTGGTTTTTGGTCTAGTACGTAGTAGTCTAGTAGTGATCTATATAGTTCAACCAACCGGCTCGACGAGACAACGCTCCAACAATGCAGTGCCCAAATTTTATCACGGGGCTCGCAAATGCCCCCACAACTTTCCGGCGCTTTGCGAAGATACACGTGGTCTCGGCGTCGAATCACTCTCTCTTTTTGCTCTCGCTGCCCCCAACACAATTGCGGGGGAACACGGTGTAGCTTTAGTCAGTTAGAGTTTGACAGACCCCTTCGTCGGCCCCAGGGCGGAGATCATCCAGGAGAATATTTACCTCGAGAAAAAACGTATTTTTTATCCGTAGAACCATTTTTTTGAACCTGCGGGAGCTTCAAATATTTTTTTTTGTTATTATGAACGAGCCCGTTCATGACTTCGAACACACCTGATGGTCATTCTTTACTCGAAACATAGTCCCGAGGTTTTTTGTAGTGCAGACAAGCCCTTAAACACAGCTGAGCGCAGAGTCTGCAGTCCAATGTAATTGAAAAATGACAGAACTAAATGAAATTGTAATCTCTTTGAGTAACTGTAACCCATCGTTTCGCCGGGTTTATAAAAGCTTGGATTGCTGTTTTTAAATAGGATGGATGATATAATTTAGATTGATTATAATAGTTTATTTATATTTAAACTGAATGCAATAGGAACATATTTAAGCCGTCTTATAGTGTTACGAATTCTTTACCGGTGAACGAATTAAAAGATTAGTGCATAAAACAAAAAATATAAACTAATTAAAATCGTACAAGTAATATCGTTCAAGATTTTTTTCCGAAAACCAATCTTTAAGCAGTACGGCTATGTAATGAATTCAAACACAAAGTTTTTATTTCAAATAAACCATTCACAGGTCACAGGTCGACAAGGTTGAAAAGAAGCCAGAAGTTGCGACGTTCCAAAGCGTAGATTTGTAGACAGACTTTTTCAATAAAATAAATAATTGCTCTAGTCTGTAAGAAAACCGCAAACCTTTCTTTATTAAAAAAAATTATTATTAAATTTATTATTTAAGTACAAAGGATTTCATTTATTACGGCCTTGGTTGTAGCGACCGTTTGTCTATAACGACATTAAATCTAAGTCCATTGAATTTAAAGCATACTTTAGTACAAAATATATCGCTATAACGACTTTGGATATAACGCCGAGTTCGGGTGTAGCGACTGTTTTTAATTAATAATTTGTAACCAATTCTTATAAATACATACAAGACATATGTGATATGTCAAGCGGCATCATATTGAATGATCAAAACGGCCTTACATAGCCCAAAGCTCTCATCAAGTCATTGGTTCAGGCTGTGAAATGTACCCGAATCGACGGCGCGTCATGCTTCATGCGCGCCCAAAAAGCCGTCAGCACCATTGACGGAGCCCAATGGCGGGGATCAATGCTTTTCCGGGTTGCGAAAAAGTTCTAACTAAATATCGCGACCTGGAACAAGAGGGCAACTGACGAAACAGGGCGAGTTTTATCTAGGCTGTGAATGGTAAAAAGGCTATGGAGTTTTGGTTAACGAGTGTCAAATTCCTCTCAAGCATTCGATATGGTTAATTTTGGCAGTCTTGGAAAAAACGTGTCATCATTACATTCATAGCAGCAATTCCATCTCAGTCAAGAGCCAACGAGAATGGAACGTGCACTTTAATAAGCACGACAAGATCTTAGGTGAAGCTAAGCAATCCTGCAGTAGTTCTTGAGGTAGGTCAGGGTAAGTAGGAAATGTGTAAGTTTAATTCGAACTTTCTCTTGGTTGAGTGGCGTTCGACTACTAACGACTGTTTGAAAACAACGATTTTGTTAAAGATGGAAGACGGTTGTCTATAAGTAACCTATTCATGTATGACTTGAAGACTGCTTGTTGTAGATATTATATTAGGAAATACATAAATCGGATCTGAATCGACTTCTATAGAGATCCTTATATTTTCAATTATTAAAAAATAAAAAACATAAGTACGAAATTCTTTTTTCTGCCAGACGAAATACACAACAAAACAAACTTAAACATTAATAAAATAACAGACAATACATAATAAAAGGATATATAATAAATGGATGCCAATTTAAATAAAAAAATATATTCATAATTTATTTCTCGAGTACCTTCAAGAGTTAAAAAGAAAGGTCAATGCACTCGTAAATAGAAAACGTATCATTTGTGTCGGCTACCTTAACCATATCATTTTAGATTTTACAAATAAAATAGGTAGGTCCTTACTTACCATCCGACAACGATAATCCAGAATCCGCACTTTAATAAAACCACATACCTTACAATATTGAAGAATAAGGGACTCATTCCCATTGATTTTGTACTGAATATGAATGGCCCGCGTATAATGGAACATGGGAAGCAATCATGTGGTAACTTTTGTTTTCTCCTGTGTTTTTGGGTAAAAGATACGGTCTATTTGTCTCGTGGAGGAAATCTTGAATCTCTCTATTATTTGGCTCATAACGTTCTGATGACGGTCTCATAAAAAAAAACTATATATTTATTTGGTTCAACTAAATATTGAAGTGAAACTTACTTAATAATAATAGAGAGTTAGTTTGTATTTTAAGTATTTGAGTACATAATTATCTATATTTGTTTGGAAATAAAATTTACCATGTCTTTCTTTGTCTTTGAGATATCATAATTACTTTAACATGGTCGAATTTTGGTTTAAGTATTCATTTTGTTTTTAACTAGTAACTGGCCGCACTTTTACAAGGTTTCGAAATATATGAACACTGCTTGCGTATCAATAGCGTGGTTTAAATGAATCAGTTTCCGTACTTACGTCATATTTTTAAGGCAACCACTGGAAACCAGCGCCGTGCTGTGATAGCATTAGCCTTGTTGCCACGACCTCGACGTGCATTTGCCTTGTTGTTTGTTTCTTCGTAAATTGTTATTATCTAAATCTTTTTCCTTTCCTACTAACATTATTATAAGTACCAATAACTAACTCTATTCTTAAGGAACTAAAATAAGTTTTAATATTGTTAGCATGTCGTTTGTCTGTTGGCTATAAAAACTTTTTCTTTCTTTCTTTATTTCCAATTGAAGACTTTCTACGTACTTCATACAAAAACTCAAATTCACACATTTCCATTATTTTTTATTAGTTATAGGTTCGCGTTTAATAGCCATCTCATTTGATGGTAAGCGATGATGTGGTAACGTGCGGTGAGAAGTAATCTATTCATTATTGACTTAAAGACCCCAGATTACAGCTATCGGGAAAAACAGACTTTACACAGACTTTACTTTAAACAGACGCACGATGTACTTAAGTAAATGAAAATACTTCGAAATATTAACTTTTACGAAAGTAATTTCATTTGCAGATATGGACTCAACCACGTGCTTTTTGCGTTGTCATATCTGCGTAATCGTATGTAGATTGTAATCGCTTATTCAATCAGGGGAGACCGTAGCCATAAGGCGTTGTTTACAATGTACATCTTAAATATGTGGCAACATACATGAAATAAATAAAATGATATAAAATATATGTACATATCATCCACATGACTTCAGTCTTTTATGAGAACCTATTGCGGCATTGTTGTAATTTATTAAAGAGGATAATGACGACAATGCTTAGAGCACGGTCATGGTTTTAATGTATTATAGGAAATGTTTATCCTTGTGTTGTGGTTGGATAAGTGGTAAAGCCCTTGTAATTTTTGTAAACCGTGTGTATTAAAAGGTGGCTCGAAAGCTTTTATTCCTTGGGATAGATATTTAAAACAAACTCGATATACCTTGAGAGGAAGTGGTTTTACACTAGGGGGCCGCAATTACCCCACTCTCCCCTACAAAGAGGGAGAGAGAGAGATTGGTTTTACACTGTCTTGAAATCTTAAAATTATATCCTTTGTTTGCTTAAACTCTTTTTAGAATTGACTACAACAATTTTTTGAGCTAGCTATATTGAGCATGCGTGAGTAGGAACCTACCTATTAAATTCCATCAAAATCAGTTCATCACTTAAATTCAAAGATTTGTGTCTTGCGAGTTTATATGTAATATCCTGAAGAATCTGCCGCCTTGGCACAGTATTCGAAAGCAATCTATGTCGGTATTTCTAGGGCGGACAAACATTGATTGTGAATTTGTGATTTTATATCTGGCAGGAACTTTGGCAGGAACGTAGTTAATAGTTAGAAAACTTTCGCTAAGAACGGATTTTTGTAAATACCGTAAATTAAAAGTACTAAAAGTGTTTAAGACTCATAGGTACGTACCTACGATATGTGTTCCCTATTTTGTAAAGCCTGAATCTTATTTCCTGTGCAACATTTCAAAGAATATTTCCCTCTTCAAACAAAAGATCGCATTTTTTTTTCTAAATTATGCCAACTTCCGACAAATATCGTAAGCAAAGAATCCCTCGTTACAATGCTTGCAAATCGCATGCTTTGTGTCCAAGGACAGGGCTCGAATGTAAATATTTATATCTGACCTCCGTGCCCACTTTATTTATTTTTAGTCAGGAGTTGAAGAAAATAAAAGTAGTTTCCTTTCTTTATCAAGAGGGGAATATAATAACTTCTAATCGGTTTTAATTAAGTTTTGGTAAAGCTTGATGGTACATACCTAGGTACTCGTATAACAAGGTGTCTGCTGGGCTTACGACAATGTTCTAACGAGATACCGCGGCCCCGGACTACAAAGACAACTGAAGGAACAGGGTGGGATTTAAGTCTTATTTCTTCCTCCTCTTATAATGAAATAATGATGTTTATTTTGCGAATAGGTTATAAAAAAAATCCTTTATTGCAGGCACGCAGGTTTCACACGTCTTTTTTTCTCTGAGAAGAAACACTGAAACAAACTTAGAGGTCAACGTCTCTTTTAAAGTCCATACAATCTGTAGTGACCAAATCATATGAGAGCCAGTAGGTGTCTGTGGCGCCCTTTAGAGGATAGAATCACACAGATTTGAGCAGGCCCGTCCAAACAGTGCAAGCATTTGTCAAATATGGCGTAGCTCAACTTATAACCTTAAGGAGGTCGAACGATTTGACGAACAATACCAAAGTAAGGACATTTGGGTGGGCCGTATAAAGCACTCAAACTGCCAGACAGTGCGGTAATCTATTCATAATATTCGTTGTTATCCCACATTGCTCTCACATTCACAATATAGCTTTTGCTTTTACAAAAAAAAAAAATATTATTTGAAAAAGAAAATAATAGCTATTGTCATCTTGTACCAACAAAATTAGAAATTAAAGTAAAAAAAAGAAAAGTAAATTCTATTACTTGAAAAAGTAAATAATATTGTCATGTCAAAATGTATATGAAATAATCATTATAATAAAAAATAAAGAAATGAGTAATAAGAAAAATCAAACAAAACAGAATTTCAACAGATATAATTGGAGCAGCTAATCCTAAGCATTTTTGTCCGCAAGATAGTCTTTAACAGAATAAAAAACTTTCTGGCAAAGTTTCTGCTTCACAAATGATTTAAATTTATTGAGGCTTAGTTCTTGCCACATGACTGGGAAGTTTATTGTAAAAGCGTATACATTGACATCTAAATGAGCGCCCAATTTTCTTGAGCCTAGTTGAAGGAACAATAAATGGGTGCTTATTTAAAGTATTTGTATTGTGGATATCAATGTACATTTTAATTTTTGTTTTTGGATATCAATGTACATTTTAATTTTTGTTTTTTGTTTTTTATGAGTTGTTGATCGAAGTTTATGAGCATACAAAATATTTTCATAAATATATTGACAGGGCACAGTAATTGTATTAATATCTTTAAACTTATCTCTGAGGGAGCATCTAGGAATTATTTGATTTATAAATTGAACGAATAGCCCTTTTCTGTAAAACAAAGACTGAATATCAGCGGCATTTCCCCACAAAAGAATACCGTACGACATTACACTATGAAAATAGCTAAAGTAAACTAAACGAGCCATCTCTAGATCAGATAAATTTCGGATTTTTCTATCCGCATATGCGGCAAAACTCAGTTTATTTAATACATCAATGCAAAATGTATTGTTTTTAAGGACAGTTTTCATATTCTCAATACCTTCGTAAAAGAACATGGTCAGTAATGTTACTGAACAAGAAAGCTATAATCATACCAGTTCCAGCAGCTGTAGGTAATCGACATGGTGTGGTTCTACATGATAAGTGTAGTAGTAAAACAATGCCGAAGTTTAAATTAATATGTTTAGTTTTCAATATCAACGAATCCATCTTACCACTATCTACTCCACTTTCGCAAGGTAATCGCGGCAAGCCAGCGAGCCGAGCACGCTTATCGACCGTACATACATACAAACATGTTGGCGTACAAAATGTACTTTGTATAGCGGTGCCAGTCGGACAGGCCACAGCGGGTGGGACGCGGAGAGAGGTGCGGGGGCAAACCTGCGCAGAGCGACCCACCCAGACCCAACCCAACAGGCTCAGTGACACGCGCGCCGCGCCGCTCGACGTACGCGACCCATAAGCGCCAGCCAACAAAATGGCCGACGCAGTAAACGTTGTATTCCCGCGTAAACTAGTAAAGGAATTCATCACCCTTTACCAGAGTCTACCATGCCTGTGGGACAAACACTGTATCTCATACAAAATGAAGCACAAACGTCACGAAGCAATCACGAAATTGACGCAGCTCGTTCAAGAATATGATCCGAGCGCTACTAGAGTTCATGTTTTGAGGAAGATAGAAAGTTTGAGAGCTTGTGTGAGGAGGGAACATAAAAGAGTGCAACATAGCAAGAAGACTGCGGAGAATGAAGCAGATATTTATACACCACATCTGTGGTATTACGATTTGTTTTCGTTCATGTTCCAGACTGACGAGATGAACGCGGATTATGAGAAAACGAAACAACACGACAATACATCGTCTCCGGCAACTGTAGAGGCAAGTAAACAAACCCACACATACGCAGTCGGCCGGTTCATCTACCGGTATGTTACGAGAGCACTGCGAGCGCGCATGTGCGGTTACTAGTGGAGTCAGATAAACTGCGACTAAATTAATTACACTTACAATGCATTTTGCAAATAGATAATGTTAGTAGAATATCTACGCTAAAAATTGCAGTAAAACTGTTTTTATGTTTGGTTCGCAATTAGGTAAAAACGGTTATTTTGATGTTGGGTTTTAATATAACAGTTTTTTTGCTTTATGATCCGAGCTGAATGTTATTTTTTTTATTGATAATAGGCTCGCGTTTGACCACCATCTCACCTGATGGTAAGTGATGATGTGGTCGAAGATGGAGCACGCTTACGTAAAAGTAACCTATTCACTCTTGACTTAAAGACCCCTAGGTTATAGCTATCGGGAAACACAGACTCCGGCAGGGAATTCCACTCCTTAGCCATAAGCACAATGAAGGTATTCCCAAAACGTTTAGTGCGTATAAGTGGGATGTCCACCATGTAACGATGGCGCATCGCTGTTTGTCTTGTTGTCTTGTGTAGGTATAATGAGTTATTATTAGTTTCCAGATTTTGACTTATGGAGATCCAAGACTTATTAATTACGTTCATTCAAATAAATAATATGAAATTATCGCTTACCATCAGGTGAGATAGTGATTAAACGTGAGCCTAACATCAATAACTAGCAAAAATAAGCCAGTTGGACCTCATGAGGAAATCGGTGCACGAGCTCCATGGGTTCTTAATCTTACCAACCGAGTTTAGGTGAATGAATGGATGGAAGGATGTTTGTTACTCAATCACGTTAAAATAACATAACAAATCTGTATGAAATTTACCATAGAGATCGATCATACTCTTGAATAGCCACAGTTATCCTGGGAAAATGTACGAATCCTGTGGAATAGATTAATCTAAATTTCCATACGAACGAAATCGCAAGCAACAACGAGTATTGAATTAATTAGTTTTATGTTAAACAATTCACGTCTTTAGAAAAAATCTTAAAGTTATTAAAGTTAGAAATACAGATGACATCGTAAATTCATTTATAAGCTTTAAGAAACAAGACTGAAGAAATCTGGACGTAAAGTTGTTTCAAACTTGTACAGGCATTCTGAAGTTATTTCATATAAAAAACTAGCTTTGGCCAGCTGTTTTGGCTGCATGAAAGTCAAATTTTATCCAGTGATGACGTTGGTATATGTATACTGTTTAGATAAAAAGTATGAGCATAAACTCATGATCTAGCCGCACACCTTCATCCAAATACCTACTTCAACTACAACCAAAATGAAAATGTTAGCAGTTAGATAAGCCTTATTTCACAGCTGAATCAACATTTTTTTATATTATAAAAATTACAGAATCTCTATCGTGGTTATGGTTTGGTTTCAATAGGAATCGGAAAAATAAAAGAAGCCATAGAGCTTGTACCGTCATTCTACCAGCAGACATTGTATGGATTTGTCAAATTCACTGTCGAATGGGTCAAAGATCGTGTTTGTCAATTCCTTAGAATACATTTTTTTTTTTTTTTTTTTTTTATTTAGAATAGGTTCGCGTTTGACCACCATCTCACCTGATGGTAAGTGATGATGTGGTCGAAGATGGAGCACGCTTACCTAAAAGTAACCTATTCACTCTTGACTTAAAGACTCCTAGGTTATAGCTATCGGTAAACACAGACTCCGGCAGGGAATTCCACTCCTTAGCCGTACGCACAATGAAGGTATTCCCAAAACGTTTGGTGCGTATGGGTGGGATGTCCACCATGTAACGATGGCGCTTCGCCGTTTGTCTCGTAGTCCGATGATGGAACTTTGTGTAAAGACAAAATAAGACCCTAAGGTTTGATCCAGGACACTGGCGGTTGCCAATCCGATTCACTACTATACACGCTAATAGAACTCCCCGAAATGTAACCGATAGAAAACCGATAGACTTGCAACTCGTCGTCGATGTTCAAGGCTCTGGAGCTTTGATTCGACCAGTGCATCGTTGCCAATGAGTCTTTTGGCCCGCTTCTCGATAGACTCAAGCGCGTCCAGTTGGTATTTAGCAGATCCATCCCAAAGATGAGAGCAGTACTCCATACACGACCGAACCTGGGCTTGATAGAGATTGAGCAACTGTTCGGGTGTGAAGTACCGTCTCACCTTTGCTAGGATTCCCAACTTTTTTGATGCTAGTTGAGCCTTAGCCTGTCTAAAACTGTAACATTTTTAAAATGTTACAGTTTTAGACAATCGCCTCCAAGTCGCTACTGCTGACAGATAAATTATATTAGTAACGTGATAACGTGCATTACATAACTTAGTAAACTGAATGAGGAAGCCGAATTCAACGGTAAAGTAACTTAAGCGAGTAATCTAGCTTAAATCATGAAGTAAGAGGACTTCGAGGAAACTTTCATCTTAGTAGATTTCCTGCATAGGGGTGATGTTGGAAATCTCGTTTAGAACTGAGATGTAAGTGGATATTATACAACGTGTAATTTAAAGGGTATATACATACCAAGTGCATGGCTTCTTTGGATGATAACAAACGATATGGCAAGGGTTTTATAATCCTAAGTCAACGTGTATAGAACTTATTACAAATTCCAATACACTGATACCAGAGACCGAATTTTTCAAATTAAGAAGAACGAAAAGAATTATCGTGTTATTGGCAAGTGACGTGGAAAGTTATTGACCCTCGTAGTGCTGTGACATGTTTGTTATGATTGGTATTCAAGAAATATATGAAACCAATAATTTGGTATCAATTTTTGAGTCAGTTATTTTGTGCTGAAACTGTGCATAGAGACTCCATACCCGATGTTGTCTTCAGCCCTTTTGGATAGATATGGGGTTTCCGTTACACGTTGTATAGTAAGTGACTATTCAGATATAAATGCACATCTTAATGTGTATATCTAATTAGCAAGGAGCTAGTGGCTACATAATAACGGTTGTACGAGTCGATATTCAGGGTTAAGAAATATTTGCCGAGGTCGGTCCGTGGACCATTATAACACACACATTTCTATCAGCGCTTTCATCAGCGTATTAGTGGAAATATATCCCAAGATATTCTCTTGGGACGTAGGATACGTTTCATGGTAAGAGTATATTCTACTCTTGCCATGATACGTATCCTACGTCAGATTTTAGGACATTGTCTACCTGTTGACCAGGTTTCACTCGCATCTGTTAGTAACAAACTCATAGACAGTCACTTTCTCGTTTTAAGAGTTTAAACGGTTTTTCTCATTTTACGGAACTAAAGATATTATCTACCATCAATCTAGTCTTATCTGAATTATGTTGGGTACGCCATCCTTATCCTGATACTGCATAATACTAATATAATTAGAGTGAAAACCAATCTGTAGACCACGATAACCCCGTCCTTTGTTTTGTTTTTTTCATACCAAAGTAATCTGCGAAAAAATCTCTATCTTTCTGTCTTATTAGTTTCTACCATCAATAGATTTTGTGATTATAAAATAAAACACTATTAAATACCTTTGATTACTGTGCAAATAAACTTTCTTGTTTAATGTTAAAATATGTTTTGTAAGTTTTAATTGACTCACGGTTCACCACTATCTCGCCTGATTTGTAATTGATGATATGGTCGAAGATGAAGCACACTTACCTAAAAGTAACCTATTCACTCTCGACTCAAAAACTCCCAGGTTATAGCTATCAGGAAACACAGAATCCGGCAGGGAATTCCACTCCGTACAGCATTAGCTTGAGGATAGTTGTCTAATAACAACTACACTGTTTATGTTAAAACTTTAAATAATCGATTTCGGTCCGGGGTAAGACGCAACATGTGTAATCAGTACTTCACGAAAATTTCCAAGTAAAACACTGATTGCCAGAATCTGGTCGGACTGAAATCCGACGGCAAAATACTTTGAGAGCAGTTTGGGACGAGTAGCAATGTGTTTTGGGTACAACCCTTTTTAGAGACCCGCCAAGTTTGTATGTGTAGTCAATTTCACGGATATATCTTTTAATCTGTTTAAAATTTACGTTGTTCAAATATAGATATAAGTATTTTGTATCTACGTTGATGCTATAAGTGACAATAGAGGTTCATATAACCAGTAAATTAACGGGGAATATTGACTGCTGCAGAAACATCACTGATCATGTAATTTATATGATTAGTTAACTAGTATTCGCCTATTGGTCGAAACTAGAATAAAATTAAAAATAATTCTAATGCATAATTATAAAAAAATATTAGCTTTCTGCACTTCTTCCTTATATGGAGAAAATAAACATTAGCTATGCCGAATTTCATACCCATCTTTCCACGCTATTTTTGCAAAAATGGGAACCAAGCTTATGTTCACGTATAAAAAATGCTTTTATTTTCATCTCGAACATTGACTTCATAGCCTGATATTATATACCCGTATAAATATATAGATAACTAGTTGTTGCCCGTGACTTCATTCGCGTGGGAATGGGAATGGGAAGAAAAGGTAGTATAAGTATATGGATATTAATACAGGAAATGTAGTTATTTAAAAAAAAACCGGAATACATCGCACTGACATTATACATAACACACTTATGCCAAGACCGCCCAGATTGCGACAGTCATCATTCAGGCTTATTTTACATCACTCAATATAACCCCTAAATTTAAATAGGCGTACAATCTTGTGGGTTTACAACCAGGTGTGCAGGGGCATTAATTTTGAAAGGTCCTTCCCAACTTTGAGGCTGAAACAAAGTTGAAATTCATTTAAACCGTCAAGATGTAAATTGGAAACTGCTTCAAAGAGGAAATTTAAGTGCGCAGTTTTAGATAAAGAGTTGGCTTATTGTTTTGGAAGTTTATTTTTAGCTACTAAGGCGAGGTCAGCTTGGTTGTTTTTATTTTTGTCCCATGTTTTTAACGCTGATTGGTTATTTGCTTGACCTAGATTAAATCTGGTTAATGGTTTAAACTGGGCGTGCCTTTACCGATAAGCGATCATGGTGACTATCGAAATTGTTTAATGTTTGATTTTACATACATAGCTCTCTGTACGAGTATAATATAACTAACTCCAGGGTAACGTCTAGTTTGAAATAGGCACTTAATGCTTATGTTTAGTATAAAAAATCTTTTATACTTAACATAAGCATTTGACCGTTATTCGAAAAGTGACAATTCTACATAGTATAAATCAATGTCTGTACGCTTAGATCTATAGAACTTTCTTTTTTTTTTCGGTGAGAAAATCATAAAATGACTCCCGCTTTGAATGGAATGTCAGACTTCTACAGGGTAAAAATCCACCCTGTTTCTTCAGTTTCCCTTACGTTAGAACATTCCTTCAATCCCGGTTCTTTTAAACTACCTATTTTAATGCGGTTTTCAGGAATAAACACAGTGATCTAAGATAAAAGTTTATATGTATACATGCCTATTATAATATAGTAGAGAAAGAGCCAAGAATTTCAAAGATTTGTAATGTGATCGCAAAACATATTTTTGTGCGGTGGCATTGGAAATGCTGGCCAAACCTTACGAGATATATCAAAATGAGGTATTCCTCGAAGCGCTACCATTTTGAAGCGCACCTAATGAAGCGCTCCTTTTTTATTCCTCGGAGCGCTCCCGATACCATGTTATCGGAAAAGGAGCGCTCCGAGGAATAAAAAGGAGCGCTTCATTAGGTGCGCTTCAAAATGGTAGCGCTTCGAGGAATACCTCATCAAAATAACGTTCTACGGAATCGTTTATCTTAATTTTTTTCAGGTCTACAAAAAGCCGGCCTTGGTAGTCAACCTCCTAAGAATAAACCATTTGACTAAGTGAACAGCAATTGGCTTTTATATACCGGTTTACAGATAAATATATGCATACAATACCAATGTCATGCTCATTCACAATTGTTTTCAACGTTGATAACGTTTGATCACGCCTCACTTGCGAGTCCTTGGTCAACTGGATCCCAAGTTGTAATGGACCACGGGATCACTTAACCCAATCACATTTCGAATAATTCGATTGGACCTACTGCCCAATTTCATTATTAGTACACTGTACAGTCACGGAGTAAAAAGTCACAGAGTGTTTTAGTTTTTGTTTTTATGACTTAAAATTAACTTAGATATTATACTTATTTCTTAACTTTGTTTTTGAAAACATGGTACTTACCATTTTTATTCTCTGCTACATATTTTAGCAATACATTTAATTAATGTTATTGTTATAAAAAACGCTTACTTAAACGTAATTATTGCCTAGTTTTCAAAGACTGATTTGTTGTTATCGGAATTTCGATTAAGAATAGAAGTTTAAACCTAAATGAATTGCGTTTTATCATATTTTTACTAAACGATTTTACGCTCGACTGTACTTATCCAAGGGATATCTTATAACTTTTCATAATATATTTTTTAAGTTTGAATGTGAGCCTAGTTGTCCTATATATAAAATAAAATGTTTGTTTATGTGAACCCGCTGGTCCATCTGACTAAAGGCTTTTTGTATGGGTTATATATTTAAGAAGATACTATTATAAATTTCACTTACATGGATGTAGTTTCTGCGCCGCGATGTATTTCTCTAGCTTTCGCCTGAGCACGATCTCCGCTCCGTACCGGCCGACGGACCCGTTGTCTACTAGGAGGAAATATGCGTGCCTGTTGTTTAGAACTGCTAGTTTTGATCTGAAACAAACAAAATTTTACATATTAGCAGGTAACCAATGTTAAAAACCCATTACACTATTGCCGTGAACCCACTCCAGACACAAGCATTTTTAGGTTAGGTGGAGGGGTTAACAAGATTGCTAGTAATGTGAATTCTGTCCACATAGCTGGTTTTCTTAAAAAAACAAAAAAAACTACTAGAGATCCGCATTGGTGATAAATGGATACATCATACAATAAAATATCATATACACACACACTTTTAACTATTTTATAATTAATTTTGATAAGATTTTAATTTTTGTATGCATGTCGTTTCATGTGGCAATAAATACTTTTTCTTTCTTCTTTTCTTTGTTTCTTCTTTACTTGACGCTCTTTTTCTAAGACCATCAAATAAAATTAATTCTCGTTATATTTACTTCACACTAGCTGTTTCCGCGACTTTTTTCGTGAGATAAAGGTAGCCTATAAATATGTTGCTATAATCTCCTTTATCTTCGAGTAAAAGTCCCATTTAAATCGGTTCTGTCATGTAGGGCCGAACCTTCGTCCAAAGAAAACAGAACAACAAAACTTAAAAAAATGTTTTCGTATCATGCAAATAAATATCAGCACTAGGGATTACAGAGTAATTTTGAAATCACAGATAGACAATTCATATTATTTATAAGTATAAATAGAACTACATGGGGAGATGAAACGTCAGAAGCTAGAGCACGGTTCGAATTGGTCACTTCCTATGGAGAAGAACCGGTAAGAAACTCCACGGTTACTCTTGTGAAGACCGCAACCAAACTCTTTAGAGTGGTTTGGGATGAGAATCATTTCAGAGGAAAGGGAATCTCACTGCTAAATCTCTACTATAAGAATGTGGTTTGATTTTCAACCGCACAAAATAGAGTGGTGTATAAAGAAGGATGGTTATACCAAAAACTCTTAAGTGATTAATTCTTATAACTTTTATTCGGTCATAAATATGAATTTATAGTAAAACAAACAGTAGGGAAAATAACAAGTTAATAAGTTTTTAAGCTAACATGGTCACCGACAGTATAATTAGAACATAAAATGGGATATTTACCATATTTACTATGGCCCTTGCAACAGTTCCGAAATATCGGAAACTCGAAACAATAAATACACATGGTAAATATAAGTCTAATGATAACATGTTAATACTTCAAAAAAGGCGTACAAAAGGAGCTGGTTTTAACAGATTTATAGATACCATTAATCAGTGGCATTAGTTCTTCGAAGAGTTTAGGAATCTGGTCTAGAACTGAACCTTCCAAGTTTGGAGATTAGCCCGAACATATTGGCAGACAAGTTTCGAAACCGCATACTTAGGAAGTTTGATCTTAACATGTAGCAATTAGTGGAGTTCTAAATCAAAACTTCTTTCCCAGACTGAAGAACTGCCTCAAATGGTTGTCACTCTTTCCAAGTCGATGAGGCCTGAAGTAAATTTTCAAATGAAAGTGTAATCTAATAATTTTATTTCCTACAAGCTTTTACCCACGACTTCGTCCGCGTGGAATAGTTAGTTACTTTGGGCAAACGTTAAATTTAACCCCGATTTTGAAGCATTCTTCATTGGCGCTCCGCTCCTATTGGCCTTAGCGTAATGATATAGCCTATAGCATTTCTCTATAAATTGACTATTTAATTAAAAAATAATTTTTCAATTCGAACCAGTAGTTCCTGAGATTATCGCTTTCAAACATACAAACAAACTCTTCAGCCTTATATTATTAGTATAGATAGCTGTTGCCCGCGACTTGGTCCGCGTTTCCGTCGTTTTTCGTAAAAAAAAGTAGTTCTATGTTCTACTATGTTCTTCCTTACGGTTCAGTGATTTTGATGTAACAGACAAATTAACTTTCGTAATTTAGTAGGGAAATATAATATGTCATTCTATAATACTGTTGAAAAATATCGCAATACGGAACCGCACAATATTATTGTTAATAGCTGTGTCCGCGACTCCGTCAGCGTAAGTTAATGTATTGGTAATATTGTTTAGATCACGTTCACATGAGGCTTAAGTACCTATAGAACGAAATTTTATACCTTCGGCCGCGAGACGCGTCGAGCGCGGCGACCGATTCTCAAAAATAATCCTTATAGCATGATTCAGTATTCACGCGCGATGGCTTATATTAGCGTATTTCATGCATAACTTTGGTGTTTCTATACCGATTTATATGATTCTTTTTTATGGAATAGTTAATAATGGTAACTTTTTCAATTAGGGGTGACTGAGAGTGTTATAAACGTAAGAGTAGACAAATATTATAATCAGAAAGCTTCGAACTGCTAAGCTATCGGGAGTTACACGTGTTATTGTGAGTCAACCATAAAATATAGACATATGCTGTCGTGGGATATTTTTTATATAATTTTAAGGAGATCATTTCCGTCATGAAATGATTTCTGTGTAGCTTTAACCATTAAGGTTGCACACGCGACGGAAGTTTAAAAAATGGAGTATCTTCTCCCGTTTTCCCAACATTTTCCTTCACTGCTCTGCTCCCATTGATTGTAACGTGATAAAAAGTATACTATAACCAGCTCAGGAGTATGAAAAATAATTGTACCAAGTTTCGTTAAAATCCGTCGAGTAGTTTTTGTTTCTATAACGGTTATACAGACAGACAAAAATTTTACTGATTGCATTTTTGGCATCAGTATCGATCCCTAATCACCCCCTGATAGTTATTTTGGAAATATATTTCATGTATAGAATTGACCTCTCTACAGATTTATTATAAGTATAGATTGAACTTAGGTATATACACAGACGACGTGTCACTCTCTGTTTACTTATAATATGGGTACTTCGTTATTGGTGTAATGTTTAAGTAATAATTTTTATGTTTTGTTCTAGTGTTGATGTTTTAATAAGTTTAAAAATTAAATAAATTTATTTAAATACGTTTATACGGATCCCTTGGTATGCTAGTTCAACTCATACTGGCCCGGTTTTGTATATCTTGCGTTACTTGCTAATACTTCGATTATTTCCTATTTAATTGGAAACATCACATGAGAGCAATAACGCAGTAACAACTTTTTTGTTTAATTAAATTAAATTAATTTAAATCACAGTCAATACAATATTAATACTGATTAATATTGTATTGACTGTGATTTAAATTAGTTTAAGTGTACTGACACTTAGTTATTTATTATCCAAATTAGCCTATTTCTAAAGTGTATTTACCCTTGTAAATATACTGCTGACCCCCAAACTAGGCAGTAACTATATCTTGGAGGTCCACAGGTAAGTATTTCGGCTAATTGGAAAGATTATGAGTGACATAAAAAAGTAAAATAATCAGTAAGCATCAAAAATAAGCAAAGCAAAAACAAGCTCACTTTGACGTTTGCTAAATATTTGTCAAGCTCCTAACCAGCGAAAGGTAGATAACTGAATAAAATAGAGAAGAAATCTCAATCCCGAAACAATCATGCTTTCACATTAAATTAAAGTTCCCAGATAAATCACAAAGTTCAACAGTAACTCTGTAACATTAGACTTAACTTAATGATACCTCGTTTCGTAGGTAGGCTCCCCTGCCTAGGTACTGACAAGTAGGTAGGTATCTGAGAAGGGTCGTGTTCACTCGTGTAAGGGCTATCAAATCTACAAAATTGAAACGTGTTTGGGTTCGGGTTTGTATATCATTAAAATATTTTTTGTAGAACGAAAGACCCCTTTTATCTTGTTAAGGATAAATAAATATTTCCTTGGTATACGAAGTTATTTTTGTCTACATTTTACATTGGAAAAAAATCTCTACTAATATTAAAATATCGAAAGTAACTCTCTCTGCTTGTTTGTGTTACACGTCTTAACCACTTAACCGATTTTAATTAAACGGGTAAAGATATAGACTAGAACTTGAAGCAGGACATAAGCTATTTATTTTTTGCTGAAAAGAACTTTTCAAGCGAAGCCGCTGGCATAAGCTAGTGAGTGCGCCAACAAACAGTTCCGCATTATAAAGAAAAGAAAAATCCGAGACCACTTAATTGTAAAAATTGTTTTAACTGTTTGTTTCGATAACAGCGAATAAAAATACATTGTGTAAACTCTTCAACTGTATAAATATCTATGTATTAATTTTCATGAGAGTTTCGCAGACAAATATACGGTCGTTCTATTGGTTACCTTTCGAGTACCTACTAAACACATCATTATTACAAACTTCTTTTTTTAGGGTTCCGTAGCCGAATGGCAAAAAACGGAACCCTTATAGTTTCGTCTTGTCTGTCTGTTTGTCCGTCCGTCCGTATGTCACAGTCATTTTATTCCGAAACAATTAAGACTACACACGTGAAACTAGGTAAGTAGATGTATTCTGTTAACCGCATTCCAATTTTAAGTCAAAAATATAAAAATATATATATAAAATTAAGGAGGCTCCCCATACATGGAGCTGAAACCAAAATATATTTTTTTCATCAAACCTATACGTGTGTGGTATTTATAGACAGGTCTTAAAAATGACATTGAAGTTTATTTTTCTTAAAATCATTCGTTTAAAAGATATACGCTTCCAAAGTGGTAAAATATGTCCCCCCCCCCCCTTCTAAGTTCTATAATAATGGGGTGAAAAATCTAAAAAATATACACACATCAAAAGTGTCTAGGGATCAACATATATTTTTGCAATAACTTTTCTCCTGATTGATATTAATTAAAATTTTCTTTAAGGATTCATCAAATAAAGTGTTTTCGTTTGTCACAGTAACGATAAACCAAGTCACCTTTGCATTAATAAAGAAATTTGCCATATTCCTAATAAAGGGATTTTTGACATTTGAACCACTAACATTAAAGTTCGAAAAAAAGACTGAAATAACAGTTTTCTTTAAAATTTTATTGGGTAACTTAAACAATTAATAATCCGTGTTTCTACCGCGAACACTAACAACACAAGAACATCGGTTTGGCATACTCAAAATGAGTTCATCCAAATCACGCTGTGGAATGGCCGCCCATGTTCGTTGCAACAACAAAAAAAGGTCTTCTTGCGACTGGATACCCTCCATATTCGGCAGAGCTCTTCTCTGTAGCATATCCCATGCATGCTCAATCGGGTTCAAGTCTGGCAACTGAGCAGGCCAGAGCAGGACATTGATGTTAGCTGCGGCGAGAGTCTGTCTTACAACTCTTGCGGTGTGCGGTCGTGCATTATCATGCATTAACTGAAATAAGGGACCGATTTGCACTTGCAGAGGAACGATGACGTCAGATACAATCGTCTCAGCATAAATTTGAGCGTTGAGGTTGCCTCTGATCCAAATCAACTCAGTTCTTCCGCCGATCCAAATACCCGCCCATACCATGATGGTTCCACCACTATAAGGATGGACTTCCTGGCAGGATTTTAATCGCTGTTGGCGTCCAGGGGTTCTCCAGTGTCGTATACGTCTTGTATCCGGTCTCATACCAAAACGAGACTCATCAGAAAAGCACACGAAACGCCATTGTTCTTCTGCCCAATTTGTGTTCAAGAGCCCATTGATATCGAATCCTACGATTGTGCATTGCTATAGGTGGTACCCGTAGCGGTCTTCGGGAATGAAGGTTCACTTCATGCAAGCGGTTTCTGACTGTTTGGTCGCTAATTAAGTTCCCTGAAGAGTGATGAAGCCTCACGGCTAACATCATGGCGGTTATTGTTGGAGCTCTTCGAGTTAAGATTTGAATGTATCGGTCTTGTCTCCGTGTGGTGCAGCGATACCGTCCTCCATGGCGCTCAGCCACGGTACCAGTGCTTCGGTAACGTGTCCAAAGTCGACTGATAACACTCTGACTTGTATTCAGAGCTAAAGCCACAGTACGTTGCCGGGAACCAGCTTCTATCATTCCCACGGCTCTGAGCATTTCTTCCCTGCTTAAATGACGTCGCCGCTCCATAATAACGTTGGTTTTAATCAGTAGTAGGGAAACAGTAGCACTAATAATGTCTTCAATGCGTTGTATGTTTTTATAGGGAAAATATTGACAGCTGATTTTCATCTTTTACTCGAATTTGATTAACAGTTCCTGTTTCAAATTATGAAATGCACCAAAAAGGATCCATATAAATTTATAAAATCATATTACAAAGCCACATCTCAATCTCAAGAAATCCGCATAAAAATGCTTGATCCCTAGACACTTTTGATGTGTGTATATGATTTAAATCTCAATAAAAACTTTCAATGAAAATTGGTTTGATCAAGATCGGGGCAGCAGTTTTTGAGATATAGCACATTTTCTAAAACCGCAAATATAACTTTGTATTTCATAGAAACACTATGAAAAACAAAGTTATTTTGCGTAGTTACTACGGAACCCTTCATGGGCGAGTCTGACTCGCACTTGGCCAATTTTTCTCCTAAAAAGAGAACACTGGCAATGTGGGTACAATTCAGACTACTAGCAATCTTATTAACTAACCCCTGCAACTAAGCTAAATATACTTCTGTCTGGAGTGGGTTAGCGTTATTGCGGACTACTGCACTGGCACTATCTGTTTCTGCGGGTGAATTCGCATGCCCCGTGTGGTGTCGTTCAGCCCATACGGAGTTAGTGGATACAGCTCTTAATGAAACGTGTCGGATCATCACTGGTTGCCTTAAACCGACCCCAGTACAGATGTTGTATCCAATGGCAGGAATAGCGCCACCGGAAGTTCGCAGAGCGGTTGCAAGTTCCAATGAAAGAGCCAAAATGGTTAGATACTCCCGACACCCAATGCTTGGATACACTTTAGTGCCACAAAGGCTGAAAAGTCGAAGAAGTTTCCTGAAGCGTAACACTCCAATTACTGGCGAGCAGCTGGAAAGTACATCCCTTCCAAGCCCATTTGTCAGACACGAACTGCCATGGCTGACCTGGAAGTCTTTAAACAGACTCCGCACCCAGGTTGGTCGCAGCAAAGAAAATCTGTTTAGGTGGAGATTTATCGATGCCTCTGCGTTGGGGTGTACATGTGGTTCTGTTCCACAAACCATGGCACACTTAATTTCCTGTCCTGCGTGTCCTGTCAACTATTCACTACAGGACTTGATGGAAGCTACCGAAGATGCCAAACTTGTTGCCCAGTTCTGGACTGACTCCATCTAGCTATTTGCCATCGACACGCTAAGAAGAAGAAGTATCGGCAATAGTGTAATGGGTAACCCGCGACATCTCAATCACAAGTCTGACACCTTATCCATTTAGACTATTGACGTTTTATTTATGTTTTTAGTACCGATATTTCAGTTATGACTCTATCTCATCATTATCTACTGCTACTAGAGTTTTACATGGTGCGACTGCCTATCTGACCTCCACAACCCAGTAGCTGGGTAACACAATACCCCTTGACAGACTGGTGTCAGATTTCCTGGCTGTCATTCTTACATTTTCGACAGTTCACTGATAAAATAAAACGAGACTTTTTACTGTTGTTGTACAGTAAAAAAATAACGGTTGAGAAAACTTATTTTTATGTTAAAATAATTGATTACTGACAGTGCACTGTAATGGGCACAAACAGTAAAGAGCTAAAGAGTTATTTCAATTGGATGAACATTAAAGTTTACTGAAACAAACAGTTCTTTTTAAGTATTGCCGTTTTCAGAGCTTTACTGATATCGTAGCAGTTATTTTTACTGCTTCTGAACAGTTATTGTAGCATACAGTAAAGAGCTAAACAGTTATTTCAATTGTTTGAACATTAACGTTTACTAAAGCAAGCAGCTTTTTTTTAAGTATATCCGTGTTGAGGCTTGTCTTACAAACAGTAAAAATAGCCGACCAGAAAACAGTTTTACTGTGCATCTGGCACAGTAAAATCTAGTGTTACAACTCAACTGTTTTTTTATCAGTTAGATTTACTTCTTTGGACAATAGGCTCTATTTTTACTGACTAAAGCGGTGAATATGACCGAAAACTCGATTGGGTTTACCGAATTTTTTTTTGTGTTTTTACGGGTTGACAACTGTCAAAGCTGTACAAATGACAGCTGGGACCAAAGGCTTGACGTGTTTTGCGAGGCTCGGAAGCATCACGATAAGTTAACCCTTTATAAGGCCGAGGAAACTAAAGGTGATAAAAATTTATAAATACCAAACAAAAAGTGAAAAGTAATACTTCTATGATGAAAATAATGATTTGTTTTTTTTTTTGGAAAATCAATGGGAAATTTTTGTAAAATGTGGTGGCAATGTAGTTGCCACATCCCGTCAATGAAACGCCATTTTCAATTTTAGTCTATTTTATTGATTAAATACATGGTTACTACCTTAAAAAGGGTTAAGATAGTCATCCGTCTACGAACCGACAAATTTGAGATATAGTAAGCAAATTGGAGATATAGTAAGTAATTAGGTTTGTCCTGGATACTAACAACATTAATAACACAAACTTCTATGTTTTTAAGTAATGCGCCATGAGTTACGCTTTTGTGTATACTTGAGTAAAGGGTGTTTTTTTAAGAGCTTGAGAACTTTAAATAGTAATACAAGACAGATATATTATTAGAATGATTTTTTTTAATATTATAATCGGGTATATAATTTCATGGCATTTATGTTTTAAATATAATTTTCGGTATATGTCCGCCGCAGCTAAGAGACATGGTCCATTCGATCAGTCCAATTTTTCACTGCAGTTTGACATTATCAGCTGCCCAACTATAGACAAAAACCATCGAAAGTTCTCATGCAGCTAAAAAAACAACCAATACTTAATCCTTTAGCCACTTTGGCACCATTTTCAGCTAAACATACAGAAATAAGAAAACGTAACGAAAACATGATCTAAAACTAAATCGATTGAAACAACAACGAGACATGTTCACTAGCCAATACACGTCCCAGACTAAGAGTGCACCAACACGTCCAATACCAAAGTGGCCCAACATGTCCCGATCCTATAGTGGACCAATCAGCTAAACGAATTTCCGTTCGCTGCACAAACGCACAGAAGGTTTTTACAAATTAAACGGGAACTGCACTATCGATTGTTTTAAAATAATTGCTCCTTTTCGGTGGTTTTTTTTTTTATATTCATAATAGCCTCGTGTTTGACCAATATCTCACCTGATTATAAGTGATTATGTGGTCGAAGATAAAGCACGCTTACCTAGAAGTAACCTATTCACTCTTAACTTAACCCTCTGACTCCGGCATGGAATTCCACTCTTTAGACGTACACACAGTGAAAGTATTTTCAAAACGTTTTGAACCATGTAATGTAATGGCGCATCACCGTTCGTCTTGTAGTCCGATAATGGAACGGGCTTGGTCGACTTACATTGTCCAATTTTATCGCACAGTCCCAGAAATGTGACCGATAGAAAACCGTTAAATGCTGTTTGATCTAAGCGTATTAAGTACAATAGGGTTTAAACACAAGATTAACTACAACGCGTATGCTATTTATCCTCAAATTTCAACATTTGTGTTTCAAATTGCATAGTTAGGAAGTTTGTCTTAACATGAAAAATAGAAACTGTCTAAAATGTTTCTAACTCTTCCCTAGTTGATGAGCTCTTAACAACACTTTCACATGCAAGTGTGCTCTTACCATTTTATTTGCTATTGAACTTATGTACTTAAATAAGTTTGCACGGTAGGCTTATTCATACTCGGTCACTGACAGGAACGCTCCGAACTAGTACAATTGTTCAAATGTACTAGTTCGGTCTTCTAGTACTATTAGTTCATCGATAACTAAGACATCAGTCAGACGTGATGGAATACCTGCATATTTGATTTTCCTTCATACTTTGCAGGCTTAGGACTATCATTTTAATTATGATACATTTTAAATAATTTCAATATCATTTAAATAATTAATATTGAATGAATTATTAAAATGGCGTATTTAAAAATCAAATATTTACAATGATCTTCATTCTTATACACATATTTTCTTTCTTACAATCCACACGAAACAAAACCAAGCATAAGCAACATAAACTTGAACTTATATTGTTGAACCAATGACGTTGAGTAACTTCACTTAACAAAGTTAAAATCTATATATATAAAAGAAAGTCGTGTTAGTTACACCACTTATAACTCAAGAACGGCTGAACCGATTTGGCTGAAAATTGGTAGGGAGGTAGCTTAAAACCAGGAGACGGATATAGGATATGTTTTATCCCGGAATTCCCACGGGATCGGGATTTAAGCGGGAAAAACATCCCACGCGAACGAAGAAGAAATGGAGAGTAGGGTAGGGGTAGGGTTGGTATAGGGTAGGGGTAGTGTAGGGCAGGCGCGTGCATAGGATTATGACAGGGCATGCGGCGGAGAAAAACACACAAAAACTTCTTCTTTTATAGATTTGTGGCGTGGCTGTGTCTATGCTAAAAATCTATAAAAGAAGAAGTTTTTGTGTGTTTTTACTTTAATGCCCTGTCATAATCCTATGCACGCCCCTGGTGTAGGGGTAGGGGTAGGGTAGGGGTAGGGTAGGGGTAGGGTACGGTAGGGGTAGGGTGGGGGTTGGGTACTGGTAGGGTAGTGCTAGGGTAGTTTTAGGGTAGGGGTAGGGGTAGGGTAGGGGTAGGGTAGGGTTGGGGTATGGTAGGGGTAGGGTAGGGGTAGGGTAGGGGTGGGGTAGGGGTAGGATAGGGGTAGGATAGGGGTAGGGTAGGGGTAGGGTAGGGTTAGAGTAGGGGTAGGGTAGGGGTAGGGTAGGGATAGGGTAGGAGTAGGGTAGGGTAGGGGTAGGATAGGGGTAGGGTGTCGGTTGGGTAGGGGTAGGATACCACGCGAACGAAGTCGTGGCGGGTCAGCTAGTAACAAATAAAAACATCGAAAACAATTACTATCAAAGAGCCATAGAACGACCGGGCCATAGATTATGCACAGGTCATCGTAGTTCGTACATCGTCCATCCCGCTCGCGCGCACGTGTCTCTAATCTCAAGTAACTCGCTTACATATTCGTTCAGCCGTTCTAGTTCGCTTCCGTTGATGTCGCTAGGATTGGTGATAAGTTCACTGTACTAGATGACCGATTTGAGTGACAGAAACAGAATAGTTCGTTCTCGTTCACATGACGGAATTGCGTCCTAAACAGTACATAGTACATGTACTACACAAGCCTATTGCACGGAACCTTCGGTGCACAACTTGCACTTGGCCGGTTCTTTTTAATCACGCAGTGCTTGCCATACTTCTTATTTAAGAATAAACATCGCATTAGATCGAGTATGAAATAAGAACTATTTTGGGTAATCAGAAAGATTATTACACATATGTAGGCGGGCGAAGTGCTAGATTTCGCCCGCGACTTCATCCGCGTGGATTTGAAAATAATTATATATAAATGAAATGAAATGAAATATTTATTTTATACTACACCTGCTTGGAAAGTATCTTGATACTTTATCAAATTTACGGTAGAAAGTACGTCATTGCATATCGAACAAATATGCGGGGAGAAAACACATCTGAGCGGGAGAGAAAAGTGTATGAAAATCCATTTCTTACGTGGTTTTTCTTTTTTAATTTTGGGTAAGACTATGCGCCGGTAACCTAAATATCATAAGCCAAAAAGTTTTTACAGTGAGTTTTTATCTCCAAGTTCGCAAAATGACACTGGCCACTAGCTGTGTGTTGGATGGTGTCGGGCTGGCAGTGCGACCCTGCGGCGGCAGGATAAACAATTTGAAAAAAGAACATGTGAAAATTGCAGACGCCATTGGCGCCATTTGTGAAAACAGTGTTACATTAAGCTTCACTAACTGCAACAATTTCAATATAAATTTCAATTAGTAAAGATTTAGTTTTTTATTTTCCTCGTAGGTGTAGTATAAAGCACTATGTATCACTCGAGAGAAAGTGCAAGTCCCGATCTCGGGTGTTTTAAAGCAAACGACACCCTCGACGGTAATCGGTCACTTTCTCCTCTCGGTGAATAATGTACTATTGTAAATCGGTTATAAATAACGCTTTTACACGTCATGTTTTTTTGCATGTTAAGTTTAGTTTAGCTAGATGAGGCCGGTGTTTCCTAACTGACTACTCTGAGAAGAAACACCGAAACAAACTCAGAGGTCAACGTCTCTTTTCCATACAATTTGTGTTGGTCCAATCATATGAAAAATATGTAGGTTCATGTCTTTGTGCTCTTTGAGGAAATAACCACATAGATTTGAGTGGACCTGTCCAGACAGTGTAAGCATTTGTCATATATATAATAGTACTCGCGCGGGGCTTCGCTCCCGTGGATTCTATCACGGTAAAAACATAACTCTCCTTTTTTGCAGTCGCGTAAAAAGTAGCCTATAACCTTCCTCAAGCTTCAAGCTACTTCCATACCAAATTGCATCCAAATCCACCCAGTACTTTCGAAGATTAGCGTGTATAAGCAAACAAACCAACAAACAAACTTTTCCGCTTTATAATATTAAGTATAGATTAAATAATTATTTCCTATAGCACTCACAAATAATGCACTGTACTACCAATTATAAACGAATTTAGAATTGGATGAGATTACTCCCTACGTACAAACTAATTTTAATATAAAATAAACCTCTGTATAATATTAGGACAGATGTCAAATCAATATTTTGTAGTTTCGGGGAAACTAATATTGACCTATCACAAACTAAACGCTAATCGATATAAAACAATTTCAACAATTTGCCTTCGACATTTTGTTGCAATTTTTTACTTCGTAGTAGGTACTTGTCATTTGAGAAACTACCTAGGTATGTAAGTAACTTATGTCAATTAAGAGATACATCTCTGGCAGCCATACAGTAGAATTGAGAAACTCTTCCCTTTTGAAGTCGGTTTAAAAAAAAACGCCGTCACCGTTACAAAAACACCTCGGATTTTTACCTTTTCTTACATATTCATTTGTAAAGTACTTAAACAGAATTGTCGGTTCATTTTATATAAAATCTTTTGGATTGGACAAGAGAAGCTCGAGTGACGTTTAAAAATGTTTCACTTCGAATGCACAAGAGAGCAATCTCGAGATGAGAAATGAATTCTTCTGTAATCTTTTTAACCTTTGTCTGTCTGTTCGTGAGGTTTTTTAGTATTAAATAACAGACGCGAGACGACTTTTAATAGACTTATGTTTTCGAAGACGTTTGAGTGGAAAAGTTTTATAGGCTGATCTTATAAGTGCGGGGTGTGAGTATAAGCAACATAATTTGTAACAAAATTCACAAGTACCACCTACTAATAAGTAAGAAAGAGACATATTGCCGTTTTCGAAACAAGTGAACTTATACAGGTTACCCTTTACCTTACCTAAACAAAGCGAAAAGGAGTTAGAAATTATACATACATCTGAAAAGAAAATTGAAGTAAATAAATATACAATGTTATATAAAAAATATAGTTGTTCCTTAGTCTGATTAAAACTGGAGAACGGCTGGACCGATTTCAGCTAGTGTGTACTGTGTATATAAAACAAAAAATAACACTTTGCTCGGCCCAGTAATAGAAGAAGTGCTTCCACACAACAGCATCACTTACAACCACTTAACCAACGCAACTGTAAATAAAATTTCATTCCTATTTTCCAGTGACCTCTAAACGCGGTGTCTGCTCTATACAAATCTGTCCCTCTAAATGTAGCTGGCAATCTCGTGCTCAATGACATGTTTGAGTTGCCCACCGCGATTCGCGACACACTTCACTGAAACTGTGATACATATTAGTGATGTGCCACAACTTGATATTAGCTTTAGTATTCTGTGAAATGACTGTGATGAGATGTGTCACACACACGTCTTCTGTGTGGAATATACCAGGTTGAATTATGGAGGATTTAATTTCGTGCATTAGAATATTCGTTATGGACATGGAACTAGAATAAGGTGCTGATAGTTAGCCGAAAGATAATAGTGTCAATGAAGAGAGCAGAGAGTAGAAAATTCTAGTTGCCACTTGTTGATTTCCTTTTATTGAACAAAATGCTTCATTACATAAAATGTATATAAATAAAAATTTATCGTCGAAATGTATATACCCGCATGACTTCGGAACGCCTACACTAAATAGTATAATTATTTGTTTGTTTTGAACGTTAGTGTCAGTACAAGTTGTGTACCTACCTATAAGTGAAAATTTAAAAACAATAGAATTTAAAAAAGAAAGCAAAATTCCGGCGTCATGTAGTTGTCGATAATATCTAGAATCTAGATGAAGCCGGTATTTTCGCACTGACTGACCCTAAAAGCAACACCAAAACAAACTCAGAACTCGATGTATCTATTAAAGGATGTTTGTAGTAAGCAAGGCTCGGATACCGGTTAAATTTTCAAACCGGTATGATGTACTTGACTCCAAAACCTTTACATTCGGTTTCGTTCGCATAAACCGGTTTTTTTAAACCGGTATTTGGAAGAGCATTACATAGAGGTTTTTTCGGATTAAACGGTTTAGAGCAATAAAAACCGGTTAATACAGACGCACGATAAACAAACGTCGCGCGCTGTTCAGTTGCTATTCAGTCGTAAGAATTTTTTTGATTCGGGTCGAACGTTTATTTATGTCATTGCATCAATAAGCTCCGCAGGCTGTAAAAACATAAAAAATGTATCTAATATTTTTTTGGTGAAATTAAGTTGATAATGACGATAAATAATCGGTAAACGTAATATTACTTTTCACCACGGAATAGATGATACATTCCAACCTTATTAGGTTGGAATGGTAATGTGGGCGTGGCAAGCGCGCCACATTTATGATACGAAAATCATCGCTCGACCGATTAACTCATTCACCGCGTTTAGTGCACTTCGGATTACTTCGGAATACAGAGCTCTGCTTTAAAATGCCGTGTTGTGCAATTATAACCTGTAAAACAAAAAGTTAGACCGCAAGTATAGAGTGTGGAGGTATATCTTTCCATCGGTAAGTCGAAAATAACATTTAATTACAATTTATTTGTAAAAAACATAAAAATATTCTGATTACTATGAAATTCCCAACATTAACAACATTATTACAAGTTACAAAAAATATACATTGCCCGATGTGTACTCGACGCAATGACCAAGTCCGCTTCCGCCATCGGAACTTTAAATAAGACTGCTCTCTGCGCTCCTCTGCGATCTATTTATACCCCGGCCTATGAGTTCTAGAACATTCTTGTAAAATCGACTCACTGCCTATATTGCCAAAAATATTCCAGAAGCTATTCAAGATGCACAGTACTGCTACTCGCTGCTAGATTCTAGATTTCTGTCGAAGTTTCTCGACGTACTTCGCTAAACGACTGGCGTAACACTGCCCCCTCCTAAGACATGCTCGACCCGAGCATCGTTAGACCCGTAGTAACGCGCCAGTCGATCAACTTGAACAATCTTTGGCGCAGCTCGTGGACCTTTCTGGATCCGATAAGTGACGTCATTAATTTTAGTCACAACGCGGTATGGTCCATCCCATTTTGCCTGGAACTTTGCTGCGCACCGAATTATGGAACCAGACAAATGAGCCTTCATCAAATCCTGAATTCTTCATTTTTCGGTCGTAACGAGTCTTCACCTTCTGAGACATTTGTTGACCGGATTGTCTGAAATGTTCGTATAAGTCGTTCATTCTGTTTCGCAATTCACTCGCTTAGTATGTTACACTACAAGGTGTATCTGGCAGTATACCAGTGATTAGGTCTGCAGGCAACTTAAGCTCTCGTCCGAAGTTCACGAAAGCAGGTGTAACAGCTGTACTCTCATGAACTGCACTTCGATATGACAGAAGCAACGGCTGAATGTGTTTGTCCCAATCCTTTTGCCTGCTTTCCACAACTTTAGCCAGATATCTCTCCAATGTCTGGTTGAAACGTTCCACCATTCCATCAGATTGTGGGTGATACGAAGTGGTCCTGGTTTTATGAGTACCCATTACTCGACATGTCTCCTGAAATACCTGTGACTCAAAATTCCTTCCTTGATCGCTGTGAATTTCCAAGGGTACTCCGTAGCGACAAAATACTTCGTTAACCAATTTATCTGCCACCGTGGTAGCTTCCTGATTAGGAATGGCAAAAACTTCTGGCCACTTTGTGAAATAATCCATTACGACCATAAAGTACCTGTTCCCACTCTCGCTCTCGGGAAATGGTCCCGCAATATCCAGCGCTATCCGTTCCCATGGGGCTCCCACATTATAGATCTTTAAAGCTCCTCTACTGCGTGTTTGAGGTGCCTTAACTGCTGCACAACTAGTGCATTTGCGGCACCAGTCTTCTACGTTGTCTCGGCAGTGGTTCCAGTAAAACCTCTCTCGTATCTTTAACAGAGTCCGTTTTACTCCCATATGACCTCCTGAACATTCATCGTGGTAAAGCCGTAGAACTTCAGGTACCTTCGCTTTTGGTACGACCATTTGTGAGGTGACAATGGTCTCCTCGAGTATTTTCCCATATGCGGCACAATACTCTCTCGTGAATCACCAAACTGTCCCACTGTGCCCAATAACTTTTTGTTGTAGTGCTCATTCCAGCGACGTCATGCCAACTAGGCTTTGGAGCAGCGGCTTTCTTCCATTCAAGAATGAGTTTGATGTCTAAGTCATCCTGCTGCGCACGCTGTAGCGCTTCTTTCCACTCATTGCTCAGGTCTGTTCTCAGCATCTTGATGGGTACTATTTCTTTTTCTTCTTGCCTAACACAGTGCTTACATTCTTCAGGGCAAGGTCTTCTTAATAGCGCGTCCGCGTTGCCGTGACATCTTCCATTACGGTGCTCAGTTTCATAGTGGAACTCTTGCAGTTGTTCAATCCACCTTGCAACTTGCCCTTCAGGGTTCTTGAATTGTAAAATCCACTTTAATGCAGCATGGTCGGTCCGCAGATAAAATTTTCGACCAAGCAGATATTTACTGAAATGCTGCAATGTTTTTACTACTGCTAGTAGCTCCATTCTCGTGACACAATAATTTCTTTCTGGTTTTGATAAAGCTTTACTGAAGTAGGCTATCACAACCTCTTTATCTCCTTTTCGCTGTGATAACACGCCACCAATTCCGGTATTACTTGCATCTGTGTCTACGATAAAGTCATTCTCAGTGTCAGGAAATCCAAGAATAGGTGTATCGCACAGACGCTTCTTTAATTCGCGGAAAGCAGCGTCGCAGTCTTCTTCCCAGCAGAATGTTCGCTTCTCTTCAGTGAGCTTGTGTAATGGCTTAGCAATATCAGCAAAATATTTCACAAACCGGCGGTAATATGAGCACAACCCTAAAAACGCTCTGACCTGTGTCTTGTCTTTTGGTACTGGCCAATCCTTAACAGCGACTATTTTGTCCGGATCAGTTTGCACACCTTCTTGCGAAACTACATGGCCCAGGAAAGTCACGTCGCTTGAAAAATGAGCACTTTTTAGGACTTAGCTTCAGATTGGCTACACGGATTTTTGCTAGCACACGTTCCAGGTTCTTAAGATGATCTTGAAATGAGCGCCCGACAATAATAATGTAATCTAAATATACCAGACAGGCGTCTCTAATAAGCCCAGTGAGTACCAGCTCCATTAGCCTTTCAAAAGTTGTTGGCGCATTGCACAAACCAAATGGCATTACTTTGAATTGCCACAGACCTTTTCCCGTAGAAAATGCTGTCTTTTCCGTATCCTTAGGATCCAGTTCCACCTGCCAGTATCCACTTTTCAAATCTAGGGTTGTAAACACTTAATTCCTGTCAGCGTGTCTAAAGTGTCGTCAATTCTTGGTAGTGGATAACTGTCCTTCTTTGTTGCATCGTTTAACCTCCGATAATCGACACAAAAACGTAAGTTGCCTTCCTTCTTCTTGACTAGCACTACGGGAGAACACCATGGACTGGATGAAGGTTCTATCACACCATCCTTTACCATCCCTTCAATCATGGCCTCTACCTCTTTCTTCGTCTTCGTCTTCAGACAGATCCTTGTACCAACCTTCTAGAAGGGATGACACATTATATGTGCTATTAAGTTTATTGCTACTGGATATTTCTTGGCATCTGCGTATCCAGGCAACTTCCTCACAGGTGCCCATCAATGTTCACTTTTTAATTATGTGTTCTTCATTACTTGGGTTTAAAATCCTCACTACTGAAGTATTTGTGGGCCCACCAGAGTGCGTGCCATTATCCATGGATGATCACTATCCGTTCTTTCAATAAACAAGCACCGACGCTTTTGTCCCAAATTTTGTGATAAACTTACTGGCTCAATGGTTTCCGATCTAGGACGAAGGGTAATTTTCTTCAGGCAGTAGACTTATCCTGATGATCCACAAACCATACAGATTTCTTCTGTGCCACATTTTAATATTCCTTGGTTAATGTCGATCTCACAATGATGGTCTCTGTATGTGCTGTACTGATATTTTGCTGTAACATACCTACTGTTTACTATCGGTCTACTTGCGAATTTTAAACATTTAAGCAAATACTTTTATGCCAATCAATTGTTTACAAAAACACTTTGAAGTTTCATTGTTTTCATTGTAGTCAAAGTATGTATAGATTAAATTCGTCCGCTTTCTACCCATGTTAAACAAAAATAATAAAATTAACTCGTAATTAAATCTTACTGCACAGCAGACGTCTACCTTCGATTCATGCTGACTTCGAGTCAGCATGAATCGAATGAAAAGAAATATCGTAAGTACGTCTACGCGCCGCTTTGTGCGGTAGTCACACACAAGTTGCAACGCGTTCACCGACATGCCGTTCGTCGAATTAACCGGTTAATTTAGGTAAAAATAAAGTTCTCAAAACGTTTACGTTCTTAAGAAAAGTTCGGAGGAAAACCGAAATAAACCGGTATTAGCCGGTATTTTTTAAACCGGTTCCGAGCCTTGGTAGTAAGTAATTAGATGTGATTTTTTGGTATCATTCGATTTAATTTTTATATTTTATTATTTGTAATTTTACTCTATGGCAAGGCTATGGATGTCATGTTACCGAAATAAATGAATTTAATTATTATTATAAAGTCCAGACCATAGAAAAAAATGGTCCACATGAGAACTATGAAGGTTAATTACATATCATAATTACTCTAGAGCAAAGCACCACACAGATTTGAGTAGCATAACAACATGTAGGATTTCTGTGATTACGGTTCAAATGTGGTGCACACATGCCTCTATAATACAATAACACAACCAATAGCTGAAACTGTATGCAAATGTAAACATTATTGGTACCATGATCAGTATAAACGCTCTGTTCGATTTGTGAATTCCATTAATATGTCGTATGGTTTCATTGATACCGTTTTAGTTATTAATTTTAGGTATAATTTTTAGTCATATGGGAAGCAATAATTATTTGTTTATTTGTCTCAGACCATTGATCCATAGTGTTAGTAAAAAGCTTAACCTATTGTTAGTAAATTTAAAACAAAAAACATCAATTTAATTGGCGACATGTACACCTGTGCGATGTGCCATGTCTGACAAATGGCCCATTGATTTTGTCCGCCAGTGTAACCAGAATGGCCCTTAATTACGTAAAACTTCTTTGCCCGCGACTTCGTTCGCGTGGGAGGTTTTCCTGCATAAATCCCGATTCCGTGGGAATTCCGGGATAAAAAGTAGCCTATGTATTATTCCAGGAAGTCTACTATCTACTTACCAAATTTCATTCAGATCCGTTCAGTAGTTTTTGCGTGAAAGAGTAACAAACATACATCAATCCATCCATCCTCACAAAATTTCACATTCATAATTTTAGTAAGATAAGATATATCGGAGCTTGTGCCTGAATAATAACAGCTCCACGGGTCGGTCTTAAAGGTTAAGCAACGCGTGCCGAGGTCAGTCCGTGACCATTTTAACTTTTTATTTTTACTTACTTACTTTTTATTTTTACTTACTTACTAACTTAACATTTTATTTTTTCGTCTGTGCCTTGGAAAGCACGTTAAGCCGTTGATCCCGGCTGTCATTTGTACATCATTATTAGTATTCTATTCTTAAATGTATTTCTATGTTAATTGATGTTGTACCGTTTTAATTAACTATAAATAAATTAATAAAATAAAAATCTTTGACAGTCGTCACAGGTAGTGAGTAGCCGGAAAATCTGTCAAGTCTTGCCAAGGGATAACTTGTTACACAGTTATTGAATTCTGGACGTCATCGATACATGGTGGACATCCCACACATACGCACAAAACGTTTTGAGAATACTTTCATTGTGCGTACGGCTAAGGAGTGGAATTCCCTGCCGGAGTCTGTGTTTTCCGATAGCTATAACCTAGGAGTCTTTAAGTCAAGGGTGAATAGGTTACTTTTAGGTAAGCGTGCTTCATCTTCGACCATATCATCACTTACCAACAGGCGAGATGGCGGTCAAACGCGAACCTATTTTCAAGAAAAAAGAAAAAAATAGGGAGTTGTGCCATGTAAAACACCAGTAGGTACTCAACTGCATTCGTTTAGACTGGAAGTCGACCCCAAAATAGTTGTAAAAGTCTAAGTAGATGACGGTGGGAAGTAATATATGCTTATAGGACGAAATTTATTTATTTATTTACACTTTATGCACATATGTACAAACGAGGTATTCCTCGAAGCGCTACCATTTTGAAGCGCACCTAATGAAACGCTCCTTTTTTATTCCTCGGAGCGCTCCTTTTCCGATAACATGGTATCGGGAGCGCTACTAAAAGGAGCGCTTCGAGGAATAAAAAAGGAGCGCTTCATTAGGTGCGCTTCAAAATGGTAGCGCTTCGAGGAATACCTCGTACAAACGCGGACTTAATGTGGAAACAATGTACAATTGTAAACATTTGCGTGCTCATTATGTTTTTTATCGCCGAATGAGTTTTTCTCCCTTTGTCCATATACGATAGATAATTAACGGAATTATGAAAATCTAAGACGATTTATTGAATTTGAAAACTTGATAGGTGAGTGGATCGTGATGAGAGAACGCTAAAAATATAAATGTTCTTGGAAGTTTTCAGATCTGAATAAAGGATTTGCATAATAAGTAAACAGGTTGTGAATCTTTTAAAGATTGTATAGGACTGTGAGATTGTTAAAAATCGCCCCAGCGGTAAACATTTCAACGACCGGAATACGAGTATATTTAGATAATGATACCTCCAGAACGTAAGGATAACTAATTAACTAGATAACTAATAACGTAAGGGCAACTGGAGGATGTGTTTTAGTTAATAGAAAACTGATACTTCCATCCGCTCCGCCCAGGGTGGGAGGAGACTTTTAATTATTTTCCCTCGGAACAAAAGTGCTACCTAGCAGTGGCGAAGGCTCCATACAACTCGATTCCTACCGGCTTCCCATTTGAAATATTAGTCTATTATTTTATATATGAATATATAAATAGTAATCTATTATTTTCAATTAAACAAATAATTATTTACGAAGTTACAAGATTTCGAAGGCAGCCACAGGGCCACAGTTACTGGAATTCATGCATCACACTTGAGCAAGGTAAGCATTTTTTGGTCCGGCTTCCCTTTTATGAAAATTCACCCTTCACCACTGCTACCTAGGACACATGATTCTATAATCATTAAGAATTTAAAAAAATATATCGGACCATAAAATCAATAGTGTTACTACATATAGATAATAGCTTATTATTTAGAGTTAGTCATCACCTAATCTTCATAATCGCACAGGACTATTTCTCACCTATCGTTCTCCGTACCGTTCAATGGATAATGACTGAAGATTATAATTAAACAATTCATTGTTGGAACGAGTCAGAATTAAAAAGAGAACTCCCAATTTCCGTTTTATCGAAACCCATCAACATTACATTACACGAAAACTGCCGAGCGCGCACGAAAACACCCGAACGGAATCTTCTTAGAAGTCCCTAGTCACGTCATCTTCGACCCCTAATTGTCCTCTTGAATTGATCTCTGACCGTCCTCGGAACTTATCCAACAGTTTTAGGATGATGCTGTACGGATTAACTTTAATCGCTTCTTTATACGAAGCCTCTTTGTTATCTTTAATGAGAAATGCTGACAGGAATCTCGAGCTGGTATATTCGAAAGGTCAAATGATGATGTAGTGACAACTGATTTCGATCTGCTACCAATTACTTCACCTATTTTTAAATGGACATAATTTTATGTATATATTGTAGCTGTTGTCTGCAACTTCATTACGTGATAATTTTGTGCCGTTTCCGGGAAAAACAATAGCCAAATTTCGTCCAGATACGATCAGCCATTTTGGCATGATTAAGTTACAAACATACACACATATGCACTAAACTATTTCGTATTTAGGTAGGTATAATATTAGTATCTACACATTTTCAGCTACAGTTTTATTATTAACTATACTTTTCAATTGTAGCTTTCAAACAAAATACTAAAAACAGTAAATAGTTCTGGATAATTAGAATCCACCATATATACCTATAGCCACATGCGCAAGTATCGATTTTAGCGCTGAGTATTTAAAGTAGATTTTTAAGTGACCATTTGTATCAGAAAGTTTACTACAGTACGGCGTTGCAATGAAATTTGAACTTTATCTTGCACACCGTAGTTTGCTATTCCAAAAATTTATCGGGTATTTTTCATAAATTAAGTCCAAATAATTGGGTAGAGTAGGGTCCTCTGGAATCCGCTTCTTCTCGAGATCAGGAAAGCTAACAGTCACTTTGCATTTAAAAAGAAATTGTAAATAGGGACTTTCAGAACCATTAAGCAGAATTTTCAAATTTAGTTTTCATTTTCTTCTTAAGTATATATATATTTATAAAAGTATGTACTTTATTATTTATGTAGGGTATTTCATAGTCAAATCAATCAGAAACGAGAAACCCTGTATTATAAAACCCATATTTTTTGTCACAGGAATCAGACCCAGAAGACGAACCTCTGGACAATGACGACACATCATTCGACGCTAACATAGAGGACTCCTACTCATCAGCTGCCTTCAGTATCTCCAGCAACATAGTCGAAGTACCCGAGAGTACCTGTGGTCCTACGCCATCTAAGAGGTTCTTGGATGAGGATAAGAATAAACGACATTGCACCGAAGTTGATGACGAATATGACGCTATTGGTAAGTCACCTTTTATGGCAGGCTTTTATTTATTTATTTGGGGAAAACAAACAGTTACAAAAAGCACTTATTCTCAAGCATCATACCGTATAAAATTACATATGTGTAACACGCTGCTTTATCCACAGATTAAATTGCACGATGTGATAAAGTTCCAACACGCAAAAAAATTATAAGAATAAAAAATCACAATACTAATCAAAATTAGAAAAAAAAGGCTTGGCTTTTCGTTCTTTTGCAAATTAGATATTAAAAAACACTTTTCCTTGTAATTTAAACGAAGCGAGGTCGGTGTTCCTACCTGACTTCCCTGAGAAGAAACACAGATACCAACTCAAAGACCAAAGCCTCTCTTGAAGTTCATATAATCCTATGCGAACCATGTAAAGTTAACGTCTGAGGTGATCTTTTACGGAAAGACAACAGATTTGCGTGGAACTGACCAATCAGTGCAAGCTTTTGTCAGTTAGTCTTCTAGCTCAACATAGAATCACTAAGGAGCTGAGCGACTTGACAAACAATGGTAAAGAAAGGACAATTTGGTAGGTTGCAGTTCTCAAACTATCAGACATAGTAAAAAAATACTTCAGTGAAAAAATTATAAGCCCCAAAATCGTCATATTCACAAATGTTTATTAAATTAAAATATACATAATATGTTGTACTTTGGAAATTCAATATTCATGGAAGTATAATACCACGCAGCTCAGTCCAAAACCTTTTTGTCTTCAAAATAGTCTTTGACTGCAAAAAAGCTATCGGACATATCTTACGTTTTAATTCTTCGTTAAACTTTTGTAAACTGTTTTTATTCCGATAGATATAACTTTTAGTAATTTGAATTTACACAGGCGTGCAACCTTCATTACCATTCTTTTGTTGAAAGTCTTAGAGTTGTTTTACGTTTTAATTTTCAAAACAGCTTCTATAAAAACGAGACAACCAAAAGAACCGTTTGTTTGATAAAAATTGTATATTTATTTTTTTACTTTGTCTATCAATTATACAAATACAAAAGTTGATTGTTTTTTTTTTATATTTCCATCGTACAGTATAAATTGGTAAGAAAGCAAAGTAAACATTGAACTTCTCACTAAATAGAAAAACATCGGTGAGTTTTTGGCTACATATATTTCTGAATCGCCGGTATGGTCTTAGTATCTCCTCCTACAATTTCATTTCATTTCATTTTATTTATTCATTAACAATTCATATGGTGTTGAATATACAATTAATTATAAGACATATATAAAAAAATACAACTATGAAGGTAGCATTTGTGTCAATTAGTATTAAAAATTATGTCAAATAGTCACATAATTATCACTATAATGTTTACGTTTTAAATATAATGTTAAAGTACAATAGTATTAAATGTCAGTAAATAAGTAAAAATAAATATATAATGTCAAATGATTAAAAAAGAAATAACTACTAGATATACATAATTTATTTATTACTATGTGATTTTAAATCAGATATGTCATACAAACATTTTGCTAATAGAAAGGCCTTTAATTTTGTTTTAAACAAGTGGGTGTCATAAATTAGTGTCTTTAACTCAGAAGACAACTGGTTAAATATTTCTACAGCTTGATATTTCCAGCAATGTTTTACTATGTTAAAAATTTTAAAATTTTAATAAAAGTTCAATCGAGGTCTCTCCCCTCATTTCCACTCACATTCTTGAACACCAGGGACGTGTTGCAAGCCTATCGATTACATTTCGAGGAGTGTGCGATAGAATTGCACAGTCACCAAGCTCGTTCCATCACTGGACTACAAGACAAACGGCGATGCGCCATAGTTATATGGTCGTCATTCCACCCATACGCACTAACGGTTTCGGGAATGCTATCATTGTGCGTACGGCTAAGGAGTGGAATTCCCTGTCTGTGTTTCCTGATAGCTACCTGGGGATCTTTAAGTCGATAGTGAATAGGTTTGTTCTAGGTAAGCGTGCTTCATGTTCAACGACATCGTTGCTTACCATCAGGTGAGATGGTGGTCATGCGCGAGCGTCCTTCTCAATACCTCAATTGTGATTTTATTCCAAAATAGAATTTGAGTAATCTATCCCCCATTGGCCAAAATTAAACACAATCAGCCACATCACTGGATTCAGTACTTAGTGAATTGAACTGAGACGACTCGATTCAATGAACTCAAGACAGAATGGACCCCGACCCTAAAATAACAGAAACCGAGTAGGATAAACAACAGAATTGATTCATATAGGTACCCAAAGAAATTAATTCTAAATGAAATGGCATATGAATTAAAGGGAATACAGGGTGTGGTGTAAATAGTGGTCATATACGCAGCCGATATTTCTGAATCGCCGGTATAGTTTTAGTATCTCCTCCTACAATCGAGGTCTCTCCCCTCATTTCCACTCACATCCTTGAACACCAGGGACGTGTTGGAAGCCTATCGGTTACATTTCGATGAGTGTGCGATAGAACTGCACAGTCACCAAGCCCGTTCCATCATCGGACTACAAGACAAACGGCGATGCGCCGTTACATGGTGGACATTCTACCCATACGCACTAAATGTTTTGGGAATACTTTCATTGTGCGTACGGCTAAGGAGTGGAATTCTCTGCCTGAGTCTGTGTTTCCCGATAGCTATAACCTAAGGGTCTTTAAGTCAAGAGTGAATAGGTTACTTTTAGGTAAGCGTGCTCCATCTTCGACCACATCATCACTTGCTATCAGGTGAGATGGTGGTCAAACGCGAACCTATTATCAATAAAAACAGCGGGTTTCGAATCTAGTTAAGCACGTCAAGCCGTTGGTCCCATCTAATATCTACACATCTTTGATAGTCGTTATGTGTAGTCAGAAGCCGAATGAATTTCCAATTACCCAGTTACAGGATTGTGGAGACCTGATAAACAGCCGCTCCATGTAAAACACTAGTACAAGCTAAACCCGGGTAGAATGGCCCTCTAACATAGTTGCGACAAGTTTATGCGGATGATAAGTAAATAAATCTATATTAACATTATAAAGCGGTAAAGTTTGTTTGTTCGTCGATTGTTGTTCGCGTTAATCTTCGAAAGTACTAGGTGGATTAGGATGAAATTTGGTACGCTAGTAGCTTTGACCTGACTGCAAAATTAATAGTTTTTATCGTGAAGTCCACGGGAGCGAATCCCCGGCTAGTATGAAGATATCTTGATTGCCTCACCAGTCAAGTGGTCAATACCGCTACTGTATCTGTATGTATGTATGAGTACGAGGCACTGAATTAAATTCCATGGTCGGCCAGTTGTCAGTTTTATGTTCGGATTTTTGCCAGTCGCAGCCTCGTAGCACAGTGCCGCGAAACTACACACTGTTACTTAAGTTCAGTAGACTTTTATTTTTGTACGCAACCAGGAAGTTGGTTTGAAAACCATAGGAGGTTACAGCTAACTTAGTCCCTTTTTAACCCCTGTTATGTACTATCCCGTGGTATTTTATGTGAATGGAAGAACACAAAAAAAAAAAAAAAAAAAACTATAGACTTTTATATTTTTATTACTGATGAGTCCACTCTTGACCTCCATCATGCCTAATGGTAAGCGATAGATGAGGTCTACGATGAGACGAGACGAGCGATCCCAGAAAATGTTCAATCTTGATTTAAATTTTGAAAAGTCATAAGTGGCAGGGAACACAGAAGCCGGCAGAGAGTTCCACAGCTTGGCTGTGCGCACAATAAATGTAGAGGAGAAGCGCTTGGTGCGACAATACAGTATATCAACCAAATATGGATGCTACCCAGCCGTGCGTCTGGTAGACCGGTAGTGAAAGGGAGATGGAGGGATCAGGTCATGGAGCTCCTGCTCCTCCTCGTCCTCCTCCTCCTCAAGATTTTCTGTGCTTTAGTAGGCACGTTAAGCCATTAGTCTCGGCTGCAGTCATTAGCACCCACTAATCCGCATCGGGCTTGCGTAGTCGTTTCTATCTAGCCGATTCTCGTTAGGTATGGTGAACCTTCTTTACGGATTTATCCATAGAGAAGGTCTGTGCTTCAGCAGTAGTGATATTCATAGGTAGATTATGCAAAACAGTACATAGATATACGAGAGCAGCAATCGCGGGAGATTTGCTGTTTATATTTGCAGAGTTGTATCACTTATCTCCGAAGATCTTCATCAGAACCAAATTCTCCCTTGTAAAACATGCTTTCAAACAACGAAAACACGATCGCAATCAGATCAGGAGTTTTTGAGAAAAATCGCGGATATACAAATATATATACATACATACATACTGGTCGAATGCAGAACCTCCTTTTTGAAGTCGGTTATAAAATAAATATATGAAAACCATCCTACACAAGTCCAAACAATAAATAAGAATAATGGCCCATTCAGACGGAGAATGATTCTCGCGCGTTATTTGGAGAGAACGTGCAAACGATAACCGTTTGCTTATTATTGCATCTGTGGGCTTATCTATTAAACGATGAGGGTTAAAACGAGCATTAGTAATGTTTGTTTCTTATTGCCATTTCGATATTTCAGTCAAGTCTGGTTCTCGAAACAATCGTTTATGGACGTGACCTTAGTGATTTGGTTTGGCACAGTGCGGGGTCTTGTTCCATACCAGACTGACTAACACATATCTCTTACTCTCATTTCATTCATCCCACAATCTATGCATCTTGTTTTAAGAAAAATAACCTGACATTTTCTATGTAATAGCTGTAGTTTGGTAATTTAATGTGACTTAATTTGGAATTTAATTTGACTTTTAATTTGACATTTAATTTGATAATTTGACATGTTTTTTTTTTATTAATTTAACTGACTTTTAATATATCTTTGAATCTTTTTGTATGTAAATTTCTCCATTTGTATTTTAAATTAGGAAGCCGAGCAATTGTTTGAATTTGTTTATTTTTATTTTATTTTATATGGGTCTTGGATCTGAAATAAATGAATTCTATTATTTTTATTTATTTAAGATCCAGTCATCCGAATGGATTGAATCGATCACGCGTACATGTGTCTGACTGTTCAATTTTTTGAATTCATTTTGTCCAAAGGTGTGGTTAGATTCTATGAACCGAACAAAGGTGCAGAACGTAAATTAGTAAATTTTGAAGAAGGGGCCGTTTTAGGGAAAAATTAAAAAGTTTTCACGAAATAATAATAATGCAGCCTGTAACGTTCTGATTGCTGGGACACAGGCGGCCTTTTTATGAGACAAATGGCCCATAGTCCACCACGCTGGCCCATTGCGGGTCGGTGGTTATAATTGTTTTTTATTGATAATAGGCTCGCGTTTGACCACCATCTCACATGATGGTAAGTGACGATGTGGTCGAAGATGGAGCACGCTTGCCTAGAAGTAACCTATTCACTCTTGACTTAAAGACATCATTATCACATTTCGTCGATTATTTGGTGCTAGGTAATACCAGTTCCCCCACTACGTTTTCCATCACAGTATATATTTTTATATTTTTCTATTCTAATTAAACATGCATCTTTAATAATTTTAGCAACATAAATTTTGTATTACCGCCTGAAAGTCGAATCTTTACTATAGTATCAAATTGTTTGTTTTCTCGTCTTCCAGGTGTGAACGTAGCCGCAAAACTGCGCAACCTACCCGGGAACATGAGAATTCTGGCTGAGAAGCTGATCAACGATGTGCTGTATCAAGCGCAGACAAACGGATTATCGAACGCTACTTTTATAAGTACACCAGATCCATTTAAATGAAGTATTTGAAGATTATATAACTAATAATATGAATATATGAATAAAATTGTTAAAAAGTGTCGTGGTGTTTTCTTTAATATTCGGACATAAAATAAGGCTGTTAACATATTTTGCATTAAAGACTGTCATTCCGCCATTTTAACTGCTCAAGTTATCAAGCTATGGAAACGATAAGCCCAAATGTTAAGCAGTAAGAATATTACACTAGGGTTTAGGTCACGGGCACGCCGCAATTGCGGCGGTAAGACCCCTCTTTGAGGAGTGGCTAGATCGGCGTCACGGCGTCCTGACCTACCGCATGACGCAGGTCCTCACCGGACACGGAAGTTTCGGGAGGTACCTGTGTCTGATGGGAAAGGAAGAAACGCCTGGGTGTCACCACCGCCAGGGTCGCCCTGAGGACACAGTAGAGCACACGGTGCAGGACTACCCAGCTTGGGCAGAGCACCGACGTGTCCTCACGGCGGCGATAGGCGGAGACCTCTCGCGCCCGGCATTGGTCGAGGCCATGCTGCGGGGCGAGAGGGAGTGGGAAGCGGTCGCCTCCTTCTGCGAAGCAGTCATGCTTCTGAAGGAGGAGGCGGGCCGTATGAGGGAGAGGACGGCGTCCTCCCTCCAGCCCAGCCGCAGTGGTAGACGCCCACGGCAACGGACGTCGGCCGACGATCTCCGGCCACCGTAGGCGCGGGCATGCGGACAGCGAGTAAAGGGCAACTCGCTGTCCGACCATGGACCATGCCCGGGTCGACGGCGCGTTGTGTTCCACGCGCGCCTCAAAGAGCGTCAGCAACATGACGAGGCCCCCCCTGCAGAGGGCCGAAGCCTGCCGGGGTCGTGGGACTTATCCCATTACCGTGACCCCGGTACGTAAAGGGTTATGGAAGGAACACCGTGGATTTTCAACCGACGACCAAAAGAGGAGGTTATCAATTCGACGCGTATATTTTTTTTTTTTTTTTTTTTTTATGTATGATCATCGAGTACTCGAAGACGGCTGAACCGATTTGGAAAATTCTTTTTTTTGTTCGAATGGGTATACTTCGAAATTGGTACCATTATCACCAAAGTCAGAATCTGATGATGGGATCCTGGAGAAATCGAGGGAACTCTTCAAATATTATAGGCACACCTATGGCGTTTTGGGTATTTCTTATAGTAACTTGTGCAGTTGCTCTCAAAAAGTACCATTTGGGGAAGTGGAACTGATGATGAAGACCACAAATGGCCGCCGAAACTACTCAATAATAAGTATTTCGTGGATTGCGATTTGATTACTTGAATATGGATATTAAGCACTTGGTGCTCGTCACAATGCATATGGTGATGTATAGCTGATGGTGAAGTACCAGGAGAACTCCTCAAAAATTAACGGCCCAGTATTGGGAAAAGCAATATTTTGTAAAATGTTATAAGTAGTTGACATTTAGGCTCTTGTAACTAGGTAAATTAAAAATCAACCAACTAAAAAGAGTGAAATAAAAACTTTTTACCAAAAAATTAAACCGACTCCCAAAAAACACTGCAAAGTGAAAAATAACTTTAATTTCGGAAGTCGGTGCCAAAAACGAAAATACAAAACTAAAGACACCGACTACCGAAATTAAAGTTATTTTTCACTTTGCAGTGTTTTTTGGGAGTCGGTTTAATTTTTTGGTAAAAAGTTTTTTAGTCAGTAAAAGTCTGACAGTCCCTCCCACCCTGCCCGGGGTGGGAGGACTTATGTGATAATTTTATCACGCTAAAAAAAAAAAGGGTTTAGGTCAGCGTCCAGTATAACCGGATGCAGCTGATTACTAGTGTGTTTGCATGGAATGAGTGCCTCTCTGACCTCCACAACCCAGTAACTGGGTAAAACGATATCCCTAACCAGACCAGCGTTTGATTTTATAGCTTACTAGCTTCGCGACTTCATACGCGTGGAATGGTTTTTCCCGCGTAAGTCCCGATCCCGTGGGAATTCCGGGATAAAAACTATCCTATGTCCTTCCCAGGGTCCTAAACTATTCCCATACCAAATTTCATCTAAATCGTTTCAGCGGTCTAAGTGTTCTTATGTGTGTGGGAAAGGCGGGGACATTATTGATTCCCTATACGAAATTCCAACACACCTTTTACATCCTTAAGGGTGATTTCTGGGATAAAAACCATCCTATGGCTTTTCCAGTTTCTAAAACTATCTCCATACCAAATTTCATCTAAATCGTTTCAGCGGTCTGAGTGTTCTTATGTGTGTGGGAAGGGCGGAGACATTATTGATTCCCTATACGAAATTCCAACACCCTTTTTACATCTTTTACGGATGATTTCCGTGATAAAAACTATCCTATGTCTTTCCCATGGTCCTAAACTATTCCCGTACCAAATTTCATCTAAATCGGTTCAGCGGTTTAGGCGTGAAAAGGTAACACACAGACAGAGTTACTTTCGCATTTATAATATTAAAGTATGGATATGCGAATCACATATTGAACAGTATAGTAGGATGACATATATGATGAGTATGGATGACACCCATTCACAGACCGGGCTTGGCAAGCTTTGCTTAACCTTGAAAATGGATCCGGGTGGATATTATAATTTAGCCACGAGCTCATATCTGAAGATCTCAATGAGTGCTATCCCAATATTCAATCTGCACTTAAACATAAGTACAACTTAAAGTTTCTAAGGTCGATAGATGTTTTAGGTAAAAAAATACATACTATTTTAAAGGTTTAAACAATAATATTAAAAAGTAAGACTATAAATTCGTTTTTCTATTTCTCAAATTACGACGCCGTGTTCAGTATGCCTTGTCCTAAGATATTTTTATATTTTTTATTTCTGTCACTTGGGTTCCTCAGAGACAGTAATGATTCCATTTGCATTCCGGACCTCATATACAATATAGTAACATAAAGACACCAACCGCCTTCTTAAATAAGAACACAGTGAGAAAATAAATAGGAAACGTGGTCAAAATTGGTCCATCGCAAATTCCAAACCACAGTGTGTTTAAATTCTTCTACAGAAATTGCTAACGTGACAAGTGTCCCGAATGTGTGGGGATTTTTGCGAATATTCCGTGTTAGCGAATCTTGTAGTGCCTGCTTATTTTTCAATGGGGACGATCTATCATAAATCAGGATTTATTGACTTGTCCGGAATGTTCAAATATAGTCGAATAAGTGGATATGGGTCTGGTTTTAATATGAGGAGGGAATTTGAGTTATTGGCTGTCAGTTGCAATAAATGTTGGACGATAATGTCTGTACAAAGTAAAGTTTTACCTACTAATTATTACGTCCAAGATAATTTGCCTACCAATTAGGCATTAGGCATTGGCCTGCGTACACAGACTACTCCCTAATTAGTGCACCATCTTTGAAAAATGAGATAAATCTCAGTATATTTATTATACCTAAAATGACAAAAACATTAGATTCATGGATATGTGGTAGAAAGTCAGTAAGACCAAAATAGCTGTACGGATCTATGTAGTTGAAATTTTGCACGTGGTTAGGTTAGATAGTCAGGAATAACATAAAAGCAGTTATGTATGGAATTTCCACGCTAACGAAGTTGAATGCAGTTACATAAGTACCTACTAGTCATAAAATTTCTTTATGTACCGTATTGGTACATAGAGGGACATGATGCAATAAAGCATTGTTCTCTTCCATAATCTCTGGATGAATACGACTACTTTCATGTAAGTAGTATGGTTTTAACATAGCATCGAGGAAGGTAATGACAATGAAATCCACTTAGTTACTGATTAACAAAAAGCTAATGTACCCTCCTACGAAGTCTTGAAACAAACCAAATAGAAAAGGGAACTACTAAACAAACACCACCCAAATATGTGCAGTCCAGTTACTGGTATAAAGTCCTACGTAAACATTAGTCGGAGGAGCGAGCGCCACACTAGTGCGGTTGGGTCGGACCAAATGTTTGTGATACCTACGGCTTTATTTGTTTCTAGCCCCGATGTCTGGTTGCTTCTTTTAACAAAGCTCCAGGGGTTTTTATTGGTGCGTAAGCTAACAATTGTTATGTATACTGACAAGCCTACCTACCACTACACTTACACAGTTGGCCAGCTTCAGTGCGCACGATGTGATCGGACTTTCAAAACCAAGTTTTGATGTGCGAGCCATATTTTGGCGCATAAAAAAATATAGTAAGGGTCGTCGACATCGGCCACGACGAGGACGACTATATAAAAATGCTGAGTTTGTCAAATATACCCAACTCTTTCTGTATGATCCAACTTCTTAAGCTGGTGATCTATATCCCATCCATACTTATCTAAGTATTTCAATAAACATTTAAATAAAATTGATTATATGTCTGTGATTCCATAATAACTGTGTACATGATACTAAAACACAAACAAAAATTTCTAAATTTTTGCCTCTCTATCGGTCCATCTGGTCTGACTGAAAATTGACGACCATTGAGGCAAAAAGAAAAAGCCATTTATCAATAAGTAACACTTACCTAGGTGAAGCTATTGCATGGTACGGGACATCTCTCCCTCGGCCTATCAGCTCGTTTGCGCCTTCGACGATGCCCCAGGGTGCTATACCGATGCTGACCACTCTGCCTGCTCGCTGAGACCGCTCCAGCTGTAACGCGTCTCCTACTTGACGGGTGACACCTGTGGAAGACTATAGGATTAATATTACGTAAAGCTAATAGACCACAAAACCTTGATTCATGAAAGGTTTTGTTTTTGAAGTGAAAACTTTAGCATCATTGTGATTTGAAAATTTATGAAACCAAAAAGCAACAGTAAAAAGAGACAGACACATAAATTGACGAATTTTGGAATTCTGTTGGGGCCAAGTGGTAGAGCTTTTGATGCCCTTTAAAATGAGCCCAAACTCGGCTATCTTGCGACCACGGGAGCGAAGTTAGGTCGCGGGGGGGTGAGGTAGCCCTGAGAGGAGGGCGGGGAGGAGGAGGGGGGTCTTGTGGGGAGTCGAAAAAGTAACAGTAAAAAGAGACAGACACAATTTTTTTTTGAAGGTTTCACTTCTACCACGTGTGAATTGCACACATGTTTTTTTCTAGTGGAAAATCATCAAATGACTCCTCTCGCTCTGGGTGGAAAGGAAGGGAGTATCAGATTTCATCTGACGGAAAACCCATTCTGCTCCTTCAGTTGCTCTTGAGTACTGAATTTGTTAGAAGTAGTTAGAAGAACCCCACCCCTGCCCTATCGGTTACCGTCAACGCTTCTGACTGCTTCTCAGAAGGAGGTGACTAGCGACCGCTTCCCATTCCTCCTCACCTGGCACAATGGTCTGGATTAGGGCCGGACGCGAGAGAGTCACCAACGGATGAATGTTGAGGGTTAGGTCGTCGGGATAAAGATAATTTCGTTATCTAATTTTGGCAAAGTTTTGTTCTGGCTTATTAGCCGTCTAGTTCATTAAACGTTCATTATGTTAGTTTTCTTGCTTTTATGTTGTTAGAGTAACTTATGTGTAATAAATAATTTAATTTTGAATGATGATAACATAATATTACCAGCGTATAACGTTCTGCTGGGTCTTAAAGGGATTGCGCCGCATACTGCCACGCGAGTCCAGTGCGGATTGGTGAATAAGTTAATTTCGGCGAAAATGAAAGGTTCAAGCTTGAATGCAATATGGAGTACCGACCTCGAGCAATGCAACATACAACCCAAACTTATACTTGACACGTTTTTCTAAGCATTCTGTAGCGCGCTTGACCGTCAATATCTCCAGTATTGACGCTCAAGCGCGCTGACTGCATTTGCGGTCACGAACAAGCTTGTTCAACTAGTTTTAAGTGGAATTAACACTAAATATTCATCTCAAAATATCGACAGCAAGTACTTTGTGATCATTATGATATTTTCCGTATTTATCGTAGCACTTATACAAAAGGTCACGTTGTCAGGAAGGAGAGTCTAAAATAATCTAGAAAATAATGGAATAAAAGCAATGCATTCGAAATGGGAAAACGGACGTTGTTTTCATACAATTGCATTGAAAAGTAGAAGCGTCGAGAAAGTTCTGGACCAATAATTATAAAGTAGTTTAGTTTCATCTGTTGACGCCAACATTGCCAACAAAATGCTTGTGTAGGTAGAATGTTAAATGATTAAAGAAAACTTTAAATAAAACATCATTATTATAAAATGGTAAACAATTAATCAGGACGTTTCTAGAGTTATCAATAATATCTACTAAGTATATTTTTTTTTATTGTAAAAAAAAAACAAAGAAGCCAGAACTACTAAACTAACACTAGTAGCATTGCCACATTGTATGGCAATGCTAATTCCTTGGGCAAAGATCGAGCCAGCCCTATGGTCACGCAAGGAATCGATCAGCGGGCGAGACAATTCCCTATAAAGACGACGCGCTAGGTTTAGCAGTGTTTTTAAAATTAAATATAATGACTTTAAATAATTATATCTACTTAATTTGCCCGTGTTTAAGAGTGTCATTAAGGAGCTTTTCTGTACTTCGAATACAATGTAAGGGGTTGAGTCAGCCCCTCAAGCATTTGTCTAATGGACTTATGTTTTACACATATGCTGCATAAAAATATAGGTTTTTTTGTTCTCTTTTTTGAGCCTTTTAATCTTATGATCACGCCAGGCTCATCGTAGCATAAGAGGAGATAGATACTACTGCTACATTCTTTTTAAATTATACACAAATTTATAGATTTTAATCGCATCATCGCTGTAGGGTTTCGATAAAATTGTGTGACAGGCACCTAGGTCTAAAATATTAATATTTTTATATATTAATATGTCTCTTTCTAACAAAGTACAGTAAAAGAAGGAACAATTTTCAATTAGACTTAATTATCATCTGCTTAGCCTTTTCCCTACTAAGTTGGGGTCAGCTTTCAGTCTAACCGCATGCAGCTGAGTCTTAGTGTTTTACATGTAGCGACTGCCTATCTGACCTCCACAACTCAGTAACTGGGTAACACGACACCCCTTGGCTAGACCAGTGTCAGATTTACCGGTTTCTAACTATCTGTAAATCATAAATAAATCATATATTCGTGTGACTTTTGGTAAATATACAGAATGTCAGATAAAAATGAAAGTGCTCAAGTCTACCCATTGGGCTTACACAGGTTAATAATGTTTCTAAATTATTAATAAAAAATCACAAATTGCTCAACTAATACAAAATCAGGAATTAAAACAATATCAAATTATCCAGATTAAAATATACAATAATTAAACAAAGTCAGGAATCAGAACAATGTCAAATTATCCAGATTAAAAATGTAAATATCAAAGTCAAAAAAAAAATTAAAATGTGGTCAAAGATACCAGTGTGAAATTACATATAATCCAGTCATTATATTATCAAATGTCACAATTAAATGTCAAAAAATTTAGAATAATAAATATATTTAATAAAGTAATAGGTATACAAAGTAAAAAAAAAAACGTAAAGATTGTCAAAGATGTTAGAATGACAGTCAACGGTTTACCGTGCTTTCCGAGGCACAAGGGTATCACACCACCAATTTCCAAACTCTACTACGGTAGTACTGAGAAATTCCTTACGGAAAGACCCAATAGTACTTTTTGCTCGCCCTGGGAATCGAGCCCGATACCTCGTGTTCAGCAGTCGCGCTTGAGACTACTCGACCAAGGAGGCAGTTTCAATCTGACTAGATGACGTATACAATAAAGAGTATGACCTATCTATCACCGCATCCGAAAAAAGCTGGCAATTCAGACCTTTAAGTATCAGCACAACGAAATTATCTAATAGACTTGCAATCGAATCATGAATTAGTTGTGAAAGAGAGACGGAGCTATACACGGTCAATAGCGCTATTCCATTCTACAGTGGAAACATAATTGCATTGTTATGTTATAATAGGGTCCCAGATAACTATGTATGACTATATAGTCATTGAGATATTATAGGTACCACAATCATCAACCTATTCCTGAAGTTAATTGTAAATATACTGATTACTCCCTAGTTTGTATGTCAAAGGTATATTATAGAATACAACGGTGTATTGTATAGCAATTACGGAAGTAGGTAGGTACACGTGACTGCGTCTATCAACAATAGAAATGTTAAGTTAGTTAGAGGATAATAACTCGACAATCTTGGATATGTACTTGTTTGATTTAAATATGTTTGCTTACTTAAGCCACATGCGAGCACGCGAGTAGTGATTATTACATGGGATGATGAGAGAGAGATGAGATTGATGCTGGCGCCGCCGTGACCGAAATCGGTCGTACTCGTATCACCATCATCTTTTTTGCATTCATGCTTGGAAGGCATAATATACCGATTGTACTGAGATTACGGATGATCTCACTGATTGTGGTGATTGCTTAGTTAAAATAATTAAACGGAGTAAATAAAATATTTAACAGGTTCATAAGATATCATTTCTCAATTTTATTTACACCCAAATATTTGGTTAACTATGGCTTTTATATCAACTCTTTTTTTCTATTTGCCTGACTGTCCGACATGGCTGTACGAAGTACATACATTCGCAGGCATGGCTACGGAACGTGCCATACAGCGAACACTGCATTGGTGCCTGTATGCTGACTGCGACATTTTTCCACAAAACCGTTACAATATACATTTTTCCACTCCACTGACAATATTCAAGTTTTAGGGTTCCGAATAGTTGTATACAATGGAAACATTCGAGAGTCCATCTAAAATTTATGAAAATTTAGCTTTACTCCACAATAAGGACAATGCTTACTCACTTATTATACCCTTTTTTAGTGTAGTGTAGATTCAAGCTGGCAATGACAATTTTGTTGTGAAATGAAATAAAAGGATTTCTTCCTCAGAGATTTTAATAGCAGAAGTCCTACTGCACAAAGAGCAAGACAAAGAGAGAAGGCATGGCTAAAATAGCTTGTAATAACTAACGACTTTGCCTGTGTGAACAAACAAACGTGTAATCTATAGACAATGTAGGTATTTAAGAATTGGTTCAAATTTTCAAGTTTATCTTTCATAAAATTTAAGCGAAATATAGTCAATAAACTCAATATATACAATAATGCTAAGGTGACATTTCACATATGTAGCTCATTTAAAGTTATATTCATTTTTAAAACAACTCAACCGATCCCACCGTCAAACCGATCTCATGGATTGTGGGACTTAGATCTATTGCGAAGCTATTTTTATACTCAAATAAACAAATGTTATTAATAAACAATGAGAGAACTTCACAACTCTCGGGGTTATCTAAGATAAAAACACTGAGGTTTAAGCCTAAGGCACATAACAGTCTATTAATATCCTTTATGCTAGAATTTGGACGGTTGACACACTCTAAGTTGACACACGAACTGCATTCCCATTACACGCCTTAGGTACCAAAGAGCAAGCCTATGTTCTCAGCTAATTTTATTAGGTACAGTGTACCTAACACTAATCAAATTTTACTGCTGCGCTTAGTTCCCAACTTGCCTGCACTAAGAGGTAATTAAAGTTTTGGGGAAGAATGCAACTAAGTTGGCGTCATTGTATACGTACATACACATCCTATGTATAACTTTTAGAATGGTAATGATACTGTTAGCCTGCATCATCCCACTGCTAGACAAATGGGGAGCCCCATGGTTTCCAGATGGTTCTGTTCAGGTCCAAAGAAAACCATTGGCCGTCAGTTTGGTCCAGCTCGTCCCGTTATCTTCTTCGAGGTCTACCGCGGCGCCTTCTAACTGTGTTAGGGCTCCAGAAGCGCCAGCCTAGGCCCACTTCAACTTAATGGCCTCTTTAGCAACGGCAGCAATTTCAATTTTTTAAGATAAGATAAGATAAGATAAGATAAGTCTTTATTTGCATTAAACATAGTATAAAGGTGTTACAAAATGGTTATAAAAAGTGCACATGTTTAGCTGTATAGATAATATCTATAAAATGCATGCAAAAAAAAAATGTCGAAGAAATACATAGAGAAACACATATTATGTTTTTGTTAATAACTATTAAAACCATATTCAAACTTATGTCTTAATACTAAAAAAAATCATTAACATCATCAAATTATGTCTTAATACTTAAAAAATCATTAATAAATCAAATATTGTCTTAATACTAAAAAAAAACATTAACATAATCCAAAATCATTAATATCATCAAATTATGTCCTAATACTAAAAAAATCATTAATATCATAAAAATTATGTCCATTCAACCATTTATATAATTTTGTTTTAAATAAAAACTCAGAATGATTTTTTACAATTTATAAAGTCCTGTAACTTCTGACTTCGATGATCGTTATCTGCTGAAGCCTTTTCCCACAGAGATTACCATTTCTCAACCGTTATAGACGCGTATTTTAAAAATTCACACATATGCACTCACAGCCTTTTTTAGTTCCATTATATTAATTCAGAATTAGTAAAAGCACTTCCAATCTCGTTAAAGTCACAATGAAATCGTCAAGGCGTATTAATGAACTTTTACATAGGAATATGAATGGTAAGTAGCATCGAAAAACCAGTATTATTATAACATCGAGTAGACGTTATGTTACCTAATTAGTTGTACAGATATTATATCACTAGCTGTGCCCCGCGGTTCCACCCGCGTATAATCCTACTACTATATATTATTAACGTGAAAAACTCTGAATATTGATGAATAGATGGTAAAATTGTAGTAATCCTATCTAATTTGCAATGGATAAAGAATCGCGAAGTAAAGATAGTTGTTAATCATTTTATATACCTACAATATTTTAGTCCTATTTTCTCGTGGTATTAGTATGTATTGGTTTCCTTGCGGATCTAGATAAAGCAACATATAATTGGCCACGTAAAAAAAATTGGCCAAGTGCGAGTCAGACTCGCCCATGATGGGTTCCGTAGTAGCTACGCCAAATAACTTTCTTTTTCATAGTGTTTGTATGAATAACAAAGTTCAAACGATACATATTTCGAAATAACAAAGACAAAGAACACTACCTCTCCGCCATCCCGTAACTTTATATACTTACTAGCTTCTGCCCGCGACTTCGTTCGCGTGGGAGGTTTTTCCCGCGTAAAATCCTGATCCCGTGGGAATTCTGGGATAAAAAGTAGCCTATGTGTTATTCCAGGATGTAATCTATATACTTGCCAAATTTCATTCAGATCGGTTCAGTAGTTTTCGCGTGAAAGAGTAACAAACATCCATCCATATTATATATATATATATGTATTTTATTAGTTAAGTATGTTTTAATTTACGTAATTAGTATTTATACATACTGTCCATCATCTCTTATGCAACTCTCCTGTCGCAGGTCTGCTGGAAGAAATTTTTTATGAAATACCTTTGTGCTCTTTTTTTTCTGTAATTATTTTTCTCTTATAAGTGTCGTAATATGATAGATAGATAGATATACTCTTTATTGTACACCATAACAGGATTAAATATGGACTTAAAAAACTACAAAGGGTGTTACAATGGGCGGTCTTATCGCTAAAAGCGATCTTTTACAGACAACCTTTGGATGGATTTGACACAGCAGGAGAAAATAAATACGCGGGTAGTCCATAATTAAATAAATCCATATGTGTACATAAATAAATAAATATATTTGCAGTTTCTGAAAATGTGCTATATCTCAAAAACTACTGACTGTATCTCATTCAAATCAATTTTACTTAAAAGTTTTCATTAAAATCTACGGCATATATTTTTTATTTTACACTTTATTATTTTAAAAGTTAGAGGGAACACATTTTATTACTTTGGAAGTGTATATCTTCGAAACGATTGACTTTGAGAAAAAAATATTTTAGGAATCATCGTCGTCACTGGCATTTTGAAAGATCTATCTATAACCGACACCCGCACGTACAGATTTGATGAAAAAATCCCCTTAATGATTGTTTTTATTATTTTTGTATAAAAATTTATATACCAAGTTTCAACTCTGTTGTCTTAATACACAGTTTCGGAGTAAATGACTTTGACAGACGGACAGACAGACATGACGAACCTATAAGGATTCCGTTTTTTGCCATTCGGCTATAGAACCCTAACAACATGTCTTTAAATCTATGCCGACGTGTTTGAATATCTGACCCTTTTTTCGGGTGGGCAAATCATCGAATGACTTCATGTGCCCTTATGTTTCGGGGCCTCGGTATCTCGCTAGAACATTCCCGCAACCCCGGAAATTGTATCCTTTTAAAATAATAGGTAAATCTGTAGGTACCATGGGGATTCGAGGTATTAGTGCCGTTTGTCTAGCCACCAGTGGCTAAACTATAGCAACTATGACATTGCTTCGAAGATAATATTTTAATAAAAGTAACGACTTAGCATATAAAATTTTAATTTTAGGTAACCCCCGACAACCATGAAACACCTGAACAGATCTTGATAAGTTGTAGCTAAGAACCATCTCGATCACGTCAGCTTTCTAACAAAAACACCGCATCGTAATCGGTCTTACGATGCCACAGACACAAAGATACACGGACATATCAAACTTATAACACTCCTCTTTTTGCATCAGGAGTTAAATAAGGAATTGAATCTCCTACACAAAATTAAGAAACGTAACAATATAGACTTCAATTACGTATTTTTATAACTGTATACATATCAATGGCACTAAAATAAAACAAAATGAATAAATTTACTATAAACATTAAACTAAACGATCCGTAACGACCTCCTTTTAGAAGTCGATTAAAAAAATAGGATAAACAAAATAACACCCTATCAAAATTACTTATTCAAGTAAACAGAAAGTAAAATAAAAAAATTCAAATGTATACATACAAAAACACACAACTGACGTAAAAAAAAGCTGAAACAATTTTCACTTACATAGGAAGTCTTTTAGCAAAGAAATCGAAATGAAACCAAGTTTAGGTACCTATACTATCAGTGCGTCATGTAACGCGGGTAACTGTGCTCAACGTGCCGTGCATCCGCGCGCCATTTCAGTAAATAACGTTGTTGAATAATTTTAATTTTACGTTTTCTCCTAAACTATAAGCGTCAATAGCCTAATGGATAAGGTGTCGGACTTGTGAGACTTGCGAGAGGTCACGAGTTCGAATCCCACCCATTACACTATTGCCGTGAACCCACTCCAGGCACAAGCATATTTAGCTTAGTTGGAGGGGTTAACAAGATTGCTAGTAATGTGAATTCTACCCACATCTTTAATTAAAAAAAAAAAAGTAAATACTGTAAAAGGCAAAGTCAAAATCTTCATAAAATTGTCTTGATGGTGAAACTATTTTCGAACGTAAGTATTAATATGGCCGCATAATAATAATACTAAAAAGTCATGCCTTATTTTTTTGATATTTTCTTTACATAATTTGCCTTATCGTGGATTATTATTAAAAGTTAGACATGTAATACCACGGACTTTTTTTTAGATCTACATAAACCCTACATTTTTGTAGTACATGATCTTTTGGTAAATCTCAGCATTTCGCCAGCGCACGCGATTATAGTAATTTACCGGCGTATTTTCTTCCGACTTACTTCACTAATACCCTTATTTTAGGAAAACCAAGAGCAGTAGCGTAATGCTAGATAGCCTATAGCCTTCCTCATGAAACTGCCTATCATAATCAGAAAGAATTGTCATCCACCCAGTACTTTCGAAGAATTAGCTCGTTCAAACAAACAAACAAACTTTTCCGCTTTATAATTATAATATAGATTACGGGCTATGTTTGGTAACCATGTAAAAGACAAAATATATAAACATTTGTCTATGATTCGGAAATATCTGTATTTTCTCGAATGTTCATTACTATTCACACGATACTAAAACATTTTTTTCATGTCATAACCTTTCATTTTCACCACATTTCATTTTCATGGCATGTGGTCGGTTGTGACATTTTCTCTTTTTTTTTGTAACCCATGTTCCCATGAGTTAAGCATATTATTCTTCACAATAAAAATATCTTTCGTATTGCAAACTTTAATAGTAACAAAATAATTGAATAATATTAACAGTTGTTCACGTACGCTCATCACACAACAAATGTACCATTATACCCACGGTCATTGCACACGAACATTCTTGCCTCCATAATTCGGTAACAGCCTGCAAATGTCCGCGCTTGGATGTAGTTGATAACCATATGTATATCGGTCTATTGGTGGATAGCCGATTCTGCTGGGGACCACACATAGACTACGTATGCAACAAACTTAGGTCTATTCTATACTTAGTAAACTTAGCATACAAAAATACAAATTACCCTATAAAACCCTTAGAATGTTATACATGGCCCTAGCCGACTCAGTTATTAATTGCGGACTAAGTAGCTATGGAAAAACTTACCATACATACTTAGCGGAAATTTACAGGTTACAGTTGAGAATGCTAAAAATTATAACGCCTAAACATGTTAAAAAGAAATGTCAAAATAATGAAAACGAACTCTTTAAATACTGTGGTGTGTTGAGTGTGTACAACAAGGTCCAATTTTCCATCCTCACTGAAGATAATAGGCCCGAGTTGCTAACGGAAAAAACAAGACCGAATTTCCTAAGAAACATACTGATTAACAATAAATATATCGTACCAAAACACAAAAATGTTTATGGGACTAGGGTTTCGGAGTATGTAGTACCTTACTATATTAACAAACTCCCAGAAGAATTGCAAACGCTATACCTATCAAATACGAAAAGTTGTAAGTACAGATACAAACGTTTTTACATAGAAAATAGTTAATTGTATTTAGTACTCCTAATTTTCCTTTTCACTCTATAGTAAATTAAGTAACTAATTACGACTCGCCAGCACACAGATAAGCCCTAAGAGGCTTTCGTGTATGGCAAAACATTTTTTTAAATTTATTGTGTAATGTGTATTGGATAAAATGAATAAATAAAATAAATAAGTCTCCCCTATAGCTTAAAGTTAGGCTGATATAGTTGGATAGTAAGCTCTATATAATAATAATATTACAGCATATTACTTTCTCACTCCTGGGACACAGGACTCTTGCATATGGAAGCCCTATGCTTATGATTTATCATAGAACAGATTTAAATTCAATAATTTATTTCTATGAATTAATAATGAGAAACTCGCGGTTAAATAATAAAAACCGCCTGGGTCGATCTTCAAAATGAAGCAATGTTTGCAGAAGCCAGTCTGTGGAGGGGTGCCCTTCTTAACATATTCTTAAATAATAACTTAACGAGGATTCCTCCTTACCTAGGTAAGAACGTTAAACAGCTGGTCCCGACTCTCAGTATTTATATGTATCATCTATGGTCCCGACTGTCATTTGTACATCTTTGACAGTTGTTTCGGGTAGTAAGAAGCCAGTAAATCTGACACTGGCTGTGTTACACAGCTACTGGTCTGTGGAGTTCAGAAAGACAGTCGCTCCATGTAAAACACTAAGGCCCGCCGCTGATTGCAAATTTTTGTCACTGTGACTTATTGTTACTGTCATCTGCTGTCACCCACGATGCGCTCACTGAATCTGTTGTTGATATTATAAACTAAACTGTAAACTCTCGTCGACTTGATAGCCTCCTCCTTTTTTTTCGTCGGTTGAAAAACAAAACACAGCCACACTATAAATAGCATACGTCTACTCCGAACGCGCGGCGCCGGCTGAGTGACAAAAGTCACCAGTGAGCAGACTCCCATAGTAATGTACAGGGCGAGTGACAGTCACGTCACTCCGGTGTTGCTTGCCGCTGCAACTATTTGTCACCGTATTATCACGTCACCATAATGAGCGCACTAAGTATAGTTTTCATTGCACTTGACTAAGTGACAAAAAGTCACGTCGACAAAAAATTGCAATCAGCAGCGGGCCTAAAACTTAGCTGAAGACTGGAAGACGATCCTAACATAGTTTATTTATTTATCTTACTTAAAAAAAAAAATATTAAGGCAAAAGTATGCACTGAACCCCACATTAGGATATCCTGTGTTGTGAGGACTAGCCTCCTGCGTTACATGTTGCTCTAATTTTTAAAAAGCTAATCAGATGATGAAGTACAAATACAAATACATAGGTTGGTATCCCGTGTCGGGAGATAAGGGGGCGAGTTTGGTGTCCCGTTTCTTATTTTTAACATTATATATTTCCTGAATTAATTTTCCATCTCTCTTTGCCTACCCTTTCGAAATAAAGCTGTAATGTTTTGTAAGATAACTTACCTGTATTTGTGCCTCCCGTAAATATCCACGCTCCAGTGGTCTTCGCGGCTTTAAGCAGGCCTTTTCTGAGCACTTTCTTGAGTTTCGGCTGCAGGTCGAAGTTAGCCTTGCCACCCTGGATGGTGATGAGTAGCTTCGGTCGGTCGAGGGCCCATTCTCTGGTCAGTAGTTGGACTATTAGCTCGGGACGGGTGTCATGGGAGAGGCGGACATACTGTAAAGAGAATAAGAAGTTATTCGGCATTCGGTGAAATTAGCGGAAATTCGCACTGTTTTTACCTCCAAAGAAATGTGTGCATTACATTGTGGAGAACGGTTCAATATGCTCTGTTATTTAGATTGGTGTTTTGACTTTGACTGTGTTAATGTCGTTAAATTAAGATTGACTATCTAACTCCATTGTGTAAATGGAATTTTGTTTTCTATCATTGGACGTAATCCATTTTCAAATGCAATGGTAAAAATTCACCATTTAGGCTTGGATGGTTATATTGTTTGTTTTACCCTAATAATTGCTGGACAGATTATTGCTCCAATTCGTCCCAGCTAAAAACGCTAAGTAGTGGCGGGCATTTAGGGAAACTGTCTCTTTATATGTAAATTTTGACATAAAAACTGTGGCTTCTCAGCCTCATTCAAATAAATATGCTTGAATTTGACTGCTTGACTTTTTTCGGAGGTGATTCATCAAATTAGTCATTCCGCTCTAGATAGAGCGGAAAGGAGTGTCAGACTTTGACTAACTAAAACCCATCCTGTTCCTTCAGTTACACTTGCATTACAGCGCTGCGGAATCTGTTCGAAAATTCCTGGAACCTCAGTATTGCTGCTCACCTGGGCTTTTGTTGGATGCGGTCCACCTTGGAACTCGACAGTTCCGTAGGCATCGGTTGGAGCTGACTGCGTATGCCGTGCTGGTACCCACGCTTCCCCAGGGTTGGCAGACTGGGTGCTCGAACCGTGAGCTGTCTTGCTAAGTCCGCACCAGCATCTGGAAGGAAGGAAACATCATTAAGTCGTGCATTTACTATAAGCGAATCACATTTTTGTCTACAAAATTGGTTAAGTGAGGAAGTAGGTAGTATTGGGTTGCAAAGATGATCAAAACTCAACAATATATTATTTCACACTGTTTCACGATGTTTTCTTGGGTTACAGTACATGTATTCATACCTTAAAAAATCATAGTGTTCATCTCCAACACGTCTGGCCAATCAAAACTTTTTTCTGCCATAAATCGATTCTTCCTTCTGACACGGTTAAAAAGAATAAATATAAAACAAGTGATAATTTGGCTGTGACTTTTTGACAAGAAACATTTATAGCATTTTTTATGTGAAGTTTTTATTTAAAAATACAAAATTACCAGTTTTTTCTGGAAGCTATTGGCAATGGAAGAAGAAACTACGAAAGAAGACATACAGCCTTCCACAAGTAAGAAGGAAAGTCAGAGGAATTCTAGAAATGACTTATATGACGAGAGGGGACACGACGAGCGCGCATCAAATAGTGAAACATCGGTATCCGCCACGTACTCTGCGAGAAGCCAGATTGACATCGTGGACGCCCGGCCAGAACCACCAAAACCAACTCTTGACAAAAAAGAAGCCAAGGCACCCGAGAGGAAAAAGAGAGCTAAAAGAAGTGGCAGAGTCGAAAAGAGAGGAAAATCTTATACTCGACGCCAAGTAAGACGAGCCCCCATGCGGAGGAAGCCTGCAGTACGTCATGCCAAAGCAGAGGACAGAAGAATGCGCGACCATTCAGTTTCTACAATATTCACCAGACTTTCGTCACAGAGCGATTCTAGATCTCCTGGCTGCGTGCATTGTGGACACCGTTGCTGTCGCAGAAGGTAGATAAAATTGTGTTATGAAATGTGAAGTTTGGATTGATTTGAAAATAAACCTTTTTGTTTGTATTTTTTGTTTGATTTGATATTCCTGAGTTAGAACGAAGCGGTTTGTCGTCAGATACGAATACAAATACGGCCGATTTGTATATCGGAGGAGGAGATTCACGGGCAGAAGATACAGAAAGCGCAAAAGAATGCTCAAAAAGAAGATTATCGGTGATAAAAAGTTGAAAAAGACACCTAAGGTCTTCACACGTCCGCTCACAGGTTAAGATTTTTCAAAAGATTTTTTTACAACTGGAACGATTTTGTAGCACGCCTACTACTCGGAAAGGCCGTCCGGATTACCTATCCAAATCTTCCCGACTGTCAAAACAGTGTTTGAGCCAGTATGAGTGAGTGCCTATTTGCATCAGTTTTGATGACTCTTTGTTCTCAGTGTTTACTCGCTGGCGCCAATGGGTATCGCTTTGTGCAAATAGAAGCTCAAACAAACAACATGTTGTAGTATTAATCTCGTGTTATGGCTGAGAAACGCCGTAATGAGCGTCTTTGTGGCGCTTTGTGCATCAGACCGATTGATGGGGTGTTGAACTGTGCGAGAGGGACAGATAACATAAGCAACTGTAGGTTAGCGTAGTTTTTGATTAGGTGATAGGTGTCTTAGTATCCAGCAAAGGTCTATATAAACATTTACAAAACTTTGGTGAGAGATATAACCTCATTCCGAATATGCGCGGTAGAAAAAGTTTAGACCAGACAAATAAACCTCATATCGGTAATATTTTCAGCTTTTTCAAAGCTGATTCAGGCCGGCTCACGAAGTCATATGTTTTCACCTTTGTTTATAAACACAAACTCAACTCCTGAAGCAGAGGAGACCCTTCCACCACAAACGTGCTGTGACGTAAGTCTTGCCTACTTTATTGTATTCCAACTTATTTTTTTTTGTACATTTTAACTGTTGACGATCCAATGAGTACTATGGCAATGACAGGGGAAGCCTCATAACTCTTGGCTCGACTCAACGTAATTACCTTCTAGTTTTATACTTAACCGTCACCTAGTCCGACCGTCACCACTTTTCTAGTAATTTTATTATTACATCATACAGTCTAGTCATCGTTATTTCCCGTACGAGACATTAACGGATTTTCCTACCTAGTAGTAGTCGCAATTTTTTAATCTATTGTACATACATAAATTGTAATCAATAAAACCCCAAAATCTTAAAATGTAAAATGAATCTAGGCAAGCGTGTTTCAACGGCAACCACATTATAGCTTTACCTCAGGTGAGATTGTGGTCAAATGCGAGCCTATACATAGCACAATAGGGGAACTAATTTTTTGAGCTGTTATTTAAATATTCGAGATGTTATTATGATCAGTTGAAAAACATATTGAGCAGTTATTTAATTTAATGGCGGTTGATTAATTATTGCGACAGTAAAACATGGACAGTAATAAAAAAGCAATTAGTCGGTTATTTTATCATACAATGTCAATTCTAAAAATAATTGAGCAGTCCAATAACTGAATGAGCGGTAAAAATGATGGCCTCATATATACCTGCGTCAAATCCCCTCTATGGTTGATGAATCATGTGGCTTAGGTTAGGTTAGAACCATGACCATTAGCGCTAGTGTTGCCCAAACGAGAGTCTCGGTAGTTGAGATCTCAGAACAATGTAACAGACTCTGTTACATTGTTCTGAGATCTCAACTACCGTTTAATAAATAGCAATAGGATAATCGCTAATTGCAAGACTCTTGCGAGACTCTCGTTTGGGCAACTGTTACATTGTTCTGAGATCTCAACTACCGTTTAATAAATAGCAATAGGATAATCGCTAATTGCAAGACTCTTGCGAGACTCTCGTTTGGGCAACACTAATTAGCGCGCGAAGGCGAGCGAGCGAAGCGAGCGTGCCGCAGCACCGGCCGCCGAGCACCGGATCCCTTCTATTGTTGGTGAATCATTTGGGTTAGATGAGGTTAGAATGAGATTTCTTACCGACAAATTCCGATTTATTACTGCCCACACGTCACCGCTCGTTCAATCATTTTTACCGCCCATTTAATTATTTTCCTGCTCAATTTATATTTACTGATCCATTTCATTATTTTTACTACTCATTTTTGTTTAAAATAGGATGCTCGCAAAATAGTTGCCAGCAACACAGTCCAAGTTATCAGGCACTAACAAGGCTGGTAGCAACGTAAAATGAAGTAATACTGTTTTAAAACTGCCTTAATTTCAGGTAACACCGGAGATGATCTTCGAGACTCTGCGTGTCTTGAACCTTTGGAAACAAGAGGTCCCGTCAGTTCTCATCTTGGAATATATTAGGGTTTGTTGAATTTATTTCTTACTGGCTATTGCGTGTGACTTCTCAGCTCTTAGTGGATACGGGTACATATTGCGAGATTACAAACGCTTGGTGACAAGTCGCTAGTCGGCAATGTGAGTAGAATTCATTGCCTGAAAGACGGCTGTCGTGTGCACCATCATTGCGCCACTTCTTATTGTGCAACATTCTATAAATAAGAAGAACAAAAGGTGCAGCGGTGGCTCATTGTATACGAGCCGGACTTGCAAGTTGCAGGTCACAGTTTCGGAGCCCGTCAGACACACAGATCTATATCTCCTTGAATTGTTGTTGTTATATATGTCTTAGTTTCTTTTTTAATATTTATATGTTTATGTTCTGAGATTGTAGTTTATTGATTTTGTATAGTATATAGTTCAATAGTACACCGTGGACTACCGCATATTTATTTTTTCCTTCTGTGTCAAATCCATCCAAAGGTTGTTTAATATAAAAGATCGCTTTTAGCGATAAGACCGTCCATAGTATCATTCTTTTTTATTAGGGTTCCGTAGCCGAATGGCAAAAACAAGACCCTTATACTTTCGTCATGTTTGTCTGTCCGTCCATCCGTATGTCACAGCCATTTTATTCCCAAACTTTTAGCACTACACATGTGAAACTTAGTAGGTAGATTTATTCTGTGTACCGCTTTCCGATTTTAAGACAAAAATAAAAATAAAATTAAATACATGGAACTGAAACTAAAAATATTTTTGTCATCAAATCTATACGTGTGTGCTTTTAAAATAACATTGAGGCCACTAAAACCACTTTTTCTTAAAGTCAATCGTTTAAAACATATATGCTTCCAAAGTGGTAAAATGTGTCCCCCTCTAACTTCTATAATAATGAAGTGGAAAATCTAAAAAAAAATATGCTGTAGATATTAATAAAAACTTTCAACGAAAATTGGTTTGAACGAGATCGGGTCAGCAGTTTTTGAGATATAGCACATTTTCGTAAACCGCAAATAAAATTTCGGGTTTCATACAAACACTATGAAAAACAAAGTTATTTTGCGTAGTTACTACGGCACCCTTCATGAGCGAGTCTGACTCGCACGTGGCCAATTTCTTAGTTGTTAATTCCTTATTTGTTTTCTGTTATGGTGTACATTACAATAAGGTATAGGTATTTATCAATCTGTCTATCAATCTCTGGTACCTACAAGTGGCACTTCTTGAACTTTTTGTATTTTATATTAGAAAAAAGAAAGAAAGGAAAAGTTTTTATAGCCAAAAGACAAACGACATGCTAACAATATTAAAAACTTATTTAGTTCCTTAAGACTAGAGTTAGTAATTGGTACTTGTAATTATGTTAGTAGGTAAGGACAAAGACTTAGATATTGACAATTTACGAAGAAAAAGGAAACAACAAAATACAAGGCAAGTGCACGTCGTGGTCGTGGCAACAAGGCTCCAACTCAGCATAATGCTATGCCATGGGCAGGCCAACAGCACGGCGCTGGTTTTCAGTGGTTGCCTTATAAATATGACGTACGGAAATCAAGTCTGGCAAACAATATTACTTAAATAATTGATACAAAAATATAAAATACAGTAAAATAAATAAATACCGTAATATAAAATAAATAGTGAAACACAAGTCCCATCACGGTCATGTGACGCGTGATATATGTACTTCGTGTTTCGTATAATATGTGTGTGTGTGTCTTTATATAATGTGAGGTGTAGACAGGAGCGTAACTACTGTATCTAAGTAGCCTCATGTCACTGCGTAGAATGGCATGCCCGCCTCGAACCGCGTGTGTATTTTTGTGTATGTTATAAACTTGATGTGAGTATATTGCTTACATATTATTGTATTATTTATAAAATTGTTGTTCATCAAGCTTTTGATTTTCTAAAAGATACTTTTTAGGGTTCCGTAGTCAACAAGGAACCCTTATAGTTTCGCCATGTCCGTCTGTCTGTCCGTCTGTCCGCGGTTTAGCTCAAAAACTATTGGTACTAGAAAGTTTTACTTTGGCATGAGTATACACGTTAATGACGCCGAAAAAGTGGTAAAATAAAATTTTGAAAAAAACAATTATTTAGGGTACCTCCCATACATGTAAAGTGGGATGATAATTTTTTTTTTTCATTCTTCCCATAGTGTGGGATATCGTTGGATAGGTCTTTCAAAAATATTAGGGGTTTGGTAGGACCGTTTTTTTGAATAAGTAAACCGTTCGTGACTTATCAAGCTTTAAAGTACCAATTTTCGTTAGAGTCAAGTGTCCCCCCCCCTCTATCAACTAAACGGTTGTAGTTAGAAATTCAAATGTCACGGCAGTAGTACCTATATATAACGAAATTTAAAGGAAAACTATCACACATAAGTGGGCTTTACAAGTTTACGAGTAATACTCGACCAATTGTATTTGAGTCGAAAATTTCGAACAACTCTATAGAAATGTCGATAGATGGCGCTAAGCGCCAGTTGTATCGTGCTAGCGTCTTGTGACGATTGAGTAGTGTAGCTCTGTGTCCGTATTTAAATTCAAAACACCGGCTATGACAAGTTTTATACAAATCTCTAAAAAAAATTAAAACTTTTCGTGCAAAATTGTCGGATCAGGTGAGGATTTGTATAGGAAGTCAAATTAGTTAGGTAGTCATGTTTGGCTTTTAGTTAGAGCATTGTACGAAACGATCAGTCAGCGAATACGACACGCACTTGGCTGTTATAAAAACTACGGAACCCTACACTGCGCGTGGCCCGACACGCACTTGTCCGGTTTTTTTAAATGTAATTTAAACATATGTTTTGTTTATTTATTATTTTATGTTTTGTATATCATCACCACTGCTCTCCAATTGATGAAGAAAAACATCGTGAGGACTAAAACTGTCTTGGAACAAAATTTAGAGGGCATATGACATCCACCAACCCACTCTGTAACTCAACCCTGTCATAGAGAGGCCTGTGTCCCAGCATTGGGAACGTAATAGGCCGAATAATAAAACTAGTTTACATGGTTTTTGTCCTTAAAAAGAAAAGTGTTTTTCTTACCATTTGAGCTGCACCGAGTTTAAAAAAAAACCAACACGTCACGTTTCCAAAATCTAGTCCATTTCCATTTTTGTCCTGGTGAGAGACCGAAATTTTGACATAACAAAAATATGCTTCTTTTTACCCGACTACGGCAAAGCCAAAGGAGGGTTATGATTTTGACAGGCTATGTATGTATGTATGTATGTATGTATGTATGTATGTATGTATGTATGTATGTATGTATGTATGTGTGTATGTTCATCTGTTCCCTCATAGCTCCAAAGCTGCTTATCGGAACTCGACAAATGAGGTATCGTTAGAACCGTCTTGACCGTCCGCTGAACATAGGCTACGTGACGTGTCACAAAACCCAATGTGGCGCCCTCTAGGGCACAAAAAATATTGTGTTATAAAATAAAAATAAGATAAACACATCGTGTTTGATATTATTTGAAAGGGTGTCACATGCACATTTCCAAAACATTGCTTAAATTTAAAGTGGCGCCCTCTAGTGGACAAAAAATCATGTGTAAAAAATAAAAATAACATAGATACACCGTGTTTGGTATCATTTGAAAGGGCTTCACTTGTACTTATCAAAAATATTGCTTAAATTTAACGTGGCGCCCTCTAGCCGTCAAAAAGTCATGTGTAAAAAATAAAGTAAATAGTATAGAAGCACAGTGATTTAACACCAAAATAGTTTAAATAATAAAAAGTAAAAAAACTAAAACCCGACTACGACAAAAAAATCGATTCTAAAAAGGATGAAACAAGATTTTCAGGATGCTGAAATAAACAAGGTTACTAGAAAAACAAGAACAGAACAAAAATTAAAGCCGTAGTCACACGTTATATAGGATATCAACCGTAACAAAACAATTAATTTTTACGTATGATTGGGCTTTATGCCCAATCATACGTAAAAATGACGTGTAAAAATAAAACTTCAGTTTTCCTATTTTTTTCTGTTAATAAAATTGAAGTTTTAATTAATAAATAAAATACATTTTAAGTTAAAAATACTCTTTATTAATACAATTATGGCACTTTAATCAAATCTTAGAAAAAAATCAACAAAAAAATCAAGCCTCTAACACTTTTTCTTAAAATTATGTAATTGTAAAAAAAATCAACTAGTTTTAAATGTTTTCATAAAATTAAATCAACTTGTAATAATACTTTATAAGTCTCTTAGAAAAATACAGTCTTTATATACAGTCTTGACAAACAGCAATATTGTGTTCTCCACATATAGCCTTTTTGCATTTGCAACACTGCGCTTTGGTCAACCGCCTTCTTTTATATGAACAAAATCCACAATAGCGTCGTTTCTTTGGTTCTGGCTCATAACTTATATTTTCCGGAGATGGCGGTACCACATTTTTTAAAACATTTGTTATATTGTCGCGTAGAGTCCTCTTCAAAGTAGGTGCTTGCAGTCGTTCTTGCATCCAAGGTGTCGTCAGATCTGCTTAATTGTTGCTTAATTTTTTCATGAAATCTTTGCGGCTCATTGGTTTTTCTTGTTTATTTATCTTATTGTGACAGTATATTATATAGGAGTACACAAACGCCATATTCAACATCCCGTAAAAGACCGCCATCGGCCACCTATTAGTCTTCCTGTTAGCAGACATAGACTTACACATCTGATCAAAGGAATCAACGCCGCCTTTTGTTTGATTATAAAACGAAGTCGACCATCGCGTCCTCGTTATCACTCCAGACATCATCTTCAACTACATGATCTTCTTCCTCGGAGTCAGAATCCAGCGAATAATCCTCATCATTTTCTAAAATTGTAGCTATTTCGTCCTGGTTTAGCCGTTGACGGGACTCCATTTTGTATTCAACCTGAAAATATTAATATTATATGAAAAATGTAACGAAACAATGCGATTAACTCAAATAAATCACAAAAATAAAAAATTAGAAACAATTTCAAAAGTTACACAAAGCCTAATTATACGTCAAAATGACGTGCCTCTATTACAACAAAATGGTGGCACTTACCGAGATGACGCAACCGTGTCCTGCGAGGTCTCAATGGCTACTGAAGTATTTATATGTATCATCTATGGCTACTGAGTTGGTTCAGAAGTTAGCGGCGATCCGACGGTAAACGTGAAAGAGGCAGAGATATTTCGCCGGGGTATACGTCAAATTTACGTAGATTGGGTTTCTAGGGTTAAAATAAAATGTGTTGATAACTTGACTCTTTGACGTAATAAAAATAAAACAAATATATTTATGTTTGCGTGCGTTATTGTCACTAAATAAAACGATTTGAAATTCACTGGAAGGACATGAAATTTATTATATTTTGTAAACTAGTGTAATTATTATAATAGGAAACCACAAATAGAACACGTGTTGCTGAAGGTACCAACTACGTTCCTGTTTACAAGTAACTGTCTACGTGTACATTGCATTTACACGAAGGAGTTTTAAGTTGACCTGGAATGTGGATTAATATAACAACTTAATCTTATATAGTGGCCACAACTGATAATTAAAACGCAAAAATACCTTTTATTATAATTTTTAGAAACTAATTAAATCAAATTTAGTAAACAATACTTAAAGTAATAATAAAAGTAATACTTAAAATATATTAGAGACATATCCAAGTAAAGCAAAGTTCAATTTTGAAGCTACAGTTCCAATCACACGCTAATTGTCTCCGGACCGTCCTAACAGAACTAACAAATGAAACGGAACACTAGAAACAAAAGCAACCTCTCAAAGAAAACTGCACTTTGTACTAAAGAAAAGAGAGTTGAAAGTAAATTGGGCCTGTTTGGAGTATCAATTAGGTTTGAGAGTCTTTCGTAGTTTCGTGCAATGCAAGATCTGTATAAGTCCTTGCGAAGTAAAATGCAGCTCTTTGCTGAGATTGGCTGAGATCAGGCGATCAAGCCCTATCGTCTTTCAAACGCATGGCAAAATATTTTTGTCTCTCTCTCTCCTTGAATTGTTGTTGTTAATATGTCTTAGTTTCTTTATGTTTAATATTTATATATGTATGTTTTGAGATTATAGTTTATTGATTTTGTATTGTATATAGGTAAATAATACACCGTGAACTATCCGCATATTTATTTTTAGGTTTCTGTACCCAAAGGGTAAAACAGATACTAAAAACAGAATAAAATAAATATTTGAGGGGGCTCCCATACAACAAACGTGATTTTATTGCTCAGTATTGATAACGGCAACAGGTAGACGCTTGAAATATTCACAAAATATTTAGTTATATATTCACTTTAAAAATAGATAATAAAATTAAAATAAAACGAATATTTCAGGGGGGCTCCCAGACAACAGACATGATTTTTTTGCCGTTTTTATAGATAGTACGGAACCCTTTTATTCTTTCTGCGTCAAATTCATTCAAAGGTTGTCTGTAAATCGCTTCTTCAGATCGCTTTTAGCGATAAGACCGCTCATTATATCGCCCTGTTTTAGTTGTTAAGTCCTTATTTGTTTTCTGTCATGTTGTTCAATAAAGAGAGATAGAGAGTTTCTAGAAATGGTCTAGAGAGTAAACAAAGTCGTAAAGGGTGAGATATGTGTTGTTTCTCTTAGAATCTAGACGTCTGGGTAACAAATGTGCCTTGGAAGGGAAGACACACGTTTATTATTAGGAGATATTTATAGTTAGTCACTTTGTTATTCCTACAACAATAACATTATGTATACCCTATGTACAAGAAATAATTGCGAAAGTAAAATAAATTTAACAGAATATGAAGCAGCTTCAATAGCATGCTGAAAATGCTAGCTGATCAATACGATTTTCCGATGATGAATCATTTTATTGATGTCTTGGTACAGCAGGAAAAAACACGGTTGCTAATAATTGTGATAAATAACTTGCTGTATCCTAAAGTTGTGTATTTTACAACGGTCTGTGAATGGGTAACCTAACTATATTCCCGTCTTATCGTCTTTCAAAAACTTGGTAAAGGATCTTTATCTCTCTTCTTGAATTGCTGTTATTATGTATGTTTTTGTTTTTAATATTTATATGTATATACATATATGTTTTGAGAATGTTATTTATTGTTTTTATATAGATAAATAGTACACCGAGGACTACCCGCGTATTTATTTTCTTCTATGTGTCAAATCCATCCAAAGGTTGTCTGTAAAGGATTGCTTTTATAAGACCGCCCATTGTATCACTCTTTTTAGTTGTAAAGTCCTTATTGTTTTACTGTTATGGTGTACAATAAAGAATAATTATATCTATCTATCTTTTTTTTTTTCTCTTTTTTTATAGAGCTTTTGATAACAATGACCATGCCACCTTCGTAGGGTCTTTCTTTACATTTACCTACGCTTAATAGCTACATTAACAATTTTATAAAGATCTTTGGCGCTTTCTGATAGTGGAAACGCCAGACTACTAATGTCAATTCCCATATTACTGGGACACAAACATCTTTTTTGCAAATACTCGTTTCTTTCAGCTTCGTTCCGGACACATTCCGCCAAAATATGAGTGACATCTTCTACGTTATCACATTCTGAACAGTTGGGTGACTCAGTCTTCCTCATTACGAAAGCAAAGCTATTTAAAGGAATGCGTCCAGAACGAAGTCTAAACGCGGTTACAATTTCATGTCGGGACATCTCTGTGCCACCAAACCATGGACTGCGGGTAAGGCTGGGCTGAATGATCTTGTACCAAATCTCTTTAAACAGTAACCTCTCATCATGGTATTCTTTCCTAATTTCTTTTTAAATAAGGGTTGGCACTCCACGAAGATACCGTCTGTAATCGCCTCTTTCGCTAACCGATCAACTTGCTCATTTCCATACAAGCCAATATGGGATGGTATCCATTGTAAAGTAATTTTGTTCTTATTTTGGATCCTGGAAATGGATTCTAAAATTTTGTAGGCTATCGGTGTCCCTCGACAATTCGAGGTGCATCGAGCCAGGTGTTGCAGAGCACTTCTGGAATCGGTCAAAATTAAATAATTTCCTGTATCTATCTTAACATATCGATTTATCGATTATCGATTATTCGTGCCTCAGAAATAACTTAAAGCCATTGATCTCGGCTTGTACATATTTGGTATTCGTTACGGGTAGTCAAAAATCACAAAATGTGACACTAGTCTTTCCAAGGCGTATCATGTTATCCAACTACAAGGTTGTGAAGGCCAGATTATAGGCAATCGCTCCATGTGATTAGTCCATTAGATACAGCATCGAGTTTTGGGGCCACAGCTACAAGTACAACATACAAATGGCATTTGTAATTCAAAAAAGAGCCCTGAGAACGATGCTCCGCATGAAACAGACCGAATCATGTAAAGACCATTTCATCAGATTGAAAATCTTGACAGTGCCATGCCTATATATTTCAGTGTTGCTAACCAGTTTTGTTAAGAATTTGAACAAAAATGAGACTGAGGAGCAGAGACAGACTAGAGCTAATACACGCAGGAAAGATTTGTCCTAGTTGTCAATCATGGGTCGTGGGACTTATCTCATTACCGTGACCCCGGTTCGTAAAGGGCTATTGAAGGAATACCGTGGATTTTAGTCAGTACAAGTCTGACAGTCCCTCCCGCCCTGCCCGGGGTGGGAGGGCTCATCAGATGATTTTACCAGGTTAAAAAAAAAAAGTTGTCAATCATAGCCCAAGGTATCAATCTGTATTTTTATTCAACAAGTTTCCGATAGAATTTAAAAGTATTTATAGTGATAATTTATTTAAATACTAATTGAGAACCCATTTATTGAGGAAAGGTTATTATAGTATAAATGAATTTATAGATGATCAATAATATTTATAAACAAATTTTATTAAATTGACATTTATTATTTCTGTAGGTACTTGAATTTTTAATTGACTGTTATTCATTTTATTTATTGACTTTTCTAAATGTATTTTAATTTAATTAAATTGCAATGTTTTTTTTATTATTAATATTTTCAACACAATGTACATATATTGTTTTGACATAAATTACTTATGACTTATGTGAAACATTAGTTTTCAGCTGCACCCGGTAAAACTTAAAGACGAACTCAACATAGTTGCGGAAAAGTCTCAGCAGACGATATTATAAGAGAAAAAATCTACAGATAAATTACTAGTAGACTTTTCAAGCATGCCGTTGATGACATTACATCTGTGATCTGAATAAAATTGATACCACCAACTGCATCAGAAATTCTTAGGATGTGTCATACATATTTAAACAAATATCTCACCGAAATCGACTCAAGTAAATATTCAGTAGACACAGTAATCTACTTAATATCGGCTCAGAAATATTCATCTTACAAACGAGACAGCAAGCCGATTACGAATTAAACCAACACCGATCATTTGTTATTGAATACAAACATTTCTACAATAAACTTTGAACTGTTTATTTGAGGAATACTTCAGAAATACGAATTAATAATCTTTGTAATCCAGAGAAGTTTTGGCGCTTGTTAATTAGGAGCGATTGGATTGAACTTAATTAGATCTCCAGATGGAACCGCCCTTTGGAGTTACTACTCCAAAATACTCTCGAGAATAAGATTAGTGTGTGATGATTAGAGTTTATTTACTTTAAGAATAATGATAGCAGTTTTTTCACACTAGTATTTTTTCCTGTGTCGTAGGTGCATTTACAAATGTTTAAATTCACTTCTACAATTACTCAGACCCTATCTAAAACCTATAGGTACAAATATTTGTTACGGTGCACGGTGTGAGAAGCTAACCTGCGACAAGCAATGCAGTAGCCAGTCGTTCAACCACTGCGCCAAACGTTTCATTAAATTTGATGAGGAGGTAGATCTTTGAAAAATATTTTCATGTAAAATGTTGTCAAGACGAGAGCCATATGGCTCGCACTGTAAAAAAGCACAGATCATATAAACACAGAGATATGCTTTGTAAAGAAATATTTCATGTTCAGGTGTCTCCACATTACTCCCACTCAATTCACTAACACAAAAGCAAAACCTATAAGAACGACACACGAGCTCACATTTCTCTCCCGCAAACAAAGAAACTTACAGCAACACTAAAAAATCACTAATAGAACACATGCAAACAGGGGGCGGCTCTTCTACCTGTAGCTACGGACTCGAGAATAAACACACATATGCAAGTAACGCGAATAGCGATGTTAAGTTGTACGTGATTGTAATCGTAGAAAAATATTGATAAAATTACTTTCCCTCCTATAAATCGTTTAATGTCTGATCTATTTCCAAAAGATTTTATTGACTGTAAAAATAAAACAATACAGGAGTTTCCGTCGCACTTGCCACTCTAAACACACTTATTTAGAGTGGCAAGTGCGACGTGCACTTCACTAAGTGTGATCATAATTGGAATATTAACTAACTAAAGTTAGTAAAATTTTGTCATAGTAAACAATGCAATTATGATCTAGAGGCTATAAAATACAATACTACAATATATCTATATCTGTGTATAACTTCAGTAATAGCACTAATCAGTGAAAGTTCAAAACTGTATATTTTAACGGATATCTGATAAATCACGGTTACGGACGATATTAGTCTCTAGAATTCTAATTATTTAATATTCAAATTATGATTAAAATACTTTTGCATGGATCACGTATGGGGAAACAGAAACTACTCTTAAAGTATGTGTCAGGACATGCTACAAAATCACAATTAATTACATTACCTAACCAGCCTTGGGATCTTTAATAACTTTATTAACAGCCAAAAAACATTACAATAGTCAATAGGCACATACGTTTCTGGATGCGGAAAATATAAAAAATGTGAGTATATTTAAAACAGACATACTACATACATATCAATAAATTTGAAGCGTCTGCGATTTATAAATATTTTTACACGATACAGAAGCACTAGCTGTTTTTAAATTTTTGTCTCTGACTATCCAGCAAAAACTTTGGAATGTCTGAACTGATTTTGACAGGACTTTCACTGGAAGTTAGGACGTATGCCACATTGGCTGCCCGTTTAAGTGACACCTGAATGAATGCCATAGGTGCTATCGTATTGTGGGATACGATAGCATCTAGGAGTAATTAAGATGCCACTATCCACTCAGGTGCCCAATGTGGAATACGTCAAATTAGGTAGGAGAGCAACATTTATATGTATGCTAGGTACTTATTATTCCAAAAATCCCGCAGGATTTATACAAAGAGGCTCGTGTGGATTGCTTCCACACAATCATTCGCAAGCGGTGTACATCCCTGTTTGTGTAGGGTGCGGCCGCAATAGTATCCTGAACGCCTTTGCAGAACGTTTAGACTGTCAGTACGTGAACCATTGCTGCATGGTTCACGTGCTGAGTAATGTTAAAATATTATTTTAAATTTTAATTATTAGATTAACTTTTTGTTTTAATTTAAATTGTATGATCCAAAGGTCATTTAAATAAATGAATGATAAATAACACTCCCACGCGTATGAAGTCACAGGTACAAATAGCTTCATAATTATATCCTTCATGAATATTATATACTGATCTCTTCAGAGCCCAATCATCTTTAATATTAAAACTGATCCACCTTAAGTATCTGTTGTGGATAACTGTTATTGGCTATTCATGTAATTATAGATAAGTACCTATTTAAGAATTGTATGCTGTTGTTGTCCCTAATAATAAATAAATAAATTATTATTATTATGTATGTATAAGGGCGTTGTCTCTGGAAGTCATGCGGCGAACGCGTTGTGTTCTCGCGATGGTATAAATTTCATTACATTTTGGTTCATTCCTCTAAGCCTTCTAATGTCTCGCTAGATACTTCACGGACGCAAATGAAACGGAATGTCTAATTAGTAGGTATTTATAGCACATTCATAAATTCATAAAACAGACTTATATAATGAGATAGGTCAGTTTGAGTAAGCCTGAAATTCTAAGATGTAAATGACTCATTGTTTTTTAATGTTAGTGGTGTCGTTCATGTATTACTGTAATGTTCCACAGGAAAGTAGGGAGGGGGGGTTGGCTTGACTTTTTTTATGACAGGGACCGGTGGAGTCTATATGGTAGGTCAGCAATAATTATTTGATAGCTAACTCAGGGTTGCGCGAATCATCTAATGAGATATCTTGAGATATAATGAGAGATCTTATCTATCTATCAGTTACCGCAGCCCCTGAACGTAAAGGCAGTTGAAGGAACAGGGTGAGTTTTTATTCAGTAGAAGTCTGACACTCCCAACCGCTCCACCCAGAGCCTAAGGAGGATGGAGTCATTTGTTGATTTTCACACAGAAAAAAAGGTCAGCAATATTTAATTGATAACAGCGGTGCCCGCGACTACGGGTGTGAGGGTTTTCCTGCGTATATTCTGATCCAATTCCATTTTTTTTTTACATTTTACCCATCCCCATATTGTGCTGAATAATTTAGTTTCTAATTCGAACAAATCATCAACTATCACTTTATGTTTTCAGAATATTTCAGTAATGTTTAAAAATATTAATTTCTTTATAAAATATTTAATCATATGTGCAAAGAAGTGCACAAAGAAAACTTTCCAAGCACCTACGTCCTACAGTGGTTATGTAAGCTTAGATTAGGTGAAGAGTTGTTTATGAATTAGATAGATAGATAGATATACTCTTTATTGTACACCATAACAGAATTAAATGAGGACTTAAAAACTACAAAGGGTGTTACAATGCGCGGTCTTATCGCTAAAAGCGATCTTTTACAGACAACCTTTGGATGGATTTGACACAGCAGGAGAAAATAAATTAATATTATATAGAAATTTAAATTAATATTATATTATAAGGAATTAATATAATGAATTAATTAAAATTCTGTCACATACACCACCTTTTAAAAAAGTTACTACAACTGCAAATGTTGCAGCATTATCGCATAGATTTTTTTCCATTGAAGTTGGCTACTAACCGTAGCCAACTCTTATTTTAAAGTACAAATAACCTTTGTACTTTAAAATACGAGCAATTTCAATACACCACCTTAGCTAAACAAGTCATACGTATCTAAAATGATACGTAGGTTTCGATTCTGTTACGATCGCTGTACGCATGATTGGAACTTTTAATATCGACATGTTAGTTCTACATGTACGTGAATGTGATCGGAGTATGCATTCCCATGATATCTGGCTGCAATATGCAGGCGTATTGTTAACCTGTAGCAGTTCTGCTGGAATTTAATATATGTAGATCAACTGTTCCACGTTATATTGTATTTTGCCAGGCGTTAGAAAGTGTGTGATAAATTAACTAACTGTCATCTAAACTATTGGAACACATTATTTGGAGGGCCAACTCATGTTTTTGCGCCGAAATGTCTTATAAATAGTTTACACCACAGAACAGATAAAAGAGGTTAGAAAGGAAATAGTTCCTGATTTGTATGAGAACGCGTGTCGCCGCTTGTCTCCCCACTCTTTAGCTCCACGACAAGCAAGAGGCCCGTTACGTATGTGAATTACGCACACAAATAAATTACACACACTTAAATCGAGAGCTTGCTACTGATTGTAACTCACTGTCGATAAACATGCGCCGTGCATCACGGCCAATCAGGGCAAGGGACAAAACGTCAATGGTTGAAGTGTGGCGCATGCAGTACATTGTAAGCGGACTTGGTCATTGCGTTGATTAAGCGAGTACACATCGGGCAATGTATACTTTTTGTAACTTGTTGCAATAATGTTGTTAATGTTCGGAATTTCATAGTGCTCAGAATACTTTTATGTTTTTTACAAATAAAATTGTAATTAAATGTTATTTTCGACTTACCGATGGAAATATATACCTCCTCGCTCTATACTTGCAGTCTGACTTTTTGTTTTACAGGTTATAATTGCACAACACGGCATTTTAAAGCAGAGCTCTGTGTTCTGAAGTAATCCGAAGCGCACTAAACGCGGTGAATGAATTAATTGATCGCGCTATGATTTTCGTATCATAAATGTGGCGCGCTCGCCATGCCCATTATATTATACCATTCCAACCTTATTCATCTATTCCGTGGTTTATACTGTGTAAATAGCTACAATATAATGTCATATTGTATGACCCAGCTTAATGATAATAATATTTTTATTTAGAACACGGCCATAGAATTACATGAGTCTTAGTAGCTATAACAAAGATAATTTAACAGTACCTACTAAATTTACGGGACACGATAAGGACTATTGCCTGCCAAGGTTGCGGGAATGTTTTATCGAGATATCGCGGCCCCGGAATGCAAGGGCAACAGAAGGAACAAGGAAGGTTTTAATTCAGTAGAAGTCTGAAACTTTCGTTCCACCAAGAACGAGAGGAGTCCTTTGATGATTTCCCCCTGGAAAAAGGTGAGTTTTTTGGAGCAGTAATGTATTTTAAAAAGCTACAAAGTATAAAGAAACAAATATAAAAAAAGTTAATATTATATGACTCAACTTTATAAGAGTAAAAGGTACCAATTATAAAGAATGATTGAATGGGTTAATTTATTTTAATAAATCTAAACTCCTCCTTCGTTCCTTTACCGCTAATAAGGAAGCGCTGAGAAATCCCGCCAGAAATAATAAATCCTTTCTAATTAAAATTTTTGCTCACGGAGAAAGACTGTTCGTCAGTCGGACGTCCCACATTAAATTTTAAAGATCTTCGTCTTTCAACTAGACTTTGAACCTAAAATGTGCAGAAGGATGGCTCCGTTCAACGAACGCTCCAATATCAATCAATCAATCATTATTTTGCAACTGGCAGTGCGAGTATTTTATTTATTTTCTACCGGAGTCTGTGTTTCCTGATAGCTATAACCTGGGAGTCTTTTAGTCAAAAGTGAATAGGTTACTTCTAGGCAAGCGTGCTTCATCTCCCACCACATCATCGTTTAACATCAGGTGAGATGGTGGTTAAACGCAAGCCTATCAACTATAATTGTTTTTATTAAATTTATAATATAGTGAGGTTTAAGATGCAAGGAAGAGTCGAACTTACTTTTAAACAAAATTAGATGCGCGAGTAGGTGTTCTTGTATGGAGCAACCTTCTGTACATGCCTATCTTATAACTTTTAGGGGGTAAAGTAACCTGGGGGACGGGTATAAGTGGAGGTGGCACAAAGAGCCACTTGAGTACCAAGCTCGTATTTTCGGAACGAGCGCTGAAACATAAAAGTTCAGCCATTTTAGACGTATTTTTATTCGCTGCTTGATTGTTTTCGCTTTGTTTGATAGGATAAGGGTAGATGAGGACAGTAATGCGCAGACAAGTGCGTGCATACCGCTTACTTAGCATCCATTCAAACCGTGTATGCAACTCGAATGCTGGTCGCCGCGCTCCTTTGCGCCAACTCGTGGATTCTTATAACTCTCGATTTGAGCACATAGACATTTTTAATCTCTCTGATATAAAATTTAAGCAATCTATAGTTGAAACTCTTTTCAGTAGTTAAACTCTATTTTCATTGTATAGATCAAACTTTGTATGCGCTTTTTGTTTATTTTCTTAGCTTTAAGGTTTAGTTAGCATTATATAAATATATAGCATTATATATTATATATATTATATAGCGTGTTTACTTTAGAGGAGAAGTATAATACTTTGACAATGGACTTCACCAGCCTGCAAGAGTCTCTTCAGTATACATCTAACCTGCAAAATGACCTAAAGAAACAGGTTGATTCTATATCTATACAAAATATTAGTACAGAAAAATTAAATGAAACTATACTCGGATTAGAATGTAAAATAGATACACTAGAACAACAGGCTCGGCAATGTAACCTGGAAATATGTAACGTGCCGGAGAGAAAGTCGGAAAACCTGATTACACTTTTGGAAAATATTAGTACAGCAATAAGTTGTTCGCTAAATCAAAAAGACATAATTTCGATTCACCGCGTCCCTCATGCTCGGAAGGACAGCAATAAACCCAAAAACATAGTTGTGAAGCTGAGTTCTCGCATACTAAGGGATAACCTACTAAGTGCATTCCGACTGGCAAGGGGTATAAAAACCGATCAGCTAGGTATATCAGGAACAGTACAACCAGTCTACATGAATGAGCATTTAACACTTAAAAACAAACAGTTGTTTCGAGCCTGCAAAGAAGCTGCCATCAGAAATAATTTTAAATTCGTCTGGGTCAAGCATGCTACCATTCTTGTGCGACAGGTGGATGGAGCGCCAGCAATGGCAATACGATCCTTTCAAGATATATCTAAAGTTAAGCCTAGAACCACTTCACCTAATAGTATGTAATACTTACTCTCTAAACATTCGTATTTGTATGTTGTATACACATAAGGACCCTTGTATTGCCAAGTTGTTTTATGTTATAAGCTCTCTTTACATTATTTATTTTTTGTCTTCAAATAGTTATTCAACTGGTCTACAGTACGTTACTTACAATAAAAATAGTAACTATTTTATAAAATATATTAAGCAGTCGAATCTGTTCACACTAAATGTCATATCGCATATAAACTTCAGTCTGGACTTCAATTGTTTATTGATTAGGAGGATATTAATCTATTATAAATTCATTTCAATTAATTCTTTTAAATATAAATCCTACATGTATGGATAATCTAACCATATATTATCAAAATTGTAGAGGTATACGCACTAAGCTGAATATTCTGTATATGAATGTTTTATCAAACTGTTATGATATTATTATCCTTACAGAAACTTGGCTTACTCCACAGATTTCTGATACTGAGTTCATAGATGACCGCTACATTGTTTACCGATGTGACCGTAACCGTGCTGCCACAAGTAAAAAGGAGGGTGGGGGAGTCCTTGTGGCTGTACTTAAAACATTAGGCTCCACTGTTGTGCCTTTTGCTCAGCCCGTCAGTCCTCAAATTGAGCACGTCCTTATAAAGCTCCCTGGATACAAAAATAATGAAAATTATATTATAAGTGGAGTCTATATTCCTCCTAAAACCTCTGAGGATATATACCTAAACCACTTTAACCTTCTGCAGAGCACTTTTGAGAACCTTAACGTGAATAAGTTTTATCTTTTTGGTGATTATAACCTGCCGGATATAAGTTGGTTACCAAGTAGTAACGGCAATACCTCGGCTATGTCTTGTAATGGTAATTCCTCGGTAATTCATGAATATATAAGAAACTTTACTTCTCTATTTAATGCATCACAGTACAATAACATTAGAAACTATAATGGTCGTTTGTTGGACCTGTTAATTAGCGACACAAATTGCACTGTAAACCCGCCTTCGTGTATAATGCTGCCTATTGACGATCATCATCCTCCTTTTTGTGCTACTGTTACATATAAATGCACAATCAAAAATCTCACACAAGCAAAAATTTTGAAATACAATTATTTTAAAGCAGATTATAACCAAATTAACCATGACCTATCTAAAATTGACTGGACAGGTTTGTTCAGTGGCTTGTCAGTGGAAAATTGCGTCAGTAATTTTTATGATATCGTATATGGAACAATAAAAAAACATACTCCTAACACCCGTAGTAAATCAACAAAGTTTCCAGTTTGGTTCTCAAAATCACTAGTTCGTATTTTCAATTCGAAGAATAAAGCCTGGATTAAATGGAAGACGTATAACAACTTGTCGGATTATGAACAATTTTCATTTCTGAGGCGTAGATTCCAAGCCGAATGTAAGAAAAACTACTCGAATTATATTTGTAGTGTTGAGGATAATATAAAAAAAAATGTCAAGCATTTGTGGACTTACGTTTCAAGTCTCAATACTAACGCTGGTATACCAGCTACAGTTTCTTATAAAGATCAAACTTCAAATGACCCTAAAGTAATATGTGAACTTTTTTCAAACTTCTTCCAATCAGTTTACGAGAAATCTTCGTTAAACCACAGTGAATGGCAGCCACCGAAAACCTACGCTGAGAATGGTGTAATTATTGACCGTATCAATTTCAGCCATGATCAAGTCTTGAACATTCTTAAATCGTTAGACACAACTAAAGGCCCTGGTCCAGATGGATTACCACCATACTTCCTAAAAAATGTAGCCTGCAATATTTGCACTCCGTTACATATTATATTTAATAAATGTATTATTGAAGGAACTTTCCCTGATGTTTGGAAAAGAGCTAGCATCACACCCGTGCACAAAGCTGGCTCAAAACAAAACGTCGAAAACTATCGTCCAATTTCCATCCTGTCCACCTTATCGAAGATTTTTGAGAGACTTGTACACGGCGCAATTTATCCTACTCTCCATAATATTATTGTATCTCAGCAACATGGGTTCGTTCAAAGAAGGTCTACTGTCACAAATTTGTTGAGCTTTACAGATTATCTATTTAATAATATGGATCAACGGATACAAGTAGACGCCGTGTATACAGACTTTCGGAAAGCTTTTGATAAGGTGGACCATGAATTACTTCTGAATAAGCTTGCGTATAATGGCATTCGCGGTGATTTACTCCGCTGGTTTATATCTTATGTAACGAACAGAACACAAAGAATTGCAATTAAGGGTTTCCAGTCTGATTATGTAACTGTCTCGTCTGGCGTGCCCCAGGGTTCAATTTTGGGTCCCCTTCTCTTTATTATATACATTAATGATATTGGGAGTTGTTTTGTACATTCAAAGTTTTTACTTTATGCAGATGATCTTAAAGTGTACCGAACAATTCGCAATAGAAATGATTGCGATTTACTACAAGAGGACCTACATCGATTCTCTGCATATTGTGCTAAGTACAAAATTCAATTGAGTACATCTAAATGTGTATCCATCACATTTACAAAAAACAAACATATTATACATTGTTCGTACACACTAAATACAACTCCTTTGAACCAAGTTCCATCGGTGAGGGATCTTGGAGTGATATTAGACAGTAAATTGCACCTTGATCAACACATAGATAGAATTATTAACAATGCTTACCGCATGTACGGTTTTGTAATGAGAACCACCAAAGAATTCAAACATATAGATACCTATATTCATCTTTACAAGTCACTTATTCGGTCTCAACTAGAATATGCTGTTCTTATATGGAATCCTTTGTACCAAAAGTACATTGAGAGCATAGAAAAAATACAGCGCAGATTTCTCAAAGGGGTGCGTTATCGTTGTCGCCATAGCTTGGTATCCAATAGTCCGACAGTCAGCAATAATATGAAGTTGATGGACTTGAAGTCTAGACGTCTACTCCTAGAAATGATGTTTCTACATGACTTATGTAATAACAGATATGACTGCTTAGATTTGACGAATAAATTAAGCTATATTGTACCAAGAACTGTAATGAGACGCGAGGTCCGCGCACGTCCACTTTTCGCTATTTCTTCATGCCGTACGAATGCAGGTAAGCGCGCACCTTTGCGTCGAATTGCAAAAAATTTCAACACAACTTTCTCAAACATAGACATATTTACATTGTCGTCTAATAGATTTAAATATTCCGTGAACAACATAATTCATAGTTTAGTTAAATAGAAATGTATTGTCTTTTTTCTTATTCCGTGACCATCAAAATTCATAGTTCAGTTAAATAGAAATGTATTATTGATATTTTTTTTCTTAATTTGTAAATAATATTTTATTCTTTAAAAAGTATGTAGATTCACTCGCTTTCGCTCATTTAGTTCAAATATAAAATTGATGTGAACAATATGTGGATAATGTCGTGAGCTACACATATACCAATACTTTTGTAATCACTCATAATTTTAATCACATTTGTGTAACTATTTGTTTTCCCAAATGAATAAATAAATAAACAAATAAAAAAAAAAAATTAATTCTGTTTTTTTTTTCTTATTGATATCTCACGTAGCATCAACATAATAGTAGTAATAAGTGGATATTGTTGTTAGTAGTACGATAAGTAATTTTAAGTTACATGTTTATATACAATACACATTGTACTACTGTTTTATGTCCCAAAATAAAATAAAAATAAAATAAAAATAAAAATAAGGATAAATATAAATAGACCGATAGAGATATTGAGAATACTTTAAAATTGCTTCTCCCCCTTTATACATTTCTAGCCCACGTATAAGCTTAATGACTATAGAGTTTCATCAAGTATGTTAGTTATTGCATTTTATTGCAAACTCTCAACGAAATATCCAATCGTCCCCAAGTCTTTTGTGTTTATAATAAACTAGTCATCATGATTAATCTTTTTGCAAACATGTAGGGGTCAGGTTTCAGGTTCTAACCGGATACAGCTGAGTACTAGTTTTAACGTGTTTTTCGAGGCACGGGGGAAATCAGATATGGTATTCGGTGATCGGTTCTTTAGTTTTATATTTATTAGTGGCCGCACTAAAAAGAATCATGTAGTGTAGTGGTATTTTGAGGATACCGTTAAATAGTAAATATGGTCTGATCCAACGTTTGATCATGCGCTTACACCATCCTAGATCAAGAACGTTTTTATATCTCGCGCACATAATCGCCGTCGAAAGTACTTATCATTGAGGTTATGTCGGACCAATTTTGGGCTAATTTGAGGCGATATAAAAACGCAAAGCCTGACCTATCCTTACGATAGAAGCAGTATTAACATAAGTACTGTGGAGGTCTGCTATGCGAGCGGTCAGCCTACCGCACTGGCTGGCATAGTTTGAAATGTTTGAATTTAGATCGCAATGTTGGACATGCGAAAAAATTGTTTTTTAACAAGAGAGAACGTCTCAGTATTTCAAAGAGTATGTAATACACTATGTTTTACAGTATTTATATGTATCATCTATGAGAGAACGGCTTGGGTAAAACATAGTGTATTACATTCTCTTTGGGCTTGGGATGCCGCCCGCATAAGCAGACTCAATATTAAAATAACGTGAAAATGTAATTAGAATAATCTTCCATAAAAATGTAAACATAATATTATACAAAGTGTAAAACCTACCGCGTTTATATTGAAAATCCCGAGTACACATACGTCCCCGTTACAGTACCGAATTCAATTGAATATAAACTCCAATTAGATTTTTAAAGTATTTGAATAAAATTATTATATTTTGTTCCTGTGACCCAGCGGTGGATACGTTATAAGTTTCTACGTATACATATGAATGTTAGTTGCTTTAGTAGGTACAATATATAATTTTTCTTTGTTTTAGAGGAATTACCCAGTGAATAATGTGGAGACTGAGCTGATAGCAGAGTTAAAAGAAAAATTAAGAATCGCATCCATTGTTGGTAAGATTAGCAATTTAAAACACAAACATTCATAGCATAGCCTTCGGCAATGAGACTTAAGAAATGTTGCTCTGTCTAAGTTTCATACAATATTTATACATATTCATTTATCCCTGTGGTGGACGGCTTTAAAGAAATAATATTGTGGAGCCACTTTCCAACCTGGTAACTATGGAGTATATATTCCTTGTCAGGCAGTAAGGATACATGTTGAAGATCGATTCGAGTGCCCATAAAAGCACTCGGTAATAATTGAACTGGTGTCTACGGCAAAGTGGTAAATATAGAAGGAATTTCTCAGAAACTCGGAGAAACTTAAAATGTTCCCAATTTAAATCGTATCTTCTTCAGAAACATTGGACTTGATGCCAAGTTACTGCACAATTTAGGGGTCCCAAATGAAATAACACAACTTTCCAGATTAAGTGGCTCCCAAAGGGATGCTATGGCAACCAAGGAGAAGACAGTTATCCCGCTTTAATCCCCAACCTGTTGATTTTCGGAGTTTTTCTGGATAATATATCTTCGTAATGTGCGTACTTATCGGGAAGATTGCGGTCGACTTAGATACGTCTCCGTCCTATTTATAAAAACTTTTCCTTATACTGTCTTATAACTATAACTGTCTTATACAGGGTGTGGCGGAAATAATGGATAACCCTGTAACTGCCAGTAGGTCATATAATGGTCTATCATATATCCCAATTTCAAACTCAGTTGGTCAGGCATTTCAAAGTTATTTTTATTTGTTTATTTTTTTTGAAAATATTGTACCTATTTTATAAAATCAGCTGCCGTTTCAACATTTAACGGAGTTTTTTTATTCTGTTTTTTGCGGTCTGCTTCTGAATGTTTGTGTAATCACACGCGTATGAAGATTTTTTGTTACACTCTAAGATGATTTCAGAAAAAAACACATAATACTTACTTTTTAGTTTTTTTAATTGAATCCTGTAACTTTGACTCCATACCCTGAAAAAAAAATGTATCGCACAGTTATGGCCCATTACTTTAAAAAGTTGTCCATATCATGCGAATTCTAAAATGGTATCATAGTGGCCAGTATCGTACGAATGTGCAAAACTATTTCAGTTTGAATTCAAAAGGTCCATAATTTCAAAAAAATATTAAATTCAAAAAAATGTGATTCTGTATTTTACTAATCTTCTGTATCATGTAAATTGTTGTAAAAACGTTTCTAACTCACTTTGACATTGCTAAAACATCACTCAGGTAAAAAAAAACCGGTCCTTTCTTTGTTTGGGGCTACCTGGAATTCTGGCTCGATGGAAACAATATAGCTATTGTGCAAAATAGAAAAAGGCAAGCTGTATTTTTTTTAGAATCACCACATCAATAGTTCCTCATAACATCATTCAGTGTGATCCCGTTCGTTGTCGTACGTAGTCGCACGCGCCTTTGCTCCCTGTTTTTCGTTCGTTAAATCTAACTCGTGACTTACTGCATTTCTTTTCGGACTCTGATTTGCCTGTGATTTGGACTTGCGTTGTTTAGTGATCCCGACGACATTGCTTACTGTACCCGGACTGTTGTGGCAAGTGCGCTGTTGACAATGCCTCAACGTTACACATCGGTAGAATATGCCAACATGCACTACATTTATGGTGAATGTAGAGGCAACGCCAATGAAGCGGCAAGACTTTACCGAGAAAGGTACCCGAATAGTCGACACCCTGATTACCGAATTTTTATTCGCGTACACAATGCCTACTGTGAGGGAAGAATACCTGGTACAGGTGTGGGCGGCGCGAGTGAAGGACGACCACGAGTCTACAATAACGAAGAAGAAGTTATGGAGTTAGTAGAAGCAGATCCTACCATATCCATTCGAGTTTTATCTCGGTTTACTGGAATGTCAACCAGAACAGTACATCGCATATTAAAACGTCACGAATTGTACCCTTACCACTATCAAAGGGTGCAAACATTACTTCCAAGGGACTACCGAGCACGAAAAGAATTTTGTCGTATAATGTTGAGAAGAATTAGAGAACAACCACATTTCTTTGAAAATATCCTCTGGAGTGACGAGTCTACATGCAGGAAGGACGGGTATTTGAATATACACAATTTACACAGTTGGCAGCTTGAAAATCCACATTTAATTAGACAAGACCGATCGCAGTACCAAGTGAAAATCAATTTATGGACAGGAATAATTAACGGCCAAATTATTGGTCCGTTTGAGCTGCCACCGACTCTTAATGCTGAAAGCTATTTGAACTTCCTGCAAAATAATTTACCCGAGCTGTTAGAAGACGTTCCTAATGAAACACGTGAGAACATGTGGCTGCAAAACGACGGCTGCCCTGCACATTATGCGGCAAGAGTGAGAGAGCACCTGAATGAGACATATCCAGAACGTTGGATAGGGCGCTTAGGGCCAATATTGTGGCCACCCCGTTCGCCGGACCTGAACCCATTAGACTTCTTTTACTGGGGCTGTTTAAAAGAAAAAGTTTACAAAGAAGAGATTACGTCTGTGGAGCAATTGCGGCAACGTGTGCAGTCTGCTGCTCAGGAAATAAGTTTGGCAGGCTTTGCACGTCGCATCAAACGTTCATTTATTAGAAGGTGCAGAGCTTGCATCGCAGCCGATGGGGCTCATTTCGAACATCTTGTATGATTTTTAAATACATTTGTGTCATGAACATTGCTTTTTATTGTATCAATTGACCTGTAAAATAATTACCTAATTAAGTAAGGAGTCTTAAACTCGTTATTATCTACCTCTTTAAAGTAAATCAATAAAAAGCCACAGCCTGGAAGCACAATAGCTCTGTCATCCCAAAGAAAGTGAGACTGGGTTTTTTATTACCTGAGTGGTGTTTTAGCAATGTCAAAGTGAGTTAGAAACGTTTTTACAACAATTTACATGACACAGAAGATTAGTAAAATACAGAATCACATTTTTTTGAATTTAATATTTTTTTGAAATTATGGACCTTTTGAATTCAAACTGAAATAGTTTTGCACATTCGTACGATACTGGCCACTATGATACCATTTTAGAATCCGCATGATATGGACAACTTTTTAAAGTAATGGGCCATAACTGTGCGATACATTTTTTTTTCAGGGTATGGAGTCAAAGTTACAGGATTCAATTAAAAAAACTAAAAAGTAAGTATTATGTGTTTTTTTCTGAAATCATCTTAGAGTGTAACAAAAAATCTTCATACGCGTGTGATTACACAAACATTCAGAAGCAGACCGCAAAAAACAGAATAAAAAAACTCCGTTAAATGTTGAAACGGCAGCTGATTTTATAAAATAGGTACAATATTTTCAAAAAAAATAAACAAATAAAAATAACTTTGAAATGCCTGACCAACTGAGTTTGAAATTGGGATATATGATAGACCATTATATGACCTACTGGCAGTTACAGGGTTATCCATTATTTCCGCCACACCCTGTATATAACTGTCTTATTTTTCTGAAAAGCTTTACCTCTTTTAGATTAAAAAGGATAAAGGATTAAATATTAATCCTTTATAAAGATATAAAGCATTAATCAAAATAAGGAAAGTTTGTATCTTTAAAGCTGTTAAGTCTGCCAGAGGAGTGATGTTTGCCCGTGCCGTTCAATATGTGATTCGCATATCCATACTTCCATATTTAATAATATAAATGCGAAAGTAACTCTGTCGGTCTGTCTGTTTTGATGAAATTGATTGATTGATTGGCTGATTTAGATGAAATTTGGCATGGGAATAGTTTAGGATCATGGGAAGGACATAGGATAGTTTTTATCCCGAAATTCCCACGAGATCGGGAATTACGCGGGAAAAACCTCCTACGCGAACGCTGACATAAGCTAGTAATATTATACGAAGATTATTTTTTTCAATGCATTAACTGAAAAAACTGCTGTATCGACTTCAACAATTTGCAACAATATAAAGCTACATTATCTGTTAGTAACATGGGCTACTTTGGTTACGCTGAAAAACAACCTTTTTACGCCACGAGCAGAAGCTCGTTAGAAAAAATCTTTGTTTACTAAGTAAAATAGGCCACTAGCTTCCTTGTTTAGAAGACAATAGTCCAAAAAGGCCAAATTATAATCAGGCATAATACCATTATTATTTTTTCATTATTAAATTGCATATTATTGCACAGAAATGAAAATACCTACGGAATATAGTTTACCGTGAACTGTCTCAGAAAATTCCGGTGGAAATTTTGACTATTACGCTAGTTGCGAATAGTCGTAGCGCAATAGTCAAAATTTCATGTCAAAATGAATATTTCTGTAACCAGTTTCCATATGCATATTTGGTGCATTTACGCATTTTAATGTGTATAATGTATACGAAAGTGGTTAGCTAAAGACGTGCTACGGATTTCTTTGTTCTATATTCGCTCTAACTAATTGAGGAATATAATTTATAAATGGGATGAGATAGTTGACTGTGCGTGCGCTTTATTATTTGACTTCGTTAAGTTATAATGCTATTTCATTGGTTGGTTCACGATTTGACCAAAAATTTTAATGATTTTAACAAAACGAATTATTTTTAACACGCTTTTATTAGGTCGACCTGTATGTAACTAACTATGTAATGGAATCTAAGGTAACTAATTTAACCATCTTCCAAGGGTCGTAGGGTAATGAAAATTGGCAGTTATATGTAGTTTTGATGACAATACAATAATATGGTACTGTCAAACTGATCTGATGATGGAGCCGGAAGATATGAACTGGAACTTCATGATGGGAAATAGTATCATAGCTGTTTTAGATTTCTTAGAAAAGTCTTGTAATGAACTTTGACACGATTAGGTTTCAAGGTCTGATGATGAAGCCGGAAGATAGGCACTGGCGTTCCATGATGGAATATCGTATCATAGTCGTGTTTGCACTTGTTAGAAAGGTCACGTAATGGACTTTGAACACGATCAGGTTTCAAGGTTATAACAAACCTAAAGAAAATCCGTTATCGGTTTTCTTAACCTTTTTGAATTACCGCGTAATCCATAAATTTTTTTTTTTTAAAGATGTCACTTTCAAATCCTCTGGGGGGATTTTGGGACGTTTAATTGTTCACTACTCGTGAGAATAATATGGCAAAAAGTGTTTTTTGTTTTTACGTGCATTTATAAAAGCATGTTTTTCTAGTGTTTTTTAAACTATTAATTTTTTAATCAATATCTCAACGATCAAATTTTGGCACTTAGCTCATTTGTAAAGTCCGAGGCTCAATCGTTGCATTGATCCCGTAGTGAGAAGCAGAACTTGCTGAGTATTAGTTCTGAAGTTCAGTTCCCAGTTCGATATGTTGATGTAGCAGCCCAAATGTTGAATTTGTACCCTTTTAAAGGCACTAAGCTGGCTACCCTATTCACCCTATTCAATAAGTGCCAATATAGGCATGTCATTCGTGTTAGTACTCACTTCATCCAACCCTGCGAGGAAACTGATTTCATATTCATGTGTTTTATGAATCACCCGAAATCAGGTGCTCAGTATTTCCTCTACTAGCTACGCAAATAAACTAGATCGCCCACAAGCCATAGAGGTGGTAACGAACATGATTGGATTCGAACAAACGTGTGGACGCAGCAGTTCCACAATACGAATTTATGTGGGTAGTCAGTACTCTTTTTGCGAATTTCTGGTTTAGTGAGGGTAGTTTTAGCTCAGATGATGGGATTCGATAATTAGTTCTAAGAGAACCCGCTGAGTACAGAAACATAGGTTTTTACAGCAGTGTACGTCTTCATCTTAAATTAAGATACCCAAGATGGGTCCCCTGCGGCTTCGTTTGCGTCATAAGTTATTTGTTCAGCGAAAAAGGTAGCGTGTGAACTTCTCCAAGGATATATATTTGTACCATATTTCATCAAAATCGGTTGAGTGGTTTAGACGTGAAAGTGTAACAGACGGGCAGAGATACTTTATAAGTAGCAATAATAATTAATAATTGTTGGCATGGTAATTAAGGCAGAGGTTTTTGATTCGTGAATTAATAAGCTAATGTGCAGTAATGACTTCTTTGTGAAATAAATTATGTATGTTTGTTAGAAACTTCATTTACAAACTTCCTTTGTACCCCATAGAAATTGTGGCATAAGTAGCATGAGGTTAATTTTTAGGGTTCCGTAGCCGAATGGCAAAAAACGGAACCCTTATAGTTTCGTCATGTCTGTCTGTCTGTCTGTCCATCCGTCCGTATGTCACAGCCATTTTATTCCGAAACTATTAGGACTATACATGTGAAACTTGGTAGGTAGATGTATTCTGTGAACCGCTTTACGATCTTAAGGAAAAAATTAAATAATATTTAAAATTAAGGGGGCTCTCCATACATGAAACTGAAACGGAAAATATTTTTTTTTTTCATGAAACCTATACGTGTTTGGTATCTACAGACAGGTCTTTAATAAAAACTTTTTACCAAAAAATTAAACCGGCTCCCAAAAAACACTGCAAAGTGAAAAATAACTTTAATTTCGGTAGTCGGTGTCTTTAGTTTTGTATTTTCGTTTTTGGCACCGACTTCCGAAATTAAAGTTATTTTTTGAATTTTTTGTTAAAAAGTTTTTTTTTTCACTCTTTAGTTGGATGATTTTTAATTTACCTAGTTACAAGAGCCTAATTATCAACTACTTATAACCTTTTACAAAATATTGCTTTTCCCAATGCTGGGCCGTTAATTGTTGAGGAGTTCTCCTGGTACTTCACCATCAGCTCTACATCACCATATGCATTGTGACGAGCATAAAGTGTGTAACATCCATATTCAAGTAATCGAATCGCAATCCACTCAATACTTATTATTGAGTAGTTTCGGCGGCCATCTGTGGTCTTCATCATCAGTTCCACTTCCCCAAATGGTACTTTTTGAGAGCAACTGCACAAGTTACTATAATAAATACCCAAAACGACATAGGTGTGCCTATAATATTTAAAGAGTTCCCTCGATTTCTCCAGGATCCCATCATCAGATCCTGACGTTTATGAAAATGGGACCAATATCGAAGTATACCCTTTCAATCAAAAAAAGAATTTTCCAAATCGGTTCAGCCGTCTTCGAGTAATCGATGATCATACATTGAAAAAAAAATATATATATACGCGTCGAATTGATAACCTCCTCTTTTTGTCGTCGGTTGAAAATGACATTGAGGTTTTTGAAACAACTTTTTCATAAAGTCAATCGTTTAAGTATTTGCGCTTCCATAGTGGTAAAATGTGGTCCCCCCTCTAACTTCTATAATAATGGAGTTAAAAATCTAAAATAAATATATGCTGTAGATCTTAATGTAAACTTTCAACAAAAAATGGTTTGAACGAGATCCAGTTTTGAGATATAGCATATTTTCTAAAAACCGCAAATATAACTTTGTAATTCACACAAACACTATGAAAAACAAAGTTATTTGGCGTAGTTACTACGGAACCCTTCATGGGCGAGTCTGACTGGCACTTGGCCAATTTTTTATGGTCCGATCAGTGCATCCGAAAATTATATCCTACAAAGAAACCATTCAAAGAACCTCTTTATCATCTGTCTAGACTTTTTTCAACTGTGCCAGGATCGGCTTCTAGTCGATCCGGTTCTGAGTACAGGTGTTTTACAGAGAGCGACTGCTTTTCTGACCTTCACAACCAGTGAGCTGCTTAACATGATACCCCTTGGTAAAACTTGTGTCAGATTGCGTGTCTTCCCACTACCCGTAACGAAAATCAAAATGTACAAAGCCGTGCTTAAAAGTTTTTAAACTGACATGGGCACTAACAGTACCAAAGAACTTAAAACTCGAAACCATAAATACACATGGTAAATATTCCGTTTAAAGTCGGGTCCGCTGCGCCGTGTTTTCGTGTTTGCAAACAGTATAACATTGTTTGCTAACCGAATATAGGCGTGGCCTAACAGTTTTGTTAGCAAAAACACTAACAGGAGGGAAAGTGACGCATTTTGTGTTCGCGCTCACTAGAGGAAGACGGAATCGTTCGAAGAGTGTGTTGATTGTGTGTGCCAATTCTCTTTAGTTTGTGATGGAGTGGAATAAAGAAAATACTTTGTTTTTTAATACTCTGTTTTCTTCTCTATATCTGGTAAAATTAATGATAACAGCTCTTGATAATCACTTTCTGAACATCTGAAACAATTTTTATACCGAACCTATCATCAATTTTCAGTTCTTGATAATTATATTATACTGAACGAACGAGGTTGCAGGTAGGGTCGGACACGGAATCTATTTCTGTTTCTTCTTTGGAAAACTATATCTACTATTGCTATAACAGCTTCCACGTCTTCTTCGTCGGAACTCATTTTTGAAATTAAACAAAAACATTACAACAATAGGCGCGGCGGGCTGGCGGTTTTGCTAACATGTTTTGTTAGAAAATTGGCGCAGCGGACCCGGCTTTAAGTTGTAATGATACTAACTGCCGTGTTTTCCGAGTCAAAGCTAACGCTTTGACTCGGAAAACTCAATTTTCTCTCTCGCCTACTTTGGCAAGCATTATTCCTATTATACCTGTTACCCGGCCTCATCGTAACTTTTTTTTTTATCAGGCATGGTTGTTCAAATCAGCGAGGACTCCTGGTCTCTAGCCGGCGAGCTGGAACAACGCCAGCTGTCTCCCAACCATGTGACGCTCTTCTGGAAAGTCTACAGCGACACCATCAACCCTATACATAGGAGAGAAGCGGTAAGCCCTTACTCAATGGTAGACGATTGACTCAGAGCCAAACTTGTGATCGAGAAGTCGCGCCACCACCACCACTCACTCCAGACACAAGCATATGTATTTAGCTTAGTTGGAGGAGTAACAAGATTGCCAGTAATTAGAATTCTACCGTCTTTAAAAATACAAGTGCTGTCTATAGCTCTCGCCCATGTGTTGCCATTTTTGACAAATCGAAAACAATAAACGCAATAACATTCATCGTCCGCTTAGCTTTTTCTCAACTACTCTTATGTTGGCGTCGGCTCCAAATCTAATCAGATGCAGCTGAATATAATTGTTTTACATGGAGCAACTGTCTATTTGACAATACCACTTAATACTTGGCCAGACCAGTGTAAGATTTACTGGCTTTTGACTGCCCGTAACCAGGCGTCCGTCACTCGCTCAAGGCCACGCGTTATATGCCTACCGCTTCGCGTGTCGCCGTCGGTACATCCAACAGTGGGCTGCCGCACGCCTGCCTGAGCCTTTTTAAATAATTTTGATAACGTCATAATGGATTGACCTAAAAACAATTGATTTTCCTCCGCTTTGCTCCTGTTTCCCTTTTGATTATTTATTTGCGCGGAATTTTATTCAAATTAAATTATTTACGCGTTTTCGGATATTTTCGACACTAAAATTTTATAAATGGGGAATTCAGGGAAGGAAAAAATGCATCTATCATTTTATTAAACTTGTTACGATACCAAGATGCTAGCTCAGCACACTTGCAAACAAGCGCGAAGCATCAAATTCCACGAGTAGCGCTTCCCACGGTAACGACGAGTCCCTGGGCTTTTTCCAACCTAACATCGGTGGGAACAGACACTCGCGCTCATCGCGTATAGTTTTACCTACTTTTATTATTTTACTTTTAAATTTGATAATTTTAAGAACTTTTTGTGAACAGTAATTAAACCTTTTTATTATATGAAACGGACTTTATTCTAAAAGTTTCCCGACACGCCCCACACACGTATCTGGCGCAGTCGGAAGTCGTCAAGGACTTTGTAAGTGTTGTCGTTGTGTGAATCACCCAAAAATCGGGCATCGCCGCGTCGACCGTCCTGACGAAGAACCTTCGGAGGCCAGTCGGGAAAGCTGCTGCTGCAGACATCGAGACTTCCAAAAATCGATGGATCCACGCTCGCCAGCAATAGTACAAATGTAAGTGAATTACATATATTCTTGTTAATTGGATGCTATATTTTTTTTACGCAGTGTACTATCATTTTTCAAGATTTTTCACCCACGTAGTAATAAGGATCTTAGTCCTAGTAGGCGAGTTCAACTTCGGATAACCCGAAGTGACGCCAATCGTAACCTTGAACTCTTAAACGAATTAGATTTAGAAACTATGACTGAACAAACTTCAGTACCTTTGAGTCAGACGAGTCAGATGGCTTCGTCAGACTTAACTGATAATATTTATAAATCGCTTAGATTAGTTCCAGAATTTAATGGTAACCCTAATATTTTGACCAGATTTTTGAATTTATGCGATGAGTTAGTGCTCACTTATGTCAGTACAGAACCAGGAAGTAGACTCTCCAATTTGGCTCTGATTAATGGAATTTTGAATAAGATAACTGGTACTGCTGCACGTACTTTGGCAACTAATGGAATTCCTAATGATTGGCAGGGCATAAGAACCACGTTAATTAACAGCTTTTCAGATCACAGGGACGAAACTTCGTTATATACTGATCTATCTCTTTTAGTTCAGGGTAATGATACTATACAAGTATACTATGAAAAAGTTCAGCATTTACTGTGCACTATAATAACGTATGTCGAGTTGCATGAATCTGTAGGAACTACTGTGGAAGCAAAAAGAACTCTTTATAAAAACTTAGCTTTGCAGACATTCTTGAGAGGTTTAGATGAACCGCTAGGTTCTAGGGTAACGTGCATGCGACCATCATCTCTAGAAAGTGCTCTTGAATTTGCCCAAGAGGAATTAAACGTTCTCTATTTACAAAAGAGAAATAAGTCTCTACCCGCGAAGAAAAATCAGTATAATTTTTACAAACAAGCACCTAATACTACTAACGCACAGCAAAATTTCCGTTCATCTGCTCCTAATTCATCTCACCATCTGCAAAATGTTCATTCATACATGCCACGAAATTATAACCCTACATTCCAAGCATACCCCAGACCTCAAATTCGAACCTTTGGTCCCCAATATCCTCCACAGGTATGCCCACCACCCGTACCACTAGAACAGTACAGACAAACCTATCCCAGACCTCAAAACCCAACAAAGACCCAACAAACGTTGAGAGCTCGCCCTACCAATATGTCTACTGGATTCCAAATCCCACCTCGACCTCCCCAAGTACCTCAAATAAATCAAGCACCCCAATATAATACCCCTACACCTATGAGTGGTATTAGTCATCCAGTCGCGCGTACTCTCCCGCCCATGAACTACAATGGTAAACGTAACCTTGCACCAAACCTCCCACGAATTGGAGAAACTCATTTCAATGAACTCTTACACGATAATACAACCTTAAATTTTCACGAATACGATCCCAATGTCCAAAATGTTCATCCTGCTATCGATACAGATTATCTTCATAATTTTATGAGTGGCCTTGAACCTGATCCAAATCAGAACCCCGTTGAAGGCACTGCAGAGCAAAACTTTTGCCCAGCTATAGAGAACAATGCCCCCGTATAGAATTAAACGTGCAAAGTAAACGTCATTTGCCCTATATCCAAATTAAAAATCCCCCAATTAAACTTTTGATTGACACCGGGGCAAATGAGTCTTTCATAAGCCCAGAAGCCTATGAAAAATTTTATCCCCACATTCCACTTGACTATCAACCATTCCTAGTTACAAATACGCATGTGACCACCCAAAACTACTACTCGCTAACTGTCCCTTGCTTTGAGGAATTAAATGACAATGTTCCCATAAAATTATTTCTCTACAAATTCCATAATTTCTTTGATGGTTTAATAGGTTGCGAACAGTTAAAAAAGTGGAATGCAAAAATCGACCTTGCTACTCATGCTTTAGAGACAGAATTCACAAAAATTCCTATCATTTCATATTACAATCCTCAATGCTTAAATTCTCACGAAATTACTATACCGGCCCAGACTACTCAATTAATTAGGGTACCTACTGACATTGCACAGGGAGACATCTATATCGAGGAGCAAACAATTTTCGGTTGTTACATTACCGAATGCATATCATTCGCGGAAAATAATCATACCATGATACAAATTTCAAACCCGTGGGATACCGACATTGTAATACTTATAGAAAATCCAATATGTGCACAAATTTTAACAAAGAAACGTTTCCCATAAGCCACGTAATTGACACCACCTCACGTAGCTACACCGCCGAGCGAACACGTCAAGTCTTATCGCAGTTGCGCATAGAACATTTAAATGCAGAAGAGACAGTCAATTTAATTAATCTTTGCAAAGAATATGCCAATGTTTTCTACCTAGACGGGGAACCACTTACCTTCACTAACGAAATCAAACATCATATCAGAACCGTAGATGATAAGCCAGTTTATAGTAAAACCTATAGATACCCTTACGTACATAGAGAAGAAGTTCGAAATCAAATAGAATCTATGTTAGAGCAAGGTATTATTCGTCCATCTTCATCGCCTTGGAATGCTCCGATATGGATTGTGCCTAAGAAAAGTGACGCATCTGGCAAAGTTAAGTGGCGATTAGTCATTGACTTTCGGCAACTAAATGCGAAAACAATAAACGATAAGTATCCGATTCCCAACATTAACGACATATTAGACAAGTTAGGCAGGTGTTTGTACTTCTCTACTTTAGATTTAAAATCAGGATTTTTACAAATTCAGCTAAATTCATCCGATATACCGAAAACAGCATTTAGTGTAGAGCAAGGCCATTTTGAGTACATTAGAATGCCAATGGGCTTAAAAAATTCTCCGGCAACATTTCAACGAGTTATGGACAATGTCCTTCGCGGAGTCCCAAATTGTACTACTTATATTGACGGTATTTTGGTATTCTCAACGTCCTTGCAAGAACATATAGTTAATTTGCGCGCCATTTTCGACCGTCTCAGAAATTCAAATTTAAAAATTCAGATGGATAAATCTGAATTTTTCAAACATGAAACGCCTTATCTCGGTCATATTACCACCACCGATGGTGTTAAACCAAACCCGGATAAAATTTCAGCCATCCTAAATTATCCAGTCCCGAAAACTCCCAGGCAAATTAAGGCATTCTTGGGTCTGCTTGGTTACTACAGACGTTTTATACCGGATTTTGCACGTATTACTAAACCTTTTACATCGTGTCTTAAAAAAGGTGCCAAAATAAATTTAACCCCAGAATATTTAAGCAGTTTTGAGCATTGCAAAACTCTCCTTACAAATGACCCCATTTTAATATACCCGGATTTCAGTAAAGAGTTTATCTTAACTACAGACGCGTCCAACGTGGCCTTAGGAGCAGTCCTTTCTCAAGGTCCTATCGGCTCGGACAAACCTATTGCCTATGCGTCTAGAACTCTTAACAATAGTGAAATTAATTACTCTACCAATGAAAAGGAATTATTGGCAATAGTTTGGGCTACAAAATAATTCCGGCCTTACCTTTTTGGTAGAGAATTTAAAATAGTAACCGACCACAAACCTTTAATTTGGCTTATGAATCTAAAAGAGCCTGGTTCACGTCTTACAAGATGGAGGCTCAAGTTAGCAGAATATGATTACACTATTGTTCATAAAACAGGGAAAATCAATACTAATGCAGATGCTCTCTCACGTATTCAGATCAATCATAATGACACTCAGTCTTTGTTCGTTAATCACTCCGATACGTCTTCCACATTATCAGCCGAGGAAAATAGTCCAACACTTTCATACTCTACTCTCACCGCTGCAGGCAACAGTCCAATATTTTCATCATCTACTCTTACTGCACATTCACCCGCGAACAAAGAACCAAATCTCGCAACGCAACATTCGTCACCTATTTTTACAGCAAACTTACCTCCATTCGAAGAAACACAGCATTCAACATAGCATTCATCGTCCACCGTATCTGATTATTCGGCTCCACAAAATATCATACATCAAGCACAAGTACACATAGCCCCACCAACTCAACCATTTGAATTAGCACACGCGAATGTTCTAACTGTTGACCATGACAAATATTTAACTATTATAGACTCATTTTCCAAGTACGCTCAAGCTTACCTTTTACCCGATTGTACCTCACCCAATATATTAAAAGCACTTTTACACTTCAGTACTCATCACGGTTTTCCTTTAAATTTAACAACGGATCAAGGCACCGAATTTAGCAATCAAGTCATATCAGAATTTCTCCGTTTGCATAATATAAAACATCATATGACTAGTGCATTTGCATCTAATGAGAATGGTATCATTGAACGTTTCCACAATACGCTTTTGGAACACCTACGGTTACTAAAAATTCAGCACAAAAATGAACTCAGTCGAAATCTTATACCGTACGCATTAATTGCTTATAATAATTCCATCCATAGTTTATTTATTTATTTATTTATTTCAGGCTTCTAAGGCCCATAGAAAGTATACATACATAATAAGTAACAATAGACTAATACATATTTTTCTAATTCATACAAAAAAAAACATTCTATTACAAAATAAACTACATACTAACGCATATTTTATGTACCATTTTATTTTTTGTGCCATTTGATGTTATTTCTGGTCACTTCGACCCTCGAAATCCTATCAGTTTAAATATGACGGACCGATATCTTCAAACTTATATTCAAGAACATCGTGGTCAAATGGAAACAGTTTATAAAATTATTCATGATACTGCATTATCCCGTCGCGAAGATATAATGACTCGACGTAATGTCGATCGGGAACCAGTTTTAGACTGTGAACCAAATCAAACAGTTTACGTACGTAACCCAATGGCAAGTAGGCAAAAATTAACCCCTCGTTTTACTCAGGACAAAGTCGTTAAGAATTTACCTATACATATTTACACCGCAAAAAGTCGTGGCCCGGTAGCAAAATCACGGTTGAAAAGACCACCGAAAAAATGATAGTTTTCATATCATTGTTTCAGATACCTATTACTACTGCCAATTTTCGTAGTTGGTACTCAAGAAATACGTCTCGATAGGCTAGATAATGGACCGGGTATACTACCCTTTAATCTAGGTGCTACCAAAATTATATCCCATTTTCATATATTTTTACCAGACATTAACCTTCAAGAAATCGAGTTACATGTGAACGCGCTAAAATCCCAACTTACAGATACTACTTATAAACTATCCCATACAGATAGATAGCTCCCTCTTTAAGTATCAAACTAGGCACCTATATGCGAAGTTAGATAAAGTTATAGTGCAATTAGATACCTTTAGGCCATCTAGAACTAAAAGAGGTCTGATCAATCCTTTACGCACATTTATTAAAAGTATTTCCGGTAATTTGGACAATGAAGACGCCCTGAAATTCGAGAATGCATTACGCACTTTAAATAAAAATGATCAAATTTTGTTGCTATCATTGAACAAGCATATTACTTTATATACAGCAGAATCAAATTATCCGAAATATTTCATTAAATCAGGTTAAACTGGAAAGGGCTCTTACTTTTGTCATGAATATGACTAATGATAATGAGCGAATTATCTCCTACGCTCACCTTGTACATGTTTTTGCAATAATAAGCGAAAATGTTCAAGAACTTTTGAGCGAAATTGACAGAATAGATTGAATATATTGTAATAGAATATATTGGCTTTTAGTAAAAATAAATCAGTTCACCATTCCGTATTTTCTATTAAAGATTTAAGAAATATACTATACTAAAATAATAAATATACTATAGAAATATACTTATAGATCTGATCAAATAATTGACATAGACATCAGAGATTATTACGAAATTCTTAGCCTAGCTTCATACTTTACAGAGTCGAGAGTTGTAATAGTCCTAAAGTTTCCCATTACGTTTAGCACAGACTATCAGTTATATGAATTATGTCCCGTTACAAATAAGGACAGCCTAATTATAGTACCAACTGCACCTTATATAGCGTCAAATTCTCAGGAATATGTGTATATGGAGGCTGAATGCCCGAAGGTCAGTTCCTGGCACATATGCGACCAGAAGATTGTCCACCGGATCTCATCAAGGTCAGACTGTATTCAAAAACTTATACAATCTCAGGAGATAGATGGAACGTGCAAACCCACGCCTATCTCTCTGACTAAGGAGGCCCTGATTGAGTTGGATAGCTATCATTACATAATTACTTTCCCCACTAGTACGAAGACTCAACTATCCTGCGATAAAGAGCGATTTGTAATGTTACAAGGCAGTTTTTTGGTCAGCGTCCCTCAAGGCTGCAAGATTAAAACATCCGAACTTAGTATAATAAACCTGGACAATAAATTAGTCGAAAAACCATTAGAACTCATGGCTCTTCCACACTACGAAACACCAGTAAAGACACGAAGCTTCACCCTGAAGACTACGGATTTAACCAGCCTTCGGAAAATACAGAACCAAATCACTTCACAAGATGAAATTTAAGTCGAAACACTGGACACTATCGGAATCTACCATACGACATTTCCATTCTACATACTTATATTATTTGGTACATGTGCACTAAGCATCATCTATGTCATTCGTCGCCGTCGAACTGGGAGAATTAACATTACCACACAAATTAACACCGAATTAACGGAAGATGAAAGAAGAGCCGCAACTTTTGGCGTCAAGGTCACCAAATAGTTGCTCATCTGGCAGGGGAGATGTTACGATACCAAGATGCTAGCTCAGCACACTTGCAAACAAGCGCGAAGCATCAAATTCCACGAGTAGCGCTTCCCACGGTAACGACGAGTCCCTGGGCTTTTTCCAACCTAACATCGGTGGGAACAGACACTCGCGCTCATCGCGTATAGTTTTACCTACTTTTATTATTTTACTTTTAAATTTGATAATTTTAAGAACTTTTTGTGAACAGTAATTAAACCTTTTTATTATATGAAACGGACTTTATTCTAAAAGTTTCCCGACACGCCCCACACACGTATCTAACTAAGACATATTTGATCAACAAATAAAAAATAATTGTTTTTCTATATTCGTTTTATTACCAATATCATCATAATTACAACCCTAGGACATTCGCTCGATGACGTGGGTCGCGCGGCGGGCAAAACAATCTCAACTCTCTATGTGCGTACTTATGGTACATTTCTTCTCGCTGCAAACAGCTGGTATAATTATTAAGATTTTGTAGGCTATTATAGCGTAGGTATTTTCGCTTTTGTATGAGAGTGATGTATCTGTTACGAAGTAACTATTTAGTAATCTGTGCCGTAACGCTCGTCAAAGATGACCAACAGCATATCGTGCCATCCGAGGCACGGGGTGTTACACTAACTTTTAAACTCCGTGCTACTACTGAGAAATTACTTATAGAAAACCCAATACCACTTTTTCCGCGCCCGGGAATCGAACCTGAGATCTAATTCGTAGCAGTCACGCTTGCGACCTCTGAACCAACGAGGTAATGAAAACGCAATAACAGTAGTGCATTATAATGATGATCTTTTCTGGGAAAGAGTGACTCACGGCCTAATATGTAGGTTCAACTATTCGTGAATATTAGCCATTGTACTGTTTAATCAGTCGTGGCTAGCAGTTCTTTTAAGAATAATACTGTCTTCGGACAGTTTCAACGATTTTACATCAGCAGCAGGCTCATTGAACCACAAAAAGAAAATATAATAATAATAATAATAATATACTTTATTTCAGATACAGAAAATCCATAATGTGTTAGTAACAGAAATACTTATACAACTATATTAGTAAAAAAATGAATTAAACAAAATAAATTAACTTTAAAATATTGTCCCCTCTTAATTTAAATATTTTCCCTCAGCCCCAGGCCCGCAGGCATGCCTGCGGGACCAGTGCATCAGGAAAGGACAGTCCGGTTTCTCAACTATTACCTTCAGGATGCTATTAGAGCTTCCACGTATCCTACGCATCAAGGATGCCGTTCTCTTGCGCATGATAGCCTCAAAACTATCTGTGCCTGCCTCAACAAACATGCCTGATGCGCTACAAAACCGCGGAAGCCCAAATAACACCCGGAAAGCATTATTGTACTGGACTCGAAGAGCGTTGTAGGCCCTCTGCGTATGTAGGTGACCTACAGCATAACTTATATTCTATTTTCAGAAACTTCAAAACGACAGTTCAGAGTTGCCGTCAGACAAAAGAAGAGATGACCTGATTTAAAGAAAAATTGATGTCACTACATAAAAACAAAAAGAAATAGTCTATTTGTCAATATCAAGTAACATTTCAACGAACAAAATAGTAATTCTTAATAAACTGTATAATTGTTTCAATATTTTTATTTACGATGTCATATTACTGTGTCACTATGTTATCTAGTACCTACTGGAATCTGCCAAATTTTTTGTAATGATTTCTTTAGAAGAAGCAACTTATCGTTCATTACAAATAATTGTATGCCGTAAACTAATTCTATTACGATTTCTAATTAATTACAGAAAAGTTATATGGTTGAAAATTTTAAATGGTCAGCAAATCAGCACGATTCTTATTCAAGCTATAGTACAATGCCTAATATACATTTGTACAATGGTTTCAAAAGGTAAGTATTTATGTGTCACTCTTAACCTCGTTATATTTTATTGAGTTAAAATATTCGAAATTTAATTACGTCGCAAATCTGCTTAAAAGCGGTAAAAATACTGCGGAAAGCCAATATTAAAACCATTTCCATTAGTCACTCAGTAATAAATTATTTTGTTTCACGTTCGACAACCTTTCACCTCATCTCGTGGGGATTTTCATATTTTTGTGATGTCATATCACTTCGTAATTCAATACTTATTTGTAAGATTATATTTCGGAAATACAACCACGTCAATTAGAGATTTTTAATTTAAAGTAATTGCGGTGGAAACCGTTGGCTGGAGGCAAAGATGCTGAACTCGTAAATAATGAATAATTTTTTAATTAATTTCAACCGAATGCAAGCATTTGCCAACGCTATATATTCAAAATAAAATAAGTAGTGTGTAATCCAAATGAAAACGAAGGAACAAGATACTAAATTCGGTTGCCAGAAAAATCTACACAGTATAATTTAATAAAAAAGGTTGCCGGAAAGAATTGAACGGAAGATTCAGACTATTAATCTGCCTGCGGGAGGCTAAACAATTAAAACCCTTTTGTTTGTTCTTTGCTTGCATTATATAACTATATGCGTGATCCAAAGAAAGCTAACAATAGTACCTACATTATTCCTTATATGATTAAAGTTTCCAGTTTGATATTATGTCACCTGAAAATGCAACCAATTCATATGCACCACAACCACCTTTCCGCGTCTAGTTATCATAGTTCGAGCGCCACGCTAGTTAAAACGAGACACTGTACCTAATAAAGAAAAGAAAGATAAAGTATTTATTGCCAACAGACAAACGACATGCTAACAGTATTAAAAACTTATCTGGACATTTAATCTTAGCATTACTAGTATCAAAATCTATCGCGCAACAAATTTCAAAGCATCGATTCTCCGAGTATCTATATTTGACGTGAAAACCGCTGAGGGATTCAAAGCCGCATACCTCGCGATCCCAATGGAATTCTAACACTCCACGAGTAATGCGTCTTCGCCGGATTAAAGTGATAGTTTATTTAATACTTAGCTTGTATATACCGGTTTTACTTATGTTGTAAAGGGAGATTGAAGTTCTTTTTACAAAGATTTCTAGTAAATTGAAACTTCATTTAAGATTAAATTTGTATAAACAACCAGTCCTTAGTAGAGTGTGCCATTTTATACCGATTGCGATGTTAATTGAAATGTCAAAATATTAACATGACTTTTTCAATATTAAGCAAGCCAACATAAATAAAGCTTCAGTTAAATAGTGAAAAAACCATGTTGAAACAATCACGGCGATGCGCCATCGCTACATGGTGGACGAACAAAACGTTTTGGGACTAGTTTCATTGTGCGTACAGCTAAGGAGTGGAATTCTCTTCCGGAGTCTGTTTCCTGATAGCTATAACCTGGGAGTATTTAAGTTAAGAGTGAATAGGTTACTTCTAGGCAGGCGTGCCTCATCTTCGACTACATCATCGCTTAACATTAGGTGAGATATATATATAAATTCATTTATTCAGGTAAATTACACCCATTGCCATTAATCAAATTACAATTAAAATCAAAACAAAAATAACATAATATAAAATGAAATAAAGCCATAATAAACACAAAAATAAAATACAAATTAAAATTCATAATCAAAACAAGAAATACAATACTAACATAAAAATCCCTACAGATATTATACATTATAACCTTCTTTCTACCCGGCATTGGTACATCGACATTAGGGTGTCCCGTTCATGTATGGGGGAAAAAAAAATGAGCTACGGCTACGCAAGAGGTACCAAAAGTTGCGTTTTGACACATATATTACGATTATTATAAAATTTAATTAGATATCCGGCATCTTGAGGCCTCTACCAGTCCTTGAAGTTTTTCAAATTTGCTATTTTTAGGGATTCCTAATATAAATTATAAATCATACAAAAATAACATTTAAATGGTTTTTATTAAATTTAAGGGTACAACAATGAGTTAAAGCAAGGTTTAAAATAGTTGAAAGACAAAATAATCAATGGCAACTTTAAAAACTGAACTGGATTTTGTGACCAAAATTAGGCATTTCTGAGCGAGATTTTAATCTGTTCCTAATAAAACCATCCCGAGCTGTAGCGTCCGTGACGCTTTGAGAAGCCTCCGTCACTAGTTTTACACATCTTTCCACTGACTGTGTGTGGCAGGGAAAGTTAATAATGTCGAGGATGTGTTCTTTAGCCTTAATTCTAAGTTCATCGTTGGAGACGTGTCGCAAAATTGGTGGAGCTGATATTTCACACTCTTGCCAAAATATTATATCGGTGTAGTCTCGCGCACAGAAGTTAAGCTTTGGTGCTTTAAATACCCTGCGAGAGTTGCTCTTTTCTGCTTCTCTGGCCTTTAATATTTTGCGAGATGCAAGCTCTCGAATATGCTCTCTATAACATGGCAATAAGCAAGTTTTCTGGGTGCGCAAAAAAAGTGTTTCTTTCGATCACCGAATTTACAATAGATCTCTGACTATCAGGCAAAAATCGAGAGTATATAAACATTTGAAAAATATGCTTGCTCCATCTTTAAATGATGAGTTTTGCTTGATTAGGAACCAAACAGGAGCGTAAACTGACCACGTAGTTCACAAGCAGCTGCAAATTATTTGACGGCGAAACAGTTCTTACGTAAAATCTGAGTATGCGATTGGCAGTAGTGAGCCATCTCGAATGCGCCATTTTTCCAGGTTGGCGGTTCGCTAGCTCAAGGGAACAGGAACCAGCCATCACAGCATGACACATTTCGTACAGATACTTTTGATCCGTGCTTAGTTCCTTCACAATATTATCAGGTAATACTAGCAAATTGCCAGACACTGCACAAAAAGACGCTAGAGGTTTACTTTCACAAGCAGCTAGCTGTTTTCCAAAAGGTCCTGAATATTCTTTTGGCCCAGATGTGCTACCATCCAGAGACATGAACAAATGACGAAGCGGTAATTCATTCGCGTGAAGCATACAAACACACCATTGCAACGGTCTCTTTGAATAGTTTTCCAGGTATTGAATGACACCTCCCTTCCAACCTGTATTCGTAGCAGTACCATCGCACCCCACACAGATCACCTCTTCCAAGTTCAACCCTTGATTTTCTAACAAAGATATGATAGAAGAGACGATCCCTTTGGCAGTGCCACGACTTGGCGTCATATGTCCCAAATAAATAGATCCCGGCTCTGTGAGAACTGAAATGTGTTCTTGCAAGACTTCTCTGCGGTGGTACCGATCGCCTATTTTCTCGTTTATGAGTGTTTTGTCCTTTCGTCCATCAAAGTAGATACTTTTTATTACAATCGTATCAATGTCTTTGCTGGCCTTGGTCCGTGCTTTTAAAACAGCTCTATGAATTTATTCTTATCAATAACAAGACTTAGATCTTCGGAAGATACCAATCCTACGTCAGCTAAGACCGCCGAAGCGACTGCAGCCGCAGATCGCGTTGATAGTCCATACCGATCACATACCTTAGCTACTATTGGCAGCGCCAGAGTGTTCCGATTCAACGAAGTAGATGGAGTCTCATTTACAGGCACGTCACTATTCGCAGAAAGCTCTGTTACAGGCGACTGCGGTCGAGGCGGCAACTCGCGCACCGGAACAGGATTGGTTTTTAGTGATGCACTGGGAAAACATGCGTGCTCTGACTCTTTCCGATTCAAATTTTCTTGTCTCTGATGTTTCTTTAAAAGTCTTGCTGTTTCTTTTGTGTCTATACCGCTTATTGCCATTTTTCTATCACTTCTTTGATCCAATAAAAAGTCTCTTTCAGAAATAGGAACTTTCTTAGGTTTTATGCAGGAACAAATGTCAAACGAAGTGCACTTACAAGCAGCAATATCGAAGAGCTTGTTCGACGATTCCAAAAAGCACTTCACTTTGCTTTCGTAACTATCATTTGTTTTATTTTTGGGATATCTTATCAATGACAGGTATTTGTCGAAATATGATTTCAGCAATTGGGTAACTCGTACGTTGGAAACGATAGGAATCGAAGCTTTGGTCCAAATCGTATCAAGTTTTCCAGAAACGATTGAAAAAACTTCTATGTTAGAAGGATCTTTCCCATTCTTCTGTAGTTTTAGTTCATTTTTAGTAAACAAAATGAATTTGATAACGTCACTTATCACTGGTAACTGGCGATCGTCAAGTTCTTTATATGATCCCAAAATAGCACAAGTAGTCTCACTTCGTCTTGAACCCATTATTATATATAACAAAAACACGTATTTTATCACAAGGAAGTGCAGAGCGACACCTTACAGCAATAAAACCGCAATAGAAATGAGACGAACTGCCTCACAGTAGAAGTAGAGAATTTAAGAAAAACAAGTCAAAACATGAATTTTGCGAGTTTGTTCCAAACCAATTCCTAACAGAAAAAATCCTGTCGTTGCCTGCAAATCATAACTTAGGGTTTCACTATCAATGAAATAAAAAATAAAATGGGAATAATGTACATAAAATAGAATAGACGACATTGACTGGAGGGTTATTTAAGTGATAAAAAAATTAAAAAAAATGCCGGTAGAACCCTCAAGATATTTTTTTATGTTTTTTTTTATTATTTTTACGGTAATCTAAAACTAATAATGCAAATTTTGAGGGGGCTTGAGTAGCGTAAAGTGAAAAAAAATATTTTTCGGGACACCCTAATCGACATATCTGCTCGAACAATGCCGGAGGTAAGGGCAGTCCAACCTTTCCCCGATCATCGTTAGAACGGTGTTGGAGCTGGCCCGCACTCTGCGTACCATGGACGCGGCACGCTTACGCATAGTTGCGTGAAAACAGTCAGTGCACGCTTCTGCGAACAAACGCAAACCTATCAACAATAAAAAAAATCATAAGCGAATGAATCTCACGGTGAATATTCACCAAATATTCATAAATAATAGGTTAATGTCTGAGGCGATCTTTAGAGGAAAAATGCACATAGATTTGAGTTAGTATGTCCAGACAGTGTAAGCATTTGTCAGATAACGTATAACTCAACTTAGAATTTTAAGGACCTGAACAATTTGACGAACATAGATTTAAGTTTCTATTTACTAACTAAATTTGTATTATAGAAATATGTATCTTAAGTTCGTAATGTATTTATCCATATATGCCTGAAAATAAATGATTGATAGATATTATTTAAAAAAATATAAACGTCTAACGATTACATAATTACCAATATTTTTTGTGAAGAACTTGGCCTATTTACATACCTACATACCTCAAAGTTTTAGATTCTAGTTTTATTCTTTTAAATTTGTTCTCACTAAATTTGTATATTTTACCTGAAATGAAGCAGCATTTATTATTTATTTATTTATTTAACATTTATCATTTTGTAGGAATATCGAAAGAAAACGACTGTCTCGTTTGGTAGTGTTTACTTCTCACTCTCAAAAGGATTGGTAGCAGAAACAAATAGCCACATGCGAGTGGGACTCGCCCATGAAAGGTTTCATAGTAGCTACGTAAAATAACTTTGTTCTTCATAATGTTTGCAAGTATACCTAAATAACAAAGTCATATTTGCGTTTGTTTTTATGGGTAATAGCTTTTTCATTATTTATTTTTTGGGTAAGGCCACTCTAGACCTTGATCTCGCTTGATGGTAAGCGAGAGAGGTCTACGATGGAACGAGCGAGCCCAGAAGATGCCTGTTCACTCTTGCTTTAAAAGATGAAAGGTCATAAGTGCCAGGAACACAGAAGCCGGCAGGGACTCCCACAGGCTATGGAACTCTCTGCCAGACTATGAGATTTTCACAAGCTGTGGAACTGTCTGCCAGGCTATGAAGCCCTATTTTTATTTGTATCATTCCTCAAAAGTTTTGCACACGCTTAGTAATTTGGGAAAATTCTATGCGAAAGAAGTCAGGGATAACAGCTAGTAATTTATAAAAGAAACTCTGTCTCAAAATTATCCAGTACTTTTCTCGAAGTCCTTTTCTTCTAACTTTATTCCCAGTTTCACACCTACATAAATGAACACAAACAGTCACTAGATCACAATAAAAAGTAAATAAACGGGTAACCTTAAACCATGCTCTAAGGCCTGACCTGGCTGTTTGCAGTAAATAACCTCTAAATACGGAAGGTTTATGTTCTCATTTGAAGTCGGTCTTAAGCCAACATCTTAGGTTAAGGTATCTTTACACTGTTTCGTATAAAACACTAGCTGTGTCTCAGACTTTCTTCGCGTGGAGTCGATATTACCTACGCGGTTTTTCTCACGATTTACGTGAGAAAATCCGCATAGGTAACCGCGCTGACCCCGTGGGAATTCCGGGAACAAGTAATAGCTTATGTGTTATTCCAGGATTTTAGCTATCTAGGTACTTACCAAAATTCTTTTAGAAGCGTTCATCTGTTTTGCCGTGATTGAGTTACAAACATCCAGCTAAAGCCTGCAATACATGTTGGCCGAGCGTAGCCCAACGCGAGCGTTGGCAAATAGGTAAAGACAAGAAATAATGTGCACACGTCCGACAAGTTCGTCGAACGCCAATGCAAACGACCAATGTAGAAGAGGGTTTGTAGAGCTGCCCACACGTTGGCCAAGCGCAGGCGAGCGCCTTTGATTTGTGACCAAAAACCGACACCGATCCGAAATGAGGCAAGTGATCACGAGCAACGGCGAGCGAAGACAAGTTGCACCAAATGAGCTCTATACACGTTGGCGCCTCGGCCAACTAGGCAAGCGACACCGAGCGATAGCAAGACAAGGCAAATATACGAGGGGTGATCCAAAAGTAATGATAATCGGATATTTCCAGTTCTCAGAAAAATCCAAAAAAATTTTTTTTTATAGCTTTTTTACCCACTAAGTCACCATGAAAAAATCATATAAATAGACCACGATTCCAGGGAGTTGCATTCATTTGAATACAAACCATCGAAGTTGAAACATCAAAATGGAAAAAAACTAAATTAGAGCTGTGATCAAGTAATTCTGTATGAAAAAAATGTCTACTAAAGACATACACAGCGACTTGGTGGAAGCATTGGGGGACTCTGTTCCTCCATATTCTGCAGTTGCACGATGGGCCAAGGAGTTTAGCCTGGGCAGAATATCCACTGAAGATGAACATCGCGAGGGACGCCCATCCACGTCTCTCACTGAAGAGAACGTTAAAAAAGTCGAAGATATTGTAATGGCAGATCGAAGAGTGACCATCAGGCATATAGCTGAGGTTTCAGGGATCTCATATGGCTGCATTCAAAGAATGCTTACGAACGAATTGCAAATGAAAAAGGTATCCGCGCGTTGGGTACCGAGAATGTTAACCGAAGAGCAAAAGAAGAAACGAGTCGACATTTCGAGGACGAATCTCGAATAGTTCCAAGCAGATAAGGAAAATTTTTTGTCACGTTTTGTGACCATGAATGAAACCTGGATTCACCATTTTGATCCTGAAAGCAAGCAACAATCGATGACGTGAAACGAGCCTCCTCACCGACGCCGAAGAAATTCAAGGTGTCAAGTTCGGCGGGGAAGGTTATGGCATCCGTTTTTTGGGACGCTAAAGGAATCATTATGGTGGAATACTTGCAAAAGGGAGCCACTATAACAGGCTCTTACTACGCAGACCAAATAAGAAGATTGCGGGAGGCTATCAAGGAAAAAAGACGCAGCAAATTGCGAGCTGGAGTGTTGTTTCAGCAAGACAACGCACCCTTTCACAAAGCCGCAGTTGCGATGGTTGCCATTCAAGAAACGGGTTTCGAATTGCTTGAACACCCCCCCCTATTCGTCAGATCTAGTCCCCAGTGACTTCTACCTCTTTTCTCGGCTCAAGGAATACCTCCGAGGTCGAAAATTTGAAGACGATAGTGAAGTGATGGCTGCTGTTAAGGCGTTTTGGGAGAGTCAAGATAAAGATTTTTTTTCTAAGGGAATCCTAGGTTTAGAAAAAAGATGGACTAAGTGTATTGATTTTTTAGGAGACTACGTTTAAAAATAAATTATTTTTTAAATCATAATTACCGTGTTTTATTATGATTATCATTACTTTTGGATCACCCCTAGTACCGTCTACATGTTGGTATTGGCCTTCACTCGACAACGCTCGGCCAACATTTATTGCAGGCTTAAAGGAAAACCGGGATAAAAAATTGCCTGTTTTATTCCAAGATTTCAATTAAATTTTACATACTAAATTTCATACAGATCTCAGTCGTTTTGGCGTGATTTAGTTAATAACATCATAATACCCATACAATTCATCTAAACTTTAGAATTTAAATATAACTAGCTGTTGCCCGCGACCTTGTTCGCGAGGACATTTCATACATTTTCCCGGTACAAAAAGTAGCCTGTATATTATTCTAGGATTTCAGCTATCTAGATACCAAGTTTAGTACAGATCCGTTCAGTAGTTTTTGCGTGAGAGTAACAAACACCAATCCATCCATTCTCAGCAGCTTTCGTATTATTTATTTTTTTGTTGAAATTGAGATTAGTAAGATGGATGTTTCATTAATTATTTGCCAAACATACAAAGGGACAGTGGATTAAAAAATCCACTCCAAAGGCGTTAAAAGTAAATGATCAAAGCATAGCTATAGGTACGATATACATACTCAATTTGCCTTTTATACCAAGTTATTTTTTCCAAACTAACAAAAAGCTTTCTTCAAAGTGTTTACCTGTGGAAAAACCGGCAATCTCTTTTTGTTACCAAGCCATTTTTCAATTACGAAGATAATTGAAAAATAGCCGGGTTCCACTGTCGTTTCCAGTTGATAGTGATATTTAATCTTTGTACATATGCATATTAAGTACCAGCCTATTACGAAGGCCAAGAATACTTCGAAGTTCAGCCAGATATAAAAGTTACGTTGATTTTGTTAATTGGTTCAAAATCAAACTCGAATAAGCTCATTTTTCTTAAAATGTTACGCTCTAAGTAAGAATGTAGAAATAATGTACCTACCTAAGTTAAAACCAGCCTTTATGAAGACTGGCTTCAAAACAGCCTGAGACAGAAAACTTCGTAAATATTCGTCCATCGTCGTGGAGCTTCGTTAATGTTAGATCGTAAAGACGACGAACCATTTCGGCAGTTATCACTGATGAGATAACATGGCGAGCTTCGAGTTGGCTTGCCAAGAATGTTTCTTGTGAAAATATTTTATTATTCTTAGTGTTGTTTTTGGTGTAAAAGTGTTATACAGAAAGGTAAATAAACTGCAAAGCTCTGGAAGGAAGGAACAATAGCCTTTAAACGAGAAAATGTAAAAGGAAATTGTGACTTTTTTATGTACTACTACAAAATAGTATTTCTCAACCAAGAAGTCCTTTATACCTGTGTTTTTTACTGTATTATGTGCTTTACAGGATTGACCAATGAAACATAGAAACAATTATGTTTATTTTACAGTTAGGTTATAAATAACACTTTCACACGTATTTGTTTTCGTAAATGTAAAGTAGATGAGGCCGGTGTTTCCTAACTGACCAACTACCTTGAGAAGAAACACGGAAATAAACTCAGAGGTCAACGTCTCTTTTAAAGTCCATACAAGCAAGCCGTAGTGATCGAATCATATGAGAACCATGAAGGTGTATGACTGTGGTAATTTTTGGAGGACAGAATCACACAGATTTGAGCAGGCTCGTCCAAACAGTTCAAGTATATATCAGTTATCGCGTAACTCAACTTAGAACTTTAAGGAGCTCGAACGATTTGACGAACAATACCAAAGTAAGGACATCGGGCTACAAGACAAACGGCGACGCGCCACCGTTACATTGTGGACATCCTACCCTTACGCACAAAACGTTTTGGCAATAACTTCATTGTGCGTACGGCTAAGGAGTGGAATTCCCTGCCGGAGTCTGTGTTTCCAGATAGCTACAACCTAGGGGTCTTTAAATCAAGAGTGAATAGGTTACTTCTAGGTAAGCGTGCTCCATCGTCGACCACATCATCAATTAACATCAGGTGAGATGGTGATCAAATGCGAGCCTATTCTGAATAAAAAAAAACATTTGGGAAGGCCGTATAAAGTACCTACACAAACTGCCAGACAGTGTGGTAATCTATTCATAATATTCGTTGTTTTCCCACATTGCTCTCACATTCACAATATAGCTTTTGAGAACCATGCAAATGTGTCCAATGTGGTCTTTTGAAGAAAGAACCATACAGATTTGAGGGGACCTGTCCAGTCAGTATGAGCCAAAGTCAGCAATTGTGTAGCTCAACTCAAGACTACAAAGGAGCTCGACGATTCGACGAACAAAGAAAGGACATTTTTGTAATTCAAACCACTAGGCAATTGTCAGTCCACATCGTCCTCACATGTCATGTGAGGCATCAATGATGCAAGGCTTACATTTACAGACCATAATATCCCTCTGCTGGCACTCAGTTTATAACGTTTAAAAAAGTTATAATTATGGAAAAGCAATATGCTGGCGCCATCTACCGATGCGTATGTGTATCCAGTATTAGAATTTGAGTTAATGAATATATTTAAACATAATAATAAATAAAAATTAAATTAATGGTGTTCTTATGCATAGAATGTGTGAAAATAATTTAGAAAGATTCTATGCTGAGGTGACCCAATTAGTAATTATCTATTGTCAAGATCAGAGACAATTAGTCGCTGTCAAGAGGCCTTTCTTTTTCCTCTGGTCTGCGGACGAAGCAAGGTCACAAGCTTTTAAGAGATATAAAGATTTTCTTTGGCGTAATACCCGATTAATGACGAAAGAAAGGCAGGGGACTCGAGTTAAATATAAAATCCATGTATGGATTAACCGGAATATGTCCGTGAGTGGAAAACCTTTGCATATTTCTGAAATTAGGACAAGCATCCATTTTAAAGCTAACACCACGTTGTCTTGTTGTTTGTTCTAGGGTCGCATAATATAATTAAATAGTAAGATTTAAACTTAATTAAGAAGAAATAGTCATGTTGTGAAGATATATACAGGGAATTCTTCGCCAACTACGTCATAGAACATAAGGCGGTTCGGTTCCGAGCAGGAAACAATGCCACGTTTTGATTAAGCACACCACACAGATGCGGTACTGTTGCCAGAACCCGTGCCATGATTTAATTAAGAAACCCCAGACTGTAAGTGTATTTAATTATTTAACTTAAACTGTGAAATTAAGAAGCAAAGAAACAACCAACACGTGTCTGAAGAACGTATAATTATATTTAATGATATGACCAACCAAATTTGTCTAGTGTTTTATTTCTAATGTAATCTCATCATGCGTAAGAACTCAGCCCATAAGTCTCATCTACAGAAATCTACCCTTGGTTAGCTGGTGTGTAGGAAATGATCTTACAAGTTCTCCTTATATGTGTACCATACAGCGCATCATGCGAAAGGTGTGGGTTAGTAAAACAGATTTCACAACACATTTGACAACGCTGCTAAGACAATATATAAAATTTTATGAAGTAATCTTGTAACCTGAAATTTTTATAGTCCCTATAAAAATGTTTAATTTTGATAAAAACGAGCGTCGCAAAAATAAGTTGATACTACCAGCACCTAGAGTACAAATGTACAAAAATAGCCCAGAATACCGCAGCATCCAAATTTATAAAAAACTACCTATATGTATAAGGACCACCAAAACATTATGTATATTTAAAGCTAAATTAAAATCATTACTAATAGAAAAATGTTATTATAGTATTCTAGAACTTATGGAAGATAAAAACCTCTAAATTAATATTACTTATAATATATATATATATATACTCTTATTCTATATAAAATTTAACATTGTCAAACTAGCCATAGGATTAATTTTAATAATATATAAATTGTATGTACCTTATTTTGCAACATGTTAGTTGAAGTTAATTTGCTGCGCCCTAACAGGGTAATGTATACATTAGTTATAAGCCATGCCTGTAACTGCGTGTACATTGTGCAATGAATAAATAAATAAAAGACCGCGACTTGGTACGTGTGGAAATTTTGATAAATCTATCCCACGGAAACCGGTATGAAATAATGTAGTGCTTTTCCTGAGTATAACCTATCTAACATTATGGTCGAATTTCATCCAGTTCCGTTTAGCAATTTTGTCGTTTTTGAGTTACGAACATCCATGAACAGGTTGAAAGATTCGCATAAAATAAGTATAAATAAATTAAGCTTTAGATCTCGCGACTGGGCAAGCAAACTTGAATGGTAGGAAGTTGACAACTTATTTTTTTTCCATTATTCATGATAGGTTCCCGTTTGAAAACTATCTCACCTGATGGATGATGTGGTCGAAGGTGAAGCACACTTACCTAGAAGTAACATATCCACTCATATGTATAAAACAAAGAAATCAAACCTGAAACATCGACTTACGTAATCAATAGTACATTGTTCACCGAGAGGAGAAAGTGACCGATTACCGTCGAGGGTGTCGTTTGAATTTGAAGTGCTTTAAAACACCCGAGATCGGGAATCGCACTTTCTCTCGAGTGATACATAGTGCTTTATACTACACCTACGAGGAAAATAAAAAACTAAATCTTTACTAATTGAAATTTATATTGAAATTGTTGCAGTTGATAGTAAAATGGCGCCAATGGCGTCTGCAATTTTCACATGTTCTTTTTTTTCAAATTGTTTATCCTGCCGCCGCAGGGTCTCACTGCCAGCCCGACACCATCCAACACACAGCTAGTGGCCAGTGTCATTTTGCGAACTTGGAGATAAAAACTCACTGTAAAAACTTTTTGGCTTTTGTTATTTAGGTTACCGGCGCATAGTCTTACCCAAAATTAAAAAGAAAAACCACGTAAGAAATGGATTTTCATACACTTTTCTCTCCCGCTCAGATGCGTTTTCTCCCCGCATATTTGTTCGATATGCAATGACGTACTTTCTACCGTAAATTTGATAAAGTATCAAGGTACTTTCCAAGCAGGTGTAGTATAAAGATATTTCTATTTAAATTTTTTTGTATTCATAATATTTTAAGTGGTAAAGCCACGCTTGCTGAGGTCACTTTGTGGACTATCTTAAGATATCGAGATTCCTCCGTGCTTCTGACAGTACGTTAAGCCATTCTTTGACATTGCACATCTTTGACAGCCGTTACGGGAGTCAGAACTCGGAAATTGACACTGGTCCAACAAAGATCCCTTTGTTGGACCAGTGTCAATTTCCGAGTGTTATCGAGCTACTGGGTTGTGGAAGTCAGATAGGTAGTCACTCCATGTAACACAAATACTCAGCTACATCCAGATAGACTGGAAGCTAATCCCAACATATATTGGACTTAGCAAAATTGTTTTTAATTGGAAGACAGTTGTAATATTTTTCTTGCAGTTTCTTCTTGTGCAAAAGCTGTACCTGTTAGGAATGGTACTATTTAATACTTACTAATATTGTAAATGCGAAAGTAACTCTGTCTGTCTGTGTGTTACGCAATCACGCCTAAACTACTGAACCGATTTTAATACGGGTACAGACATAGTCTAGAGCCTGAAAAAGGACATAGGCTGCTTTTTAATGCAAAAAAGCCTGTAAGGGGTTGAAATAGGGGATGAAAGTTTGTATAGAAATTACGTAATTTTTAAAGCTTGAAACTAATTTTTTAGACTTTTGATTAGATATTAATAAATACGACATTCAAATTATGTATGAGTTTTGTTTTAAAAATAATTATCAACAAAAAATTAAAAATGCTGCCGAAAGTCACTTTTCCGCGCGGACAAAGTCGCGGGCAGAGCTAGTCATAAAATATGTGGTCATAGAGAAATAGCGTAACGGTTAATGTCGGCGCATCCCACCAATTATACTATTGCCGTGAACCCAATCCAGACACAAGCATAATTATCTAGCTTAGTTGTTAATAATGTGAATTCTACCCACATTGCTCGAATATCTTTGATCGCATTATCACAGCCATAATTGCACTCGAATAGAGCGTGATAGAACTCGTTCGCGAGAAAAGGGGTCTTCACAGAAAGACTGACTGATGTATTTAGTCCTCCTGACCGATTACAGCCACGGCAGTCAATCTCAAAGGCCATGTGCGATGCAGTCACGGTCAGGTATCACCAAATTTATTCATCTGATCTATAGCATATTTAAACGGAACAAACGCGGGAATATTCTCTTATGAACAGATTTTGAACTTACGCGTATATCGGCAAACATGCATTATAAAATACACACAATCTCAAAAAATACACACATTTTACGGTATCAAGCAAACGTTTCATAAAACATAATTATGAATCAATGGATTTCGAGTTCTATTCGATTTCGAATGACATTGCGATTTTCTTACTTACACAATCTTCTTTCTTAAGTATTTCGAAAGCGCAAAGTCACATTTCTAAACAATTGAAAGTTAGGTACTTCTAGCAAGTTACTTAACAATACTTAAGTGCAGTTTTGAATGCCTTGTAATAACGGCTCGACAACATTATTTTAGCAGCTGCTCCCGTTCCCACACCCTGTAACATTAGTTGGCGTGAATAAGTTAGATGAAGGTTTGAACTGACTATGCGGAAAATTATTATTATAACTAAAAGTCGCGCAAGGCTTCGCTCCCGTGGAATTTATCTCGTTACAAAATAACCTCTTTCTTTTGAACTAGCCGCGGGTTAAAGCAGCCTATAATCTTTCTCAAGCTTCAAGCTACTTTCATAACAAATTTCATCCAAATCCACCCAGTATTTACGAAGATTAACGTGTTTAAACAAACAAACATTTCAACTTTATAATTTACTAGCTTTTGCCCGCGACTTCGTTCGCGTAGGAAGGTTTTCCCGCGTAAAATCCCGATCCCGTGGGAATTCCGGGATAAAAAGTAGCCTATGTGTTATTCCAGGATGTAAACTATCTACTTGCCAAATTTCATTGAGATCCGTTCAGTAGTTTTTGCGTGAAAGAGTAACAAACATCCATCCATCCTCACAAACTTTCACATTTATAATATTAGTAAGATTAGTAAGATAGTAAGATTAGTAAGATTAGTATTAGTATTAGTATAGTATTAGATTAGATGTAGCGGTGAGCCGTAGTTATTGAATGGTTATTAATAGTGAATTTTTTAGAGCTTATACGTAGATTTTAGATATGTCGCTGTCCGGCAAAAAAAGCGTCATACTCATAACACAAAAATGACTAATTCGAGATAACGAGACTTACTATACTAAAGATTCTTTACTATTTACTACAATTATAATGTAAAAATTGTAGGAGTTAAATAACTGAAAAATTTATTTACAAATAGTATGTTTGCGTATATAAACATACTATCTTTTTTTTTTTTTTTAAATCTTTATTTATTTTAGGAACTTTTAACAATATGTTACGCTAGTTCCATCATAAACTAATCTAATTACATCAAACTTACAAACTAACTAGTGAATATACCAATGCAGCCTCTGGCGACATTGGTTTGGCTAGGATAATATTAAATATACCTACATCTAACTTATTTATATTAAGTTAACATACTATCTTAAAAGTCTCGTTATCTCGAATTAATCATTTTTATGTTATGATACTTTTTTTTGCCGGGCAGCGATGCGTATGGCTTTCCTTTTCGGGACGAAACTTATCAAATGAAATGACACCTCCCGCGGCTCTAGGTGGAGAAGAAGAGAGAGTAGGTTTCTACTGACTAAAAATCCACCTTATCTCATCAGTTGCACTTGCGTTTCGAGGCCGTGTTATCTCATTAAAAACATGTCCGCAACCCCGGCACGCATAGGCATTATAAATGCTGACTGCTATTTGAGACGCGCATGGAACGTGACGTGCCGTCGACTTGCGGTTTGGGTTCTTTATTCGGCCTACGCACATGTCCTAACTTTGCTATTGTTCGTCAAATCGTTCAAGCTCCTCAAAGTTGTAAGTTGAACTAAGGGATCACTGACAAATGCTCAAATCTATATTATGTTACATTATATATTTAAGAAGTATGGAGGATTAACAGCTATTAAATACAGAAAATATATAGTATAGTAGACAGTGAGCTAATTAAAAGTCCTCGCGTTTAGAGGTAGGAAAATCTTAAATTGAACACTTAAAAGGTGTATAATCTTAATATAACCTATCATAAATACAATATTCATACAATATCAGACATTGACCGTAGGTCCGATGTGCTATTTTGTACCTGTATTATTCAACAGCTGACTAAAGAATTCACATACAGAAAGAAAGAAAGAGAAAACAATTACTTATGCTTTTCAGCTGGTTCTGTCCAGGTAGGGTTACCATCACCAAATTTGCCGGCCCCAGACAAAGACTTATAAACCCCGGAGATTTGGGTAAAATCACAGTTTTTCCCTGGACACCGAAGAAATAGTACATTGTTCACCGAGAGGAGAAAGTGACCGATTACCGTCGAGGGTGTCGTTTGAAGCCCGAGCCGTAGGCGAGGGCTTTAAAACACCCGAGATCGGGAATCGCACTTTCTCTCGAGTGATACATAGTGCTTTATACTACACCTACGAGGAAAATAAAAAACTAAATCTTTACTAATTGAAATTTATATTGAAATTGTTGCAGTTAGTGAAGCTTAATGTAACACTTTTTCCATTAATGTTTGTTTGAGATGTTTGCGACAATGTAGGAGGAATAACTGGCTGTGCTATTGGCACTGCGCTCGTAGAAGGCTGTGGTGCCAAAGGGGCAACTGGCTGCTGAGGGGCATTTGGCATCGCCGCGCTCGTTGATGGTTGAGGAGATGAGTCTTGATGCACATTAATCGATCCCGATATTTGGTTATTTATTCGTGTTTTGTTTTCTACGGAATTCTCTATGTAACCTTCTGCAACAGCGGACGATTTCCAACCACCGTGGCGTTTTATTGTGGTTAAATCAGCACCAGTATCGGCAAGAATAGTCGCTGAAATTCTGCGAAAGCAGTGGCCAGTGTATTCTAGTGGATTGAGTAAATTAAGGTAGGAAGCTATTTCTCTTGGCACAGTACTTATTTTGTTTTTACCAATTACTTGTTTCGTACATTTTTTGTTTTTATATTGTAGTAAAAACCGATTGGTTTTGGGGTCACTAGGGCGAATTTTGTTATATTTATTCATTATCTCATAAAATAAGCCCGATATAACAAATGATCGCTGAATTTTGGTTTTTGTGTTAGGAATATTGACAATTATTCCATTTTCGAGGATTTCGATATCGTCTGTTGTCATATCCACAAGTTCTTGCGAACGACAGGCCCCATTTACTCCTAAAATCACAATAACCTGTAAACAAAAATATCAAACATGAAAACCTAGTAGATTTCTACTCATAAATAGGTACGTAATAAATCATAAACCAGTGCATTTTGTTCATAAACTTACCTTCATCAACAAATATTTGTCATCTGGAGCATTCTGCAAAAAGGAATAAACATCCTTTGTAGTAAGCACTTTTGATTTCTTACTACGGAATCCCTCCGACTTTCTTTTCAGAAATGCTGTAAGTTTTTTGTATTCTTGAATATTTATGTCGTTTCTTGTCAATATAGTACTTTTCAACATTGAGTACATAGACCATAACGTACTTGGTTTGTATTTTTGCGCTTTTTCACTGAAATAAGCTAGCAAAACAGTTTCAGAAAATGATGCCGCATTTTTTTCACTTTTCCATTGCAATAAATCGTCATAAGTTTTATTATATTTTTTAATTGATTTCTGTGGTAAAAGGTTATCAATCAGTATTTTTGCTGTTTCCTTCAACTGCGGCGGAGTTAAAAAATCTTCATCATCACTATCACTACTTATCATTTTGATAGTTTTATTTTACTTTCTACGAAAACTGAATCCTCAAACAACACACAAATTGAAAATGGCGCCAATGGCGTCTGCAATTTTCACATGTTCTTTTTTCAAATTGTTTATCCTGCCGCCGCAGGGTCGCACTGCCAGCCCGACACCATCCAACACACAGCCAGTGGCCAGTGTCATTTTGCGAACTTGGAGATAAAAACTCACTGTAAAAACTTTTTGGCTTTTATATTTAGGTTACCGGCGCATAGTCTTACCCAAAATTAAAAAAGAAAAACCACGTAAGATATGGATTTTCATACACTTTTCTCTCCCGCTGAGATGCGTTTTCTCCCCGCATATTTGTTCGATATGCAATGACGTACTTTCTACCGTAAATTTGATAAAGTATCAAGGTAGTTTCCAAGCAGGTGTAGTATAAAATACATTTTTGAACTTGAAACTAAAAACAACGATGTTTAATTATGGTTTTTATTTACTGATAACATTGTAGAGCTTTAGAATGTTTTTAGTAAAAGTCTCTTCCTTTTCATTTAATCAACGTAACATAAACAATGAAATGAAATGCAATAGGAAAATAATAATAGAGATCGTGCTTTTTGGTACCCGTAAGACCAATGTGTGTCCGGGTTTTACCTGGACGCTTATTGGGAAAATATCCCCGGACGCCCCCGGACGCTCTCCAAACTCTCAAAACCCTATGTCAAGGGAAAGTGTTAGTTGGTTGATAATTAGTCCAGCTCATCCCACTATCTTCTGTGTGGTCTGTTCCGACAATTTCTGGTCTGGCCCACAAGTGATCGGGCCTAAACAGCCTGAAACGGTTTCATTGTTGGGACGCAAGCCTCCTTCAAAGAGTGGGCTGTAATGCACCACGTGTATATAAATAAATAAATAATAATAATTTATTTCAGACTTCGGATTTATCAGTCCTAGGATATTATTGGCTTTTTTCATGATGTTGTTTTCCTTCACTGTTTTGAGAGTAATAGTGATGTTGAAAATTACACAAAGTAACGGTATTGCCTTGATTCGAACCAACGATCTACTACTTGTTAATTATGCCTGTAACCACTGGTCCACCATTTTCTCACACAAGGATAAAACATAAAAAATACAACTAAAGCTAGCTACGCTAAGTTCACCATTACTGGCATTTCGACATTTGTGAATGCATAGTGCCTCTGAGTTTAATTAAGTGTTAATTCAAAGGATGGAGAGCCTTCTATTTCTAGAATAAAGCGTTGAAATCCACAGTAGAAAGCGCGGTTTTATCAGCTATCTCGTACAAGCTGTGAGCGCAACTTTATTCCCGTGAACGGTTTTAAGCGTGCAGGTACATATCGAGGACTTACACGTGAATTCCAGGATTAAACGAAACCAGCACCAGTATAATGCAGCCGTTCCAGAGACGTGCCCGTTTAACAGAAAGACAACGAAACAAATAAAAAAATACTGGGTTTTCGTTTCGTCAAATTATCTATAAGCACACAGAAAACACAGTTATATTGAATCAGCACAGGCAGACTACGACTATATACAACGTGTAATTTAAAGGGTATATACATACCAAGTGCACGACTTCTTTGGATGATAATAAACGACATAGCAAGGGTTTTTATAAAATATAAATAAAATTTCTAATATATAGCATATTAGAAATATCAATACATTGATACCAGAGACCGAATTTATCAAATTAAGAAGAACGAAGAGAAATATCGTTTTATTGGCAAGTGACATGGAAAGTGATGACGCTCATAGTGCTGTGACACGTTTGTTATTACTGGTATTCAAGAAACATATGAAACCAATAATTTGGGGTCAATTCTGTGAGTCACTTATTTTGGGCTGAAATTTTGCATAGAGACTACATGCCAGATTTTGTCTTCAGTCCTTTTGGATAAATATGGGGTTTCCGTTACACGTTGTATATATACGACTAATTAAATGTGCATTTAAGTTGCTTGTGGAAAAACTTCTATACATCCTCTCTGCAAGAATTAATTCCAACTGGAACTCCAGAATTTAACAAGACTATAATTTTGAAACTGGTAAACTATTACATAGTTGAGTATACGGCTGAGTGAGTTTGTCGTCAACTAGTTACCAAGTTATGCTCAATATCGTGGCTGCGTCAACGGTACTAACACGTTTAAATTCACCCGTTTATATATAGTTAGTTTAGTTTAGTATAGTATAGTTTTAAACAGTTTACTAAGGAGTTAGAAACTCAATTAGAAGTTGCATTAACTTTATAAAGCATATATGTAAAGGTGTGTCAGGCGGTTATATTTAGGATGTTTTTTTTATTTAAAAGTCTGAATTAAGCGTCAATAGTCTAATGGATAAGGTGTCAGACTAGTGATCGAGAGGTCACGGGTTCGAACCCCACCCATTACACTATTGCCGTGAACCCACTCCAGACACAGGCATAATTAGCTTAGTTGGAGAGGTTAACAAAATTGCTAGTAATATGAATTCTAGACACATTGCTAGACCTCTTTAAAAAAGATTAAAGATGTTGTTGTGGCAGATAGAAAGAAAGAAAGAAAAATTATTAATTGCCAACAGACAAACGACACTAACTAACAATATTAAAAACTTATTTAGTTCCTTAGAGAACTTATAATTATATTAGTAGGTAAGGACAAAGATTTAGATATTGACAATTTGCGAAGAACAAGGAAACAACAAAAAACAAGGCAGATCACCTAACATACTTCCTATGTCACCTATTTGTTGTGGCAAAACACCATAAAGGTAACACCAACACAAACAAAAACGACAAATCCCAACTGAAACGGATTTTTTTTTTTTTAACTTGGTAAAATCATCAAATAAGTCCTTCCACCCCGGGCAGGGCCGGAGGTCGGACTTGCAGACTTGTACTGACTAAAATCCACGGTGTTCCTTCAATAGCCCTTTACGTTCCGGGGTCACGGTAATGGGATAAGTCCCACGACCCTGGCAGGCTTCGGCCCTCTAAGGGGGGGCCTCGTCATGTTGCTGACGCTCTTTGAGGCGCGCGTGGAACACAACGCGCCGTCAACCCGGGCATGGTCCACGGTCGGACAGCGAGTTGCCCTTTACTCGCTGTCCGCATGCCCGCGCCTACGGTGGCCGGAGATCGTCGGCCGACGTCCGACGCCGTGGGCGTCTACCACTGCGGCTGGGCTGGAGGGAGGACGCCATCCTCTCCCTCACACGGACCGCCTCCTCCTTCGGTAGCATGTCTGCTTCGCAGAAGGAGGCGACCGCTTCCCACTCCCTCTCGCTCCGCAGCATAGCCTCGACCAATGCCGGGCGCGAGAGGTCTCCGCCTATCGCCGCCGTGAGGACACGTCGGTGCTCTGCCCAAGCGGGGCAGTCTTGCACCGTATGCTCTACTGTGTCCTCAGGGCGATCCTCGCAGTGGTGACACCCAGGCGTTTCTTCCTTCCCCATCAGACACAGGTACCTCCCGAAACTTCCGTGTCCGGTGAGGACCTGTGTCATGCAGTAGGTCAGGACGCCGTGACGCCGATCTAGCCACTCCTCAAAGAGGGGTCTTACCGCCGCAATAGGGAAGATGCAATATTTTTATTTATGTTTTCATTTTAAAGAATTCCATGTAGAATAGACCACAAATATATTAAAAAATTAAATCTTTGTAATTTATCGGAAAAAATGTGGTTTGAAATTGACAGTTTAAATTTTCGCGCGAAAAAGGACCTATAGTTCCGATGACGTCATTCCTGTCTGTCACTGGTCGTACTTGTTCGTCGCTGGCTAATACTTATGCATATTTTTTCGACTTTCGAGATTTTTTTTGTGAAAATTTAAAGTGGACTATCCATCAACATCAGGCGATTATAAAAATACCACTAATATTCTGAAAAAAGCCGTGGTGACTCATGTTTTGTACCGATGTGTCCAACTACTTCAACAAAGTTTCCAAATAAATTGTTTGTGACTGGACCTTCTGACCCAAAACTGAGAAAGAAAAGTGGTTTCAAGCTACAAAGAGAAATGACAATTATTGGAGAATAATTGTGACCACCATTCGATGCTATGAAGATCACTTTGATGTAAGTCGGCGAATATACTTGTTATATTTTGTAGTTAATTAATCTGCTTGTACGCAAAAACACATTAGTTACCTACCTAATACTTACAAAACTTATCTATAACATCATTTTAATTTTACAGTTGGAGAACGACGTCGAAAATTGGATAAAGTTTAAAATGTGTGCCTCATATTTTTGAATGCCAAAACAGAATGATGCCACTGAAACCTAAATCAGTAATAATGGAAAAGAAAAAACGTGAAATTCTTGAAAGCATTGAAAATACACCGGGTATAATTTTGATTTATTCTTTCAGATTTATTCTTATACTAGAGACAAATAAACATTCAAACTTTCAAATTTATAATAATATAAGGATAATGCTTTTTAATGAAGAACTAAGTATATTATTATGTCTTTCATGTTTTAGATCCATCTACAGTGTTCATTAATCACAGAAACACATGGTTCTCAAAATATTAAAATATCCAATGATAAAGGTGTACAGGTATCTATATATCCTTATAAACGAACGATCGAAATAACTGATATATGTCGAAGCCGCTGAATAAAATACAAAGTTAAACAACTATGATTTTATACATATCGTAGTAATTTAGTCCCTTTCATTTCTACACTTGAAAACTCTGCACTTTCGACAAAAAAGTTACAACCATGTCAACACTAACTTTTGGTAAATAACTTAAATAACTTAATAACTTTCCTAGATTCCTGGAGTCTGCTTTGATAAACCCAACTTCCATTTTTATTAAAAAAACGCAATTAGTATTCCCGTAAAATAATATTCACTTTTACAACCATAACCTCAAATAAGTTGTTATAACAGGAGTGACGTCACTAAACGCTGATTGGTGTTTTGAAATACGCTTCGTTTCAAGTCATTTTTAATTCGTAATTATTGTTAAAAATCACCATTATGTAAAATAAAAATGTTACAGTGGCCCTTCTTTTCTATTTTTTTAACATTTCAATCATAAAATTTTCATAAATATTATATTTGCATCTTCCCTATTGCGGCGTGCCCGAACTGAAACGGATTAGTAATAAAGCTATCGTTATTCACTCAAATAACAACGTAATCCCGCTGTTTGTACCGCATATTAATATTGTATCAACCCGGGATTAGCTAAACGTTCGTTAAAATAATTCATGTTACTATCATTACTACTATTGCTACATTTAATTATTCGTATACCCATGTTTACGTTTACATTATAACGATTAATATCTAGTATTTACATGAAACGTAGTTGTTTGAGTATGAAATGGTATGATATGAAAGTGTAACTAAATTAATTATCTACACATCAATATCATCATCCGGAAAGAGGAGGATTATGTTTTAGCGCGTAGGTATATATGGATGTCCGTTCCTTTGTTCCATCGTAATTTGTTTATGTTGTAGTTGTAAGTTTGCTGCGCTGTTCAATTTACAACGAACATAAGGTTATATGTATATGCACTTATGATGGGGCCAGATAACGAGAAACCTAGACCTGGGAACGCAAGGGCAACTGAAGGAATAGGGACGATAATTAGTCAGTAACAGTAAAATCTGACACTCCCTTCCATTCCATCCAGAGCGGAAAGGGTCATTTAATGATTTTCCCCACACACATGTGAATCCACAGCAAATGTAAAAACCCTAGCGGCTCCCACCCGAAGGCGATGGATTCCCGCGACTTTTGCCCTAATGAGAGGCTTACCAAAGTTGCTCTTTCTGGTACATTGCCACTCCATAAAGCACACCAGGAAACTAAATCATATGATTTATTAATAAAAACATAACAACCATACCAACGACGACTAATAAACAGACAAACTTAATAATAATTTCTCCCTTTATCATTTTATAAGTTCAACTAAAAATTCAACAAATGCACCCAGAACTTGTTTAATATAACATTTGGCAGCATCCATGTTCACGTCTCATCAGTATTTCATGCCAACCGCCAGGTGGCACTCGCTGCCATTGCACTACAAGCTGAGATTTATTACAACTGCGCTGAACATTTCAGACATGGCACTATTTGCTTTGCGGTTCCAGTTTGACTCGGTCTTTTTTAATCGATGACAGGCTCGCGTTTCACCACGGTAAGACGTAGGATGAGTGGATGATAGGTGATCGAACATGAACTCAAAAGTTCATTTCAGACTGTAATCTGCATAATCTTCATAACCTATTGTGAATATGTGAACTATGTCCTATTTCTAGTAGTAGATTCTAGTGTGGAGGCTAGTGATAAAACCCTGTACTGAAAAGCTCTTAGAACAATAAATATTTTATTTTTTATTTATGTAGGTTGTTATATTCATGTTACACTTCATTGTCAGACAGTTTGAGTACTTTTTGCGGCCTACCCAAACGTCCTAACCTTGGTATTGTCGTCGAATTGTTGAGCTCTTCAAAGTTCTAAGTTGAGTCATACGTTTTCTGGCAAATGCTTGCACTGTCTAGACAGGCCCGCTCAAATCTGTGTGCATCTTTTCTCAAAAAATCGCTTCAGACTGTAAACTACAAGGCTCCCATAAAATTTGATCAGTACAGATTGTATGGACTTCAAAAAAGACATTAACCTTTGAGTTTGTTTCGGTGTTTCTTCTCAGGGTAGTCAGGAAACTCCGGCCTCACATGCTGTTATTTAATAAACAATTTGCAAAATAAAGAACATTTATCATTACCATTTGAAGCATGCTTACCTAGAAGTAGGTTATTATTCCCTTTTGTCAGAAAAGAGACCTAAGTTAGAAGACAGATTAGAAAACTTTCGTTTTGAGCGGGATCCATAAAAAAGATTTGGTGACAGCTTTGAGGGTTTGACCCGATCATATCCCCCTAATAATTTTGGATGGATTTAGTAGATACGCCTAACTGCACTGTATGTGGGGTTGTGGAAGACACTTATCAAATTTTATCAGAGTGTGTCCGAACAAGGCCACAAAAAAGTTTAACCTTTGGGATAATATTATTAATACAGGATTTTATAATAGTATTGACAGTAGGTACCCTGTTCTGTCCATTGTCGGGTGACGCCAAGATGCTGTACAAAATGGTTAATATAGGCTTCAGGTAGCGACTGTTGTGAGTAAGATTGTTCAAGATTTTTTTTTTTACTCACGTAGGAGATAACATTTTCATTATTGAAAAATCTTCCTACTGATACAAATAAAGATTTAAAAAAGAACCATCATATGTTGGACTGACAACTTAATTACAAATTAATATCCATTTTATAAACTATTTCATCTATAAACACAAGCACACTACAAATAAAAATTCATTCGCAACGCAATCTGCTGATAATATAGCCAAAAGACTGGCGGCAAGGCCACGTTGTATGGCAATGCTTAACCTTTGGCCAAAGTGATAGTGAACTCTTCGGTCACAAGAAGTGGCGACCTGCCTTTTCGAAATTGCTGATAGCACAAGGGCCCCACAATTTGATACTTTGTATCATTGGCATAACTTTAAGATGCAGTAAAACTAATAATTATGTACACAACTGCTGCTGTTGTAATGTTTAAACTCTGGCTTTAACAAAAGGCACGTTGTTTTTTTTTAAATTAAAATGAATGCTCACACAATAGTACATAAATCTGCTCTTCTTTGAGGTTTTAATTAAACAGATTATTTGCGTCTTTGTCTCACATAATTGCTGGTGCCAAAGTCTGTAGCTTTGGCAAAGACATTTCTGAATGAGGGAAATTAATACTTACGACGAGTTGTTTTGAAGGTAATTAATATTTATTGAGTCTTGATTAACGGCTTATAAGGTTTGCTTACAGTTTACTGATGTTTGGACGAGAAGAAGGTTAATTTAGAAGAAAAATCAAGAGAATCACGGTTATTTGACGCACACACATGTAAGAACAAAAATAAGGAGCCTTTATTTATGGCCTCAAGCGCTGCGCGGCAATAGAATTTTATTGCGTATTATATAAATTTCAAGACAGGAAGTCTTGAATTAAGGTAGTTTATATTTATCACTCTTTGGGATTACAAAACGCACTTTTAACATGAAAGTGACCTCAAAAATGGCTATTTTTGTGGTTAGCAAGTAACTAAAAGCAGTGTGAAGGAAATTTAAAGTACATGATCCGCAACCAATGTATAGCCGGGCCCAGAATTACTTTTTAAATCGGACCTTTATTACTAGTTTTGTAATTTGGCCACTCCAAATTTAAGGACAGTTTATATCTAAATTATAAGTAACAGGAATTTCTAATAAGATCACTTTCATTCTAAGACTCCGAAAATAGCTTATGTCGCTTTCTTTTACTTAGTGAATGGTTTTAGTAATCGAATCAGTATTTCTACATAATACCTTTTGCAAATATGATCCATACATCTAAGGTCTGCTGGAAGAAATTTCTTAGGAAATAAGCAGCACCTTTGTGCTCTTTTGTCTATATTTAATTAATTTTTTTTTTGTAAGTTTCATGTGTGTACATAAATAAATACATATATGTAATTAAACAGTAAAGTCCGTTGTGTCTGTAAATTGAGATAGAAGAAATGGTCACGCGGTTCGGGGACAGACAAATAAAATATTTACTAGTAAATTTTAAAATACCGATCAGATTTTTCAAACATGCAATTTAATGAAACAAAGTCTTATAGCCTAGCCTAGCCTTAGATTAGAGACTGGGAAAATTGCGTGAAAATCCGTTGTTAGAGACCGCGAGCTTTCACGCACGCCTATATTCTTGTTCCAATAATTATATCCTATAATCCGTGGTCTGTTACTTAATTTTTTATTTTTTTGGGGGAAGTTCATCAAATGCCTGCTCCCATTCTGAAGCGGAAGTGAGTGTCAGTGTTCTACTGACTAAAAAATCCACTCTGTTCATTCAGTCGCGGTATCTTGTTAGAATATTCCTGTAACCCCAACAGGCAATGGGCCAAATCGGTCCCCGTCATTGCTGCTGACTGGTCTTCTCTACTGTAAGCTAACATTTGTTTCTAAGTGATATTAATATACTAAATGCGGACAAAATCACGAGTTCTGCTGGTTGTCATTTGTTCTCATTTTAAGATTTATTATAACTAAATTTTTCCTATTTTTAATTTTACGTTATTCATCTGTTGTTACATTATAATTTGTTAAATTTAGAGTATGAAACAGTTACTCATAATAATATGTTGTGCTTGTGACTCCTAAGTTACACTGCCGGGTTTGCAGGAATGTTCTCCTGCCTGGGTTGCGGAAATGTTCTAAGGGGATGGAGCAGCCCCGGATAACAAGGACAACTGAAGAATCGGGATGGGTTTTTAGTCACTCTATTTCGCTCCACCCACATCGGGACGAGTCATTTGATAATTGGACGTAGTTATGCAAAAAGGATCCAATCCAAACTTTTACCGCCCATAAGACCGCCCATTGTAACACCCTTTGTAGTTTTTTAAGACCTTATTTAATTCTGTTATGGTGTACAATACAGAGTATATCTATCTTTTCCAAAATTGAGTTATATATACCAAAAGCATCTTCAGGGTGATATATTAAACATATCAATATAACTCAATTTCGGAAAAAGTGTGGAATGGATCCTTTTTGCATAACTACGGCCAATTTTCCCACCGAAACAGAAAATTTACAAGATATCCTAGTTTGGAAGTCAGGTAATCTCTACCTGTATGTTCCTTTTAATTAATATAATTCTGTTTCCTCTACGTAATCTTTGAAGTGTACAAATAAGAAATAAATTATTAGTTATAAATAACGAAATGATGATATTTACTCCTTTACAATATTAGACGAATACCTAAGAAGACTTTATGACTAAGATTATAGCGTATTACAATGATAAAGCTCCCCTTTCTATAATTTATCAAAGCCAAGTTGTCGTATTCATTGACAGTACTCCCCCTCAATCGAGAATATAAGCTACCCGTCTATGCTGACTATCGCGCACATACGTCGTTTAAAACACATTAGAGGTTGGATTTAATTCCCTTTTGCAAGAACACGAAAAATGTAAGGAATAGTTCTTGTTTTCAATATTATCTTACTTATGACACACATGACGATTAAAATACAGACAAAAGAAGGTGCTGCTTATTTCAAATTAAATTTCTCTATCAAGAGTGTGAGCGAACGAAAACAAACAAACTTTTCCGCTTTATAATATTAGTATAGATAAAACAGTAAAAAGTGTGTGGGGCTTATGAACCAGTCAGAAGTCGCTCGTCTTCGGAACTACTACACGGATTTGAATGAAACCTTTTTTGTTATATGTATAGCTACTAGTGAGTAATAAATTATAAATTCCGTAACTGAAACACGTGATCCAGAACTTTACACGAGAACAAAGCCACAGGCAGAAGCTAGTAATATCATAAATCAAGTTAAAACAAAAGAATTTATACTTACAGTATGTACTATGCGTTTTAAATGCTATTAGGAATTTCAATGATCTTTATCTGTCAAATGTCAGTCAAAAAGTACGGTTTGAAAAAAAAAACTTAATGGCGAAAAATAATAACGGTTTATTTTACTTTGTTTAACTGAGTCTCATATCAAATTTAAATATTAATCTATTTAATTAATTAATTAATTAATTTTATTATTTATGTACACACAGTAAAATACATTAGGATACAACATAATTATAATATTTGACTACAAAAGTACTGCAAATTATTTAAAGACACAATTAGTTTTTTTTAATATACTTATCTCTCTTGTTTTCATTTTTGGCACCAATACGCCTGACAACTCATGGCGCAAAGGCCCAGGAGTCATGTCTAAATTATTAGAACCTTTATTTTATTTTATTTTTGATGATAGGCTCGCGTTTGACCACCGAAATATGGAATAAATCCTTGTTTTGTTCACTCTACCCAAATGGTTCCATTTGACAGCTAAGACACAATATGGCGCTAAGTTTTCCTAATAGCAGCTGAAACGCACTGTACATACTTATCGAAAATATTTTTTTATGTAGCGGTCATCTACACTGCCCAATACAGTACTAAAATATGGTGTCACTCAATTCCTATACAAGGCAATAAAAGTTCATCGCAAAACTGAAACATATACAATAGACCGAAAACAGCTATCGAGAGCTTTTTAGATGGCGCGCGCGCACCCTTAATCGCTAGGCCGCACAAAGCCATCCCAGGACGGGCCCATGTTTACAAGCCCAGTTACAGCTCCTGCGCAAAGAGGTCATAGCCCCGTCACCGCTCACCGTGACCTTTACGAGTTGTTTCTATTAAAGAAAATTGTGAATATGCCCGTCTTTGCTTTTTATATGTACCAATATTAAGAGCGCGCCTAAAGCCAGCAAAATTTTAGAATTCACCCGCACTGTCCTACCCGCTCCTCACATCGAATACGATCGCGCGTGTACCTACGCGCTCGCTCGACGCGTATCTTCTGTAGTAAGTATACGTATAATATTCAGATGAAACAACTGTATTCAAAGTATGACTGCGTTATACAATATTACGAAATGTTATTATGTGTACGCGAATAATACTTAAATAGTAAGTTAGTAGGAGGTGACTATACCACTGATACTGAACACGAATCAATATAAAATCAATACCAAAAGGTAATATTATATTATGTACTAGCTTTTGCCCGCGACTTCGTCCGCGTGGAATAGTTACTTTGGGCTAACGTTAAATTTAACCCCGATTTTGAAGCATTCTTCATTGGTGCTCCGCTCCTATTGGCCTTAGCGTAATGATATATAGCCTATAGCCTTTCTCTATAAATTGACTATATAATTAAAAAAAAAATTTCAATTCGAACCAGTAGTTCCTGAGATTATCGCGTTCAAACAAACAAACAAACTCTTCAGCCTTATACATTAGCATAGATAGCTGTTGCCCGCGACTTCGTCCACGTTTCCGTCGTTTTTCGTAAAAAAAGTAGCCCTTGTCCTTCCTCATGGTTCAGTGATTTTGATGTAACACACAGATTAACTTTCGTAATTTAGTAGGGAAATATAACATGTCAATCTATAATACTGTTGAAAAATATCGCTATACAGAACCGCACAATATTATTGTTAATAGCTGTGCCCGCGACTCCGTCAGCGTGTAACTCCTTGTGTGTTATTAAGTTAATGTATTGGTAATATTGTTTAGATCACGTTCACATGAGGCTTAAGTACCTATAGAACGACAATACTTCAGCGCAAAGCTTCCGGGTAAACTATGTTGAAAGTTGACCCGTCCGGCACGTGAACATAAAGATTTCTAGAACTGCTAACCCGGGAAAGAGCGACGTACAACTGACCATGCGAGAAACAACTGACACTAAGATCTACTCCAGCAACACGAAAAGTCTGCCATTGAGCCTTATTAATTATCATTGCATAACACGCCGATACTGGGAATCGCGTTCTTTTAAATTGGAATGGAAAATTATTTGGTATTATGGGAATTCTGGGAATAATGACGGTTTCTCCTGCACCGCAACCTGTTAAAATCTGAGCCTCGATTATATTTTGTTGCAACTGGGTTACTTTTAGCCGAGTTCCATTGCAAAGTTGTGGTGATTTTAAATTTCGGAGCAGAATAATAATCAGAAAGCTTCGAACTGCTAAGCTATCGGGAGTTACACGTGTTATTGTGAGTCAACCATAAAAGATAGATACATGCTGTCGTGGGATATTTTTTATATAATTTTAAGGAGAACATTTCCGTCATAAATGATTTCTGTGTAGCTTTAACCATTAAGGTTGCACACGCGACGGAAGCTTACAAAATGGAGTAACTTCTCCCGTTTTCCCAACATTTCCCTTCACTGCTCTGCTCCTATTGATTGTAGCGTGATGAAAAGTATACTATAACCAGCTCAGGAGTATGAAATATAATTGTACCAAGTTTCGTTAAAATCCGTCGAGTAGTTTTTGTTTCTATAACGGTTATACAGACAGACACAGACAGACAGACAGACAAAAATTTTACTGATTGCATTTTTGGCATCAGTATCGATCCCTAATCACCCCCTGGTAGTTATTTTGTAAATATATTTCATGTACAGAATTGACCTCTCTACAGATTTATTATAAGTATAGAAGATAATATAATATTATTTTGGCGCGTGATTTTGGTGTGGCGTAAATAATGGATAACTCTGAAACTGTGGATTGGCCAGATAATATCTATCATTTACCCCACTTATATCGTCATATGCCCATGGATGACCAAATTATTGATATTTTTAATATTTTAAATAAAAATCGTACTTACTCTTACAAAATTAGGTACCATTTCTAAAATTGGTGATATTTTTTTCATTTTGTTTTTTTTTTATATCAGTCCTGAATATTTGTATTATCAGATCAGTATCAAGATTTTTTATTACATTCTAAATCAATATTGCAAAAAATAGTTATTCTTAAATTTTAACATTTTTTTCTACGGAATTACGCAATTTTGGGCCCCTGTATCTATAGTTGCAAAACTTCTGAAAAATTCGGAATAATTCCGGAATACTTCTGGGAAAGTTTCTTTAAATCAGAATTATTCAAAATGAATTTAAATAAAGCCCTCTGTGCGCCGGCCGCTGCCGCCGCGCTGCGATGGCGGTGCGGGGTGCGGTAAGAGGGGAGATGCTCCCCGGAGAAGTTTTCCCCCCGCGAGAAAGATTCGTACCCCGCAATCGAATGTTTCCGAATATTTCGCCCGAATAATTCAATCGAAATTAACGTGTTTGTTTGTTGTGTGGTGGGTGGGTTAATTATTGTTCAGTGCGAGACTACGTACGATACAAGAGTAAAATATAAATGTTTATCTATACTAATATTATAAAGCGGAAAAGTTTGTTTGTTTGTTTGCTTGAACGCGCTAATCTTCGAAAGTACTGGGTGGATTTGGATGAAATTTGGTATGGAAATAGCTTGAAGCTTGAGGAAGGTTATAGGCTACTTTTTACGCGACTGCAAAAAAGGAGAGTTATGTTTTTACCGTGATAGAATCCACGGGAGCGAAGCCCCGCGTGAGTACTAGTTTTATTATAAATGGGATTGATTAAGTATATGTTGATATTTTTATAGGTAGATATGTTAGCCTGCGATTAACAGGATTTTTATTCTTTTGTTTCTAGGTAGGTACTCTACTTATTTCGAAATTGAATGCTATTTTTATAAATGTCAGTAGTTGAATAAAAAACCAGGCCTAGCATATTTTATTTGTTTTTTGAAAAAGGGTTACCTATGTTTTTGGTTAGTTTGTATGTAGCTCTGTACGCATCGCGAGTATTCGCGAGTCGCATAGGTAGGTATTAATCATTACCTACCTACTTAACGCGTTTAATAGCCCAGCCAATAGAAACAATTAAAGGCAAACCTTGCAAGCAAACACGTTTTGATGCGGTTTTCAGAAAAGTATTTGTTATACTTAGGTAGGAGCAGGTTTTGGTATATTAACCGACTTCAAAGGTCGATTTTCCTGGTTTCTTTTGGCAGTTGAAATATTCCCAAAGTTTCGGAATATTTCGGAATACTTCCGAAGTATACGACGGGAATGATTCGGAATTATTCCCGCCAGACTATATCGAAAAAAATGTATTACACTGCGGTGGCTCATTATTTTAGACTAGCTTTTGCCCGCGACTTCGTCCGCGTGGAATAGTTACTTTGGGCTAACGTTAAATTTAAGCCCGATTTTGAAGCATTCTTCATTGGTGCTCCGCTCCTATTGGCCTTAGCGTAATGATATATATAGCCTATAGCCTTTCTCTATAAATTGAGTATTTAATTAAAAATATTTTTTTCAATTCGAACCAGTAGTTCCTGAGATTATCGCGTTCAAACAAACAAACAAACTCTTCAGCCTTATATATTAGCATAGATAGCTGTTGCCCGCGACTTCGTCCACGTTTCCGTCGTTTTTCGTAAAAAAAGTAGCCTATGTCCTTCCTCACGGTTCAGTGATTTAGATGTAACACACAGATTAACTTTCGTAATTTAGTAGGGAAATATAATATGTCAATCTATAATACTGTTGAAAAATATATTTCATGTACAGAATTGACCTCTCTACAGATTTATTATAAGTATAGATAATTGCCTATTTAATGCAAATTCTAAAATGGTATAATAATAACCAGTATCTTGATAAAGTACAAAGTTATTGCTGTTCGAGTCTTAAAGGAGAATTTTTATACAAATTTGATTTCAAAATTAAATTACTTTAACACTGCTGTAACTAATTTTAGACTCAAAGAGAATGAGAATTTCCTTAAAATTTGATCACTATGGGTTTGTTGACACCATAAAAGACATTAGTAATTAAACAAATTTATTGAAAAAGAAAATATACAAGATATTCGAAGTGGGCTCCTTCAGATGCTATACACGCTCTACACCTTCTTATGAAGGACCGTCTCAATCGGCGCGCAAATCCTGCGAGACGATATTTCGTCAGCAGCCGAACGTATGCGTTGTCGCAGCTGTTCAACTGAAGTGATTTCTTCTTTATAAACTACCTCCTTTAAACAGCCCCAGTAAAAAAGTCCAATGGGTTTAAATCTGGCGAGCGAGGTGGCCACATTCTGAAAATAAAATATTATTTCAAAACAAATTCCTTGTTATACAATCACGTCCACAATAAATTGATCTACAAAAATAGGGTTTAAATACCTAATAGGCATACTTAAATAGGTTCGTAATCGATATAAATATATTTCATCGAACAAACACGGATACCAACTAAAAGCTTGTGTTTATTTTGCATATACTATTCTGCCCGCGTTACCTACGACTACGAGTGACCATAAAAATATTAAATAAGAAGTGGTATAGGTAGATATTTTTTTTTTATATAGGATACTCGCAAGATCATTATTGTTGTTCATCCGTGTATCTAGATTTTTAGAAGATCTCATAACTACCTACATTATGGGAAAATGATCATAAAATTGTATCGTGAAGAATAACATAACAAAATAGCAAAAGTAAATAGCTACCTATTATGAATGTAATTTATTACCTATTATCCTAATAATCTAATAAAGTACCTACCACGAATTTTTGATATCGTCGTGTCTGGGTGTTGTTTATCTATATATGTATGTATTTAAAAATATATTTGTCTATGTATATCAGCTGTCTGACACCCATAGTACAGGGTCTTCCTAGTTTGGGGTCAGACAGCCGTGTGTGAAATGTCCCCACATATTATTATGTCTAGTTACCTACTCGGCCAACGAAAGTGCGTAGGTAAACGAATTTAGATCTTGTGTCTCTCAAAATAAAATCTAAAATCACCTGCATAAACTTTCTCGAAAGTATAAAATGTATTTTTATTTTTTCAGTATATAACAAACAAGTAACTCACAAACTTACCTTCGACAATTAGCCATCCTGTCAATTTGTAACTTTTTTAGTTCTCTTTCAATGTTTTTTTTTGTTTCCCATTTCACTATTTAGTTCGAACAACAACAACAATTACGATTGAAATGATTATAACTCGGCGCAGCTAAAACACTTGAGCGTAGTCCTCTCGTCTCAACAGAGCGGTAGCGACTGATGTGTGAAATAGAAATATGCTTGAAGCTCCCGCAACGAGCGACGGAAGATGACTTCTTGCGCGGAATAAAAACGTAGTATGCGCCAAAAGTGTTTTATCGTAATAAATCCAAAACTAAAAGGAATTACATAAAATGCCTAAGCAAAGCCTTTACTCTTGTTTAAATATAATTATTTATCAAATTTTTGTCGCAATAGGCATTACCATATCGAGTACAAAACGGAAAAACATGAGAATTAGAGGTTATTTCGTGATTTTTTTCTACCAAGGAAATGTTATTATTTTATGTTTTTGATCAGAGAGAGCCCTTGAAAATATGATGTAGTTGTTCATATATTTTTATTTTAAGATTTGGTCTGGAATTTTTCATGTAAAATCAAATAGAAAATTGGTAATTTTGCTTTATACGCGCTCTTAAGTATGATGTTTACTACTCATGTATTGTATATGAGTAAATAGCAGTGGCGAAGGGTGAATTTTCATAAAAGGGAAGCCGGACCAAAAAATGCTTACCTTGCTCAAGTGTGATGCGTGAATTCCAGTAACTGTGGCCCTGTGGCTGACTTCGAAATCTTGTAACTTCGTAAATAATTATTTGTTTAATTGAAAATAATAGATTACTATTTACATATTCATATATAAAATAATAAACTAATATTTGCCATATTTCAAAAGGGAAGCCGGTAGGAATCGAGTTGTATGGAGCCTTCGCCACTGGTAATAGTAATAACCATGTAGTAACCAAGGACTAACCGCGTATTTACTTTCTCCATCTGTGTTAAATCCATCCAAAGGTTGTCTGTAAAAGATCGGTTTTAGTGGTAAGACCGCCCCTTATGTTTTTTCTATGGTGTTTCTGTTATGGTGTAAGAGTATATCTATCTAAAATAATTAACTAGCTGAACTTTTTCCATCTTGTTACGTCATTACCTTACACCCTAACCGTTGGGGAAGGGCGTAAGGATAGGCTATGCCCCCACTTCCATAAGTTCTGAGGAATATTGTCGTCTTTTAGGCAAGCAAAAGCGCTGGCTAGTAATAAAATACCCACAACGTAGTGTTCACGTATTCCATATTTTTCGTATGTATCGAATTGCGCGTGCCTACACGTCTCCAGAGATATCTAAAGCAAAAGATGAATAGTGTTAAATAATAATGGTTTTATTTGGCCGGCTAGCCCGGGGAATCGAAAAACCATTAGAATTTATATTTAGCTCCGAACGTAGAGGCCCGAGACCGATTTCAGGTCTGGAATGATGCATTACTCTTTTTTTTTTTCTACGAATACGAATATCGCAGTTACATCACCATTTAAAAAAAAATACGGATGAAACTACTCTTGACCTCAATCTCGCATGGTGGTAAGCGATAGATGAGGTCTACGATGGGACGAGCGAGCCCAGAAGATGCCTATTTACTCTTGCTTTAAAGGCTGAAAGGTAGGGAACACAGAAGCGGGCAGGAAGATCCAAAGCTTGGCTGTGTGCACAATAAATGTGGAGGAGAAGCGCTTGGTACGACAATACAGTATATCAACCAAATGTGGATGGTACCCAGCCGTGCATCTGGTAGACTGAAAGTGAAAGGGAGATGGAGGGATCAGGTCGTGGAGCTCTTGCGCGCACTCCCCGAAGTACAATTTGTAGAAAACCGACAAGCAAGCAAAATGTCACTATGTCGCCTGTTTTACCGTCATCTCATATCTCTCTCTGATGGTAAGCGATGATATGGTCGCAGATGATGCATGCTTACCTAGGAGTAGCCTTGTGCGCTCACAAATATGCACTATAATAGTTTCTGCTGCATCCACCGCAATTTTTTTTTTTTCATTTATTATAAAGTTATGCAACCCAAAAGGGACAATGGTTGACTTACTGTTGAAACTGATGACTTTGACTTTGTAACTACAATTATACTATTGCTGATATAATATATACCTTACGTCATTTTTACAGAAATTAGAAGTACCTACTGGGGTCAGCATACAGAAGTAAAATATTGACTCTTGACTTGATGTGTGTGTGTGTCAAATACATGTAGTGAGTGTTATGTTTTTACGCATTACTTTACAAACATATTAGTATTCTCCACTCCTTCGCCATATAAGCTTTAACTATGCCAAATTTCATACTCCTCTGACCTCAGGGTACATAGTTTTTGCTTCACGTATTAAAATAATAAATCCTGGTAAAACAAAATAAAGTGCTTATCTGAACCCTTATCAAACAATGTATATACTCACACATGCTCATCCTTAGCGCTAGGCACGAAGTATTTGCACTCTCGCTTCTGAAACGTGCTCTCAATCCAACTGCGTGTTGTTTTCTGAAACAAACAAACATTATAATTTAGTTCGAGTTGTTTTTTGGTTAAGTATAAAAATAACTTTTTGAATACGCGTTTGATCGCCATCTCTCCTGATGGTAAGCGATATTATGGTCAAAGATGAAACACACTTAAATAGAAACAACCTATATATTGACTTAAAGATTCTCAGGTTATAGCTATCAGGAAACACACAACTCCGGCAGGGAATTCAACACCTTAGCTGTACGGACAATATTATTTTATTGATAATAGGCTCGCGTTTGACCGCCATTTCACCTGATGAATTAAATTATTAAATTATCGCAATTAAATTATTCCCGCAACACAAATTAATAGCTGGGAACCATGATAACCCTTGACAGCACTGGTGTCAGATTTTATGGGTTCTGGCTACCCTGAATTCATTGTCAAGTGAGAAGTAAAAGTATTTTATATTCCAAATTTCGGTCATTAAACTTACTGACCCCGAAACATTCCCTTGCCAGGAATTTCGTTAAACTATAACCGGCATTTGTACTACGCCCGTTGGAGTGTAAATAGTTTTACTAGTAGTTCTCGACCGTCCTTTTGCCCGACAAACTTATCTCGGGGGCAGCGAGATTTATATAATGAAAACTGGAAGTTAGCCGATGGGGAAAGAAAATGTGATACAAATGAAATTCGTTGTCTGTCTTGCCTTTGCTCGAATATGTTGAGGATTTCTTCCAGTCTTAAAGGGATTCAACTAGTAGCCTATGTGATCTCCACTACCTTATACCTGGGTGAAACCAGCTTTTTCACTTGCGAGCTTCAGAATATTCGTTACTCCTGTCAAAAAAAAAATTTTCGTATTTTTATTTTCGCACCAAAATAATGTAATTACTAATTACAGATGTAACAATAAAAATAAGTATTCCACCCGTAAGGTTACGAGGAAATCCGTTGGAGCTCGTCACTCATATAAAATATCTCGGTCATGTGGTCACGGATTGCCTCGTAGACGACCAAGACATCTACAGCGCTCTGCGCGTCCAATATAATAATACGCTGAGGGTTTTGTTGGGGCTACCTCGGTTTTGCAGCGCGTCGAGCATGTTTGCTGAAGCGAGAGTAGATTACTTTTATGCTGTTATGCGCAAGCGATGTGCATCTGCCCTGCGGCGATTCAGGGGTAGCCCCAACAACATTCTGGTTACACTGGCGGACAAAATAGATGGGCCATTTGTCAGACACTGGGCTGGTAGGCATGTGCGCACAGGCGTACATGTCGCCAATTAAATTGATGTTGTGTTTTAATTGTACTAACAATAGGTTAAGCTTTTTACTAACACTCTATAGATCAATGGTCTCAGACAAATAAATAAAATAAAATAAATAATTATGGACCCTGTAGGGCAAAGCAAACTTAAAATAAATGTAATTTTAAAGAATATACATATAACGGGTCGACGGCGCACCATGTTCCACGCGCGCCTCAAAGAGCATTCAGCAGCATTGACGGAGCCCGACAGGGCCATTGCCTGCTGGGGTTGCGGGAATGTTCTAACTTGATACCGCGGGCCCGGACCAAAGGAACAGACAAACAAACAAAAGGGGGTTTTCAGTCAGTAGAAGTCTGACACTCCCTTCCACTCCACTCAGTGGATTCATTTTATGATTTTCCCACCGAAACAACGGTACGGTCTACACCGTACGGATGCACGGGTGCACGGATGTCTGTCTACGAAACTCAAACCGAGACTACTCTCGGTTTGAGTTTCATAGACGGACATCCATCCGTGCACGGACTGATTTCAACCGGTGTTTAACCCTGAACTATTTTAACCCGAGTTCCTCTTAAATTCTACGATCATTCTCAGATTTGCCTCGTTTGTGCTACGTAGCGATTGAATAATAATCAGTAGCATATCAGCTAAGGTCATCGGCAGGCGAGACGTCAGCAAACAATCAATCAAGTATTTATTTGCACATTGGTCGATAGAACCCATCCCTCGAACCTACGTGATTGACGTTTACGACGCCCCGTGTAGGCAAGCTGGCAATTGTAAGCTTAATAGGTAAGCGGACGGCAAGCAGGGGTAGCTCACCGTCCGGTAAGGACCAGGCCAGATTATGTTGTCATCAACATTAACGGGGCCCTATAGACCATTGTCTTACGGGGTTGCGGGAACGCTCTAACGAGATACCGCAGCCCCGGAACGCAAGGGCAACTGAAGGAGCAGGGTGGGTTTTTAGTCAGTAGAAGTCTGACACTCCCTTCCGCTCCACACACAGGGGGAGGAGTCATTTCATGATTTTCCCACCCAGAAAAAAAAAACATACAAAAATACTTGTTTTGCCTTACTACGGCAAAGTCAACTGAAAGGGTTGTGTATTGTGAGTTGCCAAGCCTATATTTTGAATCCAATCATATTATCTTCATCTGATAACACTACCTATGTACATGAAAATCCCTGCAGTACCTAGTTTCTGAGATTTGCGCTTACAAACAAGCGTATGCGAGATAAACAGAAAACCATTAAAATATTGCTGATCTGTGTTACTTTTCCTAATTAACAATAATATGAAATAGACGGGTTCTGCTTATTTATATAAGGTACAGGTAAGTATAGATCAGTGGGAAAACGTAAACAAATATATGTTCTCTTTTCAGCGGAATAATCTGTGTGCTTTCCGGTCTACGGAGAATACGCGGTAATTAAAGAATGGTCGACCACCATCGTTCGACCGCGGCAAGCGTTACTGAACATGACGCATGCTACTGTAATTATTTATGGCACTGATTTAAAGAGGCGGTTGTAAATAGCGGTTTTGGTAAGTTAAAAATTATAAATGGCACGTTTAATAACTAGTTCAGCAGTTAAAACTAAGCAGTAAAGTAAACAAAAATGAGTAATAAAAAATAATGAAATGGATCAGTGAATATATAATTGAGCAGGAAAATAATTAAATGGGCGGTAAAAATGATTGAACGAGTGGTTACGTGTGGGCAGTAATAATTCGGAATTTGTCGGTAAGAAATCTCATTCTAACCTCATCTAACCCAAATGATTCACCAACAATAGAAGGGTTCTGGCGCAAGTATATATGAGGCCATTATTTTTACCGCTCATTCAGTTATTGGTCTGCTCAATTATTTTTAGAATTGACATTGTATGATAAAGTAACCTACTAATTTATTTTTTATTACTGTCCATGTTGTACTGTCGCAATAATTAATCAACCGCCATTAAATTAAATAACTGCTCAATATGTTTTTCAACTGATCATAATAACATCTCGAATATTTAAATAACAGCTCATAAAATTGGTTCCCATTATTTATTCAGGAACTGCGATATTAGAATACTACATACCGGAATATATAGATAATGTAGCTTTATATAATTAAAAGAGTGAAAACCACATTACGTAATCAATAAATGACTATGATTTTGATCCATTACAAACAAAGAAAAATACATAATTTTTCTCTTTATAATATTGGTATTCTATACAACAACAACAAGTAAACAAATCCCACAACGTTATTGGCCGCAGTAATCACTCCTAAAGTATTAAACCAAATACCAAATAAACCAATTGGTTTGTAATGGCCTCTCAAGACAATTTTCCTAGTAATGATGTTGTTTTCCTTACAGATAGGGAACTAACCTCGGACTCTCTTTGTAAAGCAAACACTACAATTAGTTGAAGGTCAAGGGTCATCGGGATTGACCTTCGTCACTTTACCTCAAGCTACGGGTCATTTAGACCTTTCTTTGAAGCCTTTCAAACACGTTAAAATTGCCGTCTTCATCTATGTTACGTAGGTATTTTCGAGATACTAGCATTATCTATAGATAATAATTTATATATAAATAAAAATATATGTTTCTATGTTTGTCTGTATGTGATCTTTAACCATTCACCAAATTATATATCTTTATTTGGAACATAGCCATAAAATTACATGTGCCTTAATATCTAGAACAAGTACATTAATTTAACAGAGATACATATGCTGCAGTCTCTGAAAACTTGGTAAAAACCGGCAGTAAAAACAGATTTTTATCTTTGTTTATAGCCCTTGTTTATTTGTATATATATAGTTTATAATTGTGAAGATATTTCGGCAGTGTGTTTAGGGGATGCGTGGATAGGTTTCTGGGCCAAAGAATCCAGTAAAAATGACAGAATTTCACATGCACACATTTTGATTTATTTGGCTGAAAAAAACCAAATACTTTTTTTTTCTTTACATGAAATTACAACGCTTCTGGGCCAGTTAATCATTCAATAAATCATTAGTTGAATTTCGCAATTTTCGGAAACGGTTGGTAATTTTCGGAAGCAGCCGGAAGAAATTGAACGACCTAGATATCAGAAATGCCTTGCTGGGTGGTCAAGAGCTGCTACAAAAATAAAAATAGTAATTTATTTCACAGGATACACAACATAACCAGCTTATAACTTTTTAACTGCTGGTATATTAGACCTGCTGTCTATGAGAGGGAGAGATTTTTTTTTTAATTTAAAGTAGGTTCGCGTTTGACCACTATCTCACCTGATGGTAAGCGATGATGATGTGGTCAAAGAAGGAGCACGCTTACTTAAAAGTAACCTATTCACTCTTGACTTAAAGACTCCCAGGTTATAGCTATCGGGAAACACAGACTCCGGCAGGGAATTCCACTCCTTAGCCGTACGCACAATGAAGGAAGATAGAGTTAAAGAAGGTTTAACAAGTAGATGTACGCAGCTGACGAAAAACCTTTTTCCTATATATACATATATTTTTAGCAAAAAATAGAACCGACTTCCATATTAAAACACTACAAAGGTAAAAATAACTTTAATTTCGGAAGGCGGTGTCAAAAACGAAATTATATACAAAACTAAAGACACCGCCTTCCGAAATTAAAGTTATTTTTACCTTTGTAGTGTTTTAATATGGAAGTCGGTTCTATTTTTTGCTAAAAATTTTTTTTTTCACACTTTTTAGTGGGTCGGTTTGTAATTTATCTAGTTACAAAAGCCATAATGTCAACAACTTATCACCTTTTACAAAATATTGCTTTTCCTGATGCATAGCCGTTAATTTTTGAGGTGTTCTCCTGGTACATCACCATCAGCTCTACATCACCATATGCATTGTGACGAGCATAAAGTGCTTAACATCCGTACTCAAGTAATCGAATCGCAATCCACGAAATACTTATTATTTAGGAGTTTCAGTGGCCATCTGTGGTCTTCATCATCAGTTCAACTTCCCCAAATGGTACTTTTCGGAAGCAACTGCTCAAGGTACTATAAGAAATACCCAAAACGCTATAGGTCTGCCTATAATATTTGAAGAGTTCCCTCGATTTCTCCAGGACCCCATCATCAGATCCTAATTTCGTAACAATGGGACCAACTAGAAACTATACCCATTCAAACGCAAAAAGAATTTTTCAAATCGGTCCAGCCGTATCCGAGTTGTGAGGTAAAGTTCAAGACGAATTGTAAACCTCCTTTTTTTGAAGTCGGTTAAAAAGAAAGTCGTGTTAGTTACACTATTTATAACTCAAGAACGGCTGAACCGATTTGGCTGAAAATTGGTAGGTAGCTTGGAACCAGGAGACAGACATAGAGTTTTTATCCCGGAATTACCATGGAATCGGGATCTACGCGGTAAAAACCTCCCACACGAACGAAGTCTCGGGCAAAAGCTAGTATTACATATAAAAGTTTTTGTTTTAAGAAAAAGATATACGGTCGAGTGGTTGCAAGCGTCACTGCTGAGCACGAGGTCTCGGGTTTGATTCCCAGGTCGGGCTAAAAGTGCTACTGGATTTTTCTTTAAGGGATTTCTCATTAGTAGCCTGGGGTTTGGAAGCTGGCGGTGTGATACCGCGTGCCTCAGAAAGCACGTTAAGTCTTTGGTCCCGGCTTTCATTTGGACATCTTTGACAGTCGCTACGGGTAGTCAGAAACCAGTAAATCTGACACCAAAGCCAAGGGGTATCGTGTTACCCAGCTACTGGGTTGTGGAGGGCAGATAAGCAGTCGCTCCATCTATACTAATCTATACTAATATTATAAAGCGGAAAAGTTTGTTTGTTTGTTTGCTTGAACGCGCTAATCTTCGAAAGTACTGGGTGGATTTGGATGAAATTTGGTATGGAAGTAGCTTGAAGCTTGAGGAAGGTTATAGGCTCTATACTAATATTATAAAGCGGAAAAGTTTGTTTGTTTGTTTGCTTGAACGCGCTAATCTTCGAAAGTACTGGGTGGATTTGGATGCAATTTGGTATGGAAGTAACTTGAAACTTGAGGAAGGTTATAGGCTACTTTTTACCCGACTGCAAAAAAGGGGAGTTATGGTTTTACCGTGATAGAATCCACGGGAGCGAAGCCCCGCGTGAGTACTAGTAATATTATAAAGCTGAAGAGTTTGTTTGTTTGTTTGCTTGAACGCGCTAATCTCAGGAACTACGGTTCTGATTTGAAAAATTATTTCAGTGTTAGATAGCCCATTTATCGAGGAAGGCTATAGGATATTATATCATCACGCTAAGACCAATAGGAGCGGAGCACTAATGAAGAATGTTTCAAAATCGGGGGATTTTTACCCACGCGGACGATTTCGCGGGCGGAAGCTAGTGTAAGATACTAATACTCACTCGCATCCGATTACACTAGAAGCTGACCCCAACATAGTTGCGAAAAAGTTAAGCGGATGATGAAACACCTAATTAAAAATGGAAGTTGTATATTTTCTAGAAACGACGTCCGCTTTGTATGACGTTTTTGTCACTTCCTTTCGATGTCATTATACCGACTTGCTGCTACCGGGTGTTCCCAGAGGATGGTAGATTCTGGTCTTGTTTGTTTAATAGTTTTATTTTTTTGTCGCGATTTATTATAATTTATATACTAACATAGTTTAAGTAATTACTAACACATTTGTGGGTAATACCGAAAAAAAGAATAAATAAATAAATTATAAACGGACTAGCTTCTGGCCCCGACTTCGTTCACGTTCGGGTTTTCCGCGTAAATCCCGATTCCTTGGGAATTAACGTAATTACGAGATAATAAGTAGCCCATGTGTTATTCCAGGATTACAACTATCTACATACCAAATTGTATTTCTATGTAAGTGAGAATAAGAATTAATAAGATTGTACCTACATACTAAAAAAAACCAGTAACACTTTCATTCTTTTCAACGGATACAAGTCATCTACATCCTTTCACACAAAAAGCGACCATATTATTGAAGACAATAAAAAGCCCAATACATTGCCGGCCCATAAAACAGACCCTATTTCAGGGATTCAATATGAAAGACAATGACAGTCTTACTACAAAAAAGTTAAACATCTGTTGAGCACGTGTTTGAAAAAAATGTTACCACCAAACTGCGTTTTATGATTGTTTAGAGATAGACACGCTTTAGACACGGTTTTAAATTTAAACACCCGAACACCCTTGTTTTGCAAGTGTCTAACCTCGAAATTTTGTGACAGAGCTACTGTTATAGATACTGTTAACTCGTGTAGAATGGATTTTCTAGATTCTGTAAACTTTACCGACGAATTGGATGTCGAATACATGGCAATTTTTCGTGACAATACTATAAACCGCGTGAGAATTAATCCGTTTGAACAATATGACGACATGCAATTTAAAAAAAATACAGATTCAGCAAAGCTTTTGCTAATAAAATATTGGATCTAGTTGTAGACGATCTTTCTAGGGATTCTCGTGGTAATACCATAATACCAGCCATTCAAGTAGCCTGTGCTTTACGCCCTTGGGCTCGTCATCAGGTAAGATTGGTTGAATCATAATTTTTGCTATAAGTAAACAAATACCTAAGTACCTATGCTATAAATCTGTGGTTATGTTTCAGATCCAAGATGACAGTGGGGACATGCAAGGAATTTCTCAGCAATCTATCAGTAAAATCGCGAGAAATGTCGCAGAAGCACTGGCTAGAAAAGCCCATTTATTTATTAACATGCCAACAACACTAGAGGAACAACAGGAAACCATGAGAGGATTCAGAAGCATATGTCATTTCCCCACAGTCATTGGAGCCATAGACTGTACTCACATAAGGATAAGAAGAGTGGGTGGAGATATGAGTGAAGCATATGTCAATCGAAAGGGTTATTACTCCATCAATGTCCAAGTTGTCTGCGATTCGAATCTGAAAATGACATTAGACAGCGTTCCGGTTGACATCATTGGACTTTACCGTTTGTTCTGTTTTTACACGGCTTTACTCCAAAATAGTAAAATTGACGATTTAATTACATGATTTACAAATAATACCTTAACTTCATTTTATTGAAGTGTTAAAAACATTATATAAAATTAATCCATCACAAAAAAGTATGCAATTACTTGTAAGCTATCTGCATAGAATGGTACGGATGAACGAATGATATACTGTTTTAGCAAGAGCAAATAAAATTGAATGTGATCGACGTTGTCTAAGAAGGCACGCATTAAACTTGGTTTTGTGGTAACGAAAATTAAACAGCTGTTAAGCGCGTCTTTAGCGCTTTGAACAGTGTTTAGCTAAACACGTGTTAGACCATTGTTTAAATCATTTTTTGTAGTAAGACTGTGAATATTTTACACCGCGTAATATTGTAGCAATGGGTTGAGCATACGTTGCAAAATATTTGGGATATCAATATGGTACTCGGGAAGAGACATGATTGAATACTTTATATCGTGATTGATTTATTTTGTTATTTTTTTCAAATATTGTTTTGTTCTGTAAATCTTGTATTATTACCTGTTTTGTTAATATCGGTAAAAGTATTCTTTTATGCGGATATTAACAAATTAATAACACGGTAACGGTACGGTAAGTAATACGGCTGTCTGGAAGATATCGCTTTCAGCGATAAGACCGTAATTGTAACCGTAGAATAAGCAATATTGTAAAATAGATGTATTTAAATTTTGGTTTACAATAAAATACATATATTCTATACTATACCCCAGAACATTATTTACAAATAACAACGAAATTATTCCATCGAGTCCTACCAAGAGACTTGGTGTTACCCAGGAACTGGGTTGTGAAAGTGCAGTTATGTGCCTACTTGGGCTTCAACCTACAACTCGGTAAGTCCTGCTACAATTGGCCTATAATGTTTTCAATAACAGTACGAAAAAATGAAAAAGTAAAAAATACATAAAACCCTTTTTACAAAAAAATTATCGTATGGTTACCTAAAAGCGTAGGAGGGAAATACGGCGCGAAGGAAACAAAGATTACGAAAGTATTATCTCAAATTACCCAATTCCGGGAGTTTTCACGACAAACTGGTAATAATAGCCTATTATGTTCCCCATTAACATCAGATTGAGATTCATTATTTTATAAGAAAAAGTTTGTGAGTACATTAGGCGCGACGACTAAGAGAGGGTCTGGCGCATTTTTGAAAGTTTTTAATTCGTTCCAAAATTGTTGAACATTGTACCACCTTAAATTGATTTGAGTATAAAATTTGACTGTATTAAGTCGGATTGGTTTTATTCGTGTATTTAATTAAAAAAGCAAATTCTTTGTATCTACGATATTTTACGAAAATTGCGCGGATGGAGGAGTGAAATTGAATGAAATTTGGTATACAACGTGTAACGGAAACCCCATGTCTATTCAAAGGGGCTGAAGACTTTCCACGTAACTTGCCAATAACACGGTGATTCTATTCGATCTTCTTAATTTGAAAATTCTGCCTCTGGTATCAATGTATTGAAATTTCTATTATACTTCACACATGTAGACATAGGATTATAAAACCCTTGCCATATCGTTTGTTATCATCCAAAGAAACCGTGCACTTGGTATGTATATACCCTTTAAATAACACGTTGTATAGACAGACAAGCGCACGAAGCGGGAGAATTTGTTTTTGAACATGTAGTGATTTGACGGTTTTATATTTTAAAGTCAAAGAGAAATAATTTTAGCCAGTTGTTGTTTTCTCGATAAAACTTTAGGTGGCGCAGGTGTGAAGTTAGGATCCGTGTTACTCATAGATACAGGGCTGTAGATACTGTTCTCACCGTTACCTAATCTTAACCAATCAGAAACCAGCCAGAGTCATATGACAGAAATTCGTTGCTAGCGTTGCTACTCGGGCCTGGTCCTTACCGGACGGTGAGCTACCCCTGCTAGCCGTCCGAGCATTCTTAACCTTGGCAGGACCATTTACAACTTATCTCATTGTTATACCAGCTGTGGCTAAGTAATAAAAGCCAGTCTCACTAAGGCTGGTCCGCGGTGTGACAATTAATTACATTTCCAGCCCCTGAAACAAGATTATGCTGTTGCTTTCGCTTAACATTTGTAAATTTGAAGCCATCATATCACATTTTAATAATAAGGATGGTGGTGGTGGTCTAGTGGTTTAGGCGTTTGCCTTGTGACCCGGTGGTCGTGGGTTCGATTCCCGCGGGAAGCATACTTTGTAAAGTTGTTTCCAGTTTGGCTAGGACATTGCAGGCCTAAATCACCTGATTGTCTGATAAAAAGATGGTTCGGTGATGGTTGGTCCGTGCTTCGGAAGGCACGTATAAGCCGGTGGTCCCGGTCGCTAAATGGCGGTCGTCAAAATAGACCACGTCAGAGGCCCTTGAGGCGGTCTATAAAATTCTGACACTAGGGTGTATGTGGTCGTTAGACCTTACTACCCCCACACGATAACAAGAAGAATAAGAATAACTTAAGAATATTTTTATACGCTCTTAAAGTACAACAAAAATATGGGTTAATTTATGGTTGTACATCAACACATGATGTAAATTCAATTCCCAAACCAGCGTCATTGATCGAGGCCATGCTGCGGGGCGAGAGGGAGTGGGAAGCGGCCGCCTCCTTCTGCGAAGCAGTCATGCTTCCGAAGGAGGAGGCGGGCCGCGTGAGGGAGAGGATGGCGTCCTCCCTCCAGCCCAGCCGCAGTGGTAGACGCCCACGGCGTCGGACGTCGGCCGACGATCTCCGGCCACCGTAGGCGCGGGCATGCGGACAGCGAGTAAAGGGCAACTCGCTGTCCGACCATGGACCATGCCCGGGTCGACGGCGCGTTGTGTTCCACGCGCGCCTCAAAGAGCGTCAGCAATATGACGAGGCCCCCCCGTAGAGGGCCGAAGCCTGCCGGGGTCGTGGGACTCATCCCATTACAGTGACCCCGGTACGTAAAGGGTTATTGAAGGAACACCGTGGATTTTAGTCAGTAAAAGTCTGACAGTCTCTCCCACCCTGCCCGGGGTGGGAGGACTTATTTGATAATTTTACCACGATAAAAAAAAAAGGTCAAGCTAGTATTTTAGGAATACAAGCTTGACTTGGTCGTTCGTAAGTTGAAGGGTTTACAAAATTTACAAACTTGTAGCCCAGGATTTTAAAAATTACCGTTCATAGCTCATAGTTCATAGTTCTAGCTTAGCTTGTACTTGTAGTGAAACTGGAATTTGGGGGTCATACAGACATGATACAGACAGTCGCTCTATCCGTACCTACTAATATTATTAAGAGGAAAGATTTGTTTGTTAGTAATAATAAATAAAATAATCTTAATTCTTAGTTTAATACACCCTAGACCCCACACTAGGATTCCCTGTGTCGTGGGGCCTAGTCTCTTTCCGTCGAGGCGACTCATAGTATGTACAATATATTATTGACAAACGAAAAACTTTTAATTTACTTAAGAAAAGCTTTACATAGTTATTATGAATTTAAAGAAAATAGAAAAAAAAATAGTTATGGGTAAATAAAAAAAAAATTAAAACATAGCATAAGAAATCCACATATTAGTGTTAGTGTATATGGAGTGTAGCTGTATTGTGGTGAATGTGTGGGTGAGTGTGAAGTATGATTATGCTACATTTTATTGCGGTATGTGTAGAATTGCCTCAGTCTGTGTGTAGTCTAGACTTAGAAGCTTATTATTTTTCTGCAGGTGGTTTTTAGGAGACGGACAATATTAATTTTTTTATTTATTTGTTGATACAGGAAAGGTCCCATAAATCGAGTAGACTTTTGACCAATATTTTTGTAGCATCTCCAGCTCAAAAACCTCCTGTCAGCACCAGTGACGGGGCCTCATAAGGCCATTGCCCGCCGGGGTTGCGGAAATATTCTAACAAGATACCGCGGCCCCGGAACTTAAGGGCAGCTGAAGGAACAGGGTGGGTTTTAGTCAGAAGAAGTTTGACACCCCCTTCCACTTAACCCAGAGCGGGAGAAGCCATTCGATGATTTTCCCAACCAGGAAAAAAAAGCTCAAAAACCTCTGTGGACGGGTTGGCTTAACTGCGGACTCAGGCTACTCCTCTGAAAACGTAAAGGAATCGAGTAAGCTGCCGAACGCTTAGAACTTGAGTCTCCTGATACAAGAGGTCAGTAGGATGCCTGTACGGATGACCATAAGCACATTTCAATAACACACGCTGTACCAATTCCACTTTAAGTAATGGATAAACTCAAAAACTACTGAACTGATTTCAAAAATTCTTTAAACGGTTTAATGTGATTTTTGGTGTGAAGATACATAGTTGAAGGACTGGATAACATAAAAATAATTCAGCCTATTACATTCCCCTACTGAAACATAGGCCTCCTCTCTATGAAAGGGATTGGGTCATAATCCACAATGATTTTCCCACCCAGAAAAAAAGAGGGCCCGGTGCAGGTGTTAGTTAATAACGCATGTCTTAGATTTTTTCGTCACGATGTATTCCTTCACTGATGGTGATGATATAAATTACACACAGTAATTCGCCCGACTAGGTTCGAACCCATGACTTGCCACTCGCAAGGTGGACCCATAACCTACTGGATCACCACTGCTCTTAAGGCTGGAAGGGCTGGAAGTGACATAATTATGCTAGTCTAATTTCGCTGAAAGTAGTACATTTTGATACAAGTGGAGAAAGTTTGTTGTGCACGAAAATGAAATGAAAATGTCCACGTGTATCAAACGACGTTTTTCAATACACTTTCGAAGAAATAAAACAATGGAACGAAAAGTATTTTTGTCATTAAAATCATTGTACCTTTGCGAGTTAAAAGAGAAGCAAAGAGTCTATTTAGAACACAAATAAACGTTAATTTGTTGATTAATGGTTAATTTGAAAATTATCTTCTATACTTATAATAAATCTGTAGAGAGGTCAATTCTGTACATGAAATATATTTACAAAATAACTATCAGGGGGTGATTAGGGATCGATACTGATACCAAAAATGCAATCAGTAAAATTTTTGTCTGTCTGTCTGTCTGTCTGCTGTCTGTCTGTCTGTATAACCATTATAGAAACAAAAACTACTCGACGGATTTTAACGAAACTTGGTACAATTATTTTTCATACTCCTGAGCAGGTTATAGTATACTTTTCATCACGCTACAATCAATAGGAGCAGAGCAGTGAAGGGAAATGTTGGGAAAACGGGAGAAGTTACTCCATTTTTTAAGCTTCCGTCGCGTGTGCAACCTTATTGGTTAAAGCTACACAAATCATTTCATGACGGAAATGTTCTCCTTAAAATTATATAAAAAATATCCCACGACAGCATATGTCTATCGTTTATGGTTGACTCACAATAACACGTGTAACTCCCGATAGCTTAGCAGTTCGAAGCTTTCTGATTATTATTCTGCTCCGAAATTTAAAACCACCACAACTTTACACTGGAACTCGGCTAAAAGTAACCCAGTTGCAACAAAATATAATCGAGTCTCAAATTTTAACAGGTTGCGGTGCAGGAGAAACCGTCTTTATTCCCAGAATTCCCATAATACCAAATAATTTTCCATTCCAATTTAAAAGAACGCGATTCCCAGTATCGGTGTGTTATTCAATGACAATTAATAAGGCTCAAGGGTAGACTTTTCGTGTTGCTGGAGTAGATCTCGGTGTCAGTTGTTTCTCGCATGGTCAGTTGTACGTCGCTCTTTCCCGGGTTAGCAGTTCTAGAAATCTTTATGTTCACGTGCCGGACGGGTCAACTTTCAACATAGTTTACCCGGAAGCTTTGCGCTGAAGTATTGTCGTTCTATAGGTACTTAAGCCTCATGTGAACGTGATCTAAACAATATTACCAATACATTAACTTAATAACACACAAGGAGTTACACGCTGACGGAGACGCGGGCACAGCTATTACCAATAATATGGTGAGGTTCCGTATTGCGATATTTTTAGACAGTATCATAGATTGACATATTATATTTCCCTACTAAATTACGAAAGTTAATCTGTGTGTTACATCAAAATCACTGAACCGTGAGGAAGGACATAGGCTACTTTTTTTTACGCAAAACGACGGAAACGTGGACGAAGTCGCGGGCAACAGCTATCTATGCTAATAATATAAGGCTGAAGAGTTTGTTTGTTTGTTTGAACGCGATAATCTCAGGAACTACTGGTTCGAATTGAAAAAATATTTTAAATTAAATAGTCAATTTATAGAGAAAGGCTATAGGCTATATATCATTACGCTAAGGCCAATAGGAGCGGAGCACCAATGAAGAATGCTTCAAAATCGGGGTTAAATTTAACGTTAGCCCAAAGTAACTATTCTACGCGGACGAAGTCGCGGGCAAAAGCTAGTTTTATAAATAATAATGTTTATTTCTGATATTCTGTTCATAAACACAATTTTAATTTTCATTAAATATAAAGCCTTAAAAACATGCGCCTCTTTGCTGTGAAAAAAAAAAAAAACAATCACCGCCGAATATAGGGAATTGAATAGTTGTTTAATGTTATCTGTGGCAAAATCTGGAATGGTACACCCTCGTGTGTGAAAAATTAAAAATATCGACGAGTGTGAAATACATTGCATGTTGAACCTAATCGTAGTGCGATAAGAGCCAGTTTTCGAGGAAGTGTATTGAAAAATCTTATATAGCACAGCCGCGGGCAGAAGTTAAATAACATTCTTTAAAGCGATATTAGCCTAATGGCTAAGGATTCGGACTTGTGATTGAGAGGTCGTAAGTTCGAACCCCACCCGTTATACTAAATTGCCATGAACAATGAGCAAGCTTAGTTGGAGGGGTTAACAAGATTGCTAGTAATGTGAATTCTACCCTCATTATTAAAAAATTGGTTATCTGTAAAGTCGGTTTACTGACGATTGTTAAACGTGACAACGTCATAAGAAAATACTGATGGAATGGTTGGTTGCTATAAATAATTGACACCACATTCACTTTTCACTGCACTTCATACTTGACGAAAACATGTAAATGTATTATTGTATAGCAGCTGTCCACGCGGACGCATCGCTCACTCAAGTAGAAGAGAGAAAGATGTCGAACGCTGCCGAACGCGGAGGCCGATTATGCTACTTTGTCGCTCGTTCCGCGCTCTCGCTTGCACTTCAAGCCTTAAATGGAACGCCTCAGAGCGAGGTAACGCCGCATGAGTCATGTATTTTCGTGCGTGCATCCAGCTTCATCGAATTATAAGACGTTGTCACGTCAAAAAAAGAGAAATAGCAATGTGGGTAGAATTCTATTTAAAAATGTAAGATATTCATATATTTACGAAAAACTAAGCACATCATTCCATATCATCAGTCATTTTTCATCGTAATAATCCGAATGATTAATGCAAACTGCCACACAGTGTTGTGAAGAAAGATGATCCTACGAGTAATGCTAAAAAGTGCTTTTTGAAAGTACCATTACATAATATTTTTTTGATTTATATCAGTAACCTTGCTCTCACAGTATTACGAGACCTGATGAGTGATTGGCGCTCTATGAATCAGGTCTAGCCTATAATTTTGTAGCCCTGACAAATGACGACCCATATCGACCCGTTCCCTTGGTACCTTTCGTATGATCACAGGCGCAATATTGATGACTTGATTGATGGATTAATAAGGTAGGATATTCTGAATTGGGTGCAAAGATTTTGTTATGAGAAGGAGATTCTTTGTTAAAATTCTGCCGGGACTTGAAGTGGCTTTCGCGGACAAGTTTATCATAATTATAAAGGTCGAAACTAGCAAACTGGAGGTCAAAGTCATAAATATTCTTAAGGTCAAACAAAGCATTCATAAGATAAAAGCAAATAATATCCACAGTATAACCCTCTTCGCCAGTAAAATTACTTTTTATGAATGTTTTTTAGGCAGAAAGAAAAAATTTAAGACGTCTGGACATTTTGGAAAAAGACCACAGAATACAGCATTTTTCAGTGATCACCATCGGCATATAGGGCCCCGTACCCTCTAGAAATACCACTCTGAAATCCCATTTCTGCAAAGCCGTTTAAGGTACATAACTTTTTATGTACCTTTAGTTTTTTATCGGGAGAAACCTTTAAAAGGCGCTTGGGCGTTTGTTGGAAAGGCCCGGTATTTTTTTAAATTGATAATAGGTTCGCGTTTTTAAATTACTAAAGCCATTCCGGTGATCACACTCATCATTTTTCTGCCCTTACTTTTGAGGTGGGCGCAACAAGTCTTCTTCTTCCAATCCAGAGAAAACGGATGTCATAGCATATTTTACTCCATTTTCTTTCATCCATCTTTTCTTAAGTATTCCTGTACCTCTCCATCCATCAACCTTCAAACCCATCATACTTTTAGTTACATACGTGTCATCCCATCTACTATGATGATCAACATTTTTTATTAATAAAAATACCACTCAGAAACCACATCTGAATAACGCCATTGAGAGCACATTACTTTTGTTTACCTACAGAAGAAACACAAAACAGAACATAATTTGGTTAAAATGAATATCTTCTTCAACAGCTGACAGCCCTATGTCGTAGCTCTTGAGTTTAGTATTAGCGACATATAGTATGATAAACACACGAACTCTTTACGACACCCCCGAGATTCAGTCAACAAGATATACTAGTGTATGAAATTACGCGTCTGTCTGTCTGGTGCTTTATCTTGAGACAGTTTTGTTTATAGCTCCTTCAATTGTCTCTTTATTTGATGCTGTGCCAAGTGACAAATGGAAGATTATAGTTTTGTTTTTGATGTTATGAAGGGCATGAAGTGTTTACGACTGTGTACTGTGATCATAATCACACATGAACGAGTTCTAGGTTCAAAATCAGTTTTGATCACTTAAGGTATTCTGTAAAAATCTAATATTTTTTAGTGTTCCGTACCCAAAAGGTAGAAACGGGACCCTATTACTAAGGCTCCGCTGTCTGTCTGTCACCAGGCTGTATTTCCACAGTTGATGTATTTCTGTTACCGTTATAATAACAAATACTAAAGACACGATAAAATAAAATAATTTTTGAGGGGGGCTCCCATACAACAAACGTGATTTTTTTTTTGCTGTTTTTTATAGAGCACTTGTCCAGTTTTTTTTACAAAGGCAGACTTAATGCCGTGGGTATCAATTTCAATTTCCTCACATTTTGACAATTTATGATTGTTGCAAATATTGGCAGGTTAATGTTAAAGATTGACAACTCGCGTTAAACTCCTATCAACATAGTTCTAGATCACATGTGCACTGTTGGATCTACAGAAATTTAATGATGAGCTGATCTCACTATATCCTTAAATCAATCTCTCAAAGACACTGCTTGACGGCATTGCCTCGCCATTTTAAGACCCTCACTTGGCAAGTTGATAAGGCACTGTTTTCCTTTGACAACTTTCAGGAGAATAACTCAATTTTAAATATTGCTCCTACAATGCGCTCTCGGGAAGCAATTTGAAATCTTTTGAACTTCAAGATTGATCCGGAAATTGTCGCTCAGAGTAAGTGGGACTGGGTTACAGAAAACTAAGGTAGGTAAAATGTACTTTATAGTGCAGCAACAATAATAACATATTTATACTAATATTATTAAGCGGATAAGTTTGTTTTTTGTTTAAATGCGCTAATCTTCGAAAGTACTGGGTGGATTTGTACGAAATTGGTATGAAGCTTGAAGCTTGAGGAAGGTTAAAAGCTGCTTTACCCGAATGCTAAAGAGCAGGTTTATGTTTTTATCGTGATAAACTCCACGGGAGCAAAGCTCTGCGTGACTGCTAGTCTTTTATAAAAACTAAATTGTATTTAAATAATATGCTTTTTAAAATGCAGAAAACTAAATACAAGTGGTTATTGTTACACGTACATCGTTTACTAAACATCTGTTAAATGTAAAAATTTACTTGAGCAGCGCCAAATGACCATAATGGTCGGGTGCATAACCTGTTTGGTTATTAGAAAAACAAAGTATTTGCATGACAGCACAAAAATTTGAAGGACCAGCAAAAAAATCCTGTTGTACCATAACCACCATTGACCTGCACCATTACTATTTATACAACTACTTCACCTAATTAGTCTCCTCTGCACCACTGATGGCAGGTCAATGGTGCGTACGGCCAAACGGGCAAAAATTGCAATGATTTCAAGATCAGTTCACTTTGTTAGGCCCACGTAACTAAACCTCGTTTCAAAGTGTAGACTGAACAGTCCATTCATTGGTTAAAACTCAGTACAGCTCTCTAAAATCATCCATGTTGATAGAAACCTGCAAACTGTAAGTAGAAATGGAAGTAAAGCGCTCCGCTTTTCACCGCATAGATTGGCTTTCTCCGCAAAGGATAAAAGCTAACACAAACCGGATATGTACTTCCTTCCTTCCAGATGTATTCAATAGGTGCGCAGAAACCTCGCTGAAACATAAAGTTTCTCAGTAGCTTCTAAATTAGTTCAGTAACTTAAATGTCATTTTCAAATTCTACTTGATGGGGAATTGTATATTTTGATGCAAGTGGGGAAACATTGTCATCTACGCCGAGGCAGCTTGCGAACTAGGCAATAACGAATCCTGAAAACTGTAACGACAAATTGCTACCAGGTTTTTCTGCCTATGCTGTGCTAGGCAAAGGCTTCCCCTAATTCTTTCTATGAACTATTTTCACGCCCCGTCATAAGGGTATTAATATAGCCTCTTTTTATCGAGCCATATGATTTAATTAAGTCTTTATTTCGGCCAAGAAACTATAGTATTAGAAACGTTAGTTTGTACCGTATAATTAGCATATTTGAATGGTAGTGAACATCAGGTCTACATATTAAAGGCTAGGCTGAGTCGAACAAATGGATTATTCATTTCATCAACTAATGTTTATTATTACTACCTACATTGAACTTAGCAGTTCTTATCTGTTGCAGATACTACATCTGTGGCCAATATAAAGATAAAAATAAAACAACTGTGCGCAAAAGAATCTTATTTAAACTGGATCTTATTTCAAAGTATTGAAAGAAGATCCAGTTCCTGGGGAAGTGTACTTAAGAAATATTTTTTGCAAGCAATTTTTTGTTTCTTTATTATTCAACTGAAACAAAATAAGACGCATTTTCACTGATTTATCATCAACTTCCTGCCATATCAAGTAGGTACTCCTTAATCAGTCCAATCAGGCTGAAAGGGGATTGGTGAATGTCACATTTCTCATCAAAAATACTCACTTTAATAATATGTTTATCTCATCTAACCACCTCTATACATAATGTCAACATATCTATACTAATATTATAAAGCTGAAGAGTTTGTTTGTTTGTTTGTTTGTTTGTTTGTTTGTTTGTTTGCTTGAACGCGCTAATCTCAGGAACTACCGTTCTGATTTGAAAAATTCTTTCAGTGTTAGATAGCCCATTTATCGAGGAAGGCTATAGGCTATATATCATCACGCTAACACCAATGGGAGCGGAGCAGTAATGAAGAATGTTTCAAAATCGGGGGATTTTTTTTTCCACGGGGACGAAGTCGCGGGCGGAAGCTAGTCGAGTATATAGGACTTTACTTAATCTTCACATTTCAGAATGTAGCGAATATCTAAATATTAAGAAATGAAATTCAGGAAGAGCGCCGCTTATCGTAAATGTCTTTTCATTTACATATTTCCGAGTTTCACCGAAGTTTGGTTACAGAACAGAGATTCCAGTATTCAGTGTTCTAAACTCAATGTATTTATGTAAAAGAGTTGAGCGACGAAACGAAACTTCAAAGAGTTTCATAGATAAAACCTTCTTTTAACACACATTTTGCAAGCAAAGAAAAAGTAGAAAATTAGGGTTGAGCTTTTCTTTCAATTGCTATTACTTGAATGGGATATCGATATACATAAGTGTGTTAAGAAGTTGAAGGTTTTCATACTAGCTTCTGCGGCTTCACATGAAGATGTTTTCAGAAAAAATGCCTACATCAATCAGGAATAATATTCCTTTCTATTGGTTTAAGAATTTTCAAAATCGGTTCAGTAGTTTCAGAGAAGGATATAAGTTTCACAAACAACTACCTCTTTATAAAATTAAGTATAGATTTATGAGAATCCCGGCCATATTCTTATAAACGAAAATTGTGTAACTTACATATTATAAAAGTCGAACAAAATTTACAAATTATTGATTGCATGACAAAAACAGACAAATGAAAATTACTATTTACTTATTATATAAATAAGTAAAAAGTACTATTACTTACTATTTATTAAACTAATGTTTACTTATTATATATACAGGGTTAATTGTAAAACACCGAAAACCTCTCAGGACTACGTTACTAACATCATAATCAACAACTTTTGTTCTACGACTTTTAAAAATTCGTCATATTTTAGTTCACCAGATTTTCATACAAAACTAAAAATCTTTAAATTGAACGCCCTAAATGTTACGAAGTCTATGCGAAGCAAAAGAAAGCGATAGTATAAATCGCTTTCTTTTGTATATGTATAACACTGTATAGGTAAATAGTAATTTACATTTGTCGTTTCGTTTTAAATATAATTAGACTAAACATATTCATAACTATTCTAAATTGTATATGATAGCACGAGGTGCGACATAAACTTATTAGGTATTAGTTCGTCAACAATCAGATTTTTTTTCAAAAGCGTATTTTGGGACGCCTAGATTTATATGACGAAAATAACAATACGTTAACCGTCTAAATCCATGAAGTCGATTGAAAGATACGAGGTAATAAAGAAAACAAACACAACACTTACTACCAACTTCTTTGGGAGTGGGGTAGCAATCGGTTGGCAATTAGCAACAACATTACTGAACAAACATACAAAATAAAAACATTAATTCGATTTGAGAACCTCCTCCCTTTTTTGAAGTTTGGTTGCAGTTGCAACATATAAATACAAAGTTTAGCCAAAACTAGGCAATAATCCTGTATAGTAGGTGTGTTTATCCATAAACATACAAACAGCCCTCGAGAGTATCAATTCCTGAAATAAATCAATGAACCTACAACACTCAGGAACTAAAAAGCATAAAATTAATTATCTCCGCTCCACCCAGAGCTGGAGGATTCATTTGATGATTTTCCCACCAGAAAAGTGAGTTGAATTAATATCTCAAATTTTTATTTTTATATTTTACTAGCTTATGCCCGCGACTTCGTTCGCGTGGGAGGTTTTTCCCGCATAAATCCCGATCCCGTCTCCTGATTCTAAGTTATCTCTCTACCAATTTTCAGCCAAATCGGTTCAGCCATTCTTGAGTTATAAATGTTTGAAAGGGTATACTTTCTAGTTGGTCCCATTGTCGTCACGTTGGGATCTGATGATTGAATCATGGAGAAATCGAGGGAACTCTTTAATTATTATAGGCACACCTATAGCGTTTTGGGTATTTCTCTCTCGAAAAGCACCATTTGGGGAAGTGGAACTGATGCTGAAGACTATAGATAGCCACCGAAATTAATCAATAATAAGTATTTTGTGATTGCGATTCGATTACTTGAATATGGATGCTAAGCACTTTATGCTCGTCTTAATGCATATGGTGAAGTACAGCTGATGGTGAAATATCAGAACTCCTCAAAAATTAACGGCTCTGCATTGGGAAAAGCAATATTTTGTAGAAGGTGATAAGTAGTTGAGATTTTGGCTTTTGTAACTAGATTAATTACAAACTGACCCACTAAAAAGCGCGAAAATAAAAACTTTTTGCAAAAAATAAAACCGACTTCCCTATCAAAACACTACAAAGCCAAAAATAATTTTAATTTCGGAAGGCGGTGTGAAAAAAAAAGGAAATACAAAACCAATAACACCGACTACCTAAATTAAAATTATTTTTGGCTTTGTAGTGTTTTGATATGGAAGTCGGTTTTATTTTTTGCAAAAAAGTTTTTTATAAAACTAGGTAGGTACCTATTTAACTGATTTTACGTATACCCCTTCAAACCAAAAAAAAAGATTATAAATAATTGTGAAGTTTGCGAGGGTGGATGAATGGATGTTTGTTACTCTTTCACGAAAAATAGCTGCAGGGATCTGAATCAAATTTTGTATGTAGATAGCTGATACCTTGAAATAAATAAGCTCTTATCCTGATATTCTCACGGGATCGGGATTTACACGCGAACGAAGTTGCGGGCAACAGCTAGTCAATTTATATAATTCAGGCAACTTGGCCCAAACAAATAAAATACATCATATTACAATAAATATAAATGTAAGTAACGCTGTGATTTTTACCTCCTAGCCGTTAATTGTCATAAGTTAAATAGCCGATTTTAAGACGTAAATTTTCCTCGGAGTTTAAGCCACCAGATAATAATTCACATCTGTATTTAAACACTCTTTTATTTAACACTCCCTGAAGTCTAATTAACTCTATCAAACACTCCAGTGTCAACTTATCCATACTTCTCAATCAACTGAGTAAATAATCAACTTAAACACACAAACGTCCTTTATTTTAATGCTACCCGACTTGGCGAAGTATGCTGTAACTTTTGGATGAAATATAAACTTTATACCCGTTAGCACAAGTTCTTATTTGCTTGAAGTTATCTGAGAAGTTGGTACAGCCGTTTTAAGTGAAGTGCTTATGTGCTTATGTAGAGATTGTACGTATTATGACAGGTTTTAGACACAGTTGTTTTTAAATGTTTAACAGTGGTGAGATTTAGCGCTTTATTTTCAGGTTTTGCTCTGATACTTCGCAATCTAGCAAAACAATTTGTCGTAAGTAACTTTATTTATCAACAAACTTGTCAAAGAACTCAAGGTTAAAATAAGCTGTTCAAAATGTGTAAATAATAATAATAATAATATTCCTCAACTTTCACACAACGCCATCTAGTCCCAAACTAAGCAGAGCTTGTGGTATGAGTACTAGACAACTGATAAACATACATATATATTTCTAAATACATACATATTATAGATAAATTACACCCAGACAAAGAACAAATGATCGTGCTCATCACACAAACATTTGTCCTAGGTGGGAATCGAACCCACGACCTTACGCATAGCAGTCAGGGCCACTGATCACTATACCAACGGGCCTGTCAATAAAAACATCACAATAAATGTGGCCTGTCAATAAAAACATGTCAATAAATCGCTCCCGGTTCATTTAAAAATCAAGGGAGTAATCTTGTTAGAACAATTCAATAATGAACATAACAGAGTGGTACATCAGCATATTATTATGTACCCAACACGTCTGGAAAAATAAAAGTCTCGTTCCCAAAGTGACTAATTAGTTTAGAAAACGCACACAAAAATACGTGACATCGATGTTAATCAATGAGCTACTTCGGGGTGGGTGGTAACGTGTGCAATGACCTAATAACGCCATAAAATTTTTAATAAAGCACTACTTATCAATGTTCATAGCAATAAGTTAGTATTTTTTCCGGGTGGGAAAATCATCGAATGACTTCTCCCGCTCTGGGAGGAGCGGAGCAGAGTGTCAGATTTCTAGACAGTCTAGGGATAATGTTTCAATGTAATAATTTCGTTTCTGTTTGAGATTGGTTCTTTTTTGTTTAATATAAATACTTAAATCACAGAAATAAAAATTTTATCTATGACTTAAATAGACAATAAGCGAAATAGATAACTTTGTGCTATATCACAACACAAGCTGCCGACAAACTGTTATACAGTTTGGCAGTATTAAAGACTTTATTTTAAATAGAAAACTTAAGCAAAAATATTAATGAAAATTAATTAAGAATTAACGTTTCTTTTATTTTGTCTTCAATACACATCCAAATACAATATCAGGTTTATATTCAACCAAAAAAAACAGGGGATTAAATACACCGATAAATACCTGTGTATGTAATAACTTTATACCGACGCTCGCTGATGGATGCCTTCGCATTTTATATTGATAGACAAGCAAGGGATTAAGGTTTTATGCTGAAACGGAAAGAAGTCATTCGGTATTGAGTTTTTTTTTCTTGTGAATACATAAGTATTCTTTTTGTGGTATTAATTTCGGAATAGTATAGAAATTTACAAATGAAAATATATTGAGTATTTTGGATCTTGAATAAAATCCTGATTTTTTAAGTTCTAGAGACCGACGAGCGAAACACGTTCGGCGCAGTGGTTGAACCATTGACTACTAGCGTGCGTGTCGCGGGCTCAATTCCCGCATCGAGCAGTGGGAGTGGGAGGTGTTTCCCGCGTAATTCCCGATCCCGTGGGAATTCCGGGATATAAACTATCCTATGTCCTTACCAGGGTCCTAAAATATTTCCATGCCAAATTTCATCTAAATCGGTTTAGGCGTGAAAAGGTAACATATAGACAGAGAGAGTTACTTTCGCATTTATAATATTAGTATGAATGAAACACGAAAAATATACAGTTCGTCCAGTCTTTTCAGACGTGTTGACTTTTTTACGAGCGAAAAAATGGTCTACGTATAAAACATAAGTATTCACTTTGTACGTTAGATTTATATTATCCTTGTAAAACTTCAGATGGAAGGCTCATACCAATTCAACATTTCCACATCGCCTTAATTAATATGAATGTCATCCAATATCACAAAACTACCTCCCACTTCGAAATTCTGTCGTCATTATGTTAAAATTAGAGAGGTGCAATCCCAGGGGGTTCTGAATTCCTGCGATATTCGGCCTTGCCCGGATATTGACAGCGGAAATTCCAAATGTTATCGAGACATAAAATAAATATTTAGATTTTCAACTCTCGGCTTAGAGCCGAAAGCTGAAATTTGAACAGGACAATGTGCGTCCCTTACAACGTTAAACATTTTCAGCTTTAATATGTTCCCGGAAAGCATTGTGCATCGAGGTAGGTACTAACGTTAAAATGAGGTTTTGTAAACTGTGATGTGGGTAGTTAGAACTTAAGGGTAATGTTTAGTTAGGAGACGGGATATTTAATAACGCGCGCTGAATACTGTATTATTAAATATGTAGTATCTTATTTGCTATAATAATCACCCCTCTAATGAATCCATCCTAATATTATAAATGCAAAAGTCTGTCTGTCTGTTACGCTTCCATAGCTAAACCACCGCACCGATTTGGATGAAATTTGGAATGAGAATAGTTGAAGACCCAGTTCGCCACCGGAAAAATAGGTAACTTTTTTTCAAAATCACTGGGTTGAAATAGCGGATGAAAGTTTGTATTTTTGAAGTGTTGATTAACTAGGGGGAGAAATTATCAAATGCCGCTCCTGCTTTGGGTAGAGTGCCAGACTCCTACTGACTAAATTACCAAAATATTTCTTCAGTTTTCCTTCCTGCCAGGGTCGCGGTATCTCATCAGAACATTCCCGCAACTCCGCCAGAAATAACGTACTTTTGTACATTCAGAGGCACAAGGATAACCCTCCACCGACTTCTTAACTCTGGGCTGCTACTGAGAAACACCCATAATACTTTGAAGGATCCGGAATTCGAGCACAACATTCGCAGCTTGCCAGGGTAACGGGAATATTCTAAGGAGTAACCGCGGCCACGGAACGCAAAGACAACCAAAGGAACACTCCCTTCCACTCCGAGCATGAGGAGTTGTTTGATTATCTTCGCCAGAAAGACAAAGGGCTTAACAGTCGTGGTTTGAAACTACTATCCCAAAGAGGTATTCACGTATTTATAATTAAGTAAGTTGTTGTACGTACGTACCAAGAACGCCTTAGAAAAGCTCCCTAAGGACCAATGTTGGAATATGAAATTTGTATAATGGCTTTGTTAGTAGTAATAGAAAGACAGACATATAAAGTGACACCATCCTTAATTAGATTATCAGGCAAACACTAAAAGTTTAACGGCATTTGTATTTAAATTTTATATTAATATTTTAAATGATAATATATAAAAAAGATGTTGAAGGAAAAGATGGATGGATGAGGAGGAAGCATATACAAGAAAAAGGATTAAAGATGCTTTGAGGGGAAATGGAAGTAGAGAACATGTTGTGCCAACCCAAGTAATTGGGATAAGGGCAGGAAGACGGTGATTAGTATCATAAATATTTATGTATATCCAAATGGCATACATAAATAGCATATTGCTACTTTTATTCTGGGATACTGTAGGTACGTTTCCCGTGGCATAGATTTATCAAAATTTCAATAAGAACGCAGTCGCGAGCAATAAATAGTTACTTATGAGACATAATTATGAAAAGCTCTCTCAAAATTGTCTGTTAAAACAAACCATTGAGAAAGAACAGAAAAATCTAAACCAACAGGCCGGTCCATCATAGGATTACAAGACAAACGGCGATGCTCCTTCGTTACATGGTGCACAACCTACCCATACGCACAAAACGTTTTCGGAATACTTTCATTCTTTTGCGTACAGCTAAGGAGTGGAATTCCCTGCCGGTGTCTGTTTCCTGATAGGTATAACCTGGGTGTCTTTAAGTCAAGAGTGAACAGGTTACTTCTAGGTAAGCGTGCTTCATCTTAAACCACATCATCACTTACCATCAGATGAGATGGCGGTCAAACGCGAACCTATTATTAACAAAAAAAAACAAAAACCATAAAAATTTGCATTTCGTTATGTTGTGAATGTTCTTGTCATTCATCTGTTTCGTTACAATAAGCTGCGGCCTTAGTATGAGTTTGCGATACTATTATCGTGTTCGAAAACTATAGCTTTGTCTCTTTCACACTAATCTGGTACGTGTGAAAGAGACAAAGCGATAGTTTTCGAAAACGACAAAAGTATTTCAAACTCATACTAAGCACACTGGTCCAATTGCGCAGTAGGTAGGTATACACGCGGACTAGGGCTGCGGAAATGTTCTACCGAGATAATACGGTCACGGACCATAAGGACAACTGAATGAACAGGGTGGGATTTTAGTCAGTATAAGTCTGACACTCCCTCCCGCTTAACCCACAGCGGGTGGCGTCATATGACGATTTTCCCACCTAGAAAAAAAAACATATGCATGCGGAGTACCCTCTAGCCTATTGTGTTCGAAATAATATTTCAAGTTTCAACTGCCATGTTATAACATGCCCTTGTTTATTGTAACCCGTATTTAACGAACATGTTCAAATTATACAACAACTCGTTACATGCGATTCAGCAGATTATATTTCTGATAGGCATGTGTCGGAACGAGGTAAAGCGAGTTAATATATAGTTCCTTTACTAATTTAGGTATTTAGATAAGGTTATGCATTAAATCTTATCTTACTTCGTACTTTATAATATTATAAATGCGAAAGTTTGTGAGGATAGATGGACGCAAAAACAACTGAACGGATCAGAGTGAAATTTGGTAAATAGATAGTTAACATCCTAGAATAACATATAGGCCACTTTTAATCCCGGAATTCACACGGGGTCGAGATATACCCGGGAAAATCCTCCCACGTTAAAGAAGTCGCGGGCAGAAATAAGTCGGTCTTAACCTCTAAACACAACGTTAGAGACCTTAAGAAAACCATCTTTTGTACCAATACAATATTTCGCTTCATCAATACGCGTACAAACAATTCTAAGCAATATGAGCAGCATACATACTGAATTGTTCGCTCTTTTCAGGCTACAAACAAAAGGCTGTACACACACCTACCTACATACCAGGTATCTATACATTTACACGTCGCTTGAGGCCGTATAAAGGCTATTGGCACGAAGCTGTGATGTCCCCTGACGTTGACAATGAATTGCCGGCAATTGCACCCCCTGTCCCGAGTGGGGGTCATAAATCCATATTATGGACCTTGTTTCTCAAAGTGTTACGACTTCTGGGCGTTGTGGCTTAGTTGTTACGATCTTTGAGGTAATGATGTAAATATTGATGGTGCTGCTTGGCTTGTTGGGTTCATTTCGCCTGTGTTGCGAGATAATGGTGAATAGCGTAGGTACATAGTTAAAAATAAAGCGAAAATGACTCATTGACGTGTAAAAGTGTTTTTATAACTAATTTGTAATATAAATTTCATATAGTGCTCTAAAAATGTTAACTGATTAAAATCGGATCAATAGTAATATTTGTATTATTTGCACACTCAAACTTAATTGGAACTAGTGAACTTGGCCCGGTTTCGCATGGTTTCATTCTAGTAAATGGCAGAGAAACATAATAAATTATACTCTAAATCGTACTTCATGAATCACTGTAACCATTAGTGAAAACCGCATGAAAATCAGAACGGTAGTTTTTGAGTTTATAGCGAACACACAAAAAGACAGACGCGGCAGGAGACATTGTTAATATGTGAAGATATATAGGTAATTATTACACAACCACAAAACACAGAAACGTGCGACTTGTTTTTTTTTTAGTTTGAAAAATAACTAGATTAATATATCCATACTAAGGGCCAATTTCACCGATCAAATAAATCGCGATCAACTGAACATAAACGGCGTTTTAGTTTTAATCTAAGTTTAAAGTTTGGTTTGGCATTTCACCACCAATATTTAAACTAGTTTAGTGCTAAACGCAGTTATTGTACTAAACACCCAATTTTGACCGTTTAACGATCTAAACGCGATTATGTGCGTCACCATCTGGTATTTTATAACGTAGCGCGAGCTTCTGCTATATTGTGTTGAAGAAGTGATACTGTTGTGATATTACCTGTTTTGAATCACATAATTACGAATATTTTACTCATTGGCCTTTGAAGAAGATGAGGATGAATTTGTACTTCGACGACCAAGGTGGATTCGCGAAAGAGAGGAATACCATAATTATTCAATGTACTCTGTGATCCACGCTAACCGAACACTGTTTTCAACCGACGACAAAAACAGGAGGAGGTTATCAATTCGACAGGTATATTTTTTTTTATGTATGATTTGGAAAATTCTTTTTTTGTTTGAAAGGGTATACTTTGAAATTGGTCCCATTGCCACCAAGTCAGGATCTGATGATGGGATCCTGGGATCTGAAATCGAGGGAACTCTTCAAATATTATAGGCACACCTATAGTGATTTGAGTATTTTTTATAGTAACTTGTATAGTTGCATTTGAAAAGCACAATTTGTGAAGTGGACCTGATGATAAAGACCACAGATGACCACTGGAACTACTCAATATTGTATAAGTAGGAATAATAAGTATTTCATGGGTTCCGCTTCGATTACTTGAATATGATTACTAAGCACAATATGCTCGTCACAATGCATATGGTGAAGTGAAGCTGATGGTGAAGTACCAGGAGAACTCCTCAACAATTAACGGCCCAGCATTGGGAACAGCAATATTTTGTAAAAGGTTATAAGTAGTTGAGATTTAGGCTTTTGTAACTAGGTAAATTATAAATCGACCAACTAAAAAGAGTGAAAAAAAAACTTTTTACCAAAATATTAAACCGACTTCCAAAAAACACTGCAAAGTGAAAAATAACTTTAATTTCGGAAGTCGGTGCCAAAAACGAAAATACAAAACTAAAGACACCGACTACCAAAATTAAAGTTATTTTTTACTTTGCAGTGTTTTTTGGAAGGCGGTTTAATTTTTTGGTAAAAAGTGTTTTATAACCTCACTCACTGTAGCAAGTTGTCAATTGACTTGACAACCGAAGAAATACGTTTTATTTCATATATTTTTACACAACTATTGCAATAGTTGTGACAAGTCTCGGAGCAAGGACAAAACGCAACGCGAGGTTGCCATTCTAACAGGCCGTAAACTCTGTTTTCGTAAACGCGATCAACGATCATGGAGTTTTGCTCTGTGAAATGCATTCGATGTTAAACGAGATAAAATCTTGATAGTAAACGCAGTTAGTGTAAACGCAGTTTTACTGATCGCAGTTTTAGAGACGTTCGGAGAAATTGGCCCTAATATTATGGATGCAAAAGTATGTTCGTTTGTCCTTCTTCTACTTCAAAATGGAGCGACAGAACGATAAGATTCTTGGTATGAAGATAGTTGAAGGGCTGGAGAGTGACAGAGGCTACAATTGTCGATGAAAGAAAAAACGACACACGCGAGCGAAGCCGCGAGCATTAAACTATTCAATAAGAATTTATAATCGATATCCATGCAAGCTTAACTAAACTTTAATATGACGTACTCAAACAAATAATTTTATTTTAAATAGAATTATTTCCTGGCAGTATGCACAAACACTGAATCACTGTAGGTGCCAAACTTAATTGAAGACTTAACTCTAATTAACTCTATCAATTTTATCATCTCAGTCGTAGAAAAGTTTGAGGTATTAAGTTTAATAAGCTCTTTAAAGTTCCATGAGATTTTCAAAGTTTGTCGGGAAGCGCTAAGAAGACTCGCCGCGCCGCGCCGTGCCTAGAGGCTTGTGTTGAACTTTGAGCACCATTGTACTTTCTAATAAAAATACCAACAAAGTTCAGCAACTATATTGTGTTTGGAGACAAATAGCGTTAATAAATAATCATTTTAGCTCGAAACTAATGAATGACTGTAATGAAAATAAATTAAACTGCGAATTATTTCAATGGTCATAGTCCCCCCTTCATTCAACGTTATGTTTTTAAGTATATCGACGCTGGAAAGGAAAAATTACCCAAGCGACATTTTTGGCCATTTTGAGTTATATACATTGTTGGAATCGCCTGATTTTTCGGCGTCGTTTGGTCTTACTCACGTCCTTCTACGATGACTTTTGATATCGCTTCGACATTTTGAAGTTCGTTAGAGTTCACTCTTTTTTCCCTACTAAACGACAAAATTTTCGAGCATTTTTGAAAATTTGGTGGTTGTCGTAATTGTGAAATGCTAAATTTGCCTTTGGTCAAGTTTGATATTTCTGTTCGTATGGTAATTACTCCACTTAGTAATTTTTTTCAGTATCTGGCAATATAGTGTTAGGCGCATAGTATATTTTTCCTCAGAAAGGATTTATTCTTTTAGCACTTAGGTAATTTTGACTTATTTGGTTTTTTTCTACATGGCGTTTAGTTGAAAGGGGTGCAAATGAAATCGCAAGTATTATCCATAGTTACATAAAATCTGTGGATGAAAGAGAAAATATAAAACACCTTCTTCTATACTGCGACTGTTGCCCTGGGCAGAATAGAAATCGCACTGTCCTAGCCATGATACATTCTACTTTGCAGGAGTGTAATAATCTTCAGACGATACAAATTAATTATTTACTAACAGGACGAAAAACAGGACACACATATATGCCTGTCGACAGTGTACACGCCGTTATAGAGAACAACCTTAAAAAAACTATAATTCATGCGCCTTCGCAATGGTACACTGTATTTTCTACGGCAAGAAAAGAACCTTTTCCGTATGAAGTTTTTATTTAGGAAATTTTAGGGAAAAAAAAATATATTAAATTAATATTTAGGTTGTTTTGCCTCAACTCCCACATGTTTTTTATTTTGGTAAGACAACTTTCACTCTGATATAAACTCTAAAAAAAGATATATATTACATTTTTACCGTACCTTCCTTAATCAAAGCTTGTCGGTTAGTCAATATTTCCCGTTTCTACTTTTAGGGAAAATTTTACTAAGCGACACTAACTTTAAAACTAAGCATTATTTTTAATAGTTACGTATACTATAATGTAGATAACAAAATATCCAAATAAAGTTCTAAGAATTAGGCTTTTTGGACCATTACAAGAATTTACACGATTTTTTTTCTGAAAATTCAAACTTTAAACAGCTCTACTGTAAAGTTAGTCTGATGTCGCTTGGATAATTTTTCCTTTCCAGCGTCGATATGTTTCAACCATAGGAGACTTTGAAGACGTCTTTAGGTGGGGTAACAACTCCATATTTTGGCTAGTCGTACGAGGAGTAGTTGTAGGTCACCAGATTCCGCGCGCCACAAAGCAGAGTCAGTATTGACGGGTCCTGATACGGCCACTATCTGCCGGGGTTGCAGGAATGTTCTAACGAGTTACTGAGGCCCCGGAATCCAAGTACTACTGAAGGAACAGGATAGGTTTTTAATCAGTAGGGGTCTGACATTCACTTTCGTTCCACGCAGAGAGAGTCAACTCGATGAACGTCGCCACAAAAAAAAAATAGAAGTAAGTCCGCCTTCTGGTGCTTATAATTTTGCAAAACGTTGTATAGCTTTATCATATTCATCATTTACAGGCTCGGGATCTATCGGTTTGCCTGCCGTTCCGGTTCTTGCCTCCGACATCATCCGGCTCCCGGTTCTATTCAATCGACGATAATAATAGATTACTTGAAAGGGTACCAAATAATGACCGTATTCGGAAGAGGCTCTTTTTATCTGTGCTAATATTATATAGAGGTAAAAGTTGTTTCTAAGTTTGTTTGTAGGGCGTAATCTCCGGAACAAATGATCCAATTCTAATTATTTTTTATAGGGGTTAAGTTGCATTACCTAATAATAAATGCAACTCAACCCCAACTTAACTCAACAATTATTATGAGTATTAAAGGCTATAATTATTATTATTATAATTATTTTGAAATACACGCAGACGAAATCGCGGTCGAAGTGCTAGGTTACACTTTCATACTAATACTAGCGACCCGGCCCGGCTTCGCTCGGGTAATAAAGTTTATATTTGCTTATATATGATTTTGCTTAATCAATTTCTCGTGGGGTAATTTGCCACACTCATATATCGGCGATAACTCATAAGATATTCATTTTATTGACAGATATAGTGTAAAAAGCAATTTTGATCTCCATTAAATCCTCAACATATCTGAAGTATTTAATTGGATAAGGAATAATACTGTACTGTTAAAAAAAGATTCGTAAATAACCCATCATTTTATAGTAATTTGTAAAAGAAAAAAATGGTTATTGTGGGTTATTCTTGGGAGATAGACATATCGCACACTTAGAATGAAAGGGACCTAATTCAAAAAAATGTATTTTTTGGATTTGAGCTTTAATAACTAATAAAGCAGCATTGAATAAATTATATTCTTATATCTCAAGTGGCAAATGTATAAGCTGTCTCTTTTTAACTCGTAATTCAGATTCTTGTTTCCACGGCAATTCAGAGTTATGTTTCAGGTCAGTTTACATCAAAATCTGAAATTACACGAATTTAGAGTTAGGTCACTTTCATTCTAAGTGTGCGATATGCCATCGCGGACTTTTTTGTAGATCTATAAAAGAGAAACAATCCCGCCATACATTGTATTTTTATAACTCAAAAGGTTTTGGCAACGTTTTTGATTAAAGCTCCCGATAGGCTTAATTCTTTCCGACATCTTGAAGTAATATCGTCGTATTTCATTCAATCTACACAAAACCTTAACTTATTATATACTTAAACCTTCCTCAGGAATCACTCTATCTATTAAAAAAACCCGCATTAAAATCCGTTGCAGATTTTTTAAGATCTAAGCATACATAGGGACAGACAGACAGGGAAGCGACTTTGTTTTATACTATTTAGTGATTATAAAGAAGCAAAATCTCGAGAACTAATAATCCAATTCTAATATATTTTTCATTGGTAGTAAGGTGCATTATTGCATATGCTATAAATTGTTTCAATATCCACGCGGACGAAATCGCCGGCAAAGTGCTAGTATTATAAAATACGCCACTAAAAAAAAAATAGAAGCAGGTCCGTCTTCTGGTGCTTACCGTAATTTTGCAAAACGCTGTATACCTTTATCATAACTGTCTAACCGTCTCACCAACTCCATAAACTAGTCAATTATATTGTATACCCTTTAAGGGTCACTTTGGACCCTAATAGCTCTATCGGTCCCCTAAGGTCCCAAACTGTCTCCCATTTATAATGGGTGACAAGTTAAAGGTTTTATTGGGTAAATATTTTCACTGTTTTAGATAAGGAAGGTATTTTGTGTGTTTATCGTTTTGTTCTAAACGGAGAATTTGTAATTTATGATAGTTGACACCGAGTGTTAAACGTTTAAAATTTGGGAATCATTACACGTACCTATATCATAATATCAATCTTTACTAATAAAAATAAATGTTTGTACGTTTGTCATCTATGTCATCATTCTTAAACCGATCGATCAGATTGTGATGAAATTTTCGCAGGATGTTCTGAGGTCATGAAAAGTTTCTAGAATAAAAAACAAAACTCCAGTGAAAGAAATAAACACTATAACTTTACGTGTCATTGCAACACATTTACAGCTAGTCTTCTTTTATATACAAAAATAAATAGCTGTCCGTTAGTCTCACTTTTTTGTATAATGTTACCTGTCATACAGGGAAGGATTAAAGTCAGAAAGACAACGCCTGTCGGCTGTCGGGTCAGCCTTCGCAGCGTTACTTATATATAAAAAATATTAGGGTGTTTTTGTGCGATATTCACTAACGATCGAACTAGTGTTGGGTAAAGGTTTGATGCTTTCAGCTGCATATATCTGTATATAGATACAGAACATTAGTCATAAATATGGTATCTATCCTACTCTACCTGTACTTATAAGTTTGTCCTGCTTTATTTACCACACAAAAACGCAATGCATCACAGAAGTTAACAATAACGAATTGAGAATTAACAACGCTTTTTGTAAAGTCTTGGCTATTATTTTGTAATTTTATTAATAAATAATCTTCTCAGTCTCACCAGCATTAGTATAGACAACTGTTTAGTACGTCTCATGATCTCAACTATTACAGGAACGTAAGCTTCTACCTTCATATCGATTACCCTAATTCCATCACATTAATCTTTCACAGACCCGAGATCTATCGGTTTGCCCGCCGTTCCGGGTCTTGCCTCCGCCATCATCCGACTCCCGGTCCTGTTCACTGGACGATAATAATGGATTACTTGAAAGGGTACCAAATTAAGTACGCTTGTAAGGTACGCTAACATAAGCAGTTATTTTCGTCGTATTTTGAAAAGACAAGTGGTATAGCTGATGATTAATATGTGACGCTCTTTTTATCTGTACTAAAAGTTATTTGTAAGTATGTATGTAGGGCGTAATGATCCAATTCTAATATTTTTTTTTCACAATTAATGCAACTTATCCCGTTGCATTAATTGTGAGTATTAAAGGCTATAATTATTTCGAAATCCACGCAGACGCAGTCGCGGTCGAAGTGCTAGTTTACACTTTTATACCAATATTATTCAAAAGTATTTTTTTTTGTAGGTACGTTTGTATGTAGGGGTAATCTCCGGAACTAATTTGAACTTTTTGATTACTATTTGATTTACAAGCCAAATAGGTTACAAGTGAAAATTAAATCAAACCTTTGTGTCTTTGTTCAGTGTTTTATCTAAATAAACAGAAGCTTATAAATTATGTATCTGGATTAGTGCTGATTCGAGATAACGGGGTGGAAAAAAGGTTACGATTCCCTGGATATGTTTTTACGAGTATATCGGGAACGATAGTATCTGACGGCTCCACGAAGCATAGAATCGGAGCGAATACAGCAGTCATTTGTAATATTATTCGCGGCAGCGCCAATTTGGTGAGAACTATTTTCTTCTGAGTAATAGCAATGACCATCGCATAGTCAGAATTTGGTACATCACTACGATCAAATGTATGACTGAAAGATTTGTTAAAGGCAAAAAATTACAAGTAGTGTCGCACTTTTATTCTTTTGTTTTTTTTTTTTTTAACGCAAAACATGTTGTACATACTGAATCGTTGTAATCCATCATGGCGTCAATTGCGAGTGATGTTACACGCAATAAATGACTGTTTTAATAGCTCATTACCTTGTCAATACTGATTTTTTCCCTAGAATTAAATAACATACATTTTTAAGATACGTTCAAATACCCCGTCGTCAATATTTATGAGAAAATGGTGACATTCACTGACATGTTGGGATTTGTATAGTAATTCTTGACGGTGCCTCTTATATAGGATGGATATTTTCATACTGTAGGTATAATTTATTTTTTATTTACACTTTATGCACAGGTACAAAGGCGGACTTAATCCCGTAGGCATTCTCTACCAGTCAACCATGAGTGGTGAAGAGATAGTGTGGAAGGTGCAATATGTACATGAAAATTATATTGGAAATAATAGTGATATGATAACACAAAAAACCTAGTATCATAAAATAGAAATCTACATAAATAATATCTATTCTATACTTATAATAAATCTGTAGAGAGGTCAATTCTGTACATGAAATATATTTCCAAAATAACTATCAGGGGGTGATTAAGGATCGATACTCATGCCAAAAATGCAATCAGTTAAAGTTTTGTCTGTCTGTCTGTCTGTCTGTCTGTCTGTCTGTATAACCGTTATAGAAACAAAAACTACTCGACGGATTTTAACGAAACTTGGTACAATTATTTTTCATACTCCTGAGCGGGTTATAGTATACTTTTCATCACGCTACAATCAATAGGAGCAGAGCAGTGAAGGGAAATGTTGGGAAAACGGGAGAAGTTACTCCATTTTTTAAGCTTCCGTCGCGTGTGCAACCTTAATGGTTAAAGCTACACAAATCATTTCATGACGGAAATATTCTCTTTAAAATTATATAAAAAATATCCCACGACAGCATATGTCTAACTTTTATGGTTGACTCACAATAACACGTGTAACTCCCGATAGCTTAGCAGTTCGAAGCTTCCTGATTATAATATTTGTCTACTCTTACGTTTATAACACTCTCAGTCACCCCTAATTGAAAAAGTTAACATTATTAACTATTCCATAAAAAAATTGGCCAAGTGCGAGTCAGACTCGCCCATGAAGGGTTCCGTAGTAACTATAATATACATGCAAATTTATTTGACGAAAAAAAAACCTTACAAATTTCTTAAAACTAGCTTATTTACATTTTTTACAACTGCGCCAAATTAATTTGTTTTGAAAAAAAAAACCTTACAAATTTCTTAAAACTGGCTTTTTTACATTTTTTACAACTGCGCCGAATAAATTTGTTTTTCATAGTGTTTGTATGAATTACAAAGTTATATTTGCGGTTTTAGAAAATATGCTGTATCTACAGACATATATTTTTTTTAGATTTTTCACTCCATTATTATAGAAGTTAGAGGTTGTGTCCGCCACACACACATTTTACCACTTTAGAAGCTTATATCTTTTAAACGATTGACTTTATGGAAAAGTGGTTTTAGAAATCCCGATGTCGTTTTTAAAGAACTGTCTATAGATACCACACATGCATCGATTTCATGAAAAAAAATATTTTCAGGTTTAGTTCCATGTATGGGGAGGCCCCTTTATTTTAAATATTTTTTATTTTTTTTCTCAAAATCGGAAAGCGGTTCACAGAATACATCTACCTATCAAGTTTCACATGCATAGTCCTAATAGTTTCGGAATAAAATTGCTGTGACAGACGGACGGACGGACAGACAGACAGACAGACAGACGGACAGACATGTCGAAACTATAAAGATTCCGTTTTTTGCCATTCGGCTACGAAACCGTAAAAAGAATCATATAAATCGGTATAGAAACACCAAAGTTATACATGAAATACGCTTATAATAATAAGCCATCGCGCGTGAATACTGAATCATGCTATAAGGATTATTTTTGAGAATCGGTCGCCGCGCTCGACGCGTCTCGCGGTCGAAGCGTTCTCTAGGTACTTAAGCCTTATGTGAACGTGATCTAAACAATATTACCAATACATTAACTTACGCTGACGGAGTCGCGGGCACAGCTATATTGTATCATTACGCTAAGGCCAATAGGAGCGGAGCGCCAATGAAGAATGCTTCAAAATCGGGGTTAAATTTAACGTTAGCCCAAAGTAACTATTCCACGCGGACGAAGTCGCGGGCAAAAGCTAGTATATGAATAAATACTTACTTAATTACTTAAGAAGCAAATGCAAATTAAATGTGGAAATTCTACTTATTGGTGTAGAAAGTGGATCTGCAATTTCTTTTTAAATGCGTAGCGACTGTCAGCCGTCCTGATATCGAGAGGAAGCGCATTCCAGAGGAGAATCGACTGGATATGAAAAGAAGAATGAACAAAGTCAGAATAAGAGACGATTATTGGAAGAACGTAGATTCTTATTGTGTGAAGAACATAGAAATTGAAAGTGAGACATTAGATAAGAAGGAGGGCTGGGAGAGTTAAGTAGAGAGAAAAGCGTTGTCAAAGCGCGCAAACTTCTCTGACGAATGGTCATCCGTTTAAGCTCAGACCTGAAACTTGAGACATGGTCATATTTCCTTAAATTAAATATGAACCGAATGCAGTTATTAAGGATACGATCAAGCTTATCCAGCAAGACTGCATTCAGGTCATAGCAGCATACGTCACCATAGTCAATCAAAGGGATTTTTTTTTTGATACGCAAATGCCAATTTTTATTTTAATATAAAAATAAATTCACCATATTTCGCATACCCCGGTAAATAATTGGATCTACAATTCAACTTCAACAAACTAAACTAATTTACCGCACAATATTCCGCATCACAAAACTCTGCCTACCCTCTACAAACTAACTTGGAAAATTAACTGCTACGTCACGGAAACGCCGGAAATGAGGAAACGGATCCGGAAACCAGCCGGGACGTAAAGCTTCCACCACCAAGCCCGCTGACTCGTTTGTTGCAAAAATGAGGGTACTTTGGAATGCGAAAAAGTAAAGGTATACACTGAAAAAGTGAGGTTGTTAAACAAAGTTTTATTATAAATGTTTAGTCGAGGTAGTTAATTTTCTCCATTTTTTACAGCAAGTTCCATAATACAAATTTTCTCTAAAGTTGAAACCATGAAACCGTCACAAAAATGGCAGTGATATTTTATCCGTACTAATAATTTTGCATAGAGGTCGCTGAAGACTTGCAGTCAAATATAGGGTCCTCATAATATATGTAAGTATTTAAGTTATCAAAATTCCCTGAGGGGCTGAAATAAGAGATGAGAGAGATTTTCCACAAAAAAAATACCACGCAAACGAAGTTGCGAACAACAGCTTGTAATAAATAATGATTACACTGACTGTATCTGCTATCCTAAACTGACATATTCATCCGTGATCCATGGTTCAGACTGATAGTCAAAAGGCAGAAAATTGTCCATTATTCTCGCCGCAATACTGTAGGGTTACAACTCCACAACCAGATCCGCCAGCCAACCCCAACATCATTTGCTTAGCCTATAGCCCAACCATGTTGACGTAGGCTTCTAGTCTAACCGGGTACAGCTGAGCACTAGTGCTTTACATGGCGCGACTGCCTATCTGACCTCCACAAGACAGTAGCAGAAAAACATGACTTCCCTGTACAAATTACAGCTGGGACCCTCGGCTTTAACATGCTTCCCGAGACATGAAGGAATCTCTATAGGTTAAGACCAGGCACTCTAAAATAATTTTCACGCAAGCTCCGCCCCCATGCACCCCCGGTTAGGCCCTTGTGTGCTAAACGCTAACGCAGCAGTAATAAAGTTTAATATCGCGTGCGCTCTTTCACCATGTTCGGTTTCGAAACTAAATGTCGTAAGTCTCAATACTTATTTCGTTTATAACTAAAGTAATAATTGATCTAGAGAAAAAATATCTTATATTTGGATAATAAACTATGTACTCTTACTGTCAATACTAATTTTAGACATAAAAGCCGAGTAACCTTGATTAAATTTTGAATTATCTTTAAAAAAGACATGATTTTCGATTAAAAAATGAATCTAGCGAAAATGTTCCAATTACGTAACTGGTCTTAGACATGTAAAGAAAAAGATCCAATAAATCATATACTAAAGTTCCATTTTGTTTGTATGCGAATGCAAAGTTACATACAATTTAGGAAGCCTCCTCTTAAGACGGTTGCCCATCGGCGGACTGACCTCAATAAGTGCTGCTTACCCTTAAAGATCAAGCCATGCGTCTGTTATTATTTAGCCAAAACTTCCGCCACAAATTTTCGAGCTAATTTAAATGTTAAATATCAAAAGTCGATATTTTCATTACCAATGAACCATGCCTCTGAATTGGCAACTTGTTCAAGTACTAATTATTTCGCAGGTAAACTAATATGCCTTTAATAATCTACAAAGGAAAGTCACCTTATCTTTCAAAGGAGATCAACCCGTGTTACTGCAGGAGCATAATCCCTACACCATTCACTTTGTTGTGGATCATACATAGACCACGGAACGCTGCAGTAAAAGCCATTCCAAATGCTAACCTACATTATTATATGATTTTTAGATAGAAAGCAGGGATGTTACGGATATGACATTCCGATATGGATACGGGTATGGAAACTATATTGTATCTGCTTTAGTTACGGATATAAAATTATTTCGGACTATCCGTTAGTTTTGATTATTAAATTTTTGAGGAATTTAAGTAAAATACTAAAAAATATGTATGACTAAGCAACATAAGTAATAAACAATATTGCAAGAGCTTATCTTGACCGAGTAAAATAAAAAACTGTCACAAAAATCTCATTCTAAGACTCCGCTCCCATGCAAAACACTATTATATAAATAATAGACACTTTTTTTTAAATATCGGAATCGGTTACGATTACGAATAGTTACTCATATCATTTATCCGATAGCTTCAGTTGTTATAGTTAATTAGCATAGATATTCAGAGATGCCACTGATTTTCAAATACTATGAGTGAGGACGCGTTCCCACTATGTCGTAACGACAGATTATCATCGTATTAGGGTCGTATTTAAATGGAGGTGTTTGCATGATACTCATTGACACAATGAGACGTTTTATTAAGACAATGCCGTCACTGACCTCTAAAGGGTCTAAAGTTTGTGCGTTGTACAAACCACAAAACCAGTTAAATCTTAGAACTGACAATTTTTTACTGGGTAATAACAAGGTAGGGGCTTATTGAAAGTTCATTTTTCATCTAATAGATGCCATTGTAATACTTCAATCGCCACTCAAAACGTTTCTCTCAACAAAAAGTATTTAAGGTAATTGTGAAACCTAAAATGTCATAGAAAATCTAAAATATTTAATATCCGTTTGAAATTACTTCGTTTATACACAAAAAAATGTTTAATAAATTGCCAATTTGACAGCGAAATGACGGGGCTACTTTTGCCCGCCATTCATATCGTTTCCCGCCATTCCACCAAAAAGGTTCAATACAAACAATTCAGGCAAATAATTGAAGCGAGCCATTGTATTGGCTGAATGGAATATATTTCTTAATTATCTGCAGACCGAAATTCGCGCGCTTTTCAATTTTATCTGTAAACGTATCCCTATTCAGTAGCTATTGTCCCAATGGATATATGCCATGGCAGATTGTCTCCTTTAATTAATAATATTCCATTTATTTTGCAGTGTTCAGTTTGAATCGGGTTCAAGAGGAAATTAAGTGACCTTTATAAATAAATTAATCCTAATAGTAGGTACAGTAATGATTGGTTCTGGAGGATCTAAATTTTTTTTGTTTCAAAATATATTAATTACTTTCTTGGTCATTATTTTGAAAGAACCTATTATAGGTAGGTATTTAATTTTAAAGCAATATGAATTAACATATTTTTGCAGACTAATATAGCTAATAGCACTTATAATTACTTTCGTATAAATAAGAATATTTTTAGCATAAACAGATCTAAAACATCTTCATCTTCAAAAGCCCCCAGTCCTTTATCCATAGGGTTTATCGCGCGTATTCCACGGCAATCAGTCACCCTTTGCCAACAGTCAGCATCCCTCCCACTCAAATTTCACAAGTCTCGCATTGGGTCAAGGTGTAAATCGCAGACAAAAGAACGGACTGAGCGTTTCATGCGCTGTAAAGATAGATAAAGAGGTCAGAAAAATGTGAGTGAAAAACTATAGGTTTAGGCCATAGTCACTTTGTCTCTATGTATAGTGCAGATGGTTGTGTTGTGTGTAGGCATTTATGTAAATACTTCTATTTTCTGTGCAGTATCATACACAGTTGTTCATAGGGAGATTTTACGTTCAATTCATTGCGGATACGGTGGGGTTATAACAATTAAATATCATGTATTTTAAATTGAAACACTACTACAACGGCATGTACACACGTATTGCTCAGTCCATTCCTCCTCTTGGTATGAATTATTCCACCCTGAAATTTAATGCCAACAGAATTCTGTTTAGCTGCTTATTCAGCGTCCTTTGATAAATTGTGTACAGCCTAACTTTCAAGGCGTATTGTGCTGTTTCAGAAAATGGTTTTGGGTGTATTCATACGTACTTTATAAATCTGAGTAGTCGTTTATTGTTCAGTTTAGATCATTAGGTATAGCGATCAGAAGGCCTTATGAGAAATTAAAATGAATATAATTCATTACTAGAGCATTAAATTCGCATTAAGTACATCTTGAATATGTTGACTTAAGTAACTTTTCAGCGCTACTGCAATATATTATATTATATGTACTTTATTCGCCCACAACGCCCACTACACGTACCAATATTTTCCGTAGTGTAATCAAATTTTTCGTGCTTACGTAACATTTTGAAGAACATGTTCGTTTTAGTTTGGTCTAAAAAAAGTTTTTAAACCGAAATAAAAGAACATGAACATAAAAAGTAGATATAATTACATATCATACAATTATAACTTTTAGTAATTTGTTATAAAATTGCACTCCCTCATAAACGACAGTCCTTTTACCTTAAGTGGGAAGTAATAGTAATTTCTACGATTATAATTTACCTTTACAATTGGTAGACAGAATCGTTATGATATTTTATAACATGATCAAACAACAATTTACACAAACAAAAACAAGTTTAAAATAACCGGAAATAAATTCGTTTTATAACATTTTATGGAGGGATTTAAAAAGCTTTTAAGCAATTGGGATTTATTGCGATCATAACTCGGTGTCCCAATCCCGAATCAACTTTTTGTCGGACAGCAACAAAACAACTGGCATAAACAGTGAATGTGATTTCATTAGTCATTGGTTTTAGAGAACGTACAAACAAATCCTGTTTAGAGAAATGTAGAGGTAAGCTCCCGTACTTTTCAAGCTGCTCTCGTACTTATTCAACTATTCTCGTACTTATCAAACTACTCCCGTACTTAGTCAAAAGCATCATTGCCCCGCTTGACCAGACGGTGCTCGCTCTTTTCTAGTCGTCTAAAGCTCTTTGAGAACAGACCTTTTTGTTGTATTAAGTAATGTTGTCTTAGATAGAGAAGTACAAGTACATTTCATGGATTTTAGGGTATGAAACACTAGATTTTGAAGATCATGAGTACTTTCCAAAGATTTAAATGATAACAATAATGCCAAAGCTCCTGCAGACAGATATGAAGCGACAATGTGGTGGAAATGCGACAACATATTTTTAAGAATTGTTCTGTTTAAAACAATTCCTATGAAAACACGCTATCGTATCTCCCGTCTTCACTCCCAACATAAAATTAGCTTATGCAAACACAGCAGGATAAATTGCTAAATAACCACAAACTTCTACCGTTTTAATTTTAACTCTGAAACAGTTTAAACACTCAGTGACAAGTCAAAATTTCGCTAACTGAAAGACCAATTAAACTTTTGCCAAATTCTAAGTAGAACGAAAGGTAACTTGGCTAGTCATAACCAATTTTTTTTAATTCTTAATAATAAATAAGTTTTTTTCGTGATAGCAAGAGCTACTGCTTACCACGAGGTCCTTTTTTTTCGGGGGAAAAATTATCTAACGACTCGTCCCGCTGTGGTTGGAGCGAAAAGAAGTGTCAGACTTCTACTGACTAAAAACCCACCCTGTTATATTACTTAACTAGCTTCCGCCCGCGACTTCATCCGCGTGGAAAACAAATCCCCCGATTTTGAAACATTCTTCATTAGTGCTCCGCTCCTATTGGTCTTAGCGTAATGATATATAGCCTATAGCCTTCCTCGATAAATGGGCTATCTAACACTGAAAGAATTTTTCAAATCAGAACCGTAGTTCCTGAGATTAGCGCGTTCAAGCAAACAAACAAACAAACAAACAAACTCTTCAGCTTTATAATATTATTAGTATAGATTTCTTCCTTACGTTCCGGGGCCGCGGAATCTCGTTAAAACATTCCCGCATCCCCGCCATGAGGTCCTGCAATCGTTTTCCAAGTAAAGCAAAACGTTTATCCACGACGAAATGTCCCAATTTTTTTTTATTGAAAATTGGTTCGCTTTTGACCACTATCTCACCTGATGGTAAGTGATGATGTGGTCGAAGATGGAGCATGCTTACCTAAAAGTAACCTATTCACTCTTGACTTAAAGACTCCTAGGTTGTAGCTATCAGGAAACACAAACTCCGGCAGGGAATTCCACTCCTTAGCCGTACACACAATGAAAGTATTCCCAAAACGTTTTGTGCGTATGGGTGGGATGTCCACCATGTAACGATGGCGCTTCGCTGTTTGTCTCGTAGTCCGATGATGGAACGGGCTTGGCGGAATTAGATTGTGTAATTCCATCGCACACTCCCCGAAATGTAACCGATAGAAAACCGATAGACTTGCAACTCGTCGTCGCTGTTCAAGGCTTTGGAGCTTTGACTCGACCAGTGCATTGTTGCCAAAGAGTCTCTTGGCCTGCTTCTCGATAGGTTCAAGTGCGTCCAGTTGGTATTTCGCAGATCCATCCCAAAGATGAGAGCAGTATTCCATACACGACCGAACCCGGGCTTGATACAAATTGAGGAGCTGTTCCGGTGTGAAGTACCGTCTCACCTTGGCTAGGATTCCCAACTTTTTTGATGCTAACTGAGCCTTAGCCTCGCCTCCCAATACTAGTCATAAGTCATTGCGTTCGCCCTTATAACATCATCTACTTAGACTTTACCCAACAATGTTGGGTTCACTTCCAGTCTTACTGTATGTAGCCGAGTGTTAGTATTTAACATGGAGCGACCGCATATATGACTTCGAAATCCTAACCCAAATAACTTTGTAGCAAGATCTTCTTAGCAGATTTTCTAACTTCCGACTACCTACGACACGACTCTCAATGGCGTTTAATTGACACCAGGGACGAACAGCTTACAGTTTTTCGCCGAAATACAGAGAAGTTTCAGTACGTTAAAATGGTCTCAGACCGACTTTGGCAGAGCGTTATTTAACTTGAAAGATGGACCCGAATGGCTATTATTATTAAGCCTTACAGGACCTTTATAGAACTAAAAACCAGTGGGGAGTGTTGAATGAAGAATAAATGGAAGCTCTAATCATCCTGAGAGTTATTGCAGAGAGACCAGACTACACATGATGCACTGGTCTCGTAGGCATGCCTGCAGGCTCGGTGCAAAAGGGTTTATTTTTAATTAAGGGTCTAGGCTCATTTTATTGTACATAGTTTTGAGTTCCTCCGTTACTTACTAATATTTTATAAATGTTTTGTCTGAATTAAAGTTCATATTATTATTATAATAATAATGAGGTAACCTTTCAGTGTACAAAAGCGAGGTGTCACTGGTGGTTCTTAAACGAATAAAATACCTACTTGAGTACCACACGCTACTGGAATATCTTAGAGGTGTAAGTCATCTTCAGTTACATATAACCCATTGTCAACATTAGATAAAAATCTCAACACATTTTTTTTTTAAACTCGACCCCTAAAGGTACGGCTCTTTGACCCGTATGCAAAGAAAATATGTAAAGTACTCACAGTAGTCGTTCGTATGGTAATTTGTACAGGGTTGAGTGGGGGGTGTACGGGGGTGAAACCCGCCCAACGAAGCGGGGGCGACTTAGCGCAACAGTTTGGAGGTGTAAGTGGGTTTCAGCCGGAACAGGGCGACGTGATGTATCGGCTTTTGGCGAATTTTGACTTGTTTGGGGACGACTTAGGCAGCTTTATACATGAGGATGCTGGGATTTCTACTTAGTTCCTGTTTCGAGAAATTGGTGCTGCAGTAATAACTGTTTCAAATACAAATTTAATTAGAGAGATATAGATAGCTACGCATTGAAATTGAGTTATCACAGTTACAATACAATAATTCGAGCGGCTACAAACATTCTCTTCTCAAAATTGTAACTACTGCTTATTCTTGACCTTTTAACCAAGATACGTTGAAAGTTTTTGCGTATTGTTATTTACGATCAAATACAAAACTGCCAACTGATGGACAAAGGATTTTACGATTAGGGTGTTCATTCTCTCGACGATCGTCAACCATATTGAACGTATATTGTGCAAAGTAGTGACACAGATCATAAAGGTGTTACACACTGCTGTTATTGATCAAAAAATATAGAAGAAAGAAACAAAGAAAGCTTCGCTACATCCCTTTATTACCACTATGAACACTGATGCAAACTATATTTGACAAAAATATAAAGCACTAGCTTTTGCCTGCGACTTTGTTCGCGTGGAGAGATTTATCCCGCGTAAATCCCGATTCGTGGAAATTCCAGGATGAAAAGTAACCTATAACCTACCTATACTATTCCAGGATGTCAACTATCTACTTACCAAATTTCATTGAGATCCATTCAGTACTTTTTGCGTGAAAAAGCAACAAACATACGTATACATACATCCTCACAAACTTTTACATCTATACTAATATTATAAAGCGGAAAAGTTTGTTTGTTTGTTAGCTTGAACGCGCTAATCTTCGAAAGTACTGGGTGGATTTGGATGCAATTTGGTATGGAAGTAGCTTGAAGCTTGAGGAAGGTTTTAGGCTACTTTTTACGCGACTGCAAAAAGGAGAGTTATGTTTTTACCGTGATAGTATCCACGGGAGCGAAGCCCCGCGTGAGTACTAGTTTATAATAATACTAGCTTCCGCCCGCGACTTCGTCCCCGTGGAAAAAAAATCCCCCGATTTTGAAACATTCTTCATTACTGCTCCGCTCCTATTGGTGTTAGCGTGATGATATATAGCCTATAGCCTTCCTCGATAAATGGGCTATCTAACACTGAAGGAATTTTTCAAATCAGGACGGTAGTTCCTGAGATTAGCGCGTTCAAGCAAACAAACAAACAAACAAACAAACAAACTCTTCAGCTTTATAATATTAGTATAGATTAGTAGGATTGAAAACAGATGATGAGGTTTTTTTTAATATTTTAGGATGTTTCGTCGACGTCGCACGGTGGGCTGAAAATCGGCTTTCATAGACTTAGGCATTTTATTTTGCAAGTGCGAGTTTTTTTGCCGGATATCACTTCTATTAGTTATAACAATATACAAAAATGACACCAGAATTGATTCTGCACAGAAACGAAGGAACGAAGGAAGAAATGAAAAAATTTTGTATGGAGCTAGTATGAAAAATCGAAATATCTCTAAAACGGCAGCGATAACCGTAATATCCTTATAGGGGGTTATAGTACTAATTATTTATGATTTTTTGACATACGTTACATAATGGTTGTAGATGCCTTCTTTTTTTAAAAATCGTCAAAATATTTTTATTTATTTTTACATATTTAAACGTTCCTTTTAGTGTTTAAGTTGAAGAATTCAGAGCTTTAACAACTCTTATCATAAAATAGCATCACCCCTATAGACCTGAAGGACTAGACAGAGGTGTGTAGTGTCTTGTTGATCTTGTAAGATTTCCAACAATACCAAATAGTTGAATATCAGTGTCAAAGTGCCCATGCTGTCGCTTCTTTTTGAAAGATAGGGGAATGAAATTGTTAATTGATCATACCCTAAAAGTATGATTACAACATAACCGGACACATAATAATAATAATATCCTTATAGGGGATTATAGTACTAACATTATTTATTTTAACATATGAAACTGTTCAAAACGATCCATGAACTGTGTCAAAGTTAAGAACATCGTTAGGAAGCATGCTTTTTCCCCAAATATTAAGAATATGTGAAAAAAAAAAGACTGTATATAAACTTTTTATTGATGGGTAATTTAAATAAAACAGAAGTAACAAAAATAATATCTAATAAATTCAATTATACAAAATACATATTTGAAACTATAATTTATGAAATTATTAACTAAACATATTGGTACAATAAACTAACATAAATAACAAAAGAACATAAAGAAAAATAATTAAATTTTACAAATTTTCTTTACAACTTTCGTTGTCGGACTCCAATTCCGAGTCAGAATCCAGATCGGATATACCTACAAACTCGAACTCAGTTTCCGGAAACTGTATTAGGTCGAGAGTTTCAGCAAAAAAGGTTGTCTTCCTTTTGGCATCTAACTTCGGCCTTTGTGCACTTAGAAAAGGATCCGAAGAAACAACAAGCATATTTAGGATATCTTGATTAGAATCTTGCCTGCTTCTTTTCCGCGAATGATGTTCCCGGAACCTCCTAAAATCTTTGTTTCGAGACTCTGAGGCTTCTTCCGAGAGAGTCCCAATCGGGACAATATCATTTTTTTCGATTATGTCAGCTCCGTGTATTAATAGTTTATGTACGGTTGATGACATGTAGTACCAGTCGTATAATTCCACGTACTTTTCTGCTGTTTTGCGAGCAAAATCTTTAAATTTGATGACATCGATCTTCTCACCAGATGTTATTGCTTGCAAAATAACAGCAAATCTTTTTATCAGGTTTTGATCCAACCCAGTAATAGCTGCAGTTTTATTGGGAAACTCGAAAAACTTCCTTGCGGTATTCCCGTCATTGGTAGTTCCCGAGCCTTGTTTTACTATATCAATTAACAGATTGAGCTCCTCTTTAAATTTATTTTGAATGTTTTTTTTTTCTGTTGTGTAACATATCTTTATGCTCATTACTTCTTGCTGCCCACTGTTTGAAGTCAAGTCTGTACGCAATGTGTAACAGACATTCCATGCAATTTATACGGGCATGTAGGGATGATAGGCCAAATTCATTTATGTCAGAACACACAGTTTTTGATGTTACAGCATCTAAGTGGTTCATTTCTGTTGGTTTTGCTAAGCACAGGTAGCATGATGCATTTGATCTAGCTTCAGAAAGGTACGTGCAGACTTTTGCGTCGATCATTGTCATCATTAGTTTATGAGTCACCCTGTTACTATTAATGCACTCTGTGGGGTTAAGGGCCTCAATTTCCTCATCCATTTTTCTTTTGTTATCAATGACAACTGCATGGCTTTCTTTTACAAAAGTGAACTGAACCGGACGACAATAAAAAGTTGAGCATGGTTTCGGGTTTGTCCATATAGTATTATCTCCATCTGTCAGTTTCAGTGGCACCAAGGAGGTCATGAAAATGCTTGAATCATCATGCTCGCCGTCCATTTTCTGCTTGTATCGGCTTTGATTGGAAGCACCATCAAATCCCCACTTCGATATCAGCTTTAACTGCTTATTTTCCACATTATCAGAAAGACTTTGAAGAATCCGCTTCACCGTGATGTCAAGTAAAGCTTGAAGTGTAATTCTAGCTGATGAATCCGTAACTGATACTGATTGATTAGGAGGGTAGCATGCAAGCTTAGTTTGTTGCAGTTTATAGTAGGATGGGTAAATATCCTTAGCACCTTCCCGAATGGCAGTCTCTCGCAACGTAATATATTGCCACTTTGAAAGCTTAAGTGAAAGAAGCAATCCAAGTGCTTTCTCTGGTGTAAATATTACTGTTTTCTTAATGCTTTCCTTGATTTTAACGGCAGCTTCTGGATTTTTGATCATATAATTGATTACAGATGCGATATCTTCATAACCTTCTTCTTTTAAACGTGCTGCAGCTGCATATGCCAATTCACAGGAATCCTCGCCTATGTGCTCACTAGATCTTCTCTTTTTCTGTTTGCTTCCCAGATCTTTGAATGGTTTTCGGGACCTTTTTGTCATTGTTCCAACAGTCGATGATGTCGAAGGTTCTGGAGAGACTGAGCGTGCTCTTGGTATCTCATCAACAGTTGGTTCTTGATTTATTAAAGTTTGCACGCAACTCGGCCAATCAATATTTGCTTGCAACCACTCTCCGTACGTATTTCTAAACTTATCAAAGAATCGTTTAGATTTCTGCCACCTGTTTAAAGCAGCTCGCGTGAATCTCCGGCAAAATTCTTTGAGAGTTACTTGATCTTCGGCAGAAAGGCAATCGCCTATGCCGGACACAATTGCACTAAACAATACTTCATGATTAAATGAAGGACACTCACTTTTTAGAAGAACAAACAAATCTAAGTTGGTGATTAAACTTTCCATTCTAAGATTTTGTAGTCGCAAAGCAAATAGTTTTAGTGTTAGCAGTTACACGGTTGTGAACAATCTAAATTATGGAACAAAATTATAGCCCTTTTATTGTATAAAGTCAATAATTAGTTAACTACCCTCATTAAAGTTATAAAAGATATGATAATAAAAATTTATAATCGTCAAAAACATTTCGTAGAACTCATAGTAGAACTAATCAACATTAGCAAATCACATTAGCTCACTAATTATAAAAAGGTGAATGCAGTTCTTAGTTGGTATTGTTGCGAGATATTTCAAATCATTTAATCACTTAATAGGCTCATTAGAATCAGAAGACTACAACCATCATTCTAATTACTTAATTACTTGTCATCAGACTCATTAGATGACTACACAATATGTTATTTTGTATTTTGAACGTATGCAAGGTTTTAAAATTCCTTTTATGTCGATATTATTATGTGTCCGGTTATGTTGTAATCATACTTTTAGGGTATGATCAATTAACAATTTCATTCCCCTATCTTTCTTAAAGAAGCGACAGCATGGGCACTTTGACACTGATATTCAACTATTTGGTATTGTTGGAAATCTTACAAGATCAACAAGATACTACACACCTCTGTCTAGTCCTTCAGGTCTATAGGGGTGATGCTATTTTATGTTAAGAGTTGTTAAAGCTCTGAATTCTTCAACTTAAACACTAAAAGGAACGTTTAATATGTAAAAATAAATAAAAATATTTTGACGATTTAAAAAAAAAAAGGCATCTACAACCATTATGTAACGTATGTCAAAAAATCATAAATAATTAGTACTAAAACCTCCTATAAGGATATTACGGTTATCGCTGCCGTTTCAGAGATATTTCGATTTTTCATACTAGCTCCATACAAAATTTTCGTAAAAAAATTATAATTCCTTCGTTTTTGTGCAGAATCAATTCTGGTGTCATTTTTGTATATTGTTATAACAAATAGAAGTGATATCCGGCACAAAAACTGGCACTTGCAAAATAAAATGCCTAAGTCTATGAAAGCCGTTTTTCAGCCCACCGTGCGTCGCATCGCAGTTTTGTGATCCATGCTAATATTATACATGTGTTGTATTACTATACATACAATGAGTGTTTGTTTGTGTGTCCTTCTTTCACGTCAAAACAGAGCAGCGTCAATGTGTTCTTTTGGTGTGAAAATAATTGAAGGACTGGACAGTGATATAGGCTACTTTAATTTCGCAGAAAAAACCTTGTCACGGGAGCGAAGTCGCGGGCAGAAGCTAGATAGAAAATAAATAAAATATAAAATTGTTTTTAGAAGTGTTGAATTGACCTGTATCGCTGCCAATAGCTGAAATAAATAAATAATAGCTAGGTAATTGTATTTTCCAAAGAGAACAAAATTTCAACTCACTTAAGACCATTCAAGAGCGAACAACAATAGAGACGATGTGCTCACTGCTGAAAAGCTTGACCTCGGTTTGACCGATAACTTGGGTTCCAGCGATTTATTCGCTTTAAAGCTGCAACAACAAAAAGCGCTGTAAATGCAGCTTCCGCTTAGCGATGATGGATGGTCGCGGGCATTCATTTACTTTAAAAATATTGTTAAAACGGCTGTGAGTTACAATGAAGTACACAGCCCCGCCATTCCTCGGTTATATAAACTACATAACCTATGTAGAGTTGTCAATAGACCTCGGTTATATAAACTACATAACTTATGTAGAGTTGTGAATAGACCTCGGTTATATAAACTACATAACTTATGTAGAGTTGTGAATGTACATGCACACTTTGGTACTAATTTCCGATAGTTAAAAAAAGGCTCTCACAATACTTTCTAGAGTGACGCAATGTTATTTTTAAGAAGAAGATAAATAAAAAAATAAGAACAAAGAATAGATAGATTATATAAATATTTATTGTTTTAATTAGTTGTTATTTATAAGTTACCTCCTCCACGGTTTATGTTAAGTTGTTACATTATACACTATGGCAGATGTGATAGTTACCTATGAAAATCGTGATTTGATGACTAGTCTTAAGCAAATTGAATATACATAGTTGTGATAATTTAACAACTATTGGTGAACCGAATTGAAGACGCTAAAAGATAGAACAGAATACGGATGCTAACTGGTATAAGGTAAGAGAAGCAGATCATTGGACTGTGTAAGTGACCAATCTTCGATCTGAAAGAGTATATTAGAATCAAAGACTTAGACTTGAAAACGCCACTTTTCACTTGTCTTCTAAAAAGTATATTTGAAGTTGGTCTTTAATAATGTGAAATATTATAGAGTCAACTTCAAAATGGTTTTACTAAACGAAAAGTTACACTACTTTAAGGAAGCGAGCAGGAAGTGAGTAAAAATTGAACAACGTCTCTGCTCGATCCTCAATACCTCCACTCAATTTTCTTTTGCCTTGAATACCTTCTATTTTTCGCAGTTTATTGATAGAAATCTTCTTCAAGAGCCTTTTATACAAGACACTTTTATAAGCTTTTAAGAAATGGTCGAGTATTTTACATTTCAATATCAGGAACTCATTAGTATTCCGAAAGCAGTTCTATTTGATTAAGTATTTAAAAATAGATTGAATGTGTAAAAATGCTTCGCAAATATTTTAATCGTTTCAATAGTAGACTGGAAAAAGCCATTGAAGTGATTAAATTTTCATACCCATTATTTTTTATAACTTATTAATTCTTCTATCAATAAATATACTAATATAATATATATGTTACAAAATATTAAAGTAAAGTAATTTCCAACTTAAATAAAGTATTATATATCCTCATCGCTGTCAGCTAGTAATGAACCCAAGAGACTGGTTTCTACGTTGTATCCGTATATTTTGTTGTATATATGTATATCCGTATAAGTTGTATATTATATATAGCCGGAAGATGTCTCAACCTAAAATTCAAACACGATCTTTGTCAACTGATTCGGTCAAGGAAGACAGCTGTTGTAGTTCCAAAAATACTACGCTAGATGGCACTAGTACTAGTCTACCGAACATGTCCGACGACGAAAACCATTCACAGATAATTGAATTAAAAAACGAGGTAGCGAAACTCAAGATAGAATTAACAGTGGCCCACGAGGAAATCAACAATTTGTCATTAGAAAACATAGAATTGAAGAAATCTCTTAAAGATATTACCATGAAACATGAAATAGTAAAAAAAGCATCTAAAAAACTAACTAGTGAATCAAAAAACACCCCCAAAAAGAATACAAAAATTGGTACACTAAGAAAAAGCAGTACGCAGTCTTCGTGCCATGAAGTGCGAGCCAGGCATTCTTCTCTGTCTACAAAATCAAATATAGACTTAACCAGTACTCCACCAGCATCCCACTTAAACTTTGAACAAAAGGCATTGACTCACAATAAGAAAAAAATATGTATTATAAGCAGCAACTCAACCAATAAAATATTGACTATAGCAGAAGACACTTTCCCTAATTATGCCATATGCCATTATCTTACACCAAACTGCGGCTTAGAGAAGCTAGTTGAAAATATTGAGCAAAAGATCGAAAATTACACAATGCAAGATTATTGTGTTTTATTCATAGGAGAAGAAGACTTTCATAGGACAAAGAATTACTGCGATATCATTGTCAGTATGAGAGAAGTTCTAGGAAATATAAAACACACGAACATTGTATTATGCCTGCCTACATATAAATGCAACGGACACTCAGTAATGTTTAACGTAAGAATCGAAACTTTCAATAACATGCTTTACATTGATAATTTAAGTCACAACTACGCTTGGCTTCTAGATTCAAACTTAATGTTGTCATGCGACAACATGTTCTCTGAACGCACTGGAAAACTAAATAATAAAGGAATGCAAAACATCTACCACAACTTAAAACTTCTATTGAATGACATTGCTATTGTCCACAACGATGCTTATGAAATTACTTCAGACAACCGTCCTGCTAATCATACGAGTGTCATAAATGAATCTACGAACCAAGATTTTTTTCGTCTATAAAAGTATAAAAATTTTACATCAAAACATTGCTGGTCTCTTGAATAAAGCCGACCTCCTTACTGTACACCTTCTAGAATTACTCAAGAAACAAAAAGATGTTGACATTGTTTGCATAACCGAACACTTTATTATGAAGGGCCATGAAAAAGTACTTAACATTCCAAATTATAAGTTAGCTGCGTGTTATGCAAGACAAGCAAAGAAGCGTGGAGGTTCTTGCATTTTAGTAAAAAGAGGCTTGGAATATAAGGAACTGACAGAAATCTCACGCTGTTCGATAGCGAACTCATTTGAATGCTGCGGCATTGAATTAGTTCAACAAAAACTTATTATTATTTGTATATATAGGCCACCAAAGTATAATAACCTTAATTTATTCTATGAAAAATTAGATGTTATCTTGAAAACTGTATGTAAAAAATCTAAGAAAATTGTTATATGTGGGGATTTCAATATAGATATTTTAAAGAGAAATAACGTTACTAAGGACTTTGAGTGCTTTCTTTTGGGCCATAACCTTGAATTGAAATTGCGACAGCCAACTCGGTTAGCCAGTAATAGTTGCCTGGATAACTTTGCTCATAGCTCACGGCTGAAGTGTAAATGTGAAGTACATGACTTGGCTTTGTCTGATCATACCGCACAGTATTTAGAAGTAAAAGTAAACAAAACCTGTAGGATAAGTTCCTGGCGCATTAGTAAACGTGATCTTACATTACAAAACCTATGCTTATTTAAAAACCATCTTCAATGTTTGACTTTTCCAGATATTTATAAAACTGAAAATGCAAACGAAGCATATGAAAATTTTATAGAACTGTTTTGTCTGTTATATGATCTCTGCTTTCCTTATAAGACAATTATTATTAGACCAAATAAAACAGTGAGGTGGGTGTCACGCGGAATACGAGTATGTAGTAAGAGACAGAGACAACTTTTATGGAAATACAGACGTGACCCTTCGGATGACAATAAGAATAAATTTAAAATGTATTCCCAAAAGTTTAGGAAAATTATAAAACTAACCCAAAAAGCTCAAAATAATTATCATATAAGTACATCTTCTAATAAATCAAAGGCGTCATGGCAAATTATAAATAATAATCCACGCACTACCGAACAGATAACTCAAATAAAAATCCAGGATAAAACAATTAAGAACCCAAAAGAGATTGCAAACAACTTTAATGACTACTTTATAGATCAAATACAAACCAGCACTAAATTATCAACTACTACTACATATAATAATCCAAAATCTATGTTCATGTCACCTGTCCTACCTAACGATGTCATGAGAGCAATAAAAGCCTTAAAAAATACTAATAGCGTCGGGTATGATGGAGTAGCGACAAAGGTAGTAAAATTTGTGTCAGACACTATTGCCTCACACCTCAGTCACATAGTAAATTTGTGCATCAGCACAGGGGTATTTCCTAATGCATTAAAAACAGTTATTGTAAAACCTCTTTTCAAAAAACAAGATAAAGAAAACGTAGCAAACTATAGACCTATTGCCCTAATTCCCATATTTTCCAAAGTCATTGAAAAGATACTGTATGAGTCTATAAATAACTTTTTGTGCAAGCATAATATTATATGTGATCAGCAAAAAGGCTTTAGGAAAAATAAAGGGACAAATTCAGCGATATACGATTTACTCAAAGTAATCTTTAAAAGTGTTGACAAAAAAATACCAATATGTGCAATTCTCACTGACATGACAAAAGCTTTTGACTGTGTGCATCATCCAACGTTACTAAGTAAACTAAACGCGTACGGAATAAGAGGAAATGTATTAAATTTAATAGAATCATACCTAATTAACCGGAAACAGTATACGGAGATATCTAAAATTTGTATCACAAGTCGACGTGAGAAGAAATACTTATCCGAAGCTAGAATTATTAAGCACGGCGTACCCCAGGGTGGCGTACTAAGCTCGCTTTTATTCCTTTTATACATAAACGACTTACCACATCACATAAAAGACCCAATGATCTTGTTTGCTGACGACAGTACGGCATTAATTAGTTGTACTGATTCAAATAAATATGAGCAAGATATAAATAATACTCTAAGTGACATTATAAACTGGCTGGACAAAAATAATTTAGTAATTAATTTAGGAAAAACCAATTTAATACATTTTTACCAACGCTCATCTATACCAAATCTGACAATTGAATATAATAAATATAAAATAGACCAAGTACAACAAGCCAAATTTTTAGGCATATTAATAGACAGTAAAATGACTTGGAAACCACAAGCAGAAGAGGTTTGTAAAAAATTAAGTGTATCAGCCTATGTACTATTTAATTTGGCCAAAAAAGTTAACACCACCACAGCATTGCTTGCTTACCACGGACTCGTAGCATCAATTTTGAGATATGGTATCATCTTCTGGGGAAATTCTTGCTTACGAGAACAAGTCTTCAAAGCCCAAAAGCGTTGTTTAAGGTCGATGTTGAACATGAAGTCGACTGATAGTTGTGTTCCTGTATTTAAATCCCTAAAGCTATTAACATTTCCGGCAATGTATATTCTAGAAATATCAATTTTTGTTAAATCTAACTTGTACCTCTTTACTACTATGTCCCAAACTAGTAAGAGACCAGTCAGAAACCAGTACAAGAATATTTTGAATCTGGAAAGATGTAACACTGCATTACATAAAAAAAATGTCATAAGTATGGGTCCTACAATATTTAATAAAATACCTGAAATAATAAAGAATGACACAATACATAAATTTAAAAAGAAATTAACAGCACTATTAATTGAAAAATGTTATTACTCCATAAGCGATTTTCTGAATGACAGTGACTTAAATTCCTAATATAATGTAGCCATATTTCTTGTTGTATCTACCTATTGCCCTATTGTAAATTTGACTAATTATTGTAATTGTAATTTATTTGACTTTTTCTGTTGACATTATTAATTTATGACATAGCAAATTGATTTTTTTTGAGACAACTGAATTTCTGGAATTATCGTTTTTTTGACATATATATTTCACATATTTGTATTATACTTTTTTATTATTATTATTAGGATTCTTCAATGGTTTACATGCCTAATTAATATTATACACAAGGAAAATCCAATTTGATATGAAACATTTATTTTTAACTATATTTAATTTGAAATTGGAACATTGAATTTTGATAATTATGATTGTGTTTATTTTTGTTACTGCTCCAAATGTTTGCATGCCTAGTATAAGGTAGATTGTACAAGGATCTCGTTTTTATGTAATTAAGACCAATCATGTACTGTACCTACAATCTAAGCAAATAAATTTCTATTCTATTCTATTCTATTCTATTCTATCGAAATGCTTAGCCATTGGCTAAAATAATAGCCAGGTCACGCGAAGTGTCAACTACTTTTCGAAGTCTCTTTGAAAAAGATGTGAGCACAAGAGCCCCACGGTCCGAGAGTTTTGATCCCAAACGGCTATAAATATAGTTACCAGCGAGGGCACTTTATGCTGCTTTACTTTTTATTTTTAGATGAATTGATGGTATCTGCTAGTCATTTAAAAACTATGCTTATTGTGAAAAATATTGTATTATTATTTATCAAAAGAAAGTTTACATGGTTACTTTGATTTAGTAGTACCACATAAACTCGGGTTTGTGTGTGATACTTTATAATAATTATGTAGGTAGGTACTTAAAAAAATTCGTTTATGTTATGTTATAGAGAAGAAATGTGTTTTCAATTTATATTTATTTTACAAAAGATGTCCATGAAATATGCAGGTTAAAACACTGTTTGAGATATTTGATCTCACGTTTGTAGTTTCCAAGATAACCCGTAAATTCGTAGTTTCAGTATAGATAAAAACAAGTTTTTGTCTGTGTTTCCCAATAGCTATAGTCTTTAAGTCAAGAGTGAATAGGTTACTTTTAGGTAAGCGTGCTCCATCTTTGACCACATCATCACTTACCATCAGGTGAGATGGTGGTCAAACGCGAACCTATTATCAATTTAAGGAAAAACAAACCACAAGATGATGATATTTTTTTTATTTCTTGTCTGTGTTTGTGGTCCTAATAAAAACAATTTCTCCTTTAAAGATGTTTGTTGGCCCAAAACTAATCATCAATTTCAAGTCTGGTCTTGTGCTTATTAAGGAGCACAAAACGTAGCTGACCGCAATTATTCTGTTGCTACACGAATCCAAACAGGACTGAAGCATACCAACTAGAAGCATTTTGTATTCTCATGTACTTAATTGTTTTACTCGGCGAACAGCATCCAACATTATTAGGATTCCGCAGAACGCTTCTGAAATGTTAATAAATTAATTTTGTTCCGAGATTACCATGTTTATTAAACCAACAGTGTCTGGGCAAGCGGCTCTCAACATTTCTCTGCGGTATTTAAATGTAAGATCTCGACGACGCGACGTGGTGACATTTTATCAGTCCTAACTTTGTAACATTGTTGTTGTAAAAATAATATGTTATATAATCTGTATATTAGTTTAAAATACTGATCAGCAGATTCTGAATTCACCGTGTTTATAGAGAACATAAATTCAGAATGTAATTTTCAGCATAGAGATTAAATTGGTTTTATAAGTAAAGGACGTAAGTATTTTTTTACAAGTAGGCACTCACATTTAGGTAGTACTTTACAATAATTTTTTTGATTTTAGTAGACAATAGAAAATAAGCTGTAAATAACGATAATAAGATTGTAGAACAAATTATATGCATGTCCTGACTTCGACAAGAAAACATCATGCTATGAGATGTGTAAGCTATTATTGGTATTGGCCTGTACCGTCTCACATCTGGACAAAGGCCTACCTTTATTTCTACAAGCGGTTACGGTTCTACGCCTCATCCTTTCAATATTTAATAGTTATGGCGTTCGAAAACCAAGGTGTGTACGCGGGAATGTTCTAACGAGATACCGCGGCCCCGGAACATAAGGGCAACTGAAGGAACAGGGTGGGTTTTTAGTCAGTAGAAGTCTGACACTCCCTTCCGCTCCAACCACAACTAGAAGAGTCATTTGGTGATTTTCCCACCTAGAAAAAAGGTGTGTAAGTGGACAGTAGTTATACGTGGACATAAATTGTTTTCTCACATGGAATACACCAAGTTACTAGCCTTGGCAAAGACGTACTGGAGGATACCATCCACACTTGGTCGATATACCGTCGTGTCTGAGCGCTTCTCCTCTACATTTATTGTGCGCACAGCCAAGGCACGGTAATATTACCATAAATATTACCGCCCAAGGTGTGGAACTCTGCCGGCTTCTGTATTCCCTGCCACATAATATGACCCGTCAGCCTTTATAGCAAGAGTGAACAGGCATCTTCTGGGCTCGCTCTTTCGATCGTGGACCTAATATTAGGATTTGCAGTCGGATTGTAGAATAATGTCAGTTGTTGGGGAGACATCAATCAAAGTCAGATGCAACGAGAACAGTCGAGATGGACATGCAGGCAAGCTGCATATTTCGTGAACATATTCCTCGTATGTGGGAATTCCGAGGTTATTTGAAAGTTAAAATACCTATGTGAAATACGTGTGCGCTTTTCAAAATGTAATAGAGAGCTTTGTAAAATTTACTTTAGTACGGATCATATTTAAGTTCATTTCAGTCCAGTAATAACTCACTGGACTCGTGTGATTGCTAAGATTAGTGTACAGCTGCAAATTAATATTTTCTTTATTTTACATTCTGCAACACAAATAGTACAAAAGCGTAAGGATTCTCTACCGTGAGTTAACCATGGGTGGTGAAGAGACGGCATAGCCGGTGCATAAAAAGATTAAGCTAAGTAGAAAATATATATAACTTTAAATAGGTCTGACAGGATCGATTTATGAAAAATTAAAAAAATATTCTCTTTCTTATTTATTTTTTAATAAAAAAAAATATCTTTTACACATCCAATTTCTTTTTTTACGAAGATCCGTATATTTTGACCATGGAATAGATGAATAAGGTTAGAATGGTAATGTGGGCGTGACGAGCGCGCCACAACTATGTTTCGAAAATCATAGCTCACCGATTAATTCATTCACCGCGCTTAGTGTGCTTCGGACTACTTCGGAAAACTGAGCTCTGCTTTAAAATGCCGTGTTGTGCAATTATAACCTGTAAAACAAAAAGTCAGACCGCAAGTATAGAGCGAGGAGGTATATCTTTCCATCGGTAAGTCGAAAATGACATTAACAACATAATAATGTTGTTAATGCAACAAGTTACAAAAAATATACATTGCCCAATGTGTACTTGCTTAATCAACGTAATGACCAAGTCCGCTTACAACGTAAAGCATGCGTCGCGTCCTCAACACTTCAACCATTGACGTGTCGTCCTTTACCCTGATTGGCCGTGATGCACGGCGCATATTTATCGACAGTGAGTTACAATCAGTAGCAAGCTCTCGATTTAAGTGTGTGTGATTTATTTGTGTTCGTAATTCGCATACGTAACGGGCCTCTTGCTTGTAGTAGAGCTAAAGAATGGGGAGACAAGCGACACGCGTTCTCATACAAATCAGGAACTATTTCCTTTCTAACCTCTTTTATCTGTTCTGTGATTTTGACGCTAATCTAAAAATTTTAACGCCAATATTATTAGCTATTGATTCAATCCATTTTGACATGCGTCTTTCAAACTTCGTTTAAGCATTAATATTTTAATATATTCCATTAATTATTCACATGATGAGCATCTAATTTATCTTTCTACAATATACCTACTTAATTAATTAAGGTTTTGTATCCATTAGATACCATTTCGTAATAATAATTTACCTGATAACATTTTCTTAGAAACTGATATGTATCAATCATAAAAATAACAATAGATTATTTTTTATGCTTATGAAATATTATTCTACGAAGTTGATTTACTTTTTAGGTCGTATTAGACAAAGATGTATGTTTCCAGTGCTTTTACTATTATTGTATTAAAAAAAGATTGATGAGTTAAGGCTAATAGACAAGCTCGACATGCTATTGCGACAACGTTGCGACAATGAGTTTTCATATTTTTAGGACATCTATTTATCAATACATATAAACAAAAATTGTAGTGGTAATTGTATTGTAATTGTGTCTGTCTGTGGTTAAAAAAACCTACAAAGTAACTGTGTTTTTTGAAGTGTTTATAACTATACACGCAACTAAAACATAAACAAACTTTTTTATATTTTAGTCTATCTGTCTTTCTGTTTGATCAGGCTTATCTCTGGAACGGTTAAAATGATTTTAATGGAACTTTCACTAGAACACAGAGGAGGTTAAAGGGCAACATACAGGCTCCAGTTTATGTATTCCTACTGAATCATATCTAAGCATCTGTATCGCTAAATCAAAATTGAAGAATAGTGACGACATAGTTTTGGAGATTAAGTTAGGTTTGAAGGTTCATATCAAAACTATGACGACAGAAACTGACGTGGAGAACATTCTGCCAGCGGTAGTGGAAATAATTCTGCCGGAGAAGAAAACTAGAGGGAAGTAGCCTCCTCCAGTGTGAGGGCCAAACCCACGAATGATACCACCTGGAATACACAAATATCATTATGCTAACCTTTGCTGCTTGACCTTTTCCTATGTTTGGGGCGCTTTCTAGTCTAACTTGATGCAACTGAGCATTAGTGTTCTACACGGAGCAACTGCCTATACAAAAAATTTCGTTTATTGCAGACACGCAGGCCCATATAAAAGTTAAAAAAATAATATTAATAATTTGATTCAATACAACTCAATAATATCTATTAATAAATCTTTTAATTTAATTTATAATTGATTAACAGCATTAAAAAAATTAAAACATCATTAATTAAATAAAATATATTATAGACAAAAGAAATAAAATAAAAAGATAAAATAAAATTTTACTAACTAATTAATCAGCAGACTCGACCTCCACAACCCCATAGCTGGGTAACACGATACTCCTTGGCAAGACTGGTGTCAGACTTTCAGGCTTCTGACTACCCGTAACGACCGTCAAAAGATGTACAAATGACAGCCGGGAACAATGGATAAAGCCGGGTTTTCACAGTAAGAGTTGGCTCGGACCGAATTCACTCGGATGTCTACTCGGACGCTACTCGTATCATGTAAACACGTAATCCGAGCGCACTCGGACGCCGGCATCTAATCCGAGTAGACTCGGACACTGCTCTATTTTTCGAGCTCACTCGGGATCATATTTATGAAAACAAAATGGCGACAAGTAAGAAAAAGTGGAGTGAACGTGACACAGTGAGGTTTTTAGAACTCGTGTATAAACCACTATCCGTGTAGACTCGTACGAGTGCACTCGGTCCGAGCCAACTCTTACTATGAAAACCCAGCTTTAGCGTGCTTTCTGAGGCACGGACGAATCTCGATATGTTGTATGTAAAGGCAGACCTCGGCATGTTGCTTAACCTTGAAAATCGACCCGTGCGGCTATTATTATTTAGCCACGAATTCCTGAGTAAAATACACAGTATAAAATATCGAAGAGTAGGTATGTACAGACGCCAGCACATGAAGCTACCCGAAACTGTCAAATTTTCCCAATCAACCTTGAACCTAATTTCTTTAACAATAAAGTTGAAAATCTATTAAAGAATATTGACAGATTGTTGTAGCTAGATGTGCTGGCATCTGTGCAAAATCTGATGAAAGTTAGAAAGTTCGAGGTAAGCTATGTAGAAACAACAAATTTTAACACTTAGGTACCAACTAGACTATTCGAAATAATGACATGACGATAATGATGTTGATTTTGCAAATAGGTAATAACAATTTGACACGTCATTTTTATCGTAAATGTAAACTAGATGAGGCCAGTGTTTCCTAACTGACTACTCTGAGAAGAAACACTGAAACAAACTCAAAGGCAGGGTTGGGCAGTATTTGAATTACTTGTAATTAAAATACGTAATTGAAATACAAATACGTATTTGGTATTTGTATTTCAATTACTTCTTTAAAATGTAATTTGTAATTCGTATTTCAAATACCTGACGCCGAGGTATTTTGTAATTAGTATTTCAAATACCTGAGGCTTCAAAATACATTTTAACATTAAAATACATTTATATTATATTATATATAATACATTTACATTTCATTCATTTAACGATCGTGAGTGGGAGTGCGAGGCGAGACCGCGAGAGTGTAACGATGGTAAAGCAGCAACAAAACACACAAAATTGGACTTACGTCAAATTGTCAATGTCAAGCTAAGATGTCAATGTTTCAAGTCATAACGGTTTGTTTTAGTTTTTGCACGGAACAAATAAAGCTTCTGTTCTGTGTAGAACTAACGAAAATGTGTTCATACAATTTAACACAAGTTTGTGCTCATCAGGACCTGTAGAAAGATTGTTTCTTTAACAGGTTTTATTCATTCTCCAACAAGAGGCTGTTTGTCTGACAGTACATTTAAAAATTTTGTGTTCTTGAAAGGAAACTCCGGTTTTACTGATTAATTCATCTTATTTTCCTCTACTTTTCAGCCCGTGCTGAGCCTTAAGTCTGCTATTGCAATAGTGCCACAATGGTCTCTCATTGATTTCCTAATTGTCGATCGATGCCATTGTCATTTTGCTAAAAGTTAAAAAAGAATTGTGTTATAAATTGACATAGTTGTATTGCCATTATTATAAAACCTGTTAATAGAAATGTAGTAAAACTATACAATTCAATAATATTTTAGCTGTTAAAGTCAAATGTGACATTACTGCTTACTGACGTTTTATCTGTTTTTTATTTTTAGCGGCCGGTGTTTTGATTTATGTGTTTTAAATTATCTTTAACTAGTACTCACGCGGGGCTTCGCTCCCGTGGATTCTATCACGGTAAAAACATAACTGTCCTTTTTTGCAGTCGCGTAAAAAGTAGCCTATAACCTTCCTCAAGCTTCAAGCTACTTCCATACCAAATTGCATCCAAATCCACCCAGTACTTTCGAAGATTAGCGCGTTCAAGCAAACAAACAAACAAACTTTTCCGCTTTATAATATTAGTATAGATAGAGAAGCCTATATTTATTACAATACAAAATTGTGCTAGTTGAGCAAATTTCGGTTGGAACTGTAAAAAAAATTAGCAGATTACCGCTTAAGTCAGTCATTCATTTGTCATTGTGTACGAGATTACCATTCTAAGCCATTTCTTTCAATGGAGTGTCAGTGGTTGAACTGGTTGAACATTATAATAATAGATTACCAAACTTGTCAAAATCAGCAAATAAAAAATTGGCCAAGTGCGATTCAGACTCGCCCATGAAGGATTCCGTAGTAACTATAATAATATAATATAATACGTATATTCCCAAATGAAATGCAGTCTATGCTAAAGTCGCTATTTGAAGAGAGCAAAAAAGTGGGGTTAGAAGTAAACCAAACAAAGCTAATGACAAACAGACACAAAGCACCAATAATAATCTCATCTACTAACCTTGAATAAGTTAACGAGTACATCTACCTAGGAAACTTAATTACCTACAAAAATTGCACAGAAAGAGAAATAGAAAGAAGAATCATATACACCTGGAATAAATACTGGACACTAAAAGAAATATTCAAAAGTAAGATGCCAACCAAACAAAATAAAAACAAAAACCATGGAAACATGCCTACTTCCCACACTCACATACGCCTGTCAAACATGGCCCCTAACAAAACAAAACTTAGAAAGCTCAGAGTATGTCAAAGAGGAATAGAAAGGAGCTACATGAACCACAGACTTAAAGACAAAGTAAAGAACACAACAATCTGAAGTAAAACCAAGGCAAAGGATGTGGGGAAAAAAGTACATGGTTTGAAATGGAAATGGGCTGCACATTTTCAAAGAGTACCAGATGAAAGGTGGACGAAAATCACCACGAACTGGTACCCACTGAATAAAAAGCGCAGACAAGGTCGACCACAAATGAGATGGAGCGAAGATATCAAAAAAATAGTAGGTAAAATTTGGAGTAGAGTTGCTAGAGACAGAATAACATGGAAACGAATGGAGGAGGCTTTCACCGCTATTTAGCGGTCCTTGTAGATAATTTACTAAATAACTAATATAATTATATAAAATATAAATTAAGATACATAATATTACTAACATTTACACTCTAAGTTAAATTTGTAGAACTAGAACTCTTCATTAGATAAGTTGAACAAAACTGTATAAGGAAAATAAAGCTATTTTATAACGTATAACTATTTGACGAAAACAAAAATCTTACAAATTTATAAAAAATTTGCTTATTTACATTTTTTACAACTACGCCAAAAACTTTGTTTTTCATAGTGTTTGTATGAATTACAAAGTTATATTTGCGGTTTTAGAAAATATGCTGTGTCTCAAAAACTGCTGACCCGATCTCGTTCAAACCAATTTTGGTTGAAAGTTTAAGATTTACAGACATTTTTTTTTTCACTCCATTATTATAGAAGTTAGAGGGTGGAGGGTCACATTTTGGAAGCTTAAGTAAAAGTGGTTTTAAAAACCCCTATGTCATTTTTAAAGACCTGTCTATAGATACCACACATGCATAGTATCATGAAAAAAAAATCTGTTTTAGTTCCATGTATGGGGGCTCCCTTTATTTTAATTTTTTTATTTAAATGTTATTCTTAAAATCGGAAAGCGGTTCATAGAATACATCTACCTACCAAGTTTCACATGTATAGTCCTAATAGTTTCGGAATAACATGGCTGTGACATACGGACGGACGGACGGACAGACAGACAGACAGACAGACAGATAGACAGACAGACAGACGGACAGACATGACGAAACTATAAGGGTTCAGTTTTTTGCCATTCGGCTTCGGAACCCTAGAAATCAATGATCCACCATTCCGACACTATTGCAATAGCAGACTCGGCCCCCTGGTCTAAAGTACTTATTTTGTATTTTGTAATTTGTATTTCAATTAAAAATAGCTAAAATACTGTATTTTGTATTTTATTTCAAATACCTTACTTAAAGATATTTTGTATTTCGTATTTTAATTACTTGCGATACAGTATTTTGTAATTTGTAGTTCAATTAAAGCAAACCATGTATTTTGCCCAGCCCTGCTCAAAGGTCAACGTCTCTTTAAAAGTCCATACAATCTGTAAGTAGTGATCAAATCATATGAGACTTAGAACTTTAGAAGAGGTGAACGTCTTCATCTAGCCTGTATTATAAATTCTTAATTAGGAAAGTCTGGTGAAAGGTGGTGGTCCGCGGCCGCTTCTAAAATGCTCAGTAGCTAGAAGTTCGCTAATGGGTACATACATACATACTAGCTTGAGTAATGTACAGTGTAATTATGTAGTTAAATTATTTTTCGTATCCCAAAGTTTGAGTAACACCTTTTTTTTTATTTTAGGGTGAGGTTTTTTATATCATATTTTTTTTTAATAAAATAAAGGCGTCTCTGTTTGTCTGTTTGAAGTGTTCAGTGGCATCATTTCAAACCAATGCTTTTTTACTACTTCTACTTATTATAATTTAGGGACCATTTCCCACTAAAACCATGTATTTTAAGGAGATTCAAATTAGCCTCTAGCATTCAGGAATAAAGTAGCTTTTACCAAAGCTTGCCCTCATCGAAAATACAGCCAATACCTATACCAATATTGTAAAGCGAAAAAGTTTGTTAGTTTGAACAAGCTCATCTTCGAAAATACTGGGTGGATTTAGATGAAATTTGGTATGGAAGTAGCTTGAAGCTTGAGGAAGTTTATAGGCTTTTTACTCGACTGCAAAAGAAGGAGGTTATGTTTTTATCCTGATAAAGTCCACGGGAGCGAAGCCCAAACACCACAACTGTGGTTTCATTGTTTAGCCTATTCACAAATAAGTTGAAGTAGTCGTCACTTAACTTACAAACATCCAAACATTCGAATTTTAGTATTCGACGCATATAAAGCTTACATATCATTGTATATAAAATAACCATATTACGGTTCAGTTATTTCTTTACAGAAAAATTCTGTATTCACTCTACAAGTTACGTCAAAAAGTTTTACGTTCGCGGACAAGAGTGGATTGTATATTTTATCAACAGTTTTGGTCGGGCCACTGAGGTCAGGGGTTAAAGGTTCACGCCCACCAGGACGTAACGATCAACAAGTTATTGTTAAGATATAAGTAGGGATACACATGGTTTAAGACAATGTTAACTGATGTCTCAGAGCATTATAACCTATATATTACCAGTTCACGTACACGTCAAGCGTGTTAATGATTTGAATATGAATTTTAAATGCTCCCTTTTAAAAAAAGTCGGTTATAAAGATCGAGTGACGATTAAATTAATCACTTTTATCATAAACACGCTGTAGAGCTTAGGAGAATAGTACCAATGAAAGTCTGACAGACATAATTATCTGGAACAGCCTGTGTGGCATTTGATGTTATAATGACAAAGACATAATATAACACAACAATTTGTAGTAAAGTAAATATTTCGAAGGCAAGTATGCATACCATTGACGTATTAATAACATTCACACAGACAAAGTTACTAGAACATCATGTGCCCCAATCTAACTATAGTAATTAAAGTCAGATAGCCGAGATAGAGCGTGACTTTAGTTATGTGGCACGAGAACGTGCCCGCAATATTTCACGCGTTACGAATGTTACGAGTCAGTGGGTTGGGAGCTTTATTGTCCAATTCCACGGTTCCATTCATCACTCCAATTCATTGCTTTTGGTTCCGATAAGCTTTTGTCCAACTCCACCTTTCATTTGTAAAAACCTTTTTTTAATATTTGATTACGTTTTTGTTCGTTTTCTTCTTTGTTTTTTGATCGTAAATTCCTACTTTTGTAGAATAGTTATAAGAATTCAATAAATTGTATTTTCAATAAAATATAATTTTATTTTACAGCAGAGCACTTTCAGAGCTTTCAGTTACAGCGACCATGTGATTAAGGACTAAATTAAAAACAGTGTACTGTATTTAAATTGGTTTAATCCGTTCGCTGAGCGTAAACTGGTCGTGCGCTTGGCCGTTTTAGAGCTAACAATCATATTTTTGGATATACCTACGTGCAAGCAGTGAATTATGCTGTAATAATTTATAGTCTAATCTCTGTTTGCGTTTTTGTGTAATTAAAATATGTCGATACCAGTCAAAACTATACCTATTTTATAAGCTTTCATAGGCGAAGTGTAGCCTAATAAAGTGTTTTTGTTATTTTGTGTTGGTGTAACTTAGGGTAAGTGCATTATTGTTAATATTTATGTTAATAAAGATCTATGAAATTGAAATTGAATTGGTTTAATACGAATAAGAATAGGTACAATATATCGATGTTGGTAATTATGGAGATCGCGCGCGTGCCATCATGAAAGCCTGTTAGCACACCCATACACCCCATACATTACATATCATGAACGAAATCACGTAAAGCCTGTGTGCTTCCCGGATCACATTTTTACAGCTTAGTCAGTCGATATAAGTATTCAGAAGCCAGAAAATCTGACGGCATTGGTTATTGTTTCGCCTGGATTTATGGTTTTGGACCTCCTACACTGGAAATCGACTTCAATGTTGATAGGAAAAATCTAGCTAGCTTTTTCCTACCAACGTTGAGACCAGAGTAAATACGTTAAAATGTAACGCATTTTAACGTCTTTACTCTACTCTATTCGTCTTTATTATAAAATTTAGGTGAGTTTTCGTAATATAATTTTTATTGAGTGCAAGGAAAATAATGTTAAAGCATAACACATAGACCCGACATCTTCAAGAGCATTCAATTCCATTATTATTATTTGTAGCAAACCTAGAGCCCAACTAATGTGACTACCACGGTCAGGCACAGCGTAACAGTACCACAAAATATGAGACAAGCTCAAAAACATTTTTTTTTCTACCAGTGTAATATGTGTACCCGAAAATCAATGTTTGTTTGAAGGCAGTTGTCGCATAGCTGTAAGCAAGACTTATTGATTCAAGCTTTTTGAAAGAAAGAAAGAATAAACGTTTTTTCTTTCTTTCTTTTTAAAATAAATTGGAAAATTACATATCCGAGGATATTTATTGACACACAATCTTTTTCATATTTTTTTAAGCAGTCTTAAACGTTATTAACGAAACAAAAGTCATTCCGAATGTCTGTTGGTTTGCGCGTTATACAGCGGTTTACACAAGATGTAATAACCAAACCTGCGTGAATTAACTATGAGCGATGGTAAGCAGGCCTGTTTGATGTGAGCATAAAATATTCAGGTGCGTACAAAATGCTTTTACGTGAAGCCACGCGCGTGGTCGATGCGTTTACTGCGTGGTAAAATTTGAACTAGGGAGTTCATTTAGTTGAATTTTGTTAGAAGGAAATGGCTTTGAGTTTTTTTTTACTATGTTGGATTCACCTGTAACGTTTCTGATAATTACTTAATTTATGTCTCCGGATTACTCCAGGCTTCTTCCTTCAGGCAGCTAAAACTGCACTTTCTTTAGCCAGCCCCATTTAGATTGCGTTCATATGCGCGGCGTACGTTCAATTTCAGTCTAATTATCCTAACTAGATAAATACAAATGCAAAATTGAGTTGATTGTTTCTTACGTTTTCACCTCTAAATCACTCATTGTATTTTTGTAAGAGGATAAATGGATCCCGGGAGACAGAGACCATGTTTTTTTCGGACTTAAAACTAAAAACTATATTAAAGGGGACAAAACTAGTTTCCATCAATCCTGTATATTGTATTATTGTACAATATGTAACTACAGTTGTTCAACATTCATACAAAAAGTAAAAGACACGCAATTATTTCCATTAAATAATTTTCTGCTGCATTGCCTGAGAAATTTCAATAACTCAACGCTCTTATAAATTACATTCCACCTCTTCTCACGAAAATTCTCAGCGTAATAGAATAAAAAATACACGAAAGTCCAACAGGTTCAATAATACAGATTTGTCTGACAATGCGGGGTCATTAATTTTGTCCCGATGCGCTGTCCAGGGTGCTACGAATCTTTGCAGAGATATATTTTTACTCTACTGGAAAAAGCTAAATCTAGTGAGAAGAGAAATACTGTGTACGATTTAAAATATTGAATTACCTAGAAAATAATCACTGGTTGCTTTTAGTTTTCGTAGTCATTTCAAATGCTTCTGGCAAGTTTTAAAGAGCTAGGGAAAATTGAATAGTTTTAAAATATTTTAGCCATTCAAATGGCCGAAATACCTGTGACGAATCTTATATTTCTACTTCCCTACTACGTGCAGCGAAAATATTTGCCTTATTGTCCAATTTTTTTTATTGATAATAATAATAGACTCGCGTTTGATCACCATCTCACCCGGTAAGTGATCATGTTGTCGAAGATGAAGCACCCTAGAAGTAACCTATTCACTCTTGAATTAAATACACCCCAGGTTATAGCAATCAGGAAACAGACTCCGGCAGAGAATTCCACTCCTTAGCCGTACGCACAATGTGCGTATGGGTGAGATTTCCACCATGTAACGATATCGCATCGATGTTCGTCTTTTAGTCCGATGATGGAACGGGAAATAGAGTTTAGTCAAATTATCTTATATTAGATATCTTTCTGAGCGATGAGAAATCCCAAGAACTTTCTTTGGCAATTTCTCATTAGGTGCAAAAGGGGGGTAAAAGGTGGATAAAAGGGGATTTTCAGTAGTAAGTTGATACCTACTACTCACTTATATAAATGTTATAATTATGTTCATGTGCTTTGGTGTGTTGCTTCTGTTGGCCAATAAAAGTTTTACCTATCTTTCTATTAAAAAAAGTTTTTATAATGGCATGTTTTTCTGAAATCCCTGTAAGGGCATACCAATCATAATTTCTTAATGGATCAGCCTGATCTGTCCTACTCCTAGGCAAAGGCTTTCCTCCAAACCTTCCACTTCTCGCGAATCCGCGCGTCCTCTCTTTTAAAACCATCAACTTAGCTTAGCCTTTTTCCAACTATGTGGTCGGCTTCCAGTCTAACTGGATACAGGCTGAGTATTAATGTTTTACATGGAGCGACTGCCTTTCTGACCTCCACAACCCAGTAACTCGGTAACACGGTAATGTCAGATTTTTTGGCTTCTGACTACCAACGACTACCAAAAATGTATAAATAACACCCGGGATCAACGGCTTGACGTGCTTTTCGAGGAACGAAGGAAACTCGATGTGTTGAGATGGTCTCCCATCCAAGAATCGAATTAGGCAAGTGTTGCTTAACTTTGAAGAACTACTCGTGCGTATTTAGCTTCGAACTTTTCATATAAATAATATTAAATAAAATTAATTTAATTTAATTTGACATTTAATTTGTATTTAATTTGATAATTTGACATGATTTTTTATTTTTTTTATTTATTATTATTAACTTAATTGACTTTTAATATATCTTTGAATCTTTTTGTATGTAAATTTCTCCCTTTGTATTTTAAATTAGGAAGCCGAGCAATTGTTTTAATTTGTGTATTTTTATTTTATTTTATATGGGTCTTGGACCTGAAAAAAATGAATTTTATTTATTTATTTTATTTATTTATTTATATAAAAAGTTCCTATTTTTTTTTTATTACGGATGAGCCCGCTCTTGTCCTCGATCTCGCCTGATGGTAAGCGATAGATGAGGTCTACGATGTGACGGGCGAGCCCAGAAGATGCCTATTTACTCGTGCTTTAAAGGCTGAAAGGTCATAAGTGGCAGGGAACACAGAAGCCGGCAGAGAATTCCACAGCTTGGCTGTGCGCACAATAAATGTGGAGGAGAAGCGCTTGGTACGACAAGACGGTATATCAACCAAGTGTGGGTGGTACCCAGCCGTGCTTCTGGTAGACCGGTTTATTTATTTACTACTAGTCGCGCAGGGCTTCGCTCCTGTTGACTTTATCACAATAAAAACATAACCCTCCTTCTTTTTCAGTCGAGTAACAAGTATCCTATAACCTTTCTAAAACTTAAAGCTACTTCCATTCCCAATTTTATCTAAATCCACCTAGTACTTTCGAAGATTAGCGCGTTTAAACAAACAAACAAACTTTTCCGCTTTATAGTACCTATTAGTGTAAAAGTGTAATTTATTATAAGCCAATGAGTTTGAGTCATCGTGTCGAAAGGATTAGTCAGCTTAACTCACAGCTCTGATATCCTTCAAGCTATCTTATAAAGGGGCTCCCAAACTGGCGGCCAACCTGGGTAGGTGTAGTTTGGAGCTCCTTGCAGCCAATCTGAATAACTTAATCGAATGTGGTTGTTGCGTCCCAAATGTATTTTTGAACGATCTTTGGTGTGGCAACATTCTATTGTCTTTTGATGTTGACACTTGACATAACTTTTTGACTTGACAGATAGACTTTGCTTCCTTGGTTGAAAATGTCGGTCATGGGACCCTGTTGAGTTAATTATAATTGGAAAAATATCGTTTGGAATCGCCTGTTGAAACCGATAATTGGGTCGCGAGTTAACTATTGTTTGAAGTTGTAATCCCCATTTGACGAAAACCCCGGGATATTTTTGGATTTATTATTATTAATATTTATTAATAGCTTCAATCCGGTGTGAGTTTGGGCTGTGATGCTGTTTGGACCGCGCCATCTGGAGACTGGCGCCTTGTGAACGTTCTACAACACGTGACTTACATCACACTTTTCACTTACTCACCTCATATTACATACAAACCACACTTGGGCGTGACCTAGGAAGGTCGAAGTTGGCGAACCCAGCACAGAAGGTTAGTGGTACCGATTATTTATTTGAATATATTGTTGTAGGCCGAAGAGCCTTTTGTAAGTTTATTGTTCATTGAAAGCAACGTTAAGCTCCACGTACCGTGGACAGTTCAGACCGTCCAGTTACCGTTGCACTGGCCTTATTGTAGTACTGAACAGTGGTCGTTGCTTAACCTTGAAACCCCGGTTATTATTTCACTACGAACTCTTCTTTAACATAAATAATATTAGCATGAATTTTTCTTTACTACGTTACATTTCTTTCACATAAAATAATTAATGGAGTTCTTTTCTCGCAGCTAATAACTTACTAATTTATGTTTCAATTCAATTCCCAAGTCATTCATTCATATTTATTCTGTTCATTCTCTCATAAAATTTTATTTGCGCTGGCAACCCAAACTAATTTAGTATCCTCAAATCTTTTTATTCCGGTAAGCAAAAAGTTTTAGAAAGAAAAAATGTTTTAATCAACCGTTCCTGACTGAATGAAGTCTTTTAAGATATTTTAGGAATTAGAAAATTACTTTGTAAATTAGAGGCAGAATTTGTAAACTAATGAATTGACGCCCAACTGACGTCAATTCATTAGTGAAAATATTGATTTTCTGAACCTCGGGTTTCCTAATGTTACTTTTAACTTAATACTAGTAATCAAATTAATTAGTATTATAAGTAAGTAATGAAATAAAATCAAAGTAAGAACTGAAAAAAAAACCGTATTGAAAACATTTTTGAATTTAAAACATGACGGGACTAATAAAAAAATATATGTAACAAAAAAAGGCCGTTCTTAGTTCAAAAAGAAAAATGGCGTCCTGTTCTAAATGCCACAACGATATCGTGTTTGGAATTCAGTGACCACTAGTCGTTCCGCTCAAATGGTTCAACTTCACATGAAGTTGGCGCTAAAACTAAAGTATTTTTAATATGGAGCCTTTGAAACCAAATATGTTGTGTTCGACGGAGGATGCACTATGTATGTCGGACGAAGGGGAAATAATTTGGTCTGAAATCAGGACGAACATATTATGAGCAGAAAGGGAATGGTAGTTTATTTTTCAATGTTCATTTTCCCGGCACATATAGAAGCAACTAGAATATGTGCAGGAATTTTGTAATAACAAAATTACATGAAAAAATTGTCAGTGAAGTTTTCTGTACGTTATTCTCCATAGAGAACTACGACTTGGAACATATGACTCGCTTCATATCGACCTTGAAAATTCAAAAGTATCGACGAACGGTTTATTAAAAATAAAATCTTTAAGTTTGACTTATATTCTTGATGATTGGGAGGTTTGAAAAAGTTATGAGTAGGATAAATAGATGATATGAAAAAAAAACTTTTTAACAAAAAAGTGAAAAATAACTTTAATTTCGGTAGTCGGTATCTTTGGTTTTGTATTTTCGTTTTTGGCACCGAATTCCGAAATTAAAGTTATTTTTCACTTTGCAGTGTTTTTTGGAAGTCGGTTTAATTTTTTGTTAATATGTTTTTATTTCTCTCTTTTTAGTTGGTCGGTTTGTAATTTACCTAGTTAAATGTCAACTACTTATAACCTTTTACAAAATAATGCTTTTCCCGATGCTAGGGCGTTAATTGTTGAGGACTTCACCTGGTATTTCACCATCAGCTTCACTTTACCATATACATTGTGACGAGCATATTGTGCTCAATAACCATATTCCAGTAATTGAATCGAAACCCATGAAATACTTATTATTGAGTAGTTCCGGTGGCCATCTGTGGTTTTCATCATCAGTTCCACTTCACCAAATGGTGCTTTTCGAATGCAACTGCACAAGTTACTATAAGAAGTATATCACTATAGGTGTATCTATAATATTTGAAGAGTTCCCTCGATTTCTCCAGGATCCCATCATCAGATCCTGACTTGGTGACAGTGGGACCAACTTCCTCTCAAACAAAAAAAATAATTTTCAAATCGGTTCAGCCGTCTTCGAGTAATTGGTGATTTATACATAAAAAATTCGACGCGTATATACAATATACGTGTCGACTTGAGAACCTCCTCCGTTTACTTTCGTCGGTTAAAAAATAACATGTTCTGGTGATTCTGTTCAACTAATTTGTTTGCGAGTATATACGCAAAAAAAGTTAAGAAATGAGGAGCTAGTTTTCATATCTAGTTTGTCCCCTAGGTCTACAGATTTTTTGTCTCATCACATTTAAATTGAAATAGGTATCACTATTACTGTAAATCTTTTGGACAAATATCTTCAAACAAAAGCCTCCTCTCCCCGTTTTTACTGCCCTATGAATTCTCATGCCATCTCTGTCACTTTAATGAGGATCGTCGCGAAAGAAACAGTTTAAAGAACGTCATGACATAACGGTCATTCTTCGTTCGGTCTAACGTTCGTTCATTATTCGGGCCGCGAATAATGGGAGGACAATAAGAAATGCTGGATCATTGCACCTCTACCTTCGCCTTTGTTTCCTATAGTCTACTTACCATCTCGCCAGTGTCATGGCAGCTAATGCGTGACTAACCATTAATATTTTATTAAGTCGCTTCATCCCGGTACAACCATTTGCGTTAGTATGACAAATGAGAAGCCCTGGCCGCGTGAAGTAGGTCAGTGATGCAGATCTAAGAACTTCTAGATGAGACACTGCTTAATGTTTAGCTGTGCGTATAATTCTAGGGTTTTTGACAAAGGTCCAGTGTGCAAAGATTTAAATAGTAAAAACGGCTATGCTAATGTTTTCTGGTACAAAAAAAAAGTTGTGCTGTCACATGATGCGTCAAAAAATTATAAAAATAAACACAAATATAATTTAAACCAAATTAGAGGGAAAATATACGTCACATTGACGCTCCTGCTATTTGTATGTAGGGGGTATTCTCCGGAAGTAATAATCGAATTCTAAATTTTTTTTCAGTAGGGATAAGTTGCATTATTTGTGAGTGCTAGTTACAGGCTTAAATTCGCGAAGGCGTAAAGTTTTTTCCGTGTAAATCAGGATCCTGTGGGAATTTCGGAAAATCCCGTCTTAACGAGTATCTACATACTAAAAGAAACACCCATGCAAAATTTGAGAGCTCTACTACATGTAGTTTCTGAGATTTCGTGATTAATCAGTGAGTTGTATTTCGCTTTTATATATATAGATAGATTACGCTTTACGCAGATATTCTAGAAAAATGTATACGATGTGTACTGTTTCATGGAAAAAGAAGCTCAAACTGAAAAAGAGACCGTGAACTGACTGACAGAACACATAATTTTGAATAATATTTTCTTTATTAAAAATTTTCGACTTTTAAATGCATATATTTTATTTATAACACCTAATAAACTCACGAATTCCTCTCTTTTCTTTAACTTTCTTCTAAACATCATGATTAAAAATAAATGATGGCAATAACCATAGAACAATGATCAGCAATAAAAGTGACCACTTTTTTGTTCCACTAAGTGCACGATGCGCGAACTTACCCCCACTATGCCAAAATCTTGCCAAGTTACGTGCCGGGGACTATATGCCTGTACGCACAAACCTACCTGCCCTGATTGTATCGGCCGCACGATAAACAACCTCAAAAATTTCCCGGGTCCATCGTCCGCGTCTCGTCCTAGACGAACCCGACAATCCCACCACAATCCGACAAGAGAACAGTAGGGAAACTAGCACTCTAAAGAAATACATAAACAAAACGCGTTCCGTATTCCGGCCTCGCTGACGAGGCCCATCGCGACGTCCGCGTACTTGTAACGTCAACCCTCCCCCACCTTTGCCAAACGAGCCAGCCCGCGATGCTGAGCCAGTAGCAATAAATAACCCCATTAATAATAATATGACCCAGCCTGAACCTTTGCTGCCCTCCACCAACGACCCCGCTATGCCGAGGCCTGTACTACACAGGGAGTGCCCTTAGCGTGTGGTTGTTTAAATGTAAATATAGTATGTAAACCCTGGCTGGGGGCCTTTAAATTTAGAGGTCACCACAGGATCGTCCGGTTAAGTAGTAACCAGCCTTAGTGTGCTGAACTACGAGTGGCCCTATCAAAAAAAAAAACCTACCTGCCCAGAACCTGACAAATGGCCCATCGCTTCTGTCGGCCTGTATAGCCAGAAACTAAATATTTTTTTTTCTTGAGATAGTGAACTGAAATCCAAGTAAGCTTATAATCTTAGCTGCTGGATAATAAACGTGACATTTTCCACATAAATCTTCAGATCACTGTTCATCCGTTTGGAACAATTTACGAGAAACGTGGCCACGACCGATTTATTTTTGTAGCGATCGCTTACGCTCGTGTGGTAATCAAGTAAGTTCCTGTATTTTTATCATATTTATACGAAGATTTTATACTCGATAATAGCTGTCCCGTTTTAGAAGTCTTTCGTTAAGTATACAACACATATATTATACATTATTTAATAATCTTTATTTCTTTTACAATATCAGATATCTGCAAAAAGCCAAGGGGGACATAAAAAAAAGGAAAAATGTAAGAAAAAGTATTTATTAAATACAGAAACGACACGCATAACTACTTATAACATATACTTATAATATAAATTTATTAAAAATTAAATAACCGACCGTCTCCACAAATTTATTATTGTAATATTATTTAATAAAAAACATGGTGTTACCAATCTGTTTTCATGTAGTCTGATACAGTTGAAAGTATCAAATCACTAGTTGACCTTAGATAGAAAACCATTAATTGCACAAATTCCTAGAAATGGATTTGTTAGGAAAGAAGTCGGTTTTGAGACCGAGTTTTAATTTCCTACCGTATTGTAGTACCTTCTGCACTAGACTTCCTTAGCCTGAAAAGTGTATTTTTTTTCTGCAAAAAATGTATGTTTAAGGTCTAGTCTCTCTCCGTACTAAACATTTAAAACTTTTTAGAAAAGGCTGGGAGCTTAAAGGGTTCTAAGAGTTCTGGACGCCAAACGGCTCGATAATCTAGTTACCAACGACGCGACATCAACAAATATTATTGAAATAAATATTGAAATTTCACTTAGGCCTGGAGGGACAATGATCAAGTTTTTTCTACCGTTCTGGGTGGAAGAGAAGGTGTGTCAGACTTCTACTAACTAAACCTGTATCTTCAGTTGACCTAGCGTTCCTGTGCCGCGGTATAACATACACATTCTCGCAGACAATGGCCCAATCGGATCCCGACAATACCGTTGTCTGCTCTTTCATGCTTTGTATTACATCCAGTACCGCTAACTCGGCAATGCATGCAGGTGCGGTATCGCAGGCTTTACGAGTAGTATACGTACCGCAGGACGGTCCTGTATCCCGCATTACAGTCGTGTATCGGTTACCTTTCAGTCTAATTACTTGCACCTAATTTGTTTTACTTTTATAATTTAATACAGGGCTACTTGATTAGATCTAGAATGTTTATTGTATTCTTTGCGGGAACAAATTTTTGTATGACCGATAATTAAATGTTCTGGGTCTGGGTGTTTGTTTAAACGCAATAAGAGAAATTCATAGTGTGGATTTATGTATATATTTATTAGCAGTCATGGGGAACTTCACTCACGTGGACGTTATCACGATAAAACAACAATGTTCTTTCTTTACAGTCGGGTAAAGTAGCCTATAAACTTCCTCAAGCTTCAAGCTACTTGCATACTGTTCTGTATGCTAAAACTATGTTTGTATGTGTGCGTATCGTGGCTGCGTCCCGGTACTTTAACCTGTGTCTATGAGAATAAAGCAGTGTGACATTGACTAGCGTGTTTAATGGTTGTCCGTAACTCCCGCATATCTAACACATACCAAATTTAATCCAAATCATCAAGTACTTCCGAAGATCAGCGCGTTCAAACAAAGAAACCAACTTTTCCACTTTATAATAAATAAAAACTTTTTACCAAAAAATTAAACCGACTCCCAAAAAACACTGCAAAGTGAAAAATAACTTTAATTTCGGTAGTCGGTGTCTTTAGTTTTGTATTTTTGTTTTTGGCACCGACTTCCGAAATTAAAGTTATTTTTCACTTTGCAGTGTTTTTTGGGAGTCGGTTTAATTTTTTGGTAAAAAGTTTTTATTTCACTCTTTTCAGTTTGTCTATTTTTAATTTACCTAGTTACAAGAGCCTAAATGTCAACTACTTATAACCTTTTACAAAATATTGCTTTTCCCAATGCTGGGCTGTTAATTGTTGAGGAGTTCTCCTGGTACTTCACCATCAGCTCTACATAACCATATGCATTGTGACGAGCATAAAGTGCTTAACATCCATATTCAAGTAATCGAATCGCAATCCACTCAATACTTATTATTGAGTAGTTTCGGCGGCCATCTGTGGTCTTCATCATCAGTTCCACTTCCTCAAATGGTAGTTTTTGAGAGCAACTGCACAAGTTACTATAATAAATACCCAAAACGTCATAGGTGTGCCTATAATATTTGAAGAGTTCCCTCGATTTCTCCAGGATCGCATCATCAGATCCTGACGTTTCTGAAAATGGGACCAATTTCGGAGTATACCCTTTCAATCAAAAAAAGAATTTTCTAAATCGGTTCAGCCGTCATCGAGTAATTGATGATCATATCTATTAAAAAAAAAATATACGCGTCGAATTGATAACCTCCTCTTTTTGTCGTCGGTTGAAAAGGAAGTGATAGGAAAGAAACCTATTTTTTGTAACGACTTTTGTTTTACAATAAAGTGACTACCAACTAGTAAAACGTTCTAGTGGACACTGATGATACAAAAACTATGATATATTGCGCGACGCGACAGTATGACACAATGCTTTGATATCAAAAACTACTTAAGAAACTTCAGTCTAGAAAAACGGCTTAAGATAGTGAAGACCGAAGGTGAACATGTACACAGTTCTTAACTTGCTAAGTTTGGGATAATGCAGCAAACATTTTGAACTACGGTAGCATCATTACAATCGGAAGTTTTGTTGGCCATCTGCGCTCTAATTACCTGACTGCGCAACGCAAAGGAGGGTAATGTGTATAGAGCCTATGTATGTATGTACCTGTGAGGCGTTGTAGAAGCGAAACGCGGAGGCCTCACTCAATCCACTCCTGTGAAAAGGCCTAGAAGTAGATAAAACCATTTAGAAGTAGATTAGTCGATTCTGCATCTCAAACTTAATGTAAAAAGTTTCCTACAGCTAAGGGAAGACTAGAACAAGCATGCCCAACGAAAAGTACACACACTACCTTCGCTAAGTGTTATTTCCCATTTTTAAGTGCCCTTATAAACTAAATTAGATTTTTAATATACACTCCCTCAATAACTTCCTTCTCAATAAATTAAAAGAATATCTCCTAACTCTAAATTACCACCAAAAAGAAGACCTACTTAAACCTCTGTAAAAAATAAACACACATAAACATTACACACATATTCACTCACCTCACCCATTTTTAATAATCTCTGCATGTTATTTTTAAGTATAATTTATTTTTCTATAAGTGGTCTATGTACTAATTAACACATAATGAACAGATGGATGACCCCTGTAACACAGGTACCACCTATCATATTGGTCATTAATCAAATATACCGTGCACCTGTAAATCTTTCACGGTAAATAGATGTGCATAATCTGTACTTTACTTTGGAAAAATATAAATTATAGTATTATATTGTATCTTACATACAGTATAGACCCAGAAGGCTAACCCCTTTTTTGCAGTGCAAAAATCATTGTCCTACCCTGATTGTGGCGGAAGGGAGTGCTACAATTCTAATGAGTAAAAATCCATCCCGTTCCTTCAGCTGCTTTAGCGCTTCGAGGTCCCGGTATCTTGTTAGAACGTACCAGCAACCCTGACAGAAATGGCCTCTACAGCTACTCATAAAAGAGAGGACATATCGTCGCAATTGCAGCATGCCTAGCCCTCAGTTCGCACCAGAGCTCCGACCACCGCCCGTGCCGCGATTTGCCACGGCAGTGGAGTTTCCTAGATTTACTCTGATGAAGATTGAACTCTACGGCTATTATTAGTAAACCACGATCTCCCGAGCCATAGAAGCTATTAAAGACAGATTGGGTTTACATTCGAACTTAAATCTCTCATGTAAGAACATGAAAGTAGCTAGAAACATTGTATTCCTAAAGTTTCAGAAGCCTGCGAGGTTCTTAGAAAAGTAATCGCAATAATTTTCAAAGTTCGCTAAACTGTTAAAACAGAGAAACGTAGAGCTAGCTAGTAATGGGACATTTGGTATTCATTAAATTTGGTCTCACGAGTTTTGTCTTTGAATTAATAATTATTCTCTTTCCATATGAATTGGATAAGGACATTACTTACGTATGTTTACGAATGGGACTTAAATTAAATTATTAATTGTAAGCACCAAAACAATGGGCATGCGGACAGCGAGTAAAGGGCAACTCGCTGTCCGACCATGGACCATGCCCGGGTCGACGGCGCGTTGTGTTCCACGCGCGCCTCAAAGAGCGTCAGCAATATGACGAGGCCCCCACGTAGAGGGCCGAAGCCTGCCGGGGTCGTGGGACTTATCCCATTACCGTGACCCCGGAACGTAAAGGGCTATTGAAGGAACACCGTGGATTTTATTCAGTACAAGTCTGACAGTCCCTCCGGCCCTGCCCGGGGTGGGAGGACTTATTTGATGATTTTACCACGTAAAAAAAAAAGCACCAAAACAAAATATTTATTACATCAAACAAACAAATCAATATTGTGAGCTTACATTATTGCGGCAGCTCCAATTTACAGTTGTACCTTGACTTATTACTAGAGAATTGGCCTACTGGGTTGCGGAGCTCAGATAGACAGTCGCTTCGTGTAAAACATTAATACTCAGCTACATCCGATTAGACTCGAAGCTGAAGAAACTTTTTTTTTATTTTGTTGATAGAGGCGGTTACAGAGTAACATATAAGCTATATACGGGGCTTTAACGTCAAGCGGACGACCAAAAAGTGAGGTTGCGAAATGTGTGCATACTCTGGTGAGTTACATTTCTAGGGGACATGGATGTGTACACACTAATTTTATCGTATAATGATTTATTCTCGAAAAATGAGTTTTAAAAAAATTACTAAGTTTGAAGTCATTGGATGGCAAAATGTGGAAGGAGAGAAGGGAGGCATTTGCCCTGCAGTAGGATAGCGCAGCTCATAATAATAATAATAAACCAGTAATAAATAATTTAAACTTCTCTCAGTCTGAAAACGCAAAACGGTTGGCCATTTACATCTTTGATTCCCAAAATAGCAGTAAAAGAAACCCCGAAGTCAATTCATCTTCTCAACAAAAGTAGGCTGAGAGCCACGATTGATGTCCTCCGCGGACTTTATATTCATAGATTCAAGGTTTATTGCTACCCAAAAGAAATACAGCCAGTCTTAAACTTGGTTAAGTAGAAGTGTTTCTTTTTTTTGTCAATAAATGTATTATTTCTGAGTAATAATTTATTTTATTAGTGAGTAAAGAAGTCGGGATAAGAACGTATGTTGATGATAAGCTCGCGTTTGAACATCATCTCACCTGATGGTAAGCGATAATGTGGTCAAAGATGAAGAATGCTTATCCATCATCATCCATAGCCTGTTTTTTCTCCAGGCGAGAAAATCATCAAATGACTTTTCCCGCTTTGGGTGGAACGGAAGGGAGTGTCGTCAGACTTCTACTGACTAAAAACCCACCCTATTCCTTCAGCTGCCCTTAAGTTCCGGGGACGCGGTATATCGTAAAAACATTCCCGCAACCCCGGCGAATCATCGACAGCCTGACTTCACCCACTGCTAGGAATAGGCCTCTCTTCGCTTTATTATTTTTCTAAGTAAAAGTAAGCCATAGACAAGAAAATACAAATATACAAACAATCTCCCGTAAAATGGATTAGAACATTTTCAGCTGTCTACCGTGTAGCTTAGTTATCAGAAGCACTAATAAAACAGCTCATTAACAAAAAATAACTAAATCACAACTTCTTCTAGTTCCTTGATTTTAAACCAATTCTACACATGATCATCATCTATTAAGCCTTTTTCCCAATTATGACGGGATCGGCCAGTCTAACCGAATACAGCTGATTAGGTACTAGAATTTTACATAAAAATGATCTTTATTTTGCAAATTGGTTATTAAATAACACTTTTACACGTCATTTTTTTTTTGTGAATTTAAACTTGATGAGGCTGGTGTTTCCTGACTACCCTGAGAAGAAACATCGAAACAAACTTAGAGGTCCGTCTCTTTTAAAGTCCATACAATCTATACTGGTTAAAAATATATGCGAACCTAGTAGATTAGCGTTTGAGGCGATCTTTAGAGGAAAGATGCTCATAGAGCACATACAGCGACTGGCTATCTGACCTCTTCAACCCAGAAGCTGGGTAACAGGATACCCCCTGGCAAGACTGGTGTCAGATTCTGTCTTCTGGCTGCCCGTAACGAAGGTTCATTTACAAATTTCAACCTTGAACAACGTCTTCACGCGCTTTCCGAGGCACAGAAGAATCTCGTTATGTAAAGATGGTAGCCCATCCACGAATTGTCATCGGCAAGCGATGGGTTTTTAGGGTTTCGTACCCAAAGGGTAAAAACGGGACTATTAATAAGGCTCCGCTGTCTGTATGTCTGTCACCAGGCTGTATTTCGTGAACCGTGGTAGACAGTTGAAATTTTCGCAGATGATGTAATGTAACACTAATAAAATAAAAACTTGTTTTACTAAAAATTGAACCGACTTCAAAACTTCCAAAAACGACTTTAATTTATTTATTTAGGGACAATAAACAGCTACAATAGATGAGTGCACAACAATAAATCATTCAGTTTAGAAACAATATTGCAGCCCATTGCATTATCCGCATATTAACATTGAAAATATAAGCAGTATTAGCCGCTGCTTGCACTACGAAGAGAAAAATAACCTTAAATATTGTTTTATTGGATGTCTAATTCCGTTAAAAATAAGAGCTAGGTATCTACTCAAATGGCTGAAGTCGGTGCCAAGCCAATGAATAGTTTTGATAGGCATAGAAAGCCGCATTCTGGGGCATACCTGAGGTGTCGAAACCTTTATCTTGCGGTTTATTATTATTATTTTTAAATTTCAATAAATTTCTATAAATTATAATTTTACCCGTGTGACTCTTATTATTTAGCCACAAACTCCTCTTTAGCCTCGAGCTCCTTAACCTATTTTTCTTGTAAGTACTTAGGTATTATACACTTTATTGTAAACCTTACAATATTTCTAAGGACACAATAATAAAAAAACAGTGTTTAATGATTATAATGACTACTAAACAAAAGATCGCCCTGAGCGACAAATCGGACAGCATTCAATATCTCATAGAAAACCTTTGTGAGTATAATTTAATTATTAAGTAAACTGATCTAGAAAGCAAACATAACAAAATATAGAAGCGCCATATTGGAAACCACTCATTTACAAAATGGGGCCCAAAAGCCTAAAAACAACAGAACTACGCACATTTAAACAGACCACAATATTTTGTTTAGGTACCTCTTTAACACTCTTGTCGCTAAAGTTACAACGTAAGTACATACTCTCAATTTTGTTTAATTTCATTATACTGAATATTGAATCAAACCTAAACATGCCCGTTTATTGTGCTATCTTAAGTCGTATCTGTACACGTAGATATTATTGCTCTCTTGCTGAACCATTGCGGTTTTTGTTCAGGATATTTTATTCAGGACATTGTTGAACCAGCAATGGATGATTAATAAGGGAACGAGTCAATAAGTATAATGTATCGTTTTAAAGGGTCCAAGGTTTGTAATATTAATCGGTGTGTGATGAAACTCTTGTACTTAGGAAGGGTCCCCAATTAGATTTCCAAGCTGTTTACAATGGTTATACATTATGTGAGGCCGCACGTAGCAAGGGGGATATTTATATTGGCCCTTACAAAATGTCAATATAACCCAGCTTATGAGATTGTGTTTTTAATGGTGGGCATAACACAAACAAAATTTTGAAAAGATTACATCATTATTTATTATTTTAGGAAGCTCTCTCCATTTCATTGATTCGACAAATTGGTACTTTTACAAACAACTTTTTAGTGAATCAATTTTGCTAACAGTCACATTTAAGGGTTAATAAACGACTTTTAGTAACGAGGAACTTCTAAAATTGCTTAATGTTCAGAGTATAATAAAAGGGGTTTGACCAATTAAAATTTTCAACGTAATAACAGGAAAATGTCACGTTGTCACAAAACTCCAAATTGATGTTAGAATTAGTACACTATCGGCGACGTGTTGCAAGTCTATCAGTTACATTTCGGAGATTGTGCGATGGAATTGCACAGTCTAATTCCACCAAGCCCGTTCCATCATCGGACTACAAAACGAACGGCGATGCACCATCGTAACATGGTGACCATTATCTTTCATTGTGCGTACAGCTAAGGAGTGGAATTCCCTGCCAGAGTCTGTATTTCCTAATAGAACCTGGGGGTTTTTAAGTCAAGAGTGAAAGGTTACTTCTATGCAAGTGTGCTTCATCCTCGACCACATCATCGCTTACCATCTGATTAGATAGTGGTCGCGAACGACTACGAATATAAAAAAAAAACTATCCAATTAGGTTCTCTCTCTATCTTCGACCACATCATCACTTCACCACATCATCAGGTGAGATGGTCAAACTCGAGCCTATTCTCATGAAAAAAAAAACTCAAATCTCTTTAAATTTTCTGTCAACTACTATTAAGAACCTGTACTTGTATGTACCAATATCAAGCTCACAAATATTTTCAATCTTGCTGCAAAGTCCTTCAAGGAGAAACATCTCCGTGAGTGGGCAGCAAATGGTGTGTGTTACGAAACTTCAGATATACGCGACTCCAGCTAGGAAATACGGGTTACGTATTAAGGGGTAGATATACGACTAATAATAAAAGTTTGTTTGTTTAATCGCGCTAATCATCGAAATTACAGAGTGCATTTGAATGAAATTTGGTACGGAACTTACAACTTGGAACTTGGAAGCTTGAGGAAGATCAAAGTCTACTTTACTCGACTAAAAAATGAGAGTTATGTTTCTATCGTGATAAACTTCACGGGAGCGAAGACCCGCGCGACTTCTAGTTAAAAATAATTAATTTCCACAGATTATTTTAGTTTCCTTAATAATAATCTAATACCATAACATAATCAGGCTATATGCTTTAGCTATACAGGCTTTCCCTCTATGAGAGTTGTCGAGATGTAGTCTCTAGTAAGTTGCTAATTATGTAAAATAAAAGTGTAATGTAATATTTTGGCACGAAACAGGACGGTGATATGCACGGAATAGATGAATAAGGTTGGAATGGTAATGAGGCCTGGCGAGCGCGCCACATTTATGATACGACAATCATAGCTCGACCGATTAATTCATTCACCGCGTTTAGTGCGCTTCGGATTACTTCGGAACACAGAGCTCTGCTTTAAAATGCCGTGTTGTGCAATTATAACCTGTAAAACAAAAAGTCAGACCGCAAGTATAGAGCGAGGAGGTATATCTTTCCATCGGTAAGTCGAAAATAACATTTAATTACAATTTTATTTGTAAAAAACGTAAAAATATTCTGATCATTATGAAACGAACATTAACGAACATTATTGCAACAAATTACAAAAAGTATACATTGCCCGTTGTGTACTCGTTTAATCAACGCAATGACCAAGTCTGCTTACAATGTACTACATGCGCTAGACTTCAACCATTGACGTTTTGTCCTTTGCCCTGATTGGCCGTGATGCACGGCGCAAAGTGAGTTACAATCAGTAGCAAGCTCTCGATTTAAGTGTGTGTAATTTATTTGTGTGCGTAATTCGCATACGTAACGGGCCTCTTGCTTGTAGTAGAACTAAAGAGTGGTTCTGTGGTGATGTGTATGCGAAAACTTTGCACGGTTGACCGCCGACTACCCAAGATACGAGCATAGCTCAGTTTGGGAGTCGTTGTCTCTAACTAAAATGCCTCTGTACATTCACCTCACTAAAGTTAATGTTTTGTTTCTTTTTTATTTTTGTACTTATTGAAGAATAAATAGATTATTATTATGCAAAACATTGACTGTTTCTTAGCACTTTGGCTAGTTTTAAACTACATCAACGGGCCAAGCCAAGTCAATGTAGTGTGTGATGAGCAATATAAGGTATAAGTGAATGGGTCATAATAAATACATCGCGCGTGCGGGTTGGTGAATTGCTAATCCCTACTAAAAATAGAAATGTGAAAGTAACTCTAGCTATTTCTAACTTCACGCCTAAACCACATAATCGAGTTTTCGTAGTACTGGGATACATTAGTAGCACACACAGCAGCAGCAGACGCTTCATAATTGATCAGCAGCTTTAAAAAAACCATTCAGGCAGGCGAAGCCGCGGTACGGAGCTAGTAATCTTATAACTAAAAAAGTAGTCGTTTTTTTTATTTGTGAATTTTATAAAGTATTCCACTATTTAATTATCAGTTAAAAAAATGGAAATAATTTTCTCCTTTAAATTTGTTGGCAGTTGTTGTCGCCTTAACAATCACCTAAGGAATTCGCCATCTTGGAAAAGGTTCTTGCGTGATGATGCATCTTCGCCAGCTGTTGTTGCGAATAAGGTTAATATAATTTTATTTATACAACTAACAGTCGCGTGAAGCTTCGCTCCGGTGGACTTTATCACGATAACAACATTACTCTCCTTCTTTTGCAGTTGGTTAAAACGTTACTTAAAAAGCTACTTCCATACGACTTTGTATCCAAATCCACCCAGTAGGTACTTTCGAAGATTAGCGCGTTTAAACAAACAAACCAACTTTTCCGCTTTATAATATACGTATGTATATGCTGATCGCCCAGGATGTCACCATTCAGCAAATATTGAAGTATTTGTAATGCAATATTATTTAAAAACTCTCTTGTGATAATTAAAACCTTAATAAAATATACATTAAAACTTTCCTCATGAATTACTCAAACCATCGGTGAAAACCGCATGAAAATCTGATCAGTAGTTTTTGAGTTAATGCGAACACACAGATAAACTGACGCGGTGGGACTTTGTTTTATAGTATTTAATGATAAAGATTATGCCTTTCTGCATACTGTCTCTAATTTATCTTTAAGTATGACAAATTTCATACCTACCCCCCGTAATTTTCGTAAGACAACCCTTTTTTTTTTTAACGTGGTAAAGTTATCAAATAAGTCCTCCCACTCCGGGCAGAGTGGGAGGGACTGTCAGACTTTTACTGACTAAAATCCACGGTGTTCCTTCAATAGCCCTTTACGTACCGGAGCCACGGTAACGGGATGAGTCCCACGATCCCGGCAGGCTTCGGCCCTCTGCAGAGGGGGCCTCGTCATGTTGCTGACGCTCTTTGAGGCGCGCGTGGAACACGACGCGCCGTCGACCCGGGCATGGTCCATGGTCGGACAGCGAGTTGCCCTTTACTCGCTGTCCGCATGCCCGCGCCTACGGTGGCCGGAGATCGTCGGCCGACGTCCGTTGCCGTGGGCGTCTACCACTGCGGCTGGGCTGGAGGGAGGACGCCATCCTCTCCCTCACGCGGCCCGCCTCCTCCTTAGGAAGCATGACTGCTTCGCAGAAGGAGGCGACCGCTTCCCACTCCCTCTCGCCCCGCAGCATGGCCTCGACCAATGCCGGGCGCGAGGTCTCCGCCTATCGCCGCCGTGAGGACACGTCGGTGCTCTGCCCAGGCGGGGCAGTCTTGCACCGTGTGCTCCACGGTGTCCTCAGGGCGACCCTCGCAGTGGTGACACCCAGGCGTTTCCTCCTTTCCCATCAGACACAGGTACCTCCCGAAACTTCCGTGTCCGGTGAGGACCTGCGTCATGCGGTAGGTCAGGACGCCGTGACGCCGATCTAGCCACTCCTCAAAGAGGGGTCTTACCGCCGCAATTGCGGCGTGCCCGGTAAGACAATCCTAAGTTTTTGTTATAAATATAAATCGATTCTCTAAGATCTTTTGTAAAATAGTTCATCGTCCTGGTCCTTAGACCAGGCCCGGGTTGACAGCGCGTCGTGTTCTATGTGCGCTCATGGACCAGTCAGCAGCATTGACGGGGCCCGACAAAGCCATTGCCTGCCAGGGTTGCGTTAATATTCTAACCAGATACCGCATCCCGGAACGTAATGAGCAGTTGAAGGCACAGGCTGGGTTTTTTCTCCCTTCCCTCTACCCAGAGCGGGAGAAATTATTTTCCCAACGAAAAAAAAATCAAGACTGAGGCTGAGGTAATTAAGCAGTTTATTTATTAACACGTTGAACACTAAGAAAAATCGAGCATTTCAATTCAGGCCACGAGGCTCACCGGTGAGCCTTATCGTACTGAACCGTTCGAGCCATGGTGGTCACCCGTGAGCCTATTACAATATCTTAAAAACTAGACGGTAAAAGTCGGTAATTTTAATTTACCATACGAATTACTTCATTTTTGGATACAAAAATTCAGTTGGTGAAAAAAATATACCCAAGCAATAAGGCGGAATTAATGCCTCATTAAAAATAAAATATAATAATTCCAACCAAACAATATTTTTTGTAAAAAATTACATTGTTTTCGCGTCATAACGCAAAATCTCATTTCAGCAAACAAAGCCTTAAAATATCCAATTAAAACGACGGAATTAAGGGCTTTCAATCTCAAAATACCATTAAAAAAGAAACCCCATGAAATGTTTCATAAAATAATTAAATATTTTGATGAAAAAGAATCGTTTTAATAAGTTCAAAGTTCAGCGGGAGAAGGATATTGAAAAACGTTTTCAATAATATTCAAGTTGGCTCTGACTGAGTTTTAAGAATAAATATTTGTTATTCTGACGACGGCGAAGTAATTGTAGTAAATAAACTTCAGACTGTCAACATCGGTAATTTATACAAAGATGTTTTACAAATATCAAAGGCTTTTTGATCGAATTATGTAATATAAGGTATGTTAGAATGTTTGTTGTATAAACTGCACGATTTGAATGCCAATGGCGACAAGAGTCTATTTTATCTTTGTAGTGATTTTTTTTATGTGGATTCATTATCATTTGTTTAGCTTTTTCCCAACTATTTATTTATGCATACACAAGACTCTTAAAAAAGACAAATACAGATAAAACAGCACAACGGTGCTGCTTATTTCAAAAGAAATTTCTTTCAGCAGACCTGCGACAGCAGAGTTGAAGAAGAGATGATAGACACGGTGTGTATAAATACTAATTACATACTTTACTTATAACATAAATTATAAAGATACAATAAACAGATATATACATAGAAGTAGAATACCATATTTATATAAATACTATAAAATATAGAATATAATATAGAATACATATATATATAATAATAATAATAATATTCCACAACTTTCACACAACGCCATCTAGTCCCAAACTAAGCAGAGCTTGTGGTATGAGTACTAGAAAGAATACATACATATTATAGATAAATTACACCCAGACAAAGAACAAATGATCGTGCTCATCACACAAACATTTGTCCTAGGTGGGAATCGAACCCACGACCTTGCGCATAGCAGTCAGGGCCACTGACCACTATACCATCGGGCCTGTCAATATACCTATAAACTTACGGGGTGGTAGAGAGGTAGTGCTCTTTGACCAGCTTTTTGAAATAGTGAACTGCTAATCAGATCTCCACAAACACCGGCTTAGCGAGTTTTTCGAGGCACGAAAGAGTCTCGGTATAGGATGGTCACCGATACACGGATCAACCTCGACAAGCGTTGCTTAACTTTGAAGATCGGCTTGGATTGCGGCTGTTGTTATTCAGTAATTAGCTAATATTTAAATTAATATTTAAATGTTGAAATAAAATATTGTTAAGTACCAGCATCATCTAATATTCGATATGTAGCTATTTATGTATCTACCCAACAACGTGCCCAATAACAATAGCTAGTTATTTCTCCATGAAGTAAACTAAGAAAAAATACATTTTAACTTCTTATTTATATTTCGCTTTCAACTGATTAAATCCTGCCACGCTATCTCTTCACTATCCCTAGTAGATTGGTAGAGAATACCTATGGCATTAATTCCATCTTTGTACCTATGGTCATGAAGTTTAAATAAATGAGGATATTGCTCATAAAACATTCAGTCTACTTCAGACTCTATTGTTTTCATTAAAGACCGAATCTCATTCAGACACTGAAACCAAATTATCATAATGTGCTTGAACTTCGCTCGTTGTGAAAACTTCGACCAGACTTTGTGAAAGAAAGTCCTGAAGTTGACTTCAAAGATGCATCGTGTTCAGATAACTTTCAGGACCAATTTGGAGAACTTTTTTCTTTTTCGAGTCTAGACAATGCTATTGGCCTTAAATTGATATTGGAATCTGAAAATTTATATTACTTTAATGATCTGAAAAAAAAAATAGGATTGTTAAAAGTTTTTCTACCGCTAAAATTTTTCAATAACGATATTTGTAACAAAAAATAATTATAATCACATAGGAATGGATAATAAAACAAGACAAAGGTTTATCCAAATGAATAAATTCACCAATACTTTCCTTTGTAGGATGTGCCGCATGAGAAAATAAGAACACTATACATAACTATGTACATTAAAATGTTTTTTTGTTTTATCTGAATGAAACTACTTTATCTACTAAATATGAAAGTTTAGATGTCTGTGTATCACGAAAAAATGGCTTAAGACAATTAGACGAAGTACTACCATACAAACATACAACTTGCAACCTGGATTAACACAGGCTACGTTTTATCCCGGAAAAATTTATGGAATTTTCACGCGAATGTAGTCGCAGGTTACAGCTAGTCAATCATAAATACAGAAATATTAATGTTCTAACTTAATCTCGAAGTTCAAAAACTCCATAAACTCATTAAGTAGGTACTTACAGGTACATACGGCCACGATATGATCTCGAGGTCTTTAAGTAAAGAGTGAATGGATTATATCTAGGTAAGCGCGCTCTATTATCGCCTACATCATCATTCAAAATCAGTCACAAGTTTAACACTAAATAATAAAATAATATTCACTGAAGACATGTAGCATTTCAGCAGAATGCAGACCGTATCTTTAGGAGTTCCTTTCTAAGGAGTGAAAATGCCTGCCGGAGTCTGTGTTTCCTGCTACTTTATAGTACTCCTATATCCTGTATCCTCGGGGTATTTAAGTCAAGAGTGAATAGGTAACTTCTAAATAAGCGTGCTTTATCTTGAACCACATCATCGCTTACCATCAGGTGAATTGACGGTTAAACGCGACCAAGCTTCAATAAAATATAAATATTTTCATTTCTTCCAGCGATGGGAGTATCACTTACCAGTTCTTTTTTTTATTGGAAATAGGTTCGCGTTAGTGATGACGTGGTCGAAGATGGAGCACGCTTACCTAAAAGTAACCTATTCGCTCTTGACTTAAAGACTCTTAGGTTATAGCTATCGGAAACAAAGACTCCGGCAGGGAATTCCACTCCTTAGCCGTACGCACAATGAAGGTATTCCCAAAACGTTTTGTGCGTATGGGTGGGATGTCCACCTTGTACCGATGGCGCTTCGCCGTTTGTCTCGTAGTCCAATGATGGAACGGGCTACAAAACAACAACAACAACGAACATTCAACTACAACCCTTATTTATTAACACTTAGGCGTAAACAAAAACACATGCATACACTTAAGTAACTCAAATTGAATCAGCCCTTGACGTTCGTCGACCGTCAGAACAAAATTACCACTAAATTGAATCACTCAGGCAGTTTCGTACTCCCTACAAAACATAATACTGCTCAGTAATGAAGTTAATAGAAATGTTTGTGCCAAGCTGTCGTGGCCACTACCCTATGAAGTTGTCTTAGATGAAAACGTTATAACTTTTTCGTTACTTAGAAATTTATGCGAGCTAGATTAAAAGTCTGTGTCTCATAGTTTTAATGCCGTAAACGCACTCCAGATACAAGTATATTTAACTTATTTGGATGGGTTAATAGTAATGTGAATATTACCCACATTGCTAGGTCTCTTTAAAAAATAAATATAATAGTCTGTGTTTTCTGATAGCTATAACCACGGAGTATTTCAGTAAGGAGTGGATAGGTTACTTCTTAGTAAGAGTGCTTCATCTTCGACCATATGATCGCTTATCATCAGGTGAGTTAGTGGTCAAACGCGAGCCTGTCATTAATAACAATAAATATAAATTAATAGTTTAAAAAACACTAGAAAAACACGCTTTTATAAATGCACGTAAAAACAAAACGAGTAGTGAACAACTAAACGGTCGATCCCCCAGAGGATTTGAAAGTGACATGTGTGAGTGATTAAGCGGTAATTCAAAAAGATTAAGAAAACCGATAACAAATTTTCTAGGTTTTTTAGGGTTGTTATAACCTTGAAACCTGATCGTGTTCAAAGTCCATTATATGGCCTTTCTAACAAGTGCAAACACGACTATGATACGATATTCCATCATGGAATGCCAGTGCCTATCTTCCAGCTTCATCATCAGACCTTCAAACCTAATCGTGGTCAAAGTTCATTACAAGACTTTTCTAAGAAATCCAAAATAGTTATGATACGATTTTCCATCATGAAGTTCCAGTTCATATCTTCCGGCTCCATCATCAGATCAGTTTGACAGTACCATATTATTATATTGTCATCAGAACTACATACAGCTGCCAATTTTCATTACGCTACGACCCTTGGAAGATGTTTAAATTAGTTACCTTAGATTTCATTACATAGTTACATACAGGTCGACCTAATAAAAGCGTGTTAAAAAATGCATTAGTTTTTTGTGTGTGACAGTCCGCAGGTCACCCTTTGGGGTTGTCGACTGCTTAACCGGACTTGCCTGTGGCTGCCTTTATTAATTAAAAGTAAAGCCTCCAGCCAGGGCTTATTTACAAATGAGGCGACTGCTTTGCCGTGAACCCACTTCAGACATAAGCATATTTAACTTAGTTTTCTATTTTTTTTATTCTGCTTTTCCCCGATCATGGAGAACATCGGGACCTTATGTATCTGTATAGATTGCGTTACGTTTCTTATGTGAAACTCTCGCTCTTTAAGCGGCGCACTATGTCTGTCTATACTATGTACTCATCCATTGCTGGATGGGAGTCTCGTAGCTCTGGGCCTAATGCTTATATATTTATGCTTATTTATATATGCTTATGTATTTATACTTATATATTTATGCTTTTGTATTATGCTTATGTATTGATGCTTATATGTTTATGCTTGTACACTTGTGCTTTAATATTTACACTTATATATTTATGCTTTTATATAAAAGCTTATTAATTTAACTTAGTTGGAGGGGTTAACAAGTTTGCTAGTAATGTGGATTCTACCAACATAGCTAGTTCTCATAAAAAAAAAAAATACTTATACGATTGGGAAAATACGAGCGTCAATTTTTTAATCAAAGATCAACTCGACACTCTTTCAGGTCGATCACCCACAGGTCAAACCAAATTTTTTGACCTTCCCAAAGCTCTTAAACACAAAGCCTTTGAGATCAAAACGTTTAAAAGGCAAAGCTAAACTGAAGTGACTATTTAAAGACAGATCAATTAACGAACTACCTACCATAGTCGCTTGACCTTCTCAAAAACTTTAATTAACATTTGAAATGGGTAATAGCTGAGTGGATACTCAGACTAGATGGTGTCGTGTAGGTAGCAAGATTAGGTTTCATTAGTCAAATGGTCAGAGAGAATGTTTGTGAACATGAATGGTGATTGAAATTCTTTGATCTATCTGTTTGATCGAAATTGTTGTGCACTAGGTATCTTTTCTTTTCATGCCGTATGAAGTATCCTTTGTTTACGAATATGATTGGCTTCTTATAAAGGGTATTTTGAGGGTATTCTGGCAAAACAGAATAAATGCAAAATAATTTTAAAAATTAACATAGTCATACTCAGTTATTTCTACATGTTTTCTAATAAAACCGTATAGCTTCAGTAGCTTAAACTATTGTTTTTTTGCGTGTATGAAGAAGTTATCCATGATCTATACCAATATTATAAAGCGAAAAGTATGTTTATTTGTTTAAACGCGCTAATATTCGACAGTATTCAGTGAATTTAAATGTAGGTGTATTTAAATGTAGCTTATGTTTTATCATAATAAAGTCCATGGGGGCCTGCAAGCCGCTTTATGCTTTAGTATTTATCTAAAATAAAAAACATAAAATAAAATTTTAACAAAATATAAGTATTTGCTCTCTTAACTTATAGAAACAAGTATTATTAATTAAATTTTTCTTTAAACTATGTATGGATACACACAACTTAGTTCGATATTTTATTATTATTGTATTTAATGCACTTATCTAATGCTGCCAGAGAACCTCGATCCTTAATTCGAGGGTTCTCTCGTACAATTAGATAAGCAGGAAAAAGTGATAAATAACAACATGAAAAACAATAATAATAATAAGTAGTACTTCTAGACACGGCGCGAATCCGCGAGTTGACAACTATGTAAAAATTGTTTGAAACGCTTCGAAACGCTTCATGTGTACTCGTAAAATAATATTTTATTCATCACTTAACCTTTCAATAAAAATATAAGTAATTTTTTAATTTATTAAAAAACTATGGCCTAATTCGTGGCATTGTGGTCACGTGACTACGTATGACGTCATCGTTCAAAAAACAACTTTCCTGGCATTTGGCACATAAATGTACTTCGGGTATTTTATGATATTTTACTCTATTATGAACGTGAAAAATGATTATTAGTGCTGTGCAGTACCTTGTTGTGGGAATACTACTATAAAAACGCCAGCGAAACTATTTATTCATGTCCCTTTAAAAAGAGATATTCGCAAGAAGTGGTTAGAACTTCTGTGTCAAATCCATCCAAAGGTTGTCTGTAAAAGATCGCTTTTAGCGATAAGACCGCCCATTGTATCACCCTTTTTAGTTGTTAAGTCTATATTTGTTTTACTGTTATGGTGTACAATAAAGAATATATCTATCTATCTGCTTTTTTAAAAAGACAAAAAGGAACTCATCGAACAACTATTACAGGACGATAAGACAAATGAACCAGAAGAGAGAGAGTTAGTTATGAAATGAAATGAAATATTTATTTGTAAATTGGTTATAAATAACACTTTTACACGTCATGTTTTTTTGTTTAGTTTAGCTAGATGAGGCCGGTATTTCCTAACTGACTACCTACTCTGAGAAGAAACACCGAAACAAACTGCCTCTGAGTTTGTCGTCAACGTCTCTTTTAAAGTCCAGACAATTTGTATTTGTATATGAGAAGCATGTAGGTTCATGTCTTTGGTATTCTTTTGAGGAAATAACCACGCAAATTTGAGCGGACCTGTCCAGATAGTGCAAGCAGTTAGTTAGTTACACAGATTACTATATTAGTAGCAAGCTATTAGTTATTCTTTTCTTATTTTGTCTTACGCACCAACCAAAGATAACCAGTCAGCTGTCAAAATATTGAACGATGACGTCTCGTTTTCTGATTGGTGTTTCTAATCACGTGACTCACAGATAAAAAATCTCATTTTTCACAAGGGAAAATAAAATAAATTAATAATAATCTTTTCTTCATTTGTACTATTTTGTGCTTCATATCAATAGATTTACATAATTAAATAGTTATTTTAAATTTTTATACATACTGTCAACTCGCGGATTGTTAGGAAGTTCCTCTCTCGGGAGCCCAGACCGGCTTGGATCCTGTTCACAATTATCGCTTTTTAAAATGAAATAAACATTATAAAATATTTTCATAAGTTGCTACCATACACAGCGAGATTCAGGTGGCGCCTTGAAATGCGTTACATACGGAGCTGTTTCCTAAGAAGACCGATGGCTTCCCTCCATGTGCTGATACTGACCCCCAGAGTGGTTTTAGTATGGTAAAAAGCTTATACTCCTCGGTTTTATCCCCAAAGATCAACGCCTTTTGAAGGATTTTCCCAATAAAAAAATATTATTCATATTTTTTAACAGACTCCAGCAAATAATGAAACTCTATCTCTAAAACCGGCCAAGTGTATGTCGACACACGCGCAGTGTAGGGTTCTGTAGTTTACTCCAACGCCAAGTGCGAGTCGGATAAGCTGACCGAGAGTTCCGTACCATGCTCTAACAAAAACAAACTACTCTTTACATAAATAAAAACTTGATCAACATATTTTTTGCGCGCTTTGTTAGGAAATTTCTCTCACGAGAGCTCTAACCAGCGGCAGCCTGGACCCTCTTCCCGATTATCGCTTTTGAAAATGTAATCAGTAGGTACGTTGAAAAAATATTCTTATAGTTCGCTCGTTTTCTACACAAATTGGCGACTTCCAACAGTAGTGCTCTCGAGCTCGACAATATTAATCACACCTGGCAACACTTTGTTTGGGTTCCACAGACATCTGGCTTTGCAGCTGGAATGCGAAAACCCGCAATCTCACTCCTTATTGACATTCGAATGCATTGTTCACCTTTGTTCGTGTGTCAAACAAACCATTTCTCATGGTTTGTTTTAAGGAGTTAAAATTATAAACTATCGTGAACAACGCAACACTTTTTAAGACTGTATTCATTTTTTTATTGGTTATACTTACGGCTTGGCTTGTGTTTGACCACCGTCTCACGGTAAGCGATAATGTGGTCAAAGATGAAGTACTGTTATCTAGAAGCAACATTTAGGAAAACAGTCTTAAAAAATGGCTTGGGAAATATGATTTGCATGTGAGTAATGATACGAAGCTTTATGAGTTTTAGGTACCTAAGTAATAAGATAAGATAAGATAAGATAAATTTTATTTCCAAGATATATGTACATTGTTTCTTAAAAATAATACAGTGCTTAATGATAGTGCTTAATTGTACACAAAAGTTGTAGAACTTGCGGCCGAACTAGGCAAAACCTGTATTTCGGCTCTCAAGGCCATTCCCCTTGAGTAACCGATACAATGGACGACTAATAGCAACTTAACATAAAATAAGTAAATTAAACAATAACAAAGAAGAAAGTATAGGTATGTGTAGTATGTCCTCTCTTTGTGTGATGTGTGGATGTGAGTGTATGAGTGTAAGAGGATGTGTGCTTGTTAGATAGAAGCGTGATTGTTGCACGTATAGCGTATTGATATTAGATGGAATTAATCAAATTAAAATAAAAAAAATATAGTTTATACCGGTATTTCTAGCAGTTCTTCTGTCTCCCCATACGTAAGTTTCTGAAGATAAGTACTTACTATAGTTTTACAGGACTTACTGGTCAATAAGTAATAATATGCAATAATTTATTTTCCTAAAAATGTAGTACTAGTTTTACAAATCTTATTTGGCAGTAAACGTATTCATATAAATGGATCAAGCTATTTTGGCCTAACCAAAAAATACCTGTTTTTCGGCTATCAATGCGATTTGTATATGGACGCTTAAGGCCGGCCGCAGACGTTCGGTTTTTCGGCAGGAATTCAGATTGGGAAACCTGAATGCTCTACTTACATACAAAATGTTCAACAAGACGCACACTATTCTTATTTTTTCCGGACGGAAAAAAACCTGACGTTCGGTTCGATGCGTTCCGGAATGTAAGAACGGAAAAAACCTGATGACGTCATTCCGAACGCAGCGCTGGCGTACATTTTGGCTCGGCCGCCGTACACGCACGGAAATTTCATTTCAGATTAGTGTTGCCAGACAGACTTCTCGGTATCCATACAGATTTTCATCATGTCATACCGATAAAAACTTGAGAGTGAACGCCATAGATCATCAACTCTTGCCATAAGTTCTGCACTTTTATTGTGCCTACGCAGTAAATATTAATTAAGTACGTTAATGAAGTAAAAATAATATATTTCGTAAAGTTTTAGTGGCTTATTAGTTGAGTAATAGCACTTTCAGTAATGGAAATTGAATTCTACTTGACCACTAGAAAAAACCACCAGCCACTAAAAGCATCATTTCGCCACTAAAAGGGGGTCGAACTAAGTTGGTAACACTGGTCTCTATACGTAAAATTCCGAATTAAAAAAACCGGACGTATGCGCTAGTCTCACGGAATTCCGAATCTGAATTCCTGATCAGGAAACCGGACGTCTGCGGCCTGCCTAAGGTTGTTTTTTTATTATTTACTACCTGTATGTTGTGTTGCAATGCTACGTAAAGTAATAAAGTGTAATTTTTATCTGGATTTTACGTTAAAATTGTTAAATATACGTAAATTACAGTTACACTATCGCTGTATGGTTAGAACAAACCAAAATGGGTCGTAAATCAACTTAATAACTTTTTAAATGCAGTGTTACACAAATTCCGACATTCGGTACAAATTAAAGAAATATGAAAATATTTTTAAAGAAATTAAAGTTCTTAAAAAGTTGTATACAAGTAAAACTAAAAAAATATACGCGTCGAATTGATAACCTCCTCTTTTTGTCGTCGGTTGAAAATATAGTACATAGTAATATAGTTTATATACGTAATTTTCTAATTGGGGTATCAATTACCCCAAAAGGTGTGCGTTAATTACGATACATTTTGTACAATTATGTTAGCAGTACCAGTTCCAAGGTTCTATCAGAGGTATACCTAGCACTATATCATACAGTTACAGCATCCCGAAATTGAGCAGCAAACCCAATTTTATGTGACGTCATTCACAGCAGAGCGCGAAATACATCCAGGACATAAATAAAATACAGTATAAATGTTGGGCCAACGTCAGATTGTTTGTACAAACTTTGTGGACATGTGTGGCTCGGCCAACTCCACAACTATTGTCGTACACTTTTATTGCGACCATTTTTATTGTAAATGTTTGTAGTTGGTGTTGGTTATAGCTTTGTTTTCAACGGGATATGACCGGAGTTGTTCAGTTGGTTACGTTGCCAGGTTTGTGGTATCGGAATGTATAATTTATTTTCTTGGTTATAAAAGTGAAATCTTAATGAGCGCGTGTTTGTTAAGAGCGCGTCTAAAGCCAGCAAAATTTTAGAATTCACCCGCACTGTCCTACCCGCTCCTCACATCGAATACGATCGCGCGTGTACCTACGCGCTCGCTCGACGCGTATCTTCTGTAGTAAGTATACGTATAATATTCAGATGAAACAACTGTATTCAAAGTATGACTGCGTTATACAATATTACGAAATGTTATTATGTGTACGCGAATAATACGTAAATAGTAAGTTAGTAGGAGGTGACTATACCACTGATACTGAACACGAATCAATATAAAATCAATACCAAAAGGTAATATTATTATATTATGTATAATATAATATTATTTTGGCGCGTGATTTTGGTGTGGCGTAAATAATGGATAACTCTGAAACTGTCGATTGGCCAGATTATCATCTATCATTTACCCCACTTATATCGTCATATGCCCATGGATGACCAAATTATTGATATTTTTAATATTTTAAATAAAAATCGTACTTTTACAAAATTAGGTACCATTTCTAAAATTGGTGATATTTTTTTCATTTTGTTTTTTTTTTTTTTTTTTATATCAGTCCTGAATATTTGTATTATCAGATCAGTATCAAGATTTTTTATTACATTCTAAATCAATATTGCAAAAAATACTTATTCTTAAATTTTAACATTTTTTTCTACGGAATTACGCAATTTTGGGCCCCTGTATCTATAGTTGCAAAACTTCTGAAAAATTCGGAATAATTCCGGAATACTTCTGGGAAAGTTTCTTTAAATCAGAATTATTCAAAATGAATTTAAATAAAGCCCTCTGTGTGCCGGCCGCTGCCGCCGCGCTGCGATGGCGGTGCGGGGTGCGGTAAGAGGGGAGATGCTCCCAGGAGAAGTTTTCCCCCCGCGAGAAAGATTCGTACCCCGCAATCGAATGTTTCCGAATATTTCGCCCGAATAATTCAATCGAAATTAACGTGTTTGTTTGTTGTGTGGTGGGTGGGTTAATTATTGTTCAGTGCGAGACTACGTACGATACAAGAGTAAAATATAAATGTTTATCTATACTAATATTATAAAGCGGAAAAGTTTGTTTGTTTGTTTGCTTGAACGCGCTAATCTTCGAAAGTACTGGGTGGATTTGGATGAAATTTGGTATGGAAATAGCTTGAAGCTTGAGGAAGGTTATAGGCTACTTTTTACACGACTGCAAAAAAGGAGAGTTATGTTTTTACCGTGATAGAATCCACGGGAGCGAAGCCCCGCGTGAGTACTAGTTTTATTATAAATGGGATTGATTAAGTATATGTTGATATTTTTATAGGTAGATATGTTAGCCTGCGATTAACAGGATTTTTATTCTTTTGTTTCTAGGTAGGTACTCTACTTATTTCGAAATTGAATGCTATTTTTATAAATGTCAGTAGTTGAATAAAAAACCAGGCCTAGCATATTTTATTTGTTTTTTGAAAAAGGGTTACCTATGTTTTTGGTTAGTTTGTATGTAGCTCTGTACGCATCGCGAGTATTCGCGAGTCGCATAGGTAGGTATTAATCATTACCTACCTACTTAACGCGTATAATAGCCCAGCCAATAAAAACAATTAAAGGCAAACCTTGCAAGCAAACACGTTTTGATGCGGTTTTCAGAAAAGTATTTGTTATACTTAGGTAGGAGCAGGTTTTGGTATATTAACCGACTTCAAAGGTCGATTTTCCTGGTTTCTTTTGGCAGTTGAAATATTCCCAAAGTTTCGGAATATTTCGGAATACTTCCGAAGTATACGACGGGAATGATTCGGAATTATTCCCGCCAGACAATATCGAAAAAAAATGTACTACACTGCGGTGGCTCATTATTTTAGACTAGCTTTTGCCCGCGACTTCGTCCGCGTGGAATAGTTACTTTGGGCTAACGTTAAATTTAAGCCCGATTTTGAAGCATTCTCCATTGGTGCTCCGCTCCTATTGGCCTTAGCGTAATGATATATATAGCCTATAGCCTTTCTCTATAAATTGACTATTTAATTAAAAATATATTTTCAATTCGAACCAGTAGTTCCTGAGATTATCGCGTTCAAACAAACAAACAAACTCTTCAGCCTTATATATTAGCATAGATAGCTGTTGCCCGCGACTTCGTCCACGTTTCCGTCGTTATTCGTAAAAAAAAAGTAGCCTATGTCCTTCCTTACGGTTCAGTGATTTAGATGTAACACACAGATTATCTTTCGTAATTTAGTAGGGAAATATAATATGTCAATCTATAATACTGTTGAAAAATATCGCAATACCGAACCGCACAATATTATTGTTAATAGCTGTGCCCGCGACTCCGTCAGCGTGTAACTCCTTGTGTGTTATTAAGTTAATGTATTGGTAATATTGTTTAGATCACGTTCACATGAGGCTTAAGTACGTATAGAACGACAATACTTCAGCGCAAAGCTTCCGGGTAAACTATGTTGAAAGTTGACCCGTCCGGCACGTGAACATAAAGATTTCTAGAACTCCTAACCCGGGAAAGCGCGACGTACAACTGACCATGCGAGAAACAACTGACACCGAGATCTACTCCAGCAACACGAAAAGTCTGCCCTTGAGTCTTATTAATTGTCATTGCATAACACACCGATACTGGGAATCGCGTTCTTTTATATTAGAATGGAAAATTATTTGGTATTATGGGAATTCTGGGAATCTTTGTTCCCAGAATTCCCATAATACCAAATTTGAATGGAAATTTATTTGGTATTATGGGAATTCTGGGAATAAAGACGGTTTCTCCTGCACCGCAACCTGTTAAAATTTGAGCCTCGATTATATTTTGTTGCAACTGGGTTACTTTTAGCCGAGTTCCATTGCAAAGTTGTGGTGGTTTTAAATTTCGGAGCAGAATAATAATCAGAAAGCTTCGAACTGCTAAGCTATCGGGAGTTACACGTGTTATTGTGAGTCAACCATAAAAGATAGATATATGTTGTCGTAGGATATTTTTTATATAATTTTATGGAGAACATTTTCGTCATAAATGATTTCTGTGTAGCTTTAACCATTAAGGTTGCACACGCGACGGAAGCTTAAAAATGGAGTAACTTCTCCCGTTTTCCCAACATTTCCCTTCACTGCTCTGCTCCTATTGATTATAGCGTGATGAAAAGTATACTATAACCAGCTCAGGAGTATGAAAAATATTTGTACCAAGTTTCGTTAAAATCCGTCGAGTAGTTTTTGTTTCTATAACGGTTATACAGACAGACAGACAGACAGACAAAAATTTTACTGATTGCATTTTTGGCATCAGTATCGATCCCTAATCACCCCCTGATAGTTATTTTGTAAATATATTTCATGTACAGAATTGACCTCTCTACAGATCTATACTAATATTATAAAGCGGAAAAGTTTGTTAGTTTGTTTGTTTGTTTGTTTGCTTGAACGCGCTAATCTTCGAAAGTACTGGGTGGATTTGGATGAAATTTGGAATGGAAGTAGCTTGAAGCTTGAGGAAGGTTATAGGCTACTTTTTACCCGACTGCAAAAAAGGAGAGTTATGTTTTTACCGTGATAGAATCCACGGGAGCGAAGCCCCGCGAGAGTACTAGTTTATTATAAGTATAGATAATTGCCTATTTAATGCAAATTCTAAAATGGTATAATAATAACCAGTATCTTGATAAAGTACAAATTTATTGCTGTTCGAATCTTAAAGGAGAATTTTTATACAAATTTGATTTCAAAATTAAATTACTTTAACACTGCTGTAACTAATTTTAGACTCAAAGAGAATGAGAATTTCCTTAAAATTTGATCACTATGGGTTTGTTGACACCATAAAAGACATTAGTAATTAAACAAATTTATTGAAAAAGAAAATATACAAGATGTTCGAAGTGGGCTCCTTCAGCTGCTATACACGCTCTACACCTTCTTATGAAGGACCGTCTCAATCGGCGCGCAAATCCTGCCGACGATATTTCGTCAGCAGCCGAACGTATGCGTTGTCGCAGCTGTTCAACTGAAGTGATTTCTTCTTTATAAACTACCTCCTTTAAACAGCCCCAGTAAAAAAGTCCAATGGGTTTAAATCTGGCGAGCGAGGTGGCCACATTCTGAAAATAAAATATTATTTCAAAACAAATTCCTTGTTATACAATCACGTCCACAATAAATTGATCTACAAAAATAGGGTTTAAATACCTAATGGGCATACTTAAATAGGTTCGTAATCGATATAAATATATTTCATCGAACAAACACGGATACCAAAAAACTAAAAGCTTGTGTTTATTTTGCATATACTATTCTGCCCGCGTTACCTACGACTACGAGTGACCATAGAAATATTAAATAAGAAGTGGTATAGGTAGATAATTTTTTTTTTATATAGGATACTCGCAAGATCATTATTGTTGTCCATCCGTGTATCTAGATTTTTGGAAGATCTCATAACTACATTATGGGAAAATGATCATAAAATTGTATCGTGAAGAATAACATAACAAAATAGCAAAAGTAAATAGCTACCTATTATGAATGTAATTTATTACCTATTATCCTAATAATCTAATAAAGTACCTACCACGAATTTTTGATATCGTCGTGTCTGGGTGTTGTTTATCTATATTATGTATGTATTTAAACATGTATTTGTCTATGTATATCAGCTGTCTGACACCCATAGTACAGGGTCTTCCTAGTTTGGGGTCAGATAGCCGTGTGTGAAATGTCCCCACATATTATTATGTCTAGTTACCTACTCGGCCCACGAAAGTGCGTAGGTAAACGAATTTAGATCTTGTGTCTCTCAAAATAAAATCTAAAATCACCTGCATAAACTTTCTCAAAAGTATAAAATGTATTTTCAACCGACGACCAAAAGAGGAGGTTATCAATTCGACGCGTATATTTTTTTTTTTTTTTTTTTTTTTTTTATGTATGATCATCGAGTACTCGAAGACGGCTGAGCCGATTTGGAAAATTCTTTTTTTGTTCGAATGGGTATACTTCGAAATTGGTACCATTATCACCAAAGTCAGGATCTGATGATGGGATCCTGGAGAAATCGAGGGAACTCTTCAAATATTATAGGCACACCTATGGCGTTTTGGGTATTTCTTATAGTAACTTGTGCAGTTGTTCTCAAAAAGTACCATTTGGGGAAGTGGAACTGATGATGAAGACCACAGATGGCCGCCGAAACTACTCAATAATAAGTATTAAGTGGATTGCGATTCGATTACTTGAATATGGATGTTAAGCACTTTATGCTCGTCACAATGCATATGGTGATGTAGAGCTGATGGTGAAGTACCAGGAGAACTCCTCAACAATTAACGGCCCAGCATTGGGAAAAGCAATATTTTGTAAAAGGTTATAAGTAGTTGACATTTAGGCTCTTGTAACTAGGTAAATTAAAAATCATCCAACTAAAAAGAGTGAAAAAAAAACTTTTTAACAAAAAATTAAACCGACTCCCAAAAAACACTGCAAAGTGAAAAATAACTTTAATTTCGGAAGTCGGTGCCAAAAATGAAAAAACAAAACTAAAGACACCGACTACCGAAATTAAAGTTATTTTTCACTTTGCAGTGTTTTTTGGGAGTCGGTTTAATTTTTTGTTAAAAAGTTTTTTTTATTTTTTCAATATATAACAAACAAGTAACTCACAAACTTACCTTCGACAATTAGCCATCCTGTCAATTTGTAACTTTTTTAGTTCTCTTTTCAATGTTTTTTTTTTGTTTCCCATTTCACTATTTAGTTCGAACAACAACAACAATTACGATTGAAATGATTATAACTCGGCGCAGCTAAAACACTTGAGCGTAGTCCTCTCGTCTCAACAGAGCGGTAGCGACTGATGTGTGAAATAGAAATATGCTTGAAGCTCCCGCAACGAGCGACGGAAGATGACTTCTTGCGCGGAATAAAAACGTAGTATGCGCCAAAAGTGTTTTATCGTAATAAATCCAAAACTAAAAGGAATTACATAAAATGCCTAAGCAAAGCCTTTACTCTTGTTTAAATATAATTATTTATCAAATTTTTGTCGCAATAGGCATTACCATATCGAGTACAAAACGGAAAAACATGAGAATTAGAGGTTATTTCGTGATTTTTTTCTACCAAGGAAATGTTATTATTTTATGTTTTTGATCAGAGAGAGCCCTTGAAAATATGATGTAGTTATTCATATATTTTTATTTTAAGATTTGGTCTGGAATTTTTCATGTAAAATCAAATAGAAAATTGGTAATTTTGCTTTATACGCGCTCTTAAGTGATCCTTTGCTCATTTTTATTTTTTCTCCTAATTTTTATATTTTGCTAAACACTTATTTTCTAACTTATCGCTGGTTTGCGAGAATATCGACGTAACTCGAAATGCTGTCCAATTTAACTAGATACTTGTGTGAAATAATCATAAATTTAAGTATAACATCGTGAACTGAGACACAATGCCAATTTTGCGCCAACGTTCATCAGAAAGAAACTGTTATTATTCATTTGAGACAAAAAATATATTTGCATAAAACATAGAATATACGATGTTATTATAAATATGAAATCCAACACGATTTGCTTAAAACTTAAGCATGCAAAGCTCCTCTGTGAGAGAGACTAGGCCTGGGTTTGAGTCAAACCCAGGCCCAGTCTCTGATGAACGTCGGTACCAAATTGGCATTGTGTTCACGATGTTACACTTGATTATTTCACACAAGTATGTAGTTAAATTGGACAGCATTTCGAGTTACGCCAATATTCTCGCAAACCAGCGATATATTGTCCTATCATTAGAACTTAAACTTTTTTTTTTTTTTTAATAAACGCAATTACTTCGGTTCATCCGTGGCGCTTGCAACAGTGCCGATATATTGGAAACTCGAAACAAAAGATAGACATGGTAAATATCGCGTTTTAAGTTCTAATGATACTCAGTGACCATGTAAGCTAAAAACTTATACACACATCAAAAGTGTCTAGGGATCAAGCATTTTTATGCGGATTTCTTGAGATTGAGATGTGACTTTGTAATAAATTTATGATTTTATAAATTTATATGGATCCTTTTTGGTGCATTTCATAATTTGAAACAGGAACGGTTAATCAAATTCGAGTAAAAGATGAAAATCAGCTGTCAATATTTTCCCTATAAAAACATACAACGCATTGAAGACATTATTAGTGCTACTGTTTCCCTACTACTTAATTAATAACTACTTAATTAAAACCAACGTTATTATGGAGCGGCGACGTCATTTAAGCAGGGAAGAAATGCTCAGAGCCGTGGGAATGATAGAAGCTGGTTCCCGGCAACGTACTGTGGCTTTAGCTCTGAATACAAGTCAGAGTTTTATCAGTCGACTTTGGACACGTTACCGAAGCACTGGTACCGTGGCTGAGCGCCATGGAGGACGGTATCGCTGCACCACACGGAGACAAGACCGATACATTCAAATCTTAACTCGAAGAGCTCCAACAATAACCGCCATGATGTTAGCCGTGAGGCTTCATCACTCTTCAGGGAACTTAATTAGCGACCAAACAGTCAGAAACCGCTTGCATGAAGTGAACCTTCATTCCCGAAGACCGCTACGGGTACCACCTATAGCAATGCACAATCGTAGGATTCGATATCAATGGGCTCTTGAACACAGAAATTGGGCAGAAGAACAATGGCGTTTCGTGTGCTTTTCTGATGAGTCTCGTTTTGGTATGAGACCGGATACAAGACGTATACGACACTGGAGAACCCCTGGACGCCAACAGCGATTAAAATCCTGCCAGGAAGTCCATCCTTATAGTGGTGGAACCATCATGGTATGGGCGGGTATTTGGATCGGCGGAAGAACTGAGTTGATTTGGATCAGAGGCAACCTCAACGCTCAAATGTATGCTGAGACGATTGTATCTGACGTCATCGTTCCTCTACAAGTGCAAATCGGTCCCTTATTTCAGTTAATGCATGATAATGCACGACCGCACACCGCAAGAGTTGTAAGACAGACTCTCGTCGCAGCTAACATCAATGTCCTGCTCTAGCCTGCTCAGTCGCCAGACTTGAACCCGATTAAGCATGCATGGGATATGCTACAGAGAAGAGCTCTGCCGAATATGGAGGGTATCCAGTCGCAAGAAGACCTTTTTTTGTTGTTGCAACGAACATGGGCGGCCATTCCACAGCGTGATTTGGATGAACTCATTTTGAGTATGCCAAACCGATGTTCTTGTGTTGTTAGTGTTCGCGGTAGAAACACGGATTATTAATTGTTTAAGTTACCCAATAAAATTTTAAAGAAAACTGTTATTTCAGTCTTTTTTTCGAACTTTAATGTTAGTGGTTCAAATGTCAAAAATCCCTTTATTAGGAAAATGGCAAATTTCTTTATTAATGCAAAGGTGACTTGGTTTATCGTTACTGTGACAAACGAAAACACTTTATTTGATAAATCCTTAAAGAAAATTTTAATTAATATCAATCAGGAGAAAAGTTATTGCAAAAATATATGTTGATCCCTAGACACTTTTGATGTGTGTATATTGTCCTGCTTTTTGGCTAAGGTCTCTCCGTAATTTTCCACAATTCCCGATGCGTTGTCTTCTCTGAAAAATCCGTCATGAACGCCTACACTTCATCATGAGCAAAACATCGTAACCGCATTGTGTCAAAAACCCTGCAGTAATTACTCTTTGGTTTTCAAATTAAGCGCAGACTGTTAAGAGCCGAGATAAAGGGTGGTTTTCATAATTATGTTGTGCTAACTTACAATTAAGGGTTGTAACACGCGTCAAGAGGTTTACGAACTATTTTTCCTTTTCAAATTGCTCGCTCGTGGCAGGATTGATGACTTAATGTTTTTGTTAATATATGGTTTCTTACCGATAAAAGAGTTAAATATATAAGTTAATTATATTAAAAAAAACTAGTCGATGATCATTACCTCTCCACCAAACCGTAATCTATATTTACAGAAATGGATACCTATTTCCTTGTATATTTCAAATCAAATCAAAAATATTTTATTTTACTTAGGCCTAAATTGGCGCTTATAAAATGTCTATGTGTAAATTGTGTATGTTTGCGTGAACTGTTTTGTAGAAACTTGCATACGCTATTTCAGCCTCTTCAAGATTTATTTTTGAAATAAAAAGTAGCTTATGTTTTATCCCGGGTGGTCTTCTGCATGCTAAAATTCGTTAAAATAGCTTCAGCGATTTAGTCTAGAAAGTGTAAGAGACAAATACAATAAATCTTCTACCAGCGACCCGGCTAGGCTTCGCACGGTATCATTCAGCAATTCTAACAAAATCTTAATAAATTATACAATAAAACGTACCTCATGAAATGAATCCATTGATGAAAACTGCATGAAATCTGTTCAATAGTTTTTGAATTTATCACTCAAAAACTATTGTATACTAGCTTCCGCCCGCGACTTCGTCCCCGTGGAAAAAAAAATCCCCCGATTTTGAAACATTCTTCATTACTGCTCCGCTCCCATTGGTGTTAGCGTGATGATATATAGCCTATAGCCTTCCTCGATAAATGGGCTATCTAACACTGAAAGAATTTTTCAAATCAGAACGGTAGTTCCTGAGATTAGCGCGTTCAAGCAAACAAACAAACAAACAAACAAACTCTTCAGCTTTATAATATTAGTATAGATATATATTTCATGCATTTTTGTTGCGAACAGACAGACGCGGTAGAAGCTTTTGTTTAAAAAAATATGTAAGGCAGTACTCATTATAATGATTTATTTATAATTTAATAATTCAAGCCAAAATAAATTCAGGAACACGAACCCTGTCGTAAGTAAATTCTTCACGAATTTAAAAGGAATTTTCAGCTACCGCTTTCAGCTGAAACAAGTGACACATCACACAGCAGGGGTGGTACACTCCAAATGTAAATTATTAAAATATAGTTCAGAATTTATTCGGGGTTCTTCGTGGGTGTTCGCCACCCCTGGGTGTTACCCCTTGCCTGTAGTTCGCATTTACTGAATACACTGAGAAATATAAAGAATAAATAAAGATATTTGTTTTAATTTGAGTTGCAGTGCCGACTAAACATTTTCTTTGAGTTAGAGAAAATCAGGCATGTGAAGTAGGTGTAATTATGTAAACAAGTTAAAAGTGATTGTTGTTGAATATGCTTATAATTGCGAAAGTCTGTTTGTTTGTTCTTATTTATATAACTACTAGTAGTATCTCTTATATGACTATATATGCTTTGCTTATTTACTCTGCATTCTGTATAGGAACTTCAAATATTTTTTAGTAAATAGCTGTTTAGTTAAAAATAAAACCGACTTCCATATCAAAACACTACAAAGCCAAAAATAAGTTTAATGCTTTTTAGTGGGTCGGTTTGTAATTTATCTAGTTACAAAACCTTTTACGAAATATTGCGTTTCCCCACAGAACAGATAAAAGAGGTTAGAAAGGAAATAGTTCCTGATTTGTATAAGAACGCGTATCGCCGCTTGTCTCCCACTCTTCAGCTCCACTACAAGCAAGAGGCCCGTTACGTATGCGAATTACGCACACAAATAAATTACACACACTTAAATCGAGAGCTTGAAATATGGGCCGTGCATCACGGCCAATCAGGGCAAAGGACGAAACGTCAATGGTTGAAGTGTTGAGGACGCGACGCATGCAGTACCTACATTGTAAGCGGACTTGGTCATTGCGTTGATTAAGCGAGTACACATCGGGCAATGTATATTTTTTTGTAACATGTTGCAATAATGTTGTTAATGTTTGGAATTTCATAGTGATCAGAATATTTTTATGTTTTTTACAAATAAAACTGTAATTAAATGTTATTTTCGACTTACCGAAAGAAAGATATACCTCCTCGCTCTATACTTGATGTCTGACTTTTTGTTTTACAGGTTATAATTGCACAACACGGCATTTTAAAGCAGAGCTTCGTGTTCCAAAGTAGTCCGGAGCGCACTAAACGCGGTGAATAAATTAATCAGTCGAGCTATGATTTTCGAATCATAAATGTGGCGTGCTTGCACCATTCCAACTTTATTCATCTATTCCGTGCTTTTCCCGATGCAGAGCTGTTAATTTTTGCGGAGTTCTCCTGGTACTTCACCATCAGCTTTACTTTACCATATGCATTGTGACGAGCATATAGTGCTTAACATCCATATTCAAGTAATCGAATCGCAATTACACGAAACACTTATTATTGAGTAGTTTCGGTGACCATCTGTAGTCTTTATCATCAGTTCCATTTCCTCTAATGGTGCTTTTCGAAAGCAACTGCATAAGGTGCTACAAGCAATACAAAAAACGCTATAGGTGTGCCTATAATATTTGAACAGTTCCCTCGATTTCTCCATGATTCCGTCATCAGATCCTAACGTGATAACAATGGGACCAACTAGAAAGTAAACCCTTTCGAACAAAAAATAATTCCAAAATCCAAATCCAAATCCAAATCGGTCCAGCCGTCTTCGAGTTATGCGTCAACATACATAAAGTTCAAGACGAACTGAGAAACTCCTTTTTTGAAGTAAAACATGAAATGTGAATACGGTGAATTTATAACAAACTAAGAACGCGAGAACCTAGAAGGTAGGTCAAAATATCAGCCGGGGTTGCGAGAATGTTCTAACGGGATACCACGGCCCCGGAATGTAAGGGCAGCTGAAGGAACAGGGTGGGTTTTTAGTCAGTAGAAGTCTGATACTCCGTTCCACTCCACCCAGAGCGGGAGAAGTCATTCGATGACTTTCCCACAGAAAAAAAAAAAACGAAATATCAGACTATATATATAAGTATGTGAGAAGTATAAGTATATGAGTAAGTGAAGACCAAGAATTTCAGTTATTGGAGTTCCAACCTCTTTAAGTGACCAAGAAGTCTACGAGTGCATTTATAAGCAAAATATAGCTGACAAGCTGCCCAATTTACCCCTTGATTCTTTTATGGCCTCTATTAAATTAAGTCACAAGTCGGGTAAAAAGGAAGGACCTACGTGCAACTTTATTCTTGAAGTAACAGCAAGTATGAGAAAGGCACTTATAAACCAAAACCGAGTGTACATTAATTGGACATCTTGCCCAGTGAAGGACTATACACTAGTGACCAGGTGCTTCAAATGTCAGCAGTATGGACAGTACAAAGTAGATATGACCTAGTTTTTATGTTATACATTAGACATAATTTTAGCTGTGTGTAGTTCTTAAGTTATATACTAAGTATTTGTTTAAGAAATTTTAGATAATATTTATGTCAGCACTAGAGTGATTTACCTGAGATACAGGTTTATGTTACCCTAGTTCAGGTAGAATATATTTATTATATACCTTTAGTTCTAAGGCCCTAATATAAATACTATGTACATCAATTATTTCAATAAACAATTTCAATTTCATGTATATAATAGGAACGTGGTAAAATATGTAGGTAAATTAGTAGGCATGGTTCGAAATACATACCTACATATTTTTACAAAACTATTTTAACCTTGTGACATTGAACTATAGGAATCGTTCCCACCGGAATGAAACACCGACCCACTGTTTATGTTCCAGTCTTTCCGAAAATAGTCGAAAAGGGGAGAATTAATGAAGATGTATGTGTTAAGTAAAGGTCACGCTAGTGGAGGCGCTGGTGTTTCACGGAGGATTTTGAGAAGGATGTTGTTGGTTGGAGCAAATGCGGGATTTTTATGCCCACCTTAGAAAATATGTTGTTTGAACTAAGTGGATGGTAAAATAATTTAATATACTTAAAATAATCATCCTATAAAAGTACCCAGGCAGGCATTTCACTTTGTGTAATTTTCATCTTCACCACTATTTTCTAAACGGCAAAAGAAAACATTGTGAGCCATGCGACATCCGTCATCCCACAGTGATTTCCGTTTGATAGATTACAGGCCATTCCCTCTCATGGAGAAAGGCCTGTGTCCTCAGTGGAAACATGATAGGCTGAATGTTATGCTATGTTTACGAGTATGTTATCATCCCATTAACCACACTTAATTGGCAATATATTAATTCATTAATCATTGCGAAATGCGAACAGACATACAGACAGACGCGGTAGGAGACTTTATTTTATAATATGAGAGTTATTTATGAATGTTACTCATTGTTTTTTATATTTTATTTAGATAAATAGTACACCGTAGACTACCCGCGTATTTATTTTCTCCTATGTGTCAAATCCATTAGAAGGTTGACTATAAAAGATCGCTTTTAGCGATAGCCCATTGTATCACCCATTTTAGTTGTTAAGTCCTTATTGTTTTACTGTTATAGTGTACAATAAAGAATATATATCTATCTATCTATGAGAGGATGAACATTTGGAAATATCCAGAAAGAAATACACTTACTTCAAATGGCGGGAAATTATAATCATTGATAACTGTTATGAATGACAACTATATGTAAAATACTGTAATATTTCAACAATATTGCGCCACAGCAAAGACAATAGAACTTAGTCATAAGTCCCACAAACGGTAAATCGCGGTAAAATGATTATTATCTATAGTACTAAGTGGTTTTTTCCGCAGGGTCAAATGAAGGTTTTTATGTAACGAGGTTGGAAGGTATTTAATAAAGAGATGACAATTGATTCAGGCCATTTTTGTGGTGGGATGTGATTAGAGGGAAATTTTATGTTAATAATGTCAGTAATTAATTAATTGACGAGAAGAATATTCGAGAAGTTTTTAAATCTATGTCCTGTATGTGTCAAAAAGAAACGTAATAAAGGACTTGGTAAAAGATGGTAAATATGCCTAAAAATGTTAAAAAAATTGTAACTACTGTTTGTTTTTTTTTCTGGGTGAGAAAATCATCAAATGTCTCCTCCCGTTGTGGTTGGAGCGGAAGGGAGTGTCAGACTTCTACTGACTGAGAACCCACCCTGCTCTTTCAGTTGCCCGTGCGGTCCGAGGCTGCGGTATCTCGTTAGAACTTTCCTACAACCCCGTAAGGCTATGAGGCGAGCGCGATCACTACGCGCCGCCGACTCGGGCCTGGTCCTTACCGGTGAGCTACCCCTGCTCATTGTCCGCAGGCCCGCGTCTACGGTAGCCGGAGATCGACGCACCGACGCCCGGGGCGTCGCCCACGGCGGCTGGGGCGTGAGGAAGAAAGTTGTCTCTCTCTCACGCGTTCAGCCTCCTCCTTTGCTAGCATGACTGCTTCGTAGAAGGAGGCGACTGCATCCCATTCCCTCTCGCTCCGCACCATGGTCTGAACCAAGGCCGGGCGCGAGAGGTCGCCGCCCTCGATCGCCTCCACGAGGACACGGCAGTGCTCCGCCCAAGCAGGGCACATCTCCACTGTATGCTCCACCGAAGTACTGATGTACCTACCTACGGAATAAGGCATGCTGCGTAGAACACAACAAAGAGTTTTATTGATGATAGACGATGATGTTATGTTGTTAGGGTTCCGTGGCGGAATGGCAAAAAACGAAACCCTTATATGTTGTATGTCTGTCCGTCCGTCCGTATGTCACAGCCATTTTATTCTGAAACTATTAGGACTATACATGTGAAACTTGGTAGGTAGATGTATTCTGTGAACTGTTTTCTGATTTTAAGAAAAATAATGAAAAAATATTTAAAATAAAGGCGGGCTAAAACTACTTTATCATAAAATTAATCGTTTAAAAGATATATGCTTCCAAAATGGTAAAATGTGTCCCCCCTCCCCCCCCTCTAACTTCTATAATAATGGGAACAAAATCTAAAAAAAAGTATGCTGTAGATCTTAACATAAACTTTCAAAGAAAATTAGTTTGAACGAGATCGGGTCAGCAGTTTTTGAGATATAGCATATTTTCTAAAACCGCAAATATAACTTTGTAATTCATACAAACACTATCAAAAACAAAGTTATTTGGCGTAGTTACTACGGAAACCTTCATGGGCGAGTCTGTCTCGCACTTGTCCAATTTTTTTTCTGATGATCCAGTTTTGATCTCGATCACACCTGATGGTAGTGATAGATTAAGGTCTACGATGGAACGAGCGAGTCCAGAAGATGCCTGTTCACTCTTGCTTTAAAGACTAAAAGGTCATAAGTGGCAGGGAACAAGGAAGCCGGCAGAGAGTTCCACAACTTAGCTGCGCGCACAATTAATGTGGAGGAGAAGCGCTTGGTACGACAAGACGGTAACTATATCAACTAAGTTTGGATGGTACCCAGCAGTGCGTCTGGGAGACCTCGTTGTCTTAGCAACGAGTATCGTGTTATCTAGTTCATAAATGAGTTAATTAATTGAAACGGGCAGCCGATTACAACTTGGTCGTAAATAGGCCCATTCCAGTGCAAAAATAATAAGATAGTATTTGAGAACGACTAAAATAATGGTCAAGATCAAAGGGATTATATCAAACAATGACACCAAATTATAAATTCCAATTAACAAGCAATCATTGCGATTGCGTTCATCATGAATACTTTCAAGGAGTTGGTTTAAGGATAAGTTATCAGTATAAAATGACGGTGAACGATTCATCAGGCACAGTTCATCTCCCACTTTTGGATTGATGTGTTATCAGTGGTTTGTGAAAGATTTTATCAGAAAGGAAAGTGATATTATTCATTTAAAAAATATAAGCCCGATTAAGGTGATATAGGTACTTCATTCTGAATAAACTTGTCCATCGATTTCCGTACAAACTTACACTAGTTAAACATACTAGCTTCTGACCGCGACTTCGTTCGCGTGGGAGGAGTTTCCCGCGTAAATACCGATCGCGTGGGAATTCTGGGATAAAAACTATCCTATGTCCTTCCCAGGGTCCTAAACTATTCCCATGCCAAATTTCATTTAAATCGGTTCAGCGGTTTAGGCGTGAAAAGGTAACAGACAGACAGAGTTACTTTCGCATTTATAATATTAGTATGGATATATAACAATACACAGTCTCAATCACAATTTGTAATAGAACGCGTTTTGGTTAAAACATTAGTAGATAGTTTGTTTCCTGCCGGGGTCGTGGGAATGTTTTAAGGGATACTGCGTCCCCGGTACGCAAGGGCAAGTGAAGAAACTTCCTTCCGCTCAAACCAGACCGGAAGTGATCATTTGATGATCTTAGTTCGTAACAAAGGTGGCCTTTTCCACGCCCAGAGCCTTCACGACTAGCGCTTCGTACGACCAGTTAGTTGTGCACAATACACAACGTTGGTTCTACTTTAAGTACTTACCTATAGATACTTATGTAGAAAGGTTTATCAGTGAATAAAATAAGAAAAATATTTTATTAATTACATTCGCTGAATACTGGGACTTGCAATCGATATACAAAAAATGTTTAAATCTAAGGTACACTACGCGACACCTTTTAGTGTTGTGTTATATAAAACGAAAAAGTTAAAAAACAATATTTCATATCACTACACTATAACACCGGGGTCCTAAACATTTAGCTCACTTTACATTATAAAGTTAAATGGTTTTTATATGTTAGTGTTTAGTTTCAGTTAGTTGCTTAAAATTCTGTTTCTTTTAACTTACCGTAATAATAACATAATTTTATTCCCGTTTATTCGCTACAGTTTAAACAAAACTTACGTATTTTGGTACCCATCTTTACGCATTGTCGTCTTGACGTATTTTCACGTGAAACTTACCTGTAAATAACAAAATAAACACGTTATTGAATAACCTTATTGTTTAGTAGACAAGTAAACAACTTTGACAATGTCTGAAAAATATACTTATTCTTTATGAAAGTTTTCAAGAACAGCTGTTCTGTTTTTACGGGTATCGTCTGCTAGAGTAGACTAGAACATAATTTACAGAAAAATCTGAAATGGAATTTGTTCACTCAATATAAAGTTTGTCAAATGGAAGACCAGATGCTTGTTATTGTACGTCAGTTTTAGAAACTACTCTCCAATTCAATGTTTTGTTTTAATTTGATTCTTTATAAGAATGGGTAGGTATCATAGACAACAAAAACAGTTTAATCAATTTGGATCAAGTCGCTTAAAGCAGTTCCTGCCAGAAACAAACTAAGGATAAAATGTAATTCATCCGTAAGAAATAATAGTAGATACTTAAATCAGTCAACAGTATACAACCATTTTATTATTGACGTTTAAACTTTATTTGAAAAAGGAGGAAATTTTTTCACCTGTTTTTTAGGTGTCCCTAAAGAAAAGGTGAAATATCATCTTTTATTTATTGATAATTCGCGTTTCACCACCATCTCACCTGATGGTAATTCATGATCTGATCGAAGATAGAGCACGCTTACCTAGAAATAACCTATTCACTCTTGACTTAAAGACCCCCAGGTTATAGCTATCGGGAAACACAGATTCTGGCAGGAATACCACTCCTTAGCCGTACTTACGCACAATGAAAGTATTCCCAAAACGTTTTCTGCGTATAGGTGAAATGTCCACTATGTAACGATGGCGTATCGCCGTTTGTCTTGCAGTCCTGTGATGGAACGGGCTTGGCGGAATTAGATTGTGTAATTCCATCGCAAACTCACTGAAAGTCTTTTACTGACTGAAAACCCGCCTTGTGCCTTCAATTGTCATTGCGCTCATTACCGTAATCCCGACAAAGACGTATCATCTCATTTTAGTAAGATTAAGTACGAATTCAAATATATTTATAACTAGCAGTTGCTCGCGACTTCGTTCGCGTGGGAAGTTTTTCCCTTGTAAATCCCGATAAAAGCAACCCCCATGCAAAATTTGAGAGCTCTACTACTCGTAGTTTCTAAGATTTCGTGATTAATCAGTGACTGGTATTTTGCTTTTATATATAGACTAGTATTTGCGTGTTGCGCGAGGTGCAAGCACCTCGCGTGCTTGTGAAAAAAAAAAGTATTTGCGTGTTGCGCGAGGTGCAAGCACCTCGCGTGCTTGTGAAAAAAAAAGTGGGGGGGGGGGGGAGATGGGGGGGTTTAGTATTTGCGTGTTGCGCGAGGTGCAAGCACCCCTGTGAAAAAAAAAAAAAAGGGGGGTGATGGGGGGGGGGTAGCAGAAGTATTTTGACTAAAGCATTGCCCCTCTAAATGAATCTGAAAAAAAAAATGTTCCAAGTCTCTTAATTTCCGAGATCCGGCTAAAGGGGGTGAGAAGAGGGGTGGGGGGGGCGACTTTGATAAATGGTTTTTACTTTACCGAGCCTCCTCTATACGAATCCGTAAAAAAAAATACGGGTCTCGTAGTTTCCGAGATACGATAGGGGGGGGGGGGGGGAGAAGGGAGGTGAAAAGGGGAGGTTTGGCACTTTTCCCGTAGGTTTGAGAGTTACTTGTTTACGAATCTGTCAAAATATACCCACCTCCCCATCCACCATCTGGGAGAACAATTATGTCAATGAGTGAGTGAGTGAGTGAGTCAGTGGTAATTTAGCTTTATATAATATAACTAGTATTTGCGTGTTGCGCGAGGTGCAAGCACCTCGCGTGCTTGTGAAAAAAACTAAAGCATTGCCCCTCTAAATCAAGTATTTGCGTGTTGCGCGAGGTGCAAGCACCTCGCGTGCTTGTGAAAAAAAAAAAAAAAAAAAAGAGGGGGGGGGTGATGGGGGGGGGGGTTGTTCGACTAAAGCATTGCCCCTCTAAATGAATCTGAAAAAAAAAAATGTTCCAAGTCTCTTAGATTCCGAGATCCGCCTAAAGGGGGGGAGAAGGGGGGCGGGGGGGGACTTTGAAAAATGGTTTTTACTTTACCGAGCCTCCTCTATACGAATCCGTAAAAAGAAAAAAATACGGGTCTCGTAGTTTCCGAGATACGATAGGGGGGGGGGAGAAGGGGGGGAAAAGGGGAGGTTTGGCACTTTTCCCGTAGGTTTGAGAGTTACTTGTTTACGAATCTGTCAAAATATACCCACCTCCCCATCCACCATCTGGGAGAACAATTATGTCAATGAGTGAGTGAGTGAGTCAGTCAGTGGTAATTTAGCTTTATATAGTATAACTAGTATTTGCGTGTTGCGCGAGGTGCAAGCACCTCGCGTGCTTGTGAAAAAAACTAAAGCATTGCCCCTCTAAATCAAGTATTTGCGTGTTGCGCGAGGTGCAAGCACCTCGCGAGCTTGTGAAAAAAAAAAAAAAAAAAAGAGGGAGGGGGTGATGGGGGGGGTTGCACAAGTATTTCGACTAAAGCATTGCCCGTCTAAATGAATCTGAAAAAAAAAATGTTCCAAGTCTCTTAGATTCCGAGATCCGCCTAAAGGGGGGGAGAAGTGGGGCGGGGGGGGGACTTTGAAAAATGGTTTTTACTTTACCGAGCCTCCTCTATACGAATCCGTAAAAAACAAAAAATACGGGTCTCGTAGTTTCCGAGATACGATAGGGAGGGGGGAGAAGGGGGGTGAAAAGGGGAGGTTTGGCACTTTTCCCGTAGGTTTGAGAGTTACTTGTTTACGAATCTGTCAAAATATACCCACCTCCCCATCCACCATCTGGGAGAACAATTATGTCAATGAGTCAGTGAGTGGTAATTTAGCTTTATATAGTATAATAATAATTAAACCTCATAAATTAACAAATATTCAGCCTGTTTCATAATGCCGGAACGCATCTGCCTAATTGTGTGATATAGAACTTAATGTAATTGACCACACATATTTGTTCATAATTCAGTAATTCAATCGTATTCGTTGTGTATTTTACGTTGTCGAGCAGATGATTTTTCAGATATATGAAATAATGGATCGTAATACCTTTTAGCTGTGTAAGAATACGTAATTTTTACGGTGCAGCTCTTCTCTGTGTGAGAGGGGAGTTCATCCGAATTAAAGTCATCTGCCCAGAGTGGTTTGTTAGAATTATCTACCAACCCACCCTGGTTATTTACGAATTTTACTGGTAATTTTTAGTAGTATCTAATTCTAAATCATCATCCTCTTATGTACTCCAGAAATGAAAATAATCATCGTAGCTGTCGCCATTATCCTCGCGTGTGTGCAAGCCGAGGATCGTGACAAGTACTCCAGCAAGTATGACAATATGAACCTGGACGAAGTTCTGGGCAACAAGAGGCTACTGAATGGATATATGAAGTGCACCCTCGACCAGGGACCCTGCACTGCTGAGGGCAAGGAGCTTAAATGTAAGTCCACTAACATTGAACTCGGATTTTGCTCATATACCAGACATTTTACGTATCCTAAAGGCATGTTCCTACATTATATACATTCATTTATTTACTAGCTGTTGCCCGCGACTTCATTCGCGTGGTTTACCCGTAAAAGCATAACAGACAGACAGACTTTCACATTTATAATATTAGTATGGATTGTACACCTTACAATATATGTTTGTGTGCCAAGAAACTCGCGTGTAGCCGCATGTATACCAATGAGATCTTAACACAGCTAGAACGACTTTTCATCTTTTATGTGAATCGCATTCATCATAGTTTCAAACACTAGTCTCTTTTGACCTTTGCTTAGGCACTAGCTAACTCAAACTTGACATATAATCCACGCTATAATTATGTGATATATATCAAAAACTACTGATCCGATCTCGTTCAAACTAATTCCGTTGAAATTAAGATTAAGATCTACAGCATACTTTTTTTTAATTTTTCACTCCATTATTATAGAAGTAAGAGGGGGACACACAAAATTTACCACTTTGGAAGCGTATATCTTTTAAACGATTGACTTCAAGAAAAAGTGGTTTTAGAAATCAAATGTCATTTTTAAAGACCTGTCTATAAATACCACACACGTATAGGTTTGATGAAAAAAATATATTTTTAGTTTCAGTTCTATGTGTGGGAAGCCCCCTTAATTTTATATATTTTGTTAATTTTTATTACAAATCGGAAAACAGTTAACAGAATACATCTATTTACCAAGTTTCACATGTGTATTCTTAATAGTTTCGGAATAAAATGGCTGTAGACGGACGAACAAAAAAACCGACAGACAGGCATAACGAAACTATAAGGATTCCGTTTTTTGCCATTCGGCTACGGAGCCCTAAAAAACAAGTACAAAACTATTTTGCAATATAATATTGTCTACAGACTAATACTATAACAGTAAATTCCTTCTATTCTATTTACACTATGTATATTGTCTTTCATAAAACCCACAAAAACTTTTACTCCTTCGCCTCTCCACAGATTACATTTCCGACGGCTTGAAGACCGGTTGTTCAAAATGCACTCCCCGCCAGCGCAAAGGCATCAAAAAGGTAATGAAGCATCTGATCAAGTATGAACCAGAATACTGGCAGCAAGCAGTTGACAAATACGACCCGCAGAAGATCTATACCAAGAAATATGAGAAAGAAGTGTACTCTTGGCAGTAATTATTTTGAATCTGGAACAAAATGGCAGCGGTTGCGACGCGACGGTTGGAATAAAGAATTGGACGAAATTATAAAACACTAGAATCGTTTATGTAATACTTGTTGTTTTAGAAATAGTGTGACTTTTTGTGTATAAAAATTTAATTGCTGTAAAATATGGATCTCGGAAACAGAACGAGTTAAAGTATATTTTGGAGAATTTTGCAATTACTTCTTAATTGATAAAATTAGTTCCAATAATAATTTCTATGAGAAAATTACCAGAAAGAACATAAATTATTTTGGAAGTTTTGATTATGCGATAGACTAATATTTATGCCACGAAAGAGAACGAGGTTGCTGAATTATAGTCTCAATTAGCCAAATATTTATAATAGACCGAATTTAGAAATTACATTTAGGATATTTATTATGATCTTCTAGCGTTTCCCTAATTAATCGCCGTTATTTCTGAGTACTATATTTGAACTTTCACTGATACAATTTTTTTCTTTTGATTTTTTATCGTTTTATTTCAGGAACATTTATCTTATTCTGTTCGAAACTGAATATTTTATATTTATGAAAAATGTATTACACTGCGATTTAATGTCTGAATTCATTATAACTTTGTTGTTATTTAAAAATGTATTAATCACTGTTGTGTATTTATTATTAATTTATTACTAATAAAAAGCATTGTAAAAAAACTAAATGTTTTAATTAACATCTTAGAAGCATATCGTTTTCATATTTTTAATTCTAAGTACTCTGTAAATCAATATTTGCCCGATTTGGTATTGTATTTTTAAAAGCCTATCCAGTAAAGTTACCAGTCCATGAAAACAGACACACCATAGACAGTTTTAATTTCAGTCTATAAAAACAATATTTTATGAATTCAAAACATACTTACTACAACTTTCCGATAAGCAACACCAAAAAGTTTTTATTGTCAAATCTGTTATTCTATCAAATACAATCTTTTAAAATCATTTCGCGCCAATTTTAATAGGCTTCCATTACCAAAAAGTTTGTAGTTTGAACTTTTGACATTTCGAACGCAATTTAAAATCGTTCTAGTATTTCTAAACGGCGTTTACCGCAAATTAATTAAGACTTTATTGGTTTGAAATAGGATTTATGATTGCTTGGAAAGCAAAGTAAAATGTAATTAAAAGCTTGAATTTAATGTTTACGAGTGTAGCCACTTTCAGCGGTATATTATAACTTTTGTTTATTTTAATAACTTCGCGTGTTTTGCCTCGTTGAATGTATACCGGAAAACATTGTTAAGAGCCATTTGTTTATTTAATAAATAACTTAAATATGCGTGTGGGGCGCGATAGTACTTGTTTATGGCCGTATTTTTTTTTTAATTTGTTTCATAATCAAGTCTTAACTACTGACTTTTTTAGTTACCTACCTGAACAGTGCTTGACATTAAACACATTATTTAAAATCAGTGATGAAAATGTACAAATACTACCAGCCTTATCAAAATGACCACTTTCGACTTTGTAACAGACAGGCGACACGGTTGGCGCTGTGTTTAAACGACTGACTGCTACGCTCCGTGTAGGGGGTTCGATTCCTACACGGAACAAACGTTTGCTTGGCATACACACTCTAGTCTTGCCAAGCAAAACAAATGAGTTTAATGAGATTATATTACAATAGTCTAATGGCTCAGGTGTTGGACTTGAGTTCGAGCGGTCGCGGGTTCGAACCCTATTCACAACGCTATTGCCGTGAACTGATTTATGACACAAGCATTTTTAGCTTAGTTGGTGGAATTACCAAGAATGCTAGTGATGTGAAGTCTACCCACATTGCTATATTTTTTTTAAATATTACTTCTGACTACCTGTAAGGACTTTCAAAGATGTACAAATGACTGTGATTTGTAACATTTCCTACTAATTAAATAAACAAAACAATACGCCCAAATTTCATGTAAAATATACTCGGGTTTCACGTAAAATCGCGTGTTCTATAAATATTATTTGACCGAGCGAGACATGTGATTTCCATTATAATAATTAGGTTAGAAATTAGGCGATCACTATACCTATATACTCTATCTTAGTAGAAAGTAAGCCTCACCCTGTTTACACGTAGCTACTTTTAGGTCGCCTGTATATAGGGTGACGCAGTAAGATATATCTCATTTAGTGCAATCTCAGATTTGTTCTCTTCAACTTAACTTCTGCAAGTACTAAATATCATAAACTATGATATTTTTATGACAGCATCTGTACAGCTGTACACTAACTAACAAACAAACGATGTTGACAAAATACAATTATTAAATTTAGAAATTTAATTATTATGTCTATATAATGGGATATTTTGAACATTCCATTACTTAATTATGCAAGAATATATTGCATATAGGTCACAAAAAATCTGTCCGCCAAAATTTCAAATGTTGGTCTTCGACATGTCAATCATCATTTGAAGTGATTCTCCTGTGAGAGAAACACATTCACATTTGGATTTAAAACGAAATTCAGTGATTGGTCTTCACTTTTTTTTTTTTTTTTTTTTTTTTTTTTAGCGTGGTAAAATTATCAAATAAGTCCTCCCACTCCGGGCAGGGTGGGAGGGACTGTCAGACTTTTACTGACTAAAATCCACGGTGTTCCTTCAATAACCCTTTACATACCGGGGCCACGGTAACGGGATGAGTCCCACGACCCCGGCGGGCTTCGGCCCTCTGCAGAGGGGGCCTCGTCATGTTGCTGACGCTCTTTGAGGCGCGCGTGGAACACGACGCGCCGTCGACCCGGGCATGGTCCATGGTCGGACAGCGAGTTGCCCTTTACTCGCTGTCCGCATGCCCGCGCCTACGGTGGCCGGAGATCGTCGGCCGACGTCCGACGCCGTGGGCGTCTACCACTGCGGCTGGGCTGGAGGGAGGACGCCATCCTCTCCCTCACGCGGCCCGCCTCCTCCTTCGGAAGCATGACTGCTTCGCAGAAGGAGGCGACCGCTTCCCACTCCCTCTCGCCCCGCAGCATGGCCTCGACCAAGGCCGGGCGCGAGAGGTCTCCGCCTATTGTCGCCGTGAGGACACGTCGGTGCTCTGCCCAAGCTGGGCAGTCCTGCACCGTGTGCTCGACTGTGTCCTCAGGGCGACCCTCGCAGTGGTGACACCCAGGCGTCTCTTCCTTACCCATCAGACACAGGTACCTCCCGAAACTTCCGTGTCCGGTGAGGACCTGCGTCATGCGGTAGGTCAGGACGCCGTGACGCCGATCTAGCCACTCCTCAAAGAGGGGTCTTACCGCCGCAATTGCGGCGTGCCCGGCCGTCGGTTGCGACAGTCGTTCCCTCCATACTGCCCTGAGATCGCGCCGGAGCTCTTCCCGCCGCGCCTCGACTTCTCGAGGCAGCGGGGATACGCCCCGGCGCTGCGCCTCCACGCGCCATTCATAGACGCGCTGGAGGGCAGTCGCCTCCAGATCCCAGGGCAGCAATCCGGCAAGGAGGTTGGCCGATTCGCCGGCGATCGTGCGGTATCCCCGGATCATTCGGATAGCCATGACCCTCTGGCATGCGACCAACTTTAGTGGTCGCGTCCGGATGCACAGGGCCCACACTGGGGACCCGTAGAGGGCCATGGACCGCACGACGCCGGCGTACAGCCTTCGGCAGGAGGCGTTTGGCCCGCTGAGATTAGGCAGGAGTCGCCTGAAGGCGGCTGCTGCCCGGTTCAGCTTTGGGGCCAAACTCAGGAAGTGCTCCCTGAAGTTCCACCGGCTGTCGAGGACGAGTCCCAGGTACTTCATCGTCCTCCCGACGCCGATGCGAACCCCCTCCACCGTTATGTGGGACTCGGACCGTGGCGCGTTCCGACCGCCATGGAAGCACATGGCCTCGGTCTTGTGCAGCGCCACGTCGAGTCCCAACTGCCGGATCCTACGAACGACTGTCGCAACCGCTTGCGTCGCCAGGTCGGCCGCCGCCTGGTGCGACTCTCCCTGCGCCAGGACGAGCGTGTCGTCAGCGTAACATACTACGCTGACGCCGTCAGGGAGGTCGCCGCGCAGCACCCAGTCGTATCCGATGTTCCACAGGGGCGGCCCCAAGACCGAACCCTGTGGGACACCGCACGACATCTCTCGCCGGTTCCACTCTCCCCGGTGACCGGGGTAGATGACGGCTCTGTCCGTCAGGTAGTCCTCGACTATGCGACGGAGGTAGGTCGGCACCCGGTGATACCGGAGTGCCTTCCTGATGCAACTCCAGGGCAGGGTGTTGAAGGCGTTGGTGATGTCCAAAGACACCGCCAAGACGACCCTGCCCCGGGATACCGCGTCCCCCGTCGTGAGGGCTCTCACGCGCATGACAGCATCCACCGTCGAGCGCCCCCTGCGGAAGCCAAACTGGCACTCCGCAAGATCCGGGCCCACCCGATTCAGGTGCCCGAAGAGGCGGTCTGCAATCACTCTTTCCAAGAGCTTGCCCACCTCGTCGAGCAGCACGATGGGCCGGAATGCGGACGGAGAGTCCGCAGGGCGCCCGGCTTTCTGGATCAGGACCAGCTTTCCCGTCTTCCAGCGAAGCGGAAACTGGCCCCTCTCCAGGCATGCGCTAAAGAGCCCCCCTAGTCGAGGCCCGAGAGTCTCCGAGGCCAGGACCCACGCTTTCCCTGGCAAGCCGTCGGGTCCTGGGGCGGTATTTTTTGCCTTGAGCCGTTGTACCGCCACTCTCAAGTCTACCTCGGTCACCTCTGGAGCGTCGTAGACGTCGTCGTCGCTGTGGTCCGCGTTTGCGCCAGCTTCAGGTTCCGTCGGAGACGGAGCCATGGGCGGGGGAGCGTGCTCCCCTCGCGATGGGAACAGGGCGCTCACCACGTCCTCCAAGAACTGAGGCTGGAGACTCTGCGTCAACGGGGGAGCCCAGGGGCGGAGCTTTTCTCGCACCCACTTGTAGGGGCGGCCCCATGGGTCCCCGTCCAGAGTCGCCAGCATCTCCTCCCGGGCCAGTTCCTTGGCCCGCCAGATCTCGTCTCGGAGGACGGCCTTCGCTGCCCTGTAACCCTCGTACAGCTCCGCCTCTACAGTCGCCGCATCCGGAGGTCGGGTGCGGCGCCTGCGGAACCTGGTGTACCGGCGTCGTGCCGCAACGCACGCTTCGCGCAGCGCTGCTAGCTCGCTCGACCACCAGTACAGCTGACGCCGGGCGCGTCCTTGCCGGACCCGGGGCATGGCCACGTCGCAGATCTCCGACATGGCCTCCTGGAACCACTCCGCCTCGTCGTTTATGTCGGCAGGCCTGTCCGGGGGTGACCCCCAGGCCTGCACGATCGAGGCTTCCAGGAATAGCTCCCGGTCCATCTGCTTCAGCGCCCATCGCGGACCACTCAGGTCCCGTCGGACTGGCGCGTCTGGGGTCTGGGCGGAGACGTCGAACCGGATATACCGGTGGTCGGAATAGGTCTCCACCTCCTCCATAACGCGCCAGTCGGTGACGCGCGGTGACAGGCTGGGGGTGGCGAACGTAACGTCCACCACCGACTCACCCGTAAACCGCACGCACGTGGGGACAGAACCCCGGTTCTCGATCACCAGGCCCTGCGCACGGGCCCAGTGCTCGAGCATCCTGCCCCGCCTATAGTCCGTGGACCGGGAACCCCAAGCCGGACTCTTGGCGTTGAAGTCCCCGAGGACGAGGGCGGGGAGGGAACCGAGGGCGACGACGACGTCTCCCAGCTCCGTTAGGGAGTTCTGGAACTCGGCGAGAGTTCGGTTCGGGGAGAAATAAACGCCTACCACAGCGATCTCTCCGAACCGTGCTGCGACGATCCCACGCCCTCTCTTGACGCGATCGAGGGGCGGGGTACCGGCGGCGGCCGACGAAACGAGGGTCACCGAGCCGTCCAAGTCCGCCACCCAGTCGTTCCTGGGCAGGACAAAATACGGCTCGGCGACCACGGCGACGTTGATCAACCACTGCGCCATGCTCTGGAGCAAAAGTTCCTGAGCAGCGGCGCAGTGGTTGATGTTCGCCTGGAGGAAGCGCAATGGGGCCATTAATCGGGATCCATTGCAGCCTCCTCCAGGGCCCCTCGCGGGGGTTCAGCCACGACGGCGACGGCGGTGGCAGTAGCGACGGCGGCGGCGGCGGTGGCGGTGACGACGGCGGCAGAGGGCCTACCTCTGCGCCTGGCTTTGGTGGGTGGGGCGCAGGACTTGCCCCCAGCCCGGTGATCGGCCGGCTTGCCAACCGCCTCACATGCGAAGCAGTGAGGCGGGGCGGAGCACGAGCCGGCCTTGTGACCGGGCTGACCGCAGCGGAAGCACCTATCGCTGCGGTCTACCTCCGAGGTGCACACGCATGCCGCATGGTTGCCCACTTGGCAGCGGAAGCACCTCAGGGGTCTGGGGTCCAGGACTTTCACCTGCGCAGACACCCAACCAACCAGGAGCCTTCGGCCCTCCTGGATCTTTTTGGCCGCCGGGACGGGGCAGCTAACCGTAATGGTTTGCCCCCCCGTGAAGCCAGGACGCAGGGCGCCCGCCCTCACCTGATCGGGAGGGCACCCCCCAGTCCTGGCTACGGCGGCCACCACTTCCTCGGCCGTCACGGAGTCATCCAGACCCAATATGCGCATGTCTGCGCGCTTGGTGGGTCTGGAGACTCGGGCCTCCTCCGCATTTAAGGACGCTCTGAGCCGTTCGGCCAGAGCGTCAGCGGTAGGGCCACTGTCCGCGCCGGGGATCTCTAACATCCGAGCCCCCGTCGCAGTGACCCGGTGACGGAGGCCACCGGTGATGCCGAGCTCCGTGATGTCAATCACCTGCCGCGCCTTCGCGAGCACGTCGCGGTACGACACGCCCCTCTTCACCGCGTCCGGCTGCAGTGTGATCACCACAGCCGCGGTCTTGGGGGCGCGCAATCGCGCCGCGGCGTCTCGCCGCCTCCGTCTTTCCCTACGCCGCGAGGACCTGGCTGCGCCAGCAGCCTTCCTCTTCTCCCCGGCCACTTGCCAGTCGGCGCCGGCCGGAGGAGTCTTTGGAGGAGGCTGCTGGGACGGCTGGTTCCCGGCCTGGGCCTTCTTCTTTTTGGCCGCCTGCTTCGGCCCCGCAGGTGTCGGGGTCGGAGGCGGCTTTGATGGGCCCGATTTCGGCTTGGCCGGGGCCGTCTTTGCCCTCGCAGGGGCCGCCGTCACTGGTGCCGTCCGCACCGTGGCCGTCTTCGCCTGAGGCGGCCTCGTCGTCGTCTGGGGAGGCTTGGACGCGGCCGCAGCCGCGTACGAAGTCGCCGCCAGCGGGGGTCGCAGCACGCGGCTCTCCAATACGGAGAACCGCTGCTGGAAGGCGGCCAGCTCCTGTCGCACCAGGTCGAGAACCGAGTCCTCCGCTGGTGTGGGCCGGCCTTTCTCCTCTTGGCCCCGCGGCGGCGCATTCCGCTGGCCGGCTCCCCGGATTGCGGCCAGGTCCGCCTTGAGGGCGGCGTTCTCCCTCTGAAGAGCGTCTATGGCGGCAGTCAGGCGGGTGACCTCCGGCCGCAGATCGGACATGTCGTCCCTTGCAGCCGGAGCCCCGCCGTAAGTCCGCGCGGCCGCCTTGATGGAGGCCATGGCTTCGCCGATCGCGTCCTCCTTACTCTTCCGGTTGCGCTTCCGCGAGATGGTACGGATGGCAGCCGCCACGGCCTCTTCTAGTTTGGCCTCGCTCGGGGCCAGACCAGTGTTGGGCTCTCCAGAGGGAGGCCCCCTCCCCGAGGTCTTGCCTCGGCCTTTACCCCGCACACTAGTGGGGATCTTACGGGCCGAGACAAGCCCCTCCTCCGACGACGACTCATCGTCGCGGGGGCGCTTGAGGAACTCCTTCCTCCTGTCGGCGCCCCCCTCGTCGCTCCTCACTGCGCTTCCAGAGATCAAACTCTGGAAGCTCTCGGCGTCCGATGCCGAGTCGGTCTCCGACCCGAGCACCAGCGCCCCCTTCCTCCTCGGAGCGGCGCTCTGCGCTCGCTCAATGTTCGGTGCCGGTGAGGTGGACGTGCTGGACAAGTCCAGCGACTCCACCTCACGGGCACGTGAGCCTCCCTGGCTCAATGCGGCGACTGCCGGGAAACTGGGGTAAAAGTGTTTGTTGTCCCCCCCAGAGTACGGTGGGACTGACCGGACGTGTCCGGTGCGGGACTCCCCAGCTGCGGAGCAGCTGGGACCCGCCTGGGTAGCTTTTCCAAAAACTTTGTCTGCCATATTTTTTCCTTTTTTAGAGAGGTGAGTTCCTCTGTTCCTACACCCCTATTCCCCTCCCCTGGTTCACTTCACGGTTACGTCTAAAGATTAGACGCATACCGGAAGTGAACCTTTCCTCCCCCTTGACCCGATCTCTGAGACCGGGCCCCGCGCCGCCTAGAAGCTCGAGCTAGCTGCTCGATCCTCCAGACGGCGCGCATTTCCCCCGGTGTGTCCCTCTTGGTCTGGTTTCTCCCTCTGGGCCCGTCCGGCATGAGTGCCTCTACCGGCATGGCGCCAGAGATCATCGAAACACGCAAGCCCCACCACGACGACAACGTGGGGACACAGTTGGTGGGGATTGGTCTTCACTTGGAGGGAAAATCGAATATCGAAATAAGTCGAGCGCTGCCAAATCTTCAATTGAACGAGCAATTTGTGCATCGCACTATTCAACTTTATAATGAGACTGGTAGCGTTAAGAAACGCTACGGTGGCGGACGACGCTGTACTGCAACGGCGGCGCCAGCAGTTGTCGAAAAGGTGTGTCATCGATTAGACAGAAATCCAGCGCGCTCAGCAAATCAACCCGCGCAGGATCACAAGGTGAACAATCGCAGCGTTCGTCGCATATTGAAGGAAAAAAACCTTTCTCATGAACTCATTGCTTTACAGCGTAGCAAACGGATCGATCGAAAGAGCTGATTCGCTTGCTCGACTCTGGCGAGCTTTCCAATTTGGTGTTTTCAGATGAGAAAACTTTTTGCGTTGAACAGTTTTTAAACAAACAAAATGACCTAGTTTGATTAAAGGGACGTGTCAGCGACCATTCAGACGAATTGCAAGTCACTCGACGCCAAGGAGCCGACCAAATCATGGTCTGGGCGGCGGCGGTGTCTGAAAAAGGCCGTTCTCCGCTCGTTTTTCTTGCGATGGGTCGCAACCATGTCAAAATAAACCAACAAATCTATCGAGACAAAGTCTTGCGACGGGCCGATACCGTGGGCACGCAATACATTCGGTTCTGAGCGTTGGACTTTCCAGCAAGATTCGGCACCATCGCACAGAGCAATTGGAACGCAAAATTGGTTGAAAGCAAACGTTCCAGTGCTAATCGGGCGAGATATGTGGCCGTCGTCATCGCCCGACTTGAATCTGCTGGACTTTTGTATTTGGGGTGTTTTACAGGCCAAGGCCTGAGATAAAAAAAACACACTTCGGTGGAAGCGCTCAAAGTTACTCTTACGCGAGAATGGAATTGTTTGAGTGACGACGTCGTTCGAGCAGCCTGCGCTTCTTTCAAAAGAGACTTCAGCTTGTAGTAAAGGCTAAAGGCGGTTTTATTACTTTGGAATAAGTGATAATTAAACTTTTCACATGGCAAAAGTGTATACCACCCGGTATATACCTACAACCATACATAAAACAAAATTGAAGCGTCTGTCTGTGATTTTATAATAACTGTGCTTTTTCAAGTGATTATAGTTATTTGCACGATACTAAAACACGAATAAACCTTGGTAGAGTAGTCAGCTAATGAAGGGGTGCGATGGGGCCATTGCCTCCCGGAATTGCGGGAATGTTCTAACGAGATACCGTAGCCCCGGAACTCAAGAGCTACCGAAGGAACAGGGTGGGTTTTTAGTCAGTAGAAGTCTGACACTCCATACAAAACCGGAGGAGTCATTTGTAAATTTTGCCACGAAAAAAGAGTTCACTTCATGATAACCCTAAAAACAACAGAGCGTTTTTAAAAAAAGCAAAAAGAAACAAAAGAGAAACAGCACCATTGTCTATATATAAACTTTTTAAATTTCCGGGTATTACAGTCATAATAAATTAAGGTGAAAACAGTAGCAAATAGCGCCCGCTTTTTATTTGAAAAAGGTATGAAAAACCCAGTGCTTTTTAACTACGTAGCTAATGTATTTACCTACTTGGGTTTGTAAGCGCAACGAGGCACAACTCATTTTTAGGGTTCCGTAGTCAACAAGGAACCCTTATAGTTTCGCCATGTCCGTCTGTCTGTCCGTCTGTCCGCGGTTTAGTTCAAAAACTATTGGTACTAGAAAGTTGTACTTTGGTATGAGTATACACGTTAATGACGCCAAAAAAGTGGTAAAATAAAATTTTGAAAAAAAAAATTATTTAGGGTACCTCCCATACATGTTAAGTGGGATGATAATTTTTTTTTTTTCGTTCTTCCCATAGTGTGGGATATCGTTGGATAGGTCTTTCAAAAATATTAGGGGTTTGGTAAGACCGTTTTTTGATTAAGTAAACCGTTCGTGACTTATCAAGCTTTAAAGTACCAATTTTCGTTAGAGTCAAGTGTCCCCCCCTCTATCAACTGAACGGTTATAGTTAGAAATTCAAATGTCACGGCAGTAGTACTTATATATAACGAAATTTAAAGGAAAACTATCACATATAAGTGGGCTTTACAAGTTTACGAGTAATAGGAGACCAATTGTATTTGACTCGAAAATTTCGAACAACTCTATAGAAATGTCGATAGATGGCGCTAAGCGCCAGTTGTATCGTGCTAGCTTCTTGTGACGATTGAGTAGTGTAGCTCTGTGTCCGTATTTAAATTCAAAACACCGGCTATGACAAGTTTTATACAAATCTCTAAAAAAAATTGAAACTTTCCGTGCAAAATTGTCGGATCAGGTGAGGATTTGTATAGGAAGTCAAATTAGTTAGGTAGTCATGTTTGGCTTTTAGTTAGAGCATGGTACGAAATGATCAGTCAGCGAATACGACACGCACTTGGCTGTTATAAAAACTACGGAACCCTACACTGCGCGTGGCCCGACACGCACTTGACCGGTTTTTCAAAGTCATTATGGATCTCACACACGGGTTTATTGTGTACCTGCTGAAATGTGGGACCAATTACATTTGCACACGTAACGTGTATTGTTTTGATCACTTTAGATGATATTGTGTTGGTCTAAACTAACAATCGTTGGATTGATTGGTGTTTTTCCTTTTCTATTCATCTATTTATATATATATATATAGAAGTAGGCGTCTGTGATTACAAATATAACTGTACTTTATCAAGGGTTTATAGTTATTAACATGATACTAAAAGGTAAACGAACTTTTTTTACGGTTCCGTCGTTAACAAGGAATCCTTGTAGTTTCGTCATGTCCGTCTGTCCGCTGTTTCGCTCAGAAACTTCTGGTACTAGCACGCTGAAATTTGGCATACTTATTACACGCCAACAAAGTGGTAAAATAAAATAACAAAATTTTATTTTTGTTTACCCGTAAAGAGGGGATGATTTTTTATCTCGCCTATTCCAGTGTTGGGTAACGTTGAATAGTTCGTTCAAAAATAATGGGAATGTGTGAAGTGCGTTGGATAGGTCGTATGGACGAAAACGCATTTTAAGTGCGGTAATACTAATTTCAAGCGGGTCCGCGGGCACCAGTTAAACCTAAATAATTTAGAACAAAGCCCCCAACGAGCAAGGTATCACGCGGCGGCTTAGGGTTAAATAGTATTTCGCGTGCGTATCCCAAACTGCGGAATCACGAACGTGACATAAATAGCGCCCAATTGCCTAGAGATTAGGGTTTTTCGTTCTGCAGTCGAAATTAAAGTCTAGAAATTGTTTGTGACTTTTGTGTTATTTCAATATCAACAGCATTTTTTTCTATAACTTCTTATCAACTATACAGTATGTTAGTTTAAACGAGGGACATATTCAAAGCTACAATAGTGTATGCTTACATGATACTAATAAAAATATGAATAAAAAAAAACACTGATAAATAACAGACAGAACCATACCAAAAGTCGTCGGGGGCACTCCCGCGGGGGCCGAGTTTACACACGAGCTTCCTTTTTTTGGCAGGATCGAGCCGTGTTTTGCCATGTGATTACTTTAGGTACTGTTTACAAGTTCATTCACCTCTTTCGCCTCAGTGTACATGATAAATGTATTATATTGGACAATTACGTCAAAAATTTAAGTTATAGGTTTTTCACATATTTGGGACGAGAATCGAATACCCTCCCTCAATAAGTCCCTCGTTTAACCTAACACACTGTATAATGTTAGGGTCGGATGTTGCGGGAATATTCTAACGATATCTCGTTAGAACATTCCCGGAACATCCCGCGGCCCCGGAACTTAAGGTCAGCTGAAGGAACAGGGTGGATTTTTGGTCAGTAGAAGTCTGACACTCCCTCCGCTCCACCCAGGGCAGGAGAAGTCATTCAATGATTTGCCCACCCGGAAAGGAAAAAAATAGGGTCGGATTCACAACGAACCGAATGCAACTGAGCAAGGACTAGTATTTTAACTAAAGCAACTAAGTATGCAAATCTGTTCAACCTAGCAACTTGTTAATATGATACCCCTTGGCAGGACTGGCGACTACACGTAATGACAGTCAAAGATTCAAATGACAATGTGACCAGGCTTAAGGTTTTCAAGGCTCGGAGGGGTCTAGGTATGCAATAGATCACGTGCAACTGTGCACAGCAAGGCTCAGTAGAGATCCGTTTAGTCTTCCCAGTGATGTGCCCTAATAGGCATTACACAGTAACGGAGCCCCTTTTTTGTGCCGATGACTGGTTGTAGTGAGGTAAAAATCCCCATCCTTTTACCCAAAAGTCTATTGAAGGTTTTCCCCGGAAAACAAACAAGAGTTGCTATTCTATTCCTTAGCCAGAAGGTTGGCTAAACCAAAGGTCAAATGCAAATAGAAATAAGATAAATAGCATGAACCTTGTAGGCCGTTCGACCTAGGAACTAAATTAAGACCAATAAAAGCTAATAGTCAAACCATTTACCTCTGTAATTAAGTTGAGGACTACTTAGTGAAGTGGCAAAAGTCTTGGGTACTTTAAACAGTGTACAAGTCAAAGACTTGTCGCTTGAAGTTAAGTACTTCTTCGCACGCTGTGCTTAAGTTATAGTGTTTAGTCGCGTGTGTTCTGATGTTAGCGCTAAGTTTTTTATCTACGCTACAAGTACAGTGTCCTGAAATACAGGCCATGAACCTAGCCTAGGCACCAGTCTCCCACAATATGTTTGTATATTATCAATGTATAAAATGCGTAAATCTGTTGTATTGTGGCGAGAAATAAACCATTTACTTACTTACTTTACTTACAGTATATATTGTAAGTATTAATATGAAAACATAGATGGAATTCATTGATATTAAATTAAATCACTGTATCGGTTACGTAATAAAAAAAGAACAACTCTTTATAACAAGCTTTTTCATGTTCCTCTCAATAAACCTTTCTATTTGACCATAAATCATGGGATGATTTTACATCTATTAGGTCAAAACTAATGTCACTTAGCTTAATGTGCATTGGCTTCCTTAGAATTCAGTCGGTTCTAACTGTTTTAAAATCATGGTAAGATTTGACCCAAAAGTAAGTACATATTATAAAACAAAGTCTCCCGCCGCGTCTTTCTCTGTATGTTCGACCGATAAACGCAAAAACTACACACACGCACAGATTTTCATGTGGTTCACCAATGGTTCGACTGATTGATGAGGAAGGTTTTAGTGTGTACTTTATGAAGGTTTAGTTTGAATTAGCAGAATGAGACCGTGTGAAGTCGTGCCGGGTCGCTATTAATAAGAAACTAGCAAGATTACCTAGTCAAAAAATGTGTAATATAATATTCGTGCTTACGCTATACTGAGCACAAGAGTCTAGTTCAAGTCGGGCTGTCAATTTCTTAGGTAAATGGTGACTCCCTTATGTACTTGGTAAGTGTAATAACGCCTGCTTACTATGCGAATCACCATCGTGCATGCATGGCTATCGTGACCGAATTTCGTCAGAAGAGTACATTTTTTTAAATCGAGGTGGAAATCATCCACCCTTGGCTTGGCAAAAAGGTCTGTCAGTCTCTTACTGACTAAAACCACCCCGTGTTCCCTCTCACACTTGCGCCAGCGGCCGAAGGAGCACTTATTTACTCATCACGGCGGCCCCTGACTAGTGATAGTTCCGTCTCTGGCAGCCTCGTCTGCAATCTGCCGACGCCCGGTGCGTCGTCTGCGGTCCAGAAAGGCACCCTAAATCCCTCTCCCTTCCCACAGCCTCCTGACAATTTTGCAGAAGCACGTCTCAAGACGCTGCGTTGCCGACTATGGAATGTATGACACAATCGGCGGCAACGAATCGCTACCCTCTTCCAAAACGAGGACGCAAAAAGAGGAAAAATTAACATTTTCGTTCCCTCACACACTTGCGCCGGGGACTGTGTGGAAGCACTTAAGTACCAATCAACGCCGCCTTCGACTGGTGGTCGTCCTACTTCTGCGGGCCCCATCTGCCCTCTGCCGACGCCCAATGTGATTGCGAACGGGAAAAGCACTCGAAATCCCTCTCCCTTTCTAAAATCTCTTGTAGAAGGAGATCACGATGTCCCACGACACTGCGTTGCCGATCATGGAATGTATCTCAATCGCCATCGATAGGTCTCTATCCACTGCCAAAACAAGAACACGAAAAGAGCAAAGGGCAACCAAATTAACTTATCCTTCTACATTTGTAGAAGGATAAGTTAATTTGGTTGCCCAGCGTCTACTACATACCTCCACAACCATTTTCCCCGGCCGTCATTAACCGTCAATCCGGCTGAGATTGCCGTGAGACGGGCCGGAACGATTGGGTGCGCACGAACGGTTCCGGAGGAATCAGTTCAATCACGTGAATAGACGGCCGTGATCCATTCGCTACTAATTCTTAGATATTAAAACGAATGATCAGATTATCTCTTGGAGATTGGTTTTTTAAATTGAAATTGGAAGGCCTAACGAAGAAATGAAGGTATTATTAATCCGGTATCAAAATGTGTTGAAACTTATTTCAGGTTTTGTTTCTTAATGATTTTGCTAATCGTAGCTACCTCTGTGAACTTTTGAAGAAGTGGAAGGAAGGAATCCTTGCCTCAAGTAATAAAAGATTTTTCTTTTAATTGAACGTATAAAACTCTCTGATCAGTTTGTTTGAATAGTGGTGGTGGTGGTGGTAAGGCATTGATGGATACAAATGATACGCAGATCACGAATACTATCTAGTTAATTTAACATAGACTAAAAAAATAATGTAATTAAACTAACAAAATATTAAAAAAACGGCGTTTCTCGACACCGTCTCCCAAAGTCAGTGAAATTGTTTTATAGATGTTTCTAGTTATTTTAATTTTCGCTTTTTAGTGGTGTATTATGTTGATCTCATTGTTATTAATTAAACGGAAAGATGCGAGATCCCACCCCAAGTATTTTCGTATCTTACTGGGACCGTCTTAATTATTGCACAAAAACAATGCATGAGATGTTAATAATAAAGATTATTATGATTGCATTATTTTTAAAATTAAAATGGAAAATACAATCTTGTTAACTACACTGTCCAATTATTTCAACAAACCGACCTTACCAAAATTAAATCCCTTCATACGTAGGAATCAGACATGCCACAGGTATGTATTAATAAATTACTAACGACTGGCCGTGACTGCCGGCGTACAATTACAAATTAAATATTAAGCCATATCCCCTGAGTATTAGGAAGGGAATACAGCTCCACATTTCCCTCGAGAAATGAATTTTCGCAACAAAAGAATTTGACACAGTTGAAATTTAAATTTCAAAGGTGTTTGAGGGAATCAATATTCGCGAGAATTTTGTTGATTTTAGTAAAAAGAAAAGAATTACTTTTTTCACCGATGTGTAATGAATGCAGTCTTTGTCACTCAGTGATTACGTGGTATTCTGCTGGTGAAATTATTTTAAAACAAATCGATTGAGTAGATCCCGAGTTTGGGTTTTCCTGTAAGGAATTTCTCAGTAGTAGCCCGTAGTTTCTAAATTGGTGATGTGATACCCCTGTGTCTCGGAAATTTTCTATCCTGTAATCGAGTCCAACCCGTAAACTAAGTTTTATCAAAATCGATTCAGCTGTCGAAGTGTGATTGATAAACAATCAAACAAATTTTCACCTTTATGGGAAAAGTAAGGAAGCAAGATATTTTTTTTTTATTTCTGACGGGCCCACTTTTGACCTCGATCTGGCCTGTTGGTAAGCGATAGATGAGGTCTAAGATGGGACGAGCGAGCCCAGAAGATGCCTATTTATTCGTGCTTTACATTGTAAATTGTACAGTGCGTGTAATCCCATTTTACAGCCATTTAAAGCAGCGAAAGATAATTTTATAGGTTTTGTAATAGGGCCTTTCATAAGGCCGGGGAAACTAGAGGAGGTATGTAAGTAGAAATATTTTTTAGTATTCTTTTCAATACGGCAAATTGTTGAGAAATATGTGGGAGGTAGCATATTTCTTTTTAAAGAAAACTAGCAATCTTGTGAACCCCTCTAACTAAGCTAAATGTACTCGGTCTGGAGTATGTGTACACACAGAACACTACACAATTACACATCATATATATTCGCCTCATCGCTACTTGGCATCCGTATGTCACTGCAGGGACCCAGCAGAATATCAGCGCTAGGTATTTCCTACCTGGCACATGCTGAGCTGGGCACCCATTTGGTGCAAACTCGAGACACACAGCGCACTCGTCTCGTTTAAATGTATTTTTTTTTTTTTGTTTGTTTAGTGTATGGAATTTGACTTTATTTCATTATGTTTCTACTAACTGTATGTTTTTTTTTTGTTTTTTTTTTTTTTTACGTGTTTTATGTCCTCCTGTTGTTGTACCAAATAAATGTTTTATCTATCTTATCTATCTATCTATCTATGTTGACGGCAATATTGTAATGGGTGGGGTGAACCCCCAAACTCTCGATAACAATTCCGACACATTAGTCACGAGGCTATCGACGCTATAAAAGAATGTGTCAGAGGATTAATAATTCCGAAAAATTGTAATCAAATAAGGTGACATCTATTTTGCCTTTACTACGTACTGCTGTTTTTATTTAAGCCTCAAGTTCTTAACCAAATTTTCAATAAAAAGATGACCATAACTGTTGCATGACCCATTAGCAACTTTAATATTTGGTTGACATAGAAGTATTTTTGCAATAGAGAAAATTTTACGCGCTGGATTAGAAAACCAAATCAAATGCTTTATTAGCTTACTAAGTGTACAAGTACAGGTCATATAGCGTACACCTAAGGAGCGGAATTGCCTGCCAGATTCTGTCCTGATAGCTGGGAGTCTTTAGGTCAAGAGTGAAAAGGTTACTTCTAGGCAAGCGTGCTTCATTTCGACCACATCATCGCTTCATCAGGTGAGATGGTGGTCAAACGCTAATATACCAATAATAAAAACAAAAACCATAATCATGTATTTATCACTTCGCAGTATTTTTCAGTCATTGCAATATTGACTAAGGCGTGTTGATTTTAATCTCACCAAAACTACCCCAGTGGTAGCTTACATTGACCTACTCAGAGAATAAACTAGACACATACAATTGTATCCACTTCTGCAATAAAGGTCAACGGAAATTGGTTCCAGTACTACTGGGATTTATTGAAACAAACACTGCCATGTCGTTATGCTTTCACTGTATATTATATGGAACACATAATATGGATATATAATAATAAAAAATAACGTTTCTCTTAGCGCACGTAATAGCCAACCTATATAATTATTTATATTTATTTTTCATGTCCCTAAAATAGTTGGGTAATGGCTAAGGAGATGCTGAAGATGTCCTGCGCCTGAAAAGATTTGTGTATCAAATAATCACGACCATTTTTTGTTAGACAAACATACCAAAACAAAAAGATCTAAGTATACCTCCGATGTGCAGTCGACGTCTATATTAAATTATGTAGTTATTTCAGTTCCATACCATTAAAAAGACTTTCGTAAGCCACTAAAGTAATTAAAGAAACTCATTATTAACCTTTAATGAAACCTGCATCGACCCTTCACTTCCACCCATTTGTCAAGAACATCGATTCACGTGCTCCAGCCCTGCACTGCACACTCGACCCAAATTAATCGCTCCTCGAAGCTCCAACTCAGGCCACGGACAGGTTGACAAGCTTGCGTGGGTGCTATGGCAGGTATACAGTATTACACACATGTAACCACCGTTAGTGCTTGTACTGGTGTGCATCTATAACGACGTGAATTATTTTTTCTCTCTGGGTGGGAAAATCATCGAATGACTTCTCCCGCTTGGGGTTAAGCGGAAGGGAGGGTCAGACTTCTACTGACTAAAAACCTGTTCCTTCAGGTGCCCTTAAGGTCCGGTCTCGGTATTTTGTTAGACCATTCCCGCCTCCCTGGCAGGCAATGGTCCTATAGGGCCCCGTCATTGGTGCTGACAGCTCTTTGAGGCGCGCGTGGAACACGACGCGCCGCCGACCCGTGCCTGGTCCGAACGATGAGCTACCCCTGCTCGCCATCCGCAAGTCCGCGCACGACGTGAATCCCTAGATACAGTATTTTATTGCCACTACGACCTTGGTCTGGAAGAGGTCGGTATTCGTCCTCTGCTGACACCCGGGCAAGAAGAAATCTCTACTGTCTGTTACAAGACGATACTATGGCACCTGTTGCGACCGTGCCCGCGCCTACTTTAGTCGCTGCGAGACACAGACACTGTCATTAAAATTTAAAACAGGATATTTACTATGTATATTTATTGTTTCATGTTTCCGATATTTCCCGTTAATATCCCGTTTAAGGTTCTAATGATAAGATTTATCTCTTGCTAGATTTGATCTCTTTAAGTAAGACCTACACCAAATCGCGATGCACTGGTCCAATTGCTTCCGCCAACGCTCTCGCTTCTTTCCTTGTGACCGCACGTTCACTCCTTACATCCAGGACACTACCGCAGTGCTCTATCCACTTGTAACATTAAAAATATCTTGCGGGATTTCCGGGAATGTAACTCGAATGCCGCGTTCTAAAGAATTTATTTGTACACATATTTTCATTTCAATTATGTTTTTAAAGAATTTTAAATTTTAATTCTTAAGGACTGTTTCTTATTTCAGCTATTTTGTTGAGTAAAACAAGAATTAATAGTTTAATTTTAGATGAATATTAAACTAGGCGTTTTGTTATTGGTACAAGGTTTTTGAAAAGAGCAAGAAACTCGAGACAAGGCGACTTGTGAATTTAGTTGTAAAATTATGTACTTAAGAATAAATAATGTACCTACTTAAGCAGGTAAGTACGGCTTTCTGTGCTGGCGCTGTCGCTGCAGCTGCAAAGAACCTTAAGCGACTTAAAAAAAAATAACTTCTCAGTTAATTGTTTTAAGTGTTAATTTTTTAGGCCGTTTGGGGTCGAAACTCTGAGATCGTGAGGTCCCAGTGCTCATAACCATGTTGTTTCAAGATCATTCAGACGCCAAGTTGACTCTTCACGTGATTCAAGAGTTGGCTTTTAACTTGGCATTAATTACTAAACAACGTGGCACTGCCACTAGTCATTACGGCACATTATCAGTAGACACTTAGACAGGGATGCGTATAAATTTTGCGACGTATATAATTTCTTTGTAGATTAATTCAGTAGTGAATTTTTATTAAAGTTTAGGTATATAATAATTTTATTACTACTGTAACAAGGTTTGTACGAACAAACACAAGTTAAGTTTATTGAAAAAACACAAAGTAAACAAACTATAGACTAGCCCAGTACAGGGAGCGGGACCCCGTGCGTGTGCTAGTGTGAGACTGGTACTCAGAGCTGTCCGAACAGGAAAGTCGAAGCAGACCGAGAGCGCAGTGTACACTGAGCTTGTCTTTTTTTTTTTTTTTTTTTTTTTTTTTAGGTAGGGCCACTTGTAGATCAGCACACTAAGGCTGTGAGTCTACTTAACCGGACTTTCCTGTGGTGACCTCTAATAAATTAAAGGCCCCCAGCCAGGGCTTACAAACTAAAATATACTTAAAAACTAATGACCGCACGCTAAGGGCACTCCCTGTGGAGTACGGGCCTCGGCATAGCGGGGTCATTTCGGGAGGGCAGCAAAGGGACAGGCTGGGTCATATTATTTACGGGAGTATTTATTGCTACTGGCTCAGCATCGCGGGCTGGCTCGTTTGGCAAAGGTCGGGGAGGATTTTCATTACCAGTACGCGGACGTCGCGATGGGCCTCGTCGGCGAGGCCGGAATAAGGAACGCGTTCTGTATCTGTGTCTTCTAAGAGTGCTGGTTTCCCTACTGCTCTCTTGTCGGATGGTGGTGGGGTCGTCAGGCTCGTCTAGGATGTTACGCGGGCGACGAACCCGAGAAATCTTGGAGGGTCTGTATCGGGCGGCCGATACGATCAGGGGGTGACTGAGCTTGTCTACGACGGTAGCCGCCTTATAAAGGCGCTAGCCGGCGCGACAGCGGCGGCGCGGTGGTGGTGGTTTGGTGGGGCGATCGTGACTGGGGAAGCCACGCCCACATGACGCATCGCGCTGGGGCACGACTCATGCGCGTGAAGCTGGTGTGTGGTGTTACAGGCTCCCCCTCTGGATCTGAAGGCGTCCCGACGATGATCCAGCAAGTGGAGGCGTTTTCTTGGGTTTTCCGCGTTTCTTCGCTTGTCCTGTGTCACTGCCATGCTCCAGGGTTTGCTTTCGTGGTCGTCCTCTCTTCCGCAGGGGCTGTACAGGATCTGGTAGCATGGATGACTCTCCGACATAAGGCACCAAAGCTGAGGAGTGATACACCCCAATCGCAACGTCTGACTTTTGTGGATCAGCAATTTCGTAAGAGGATGGACCGTGTCGTTTCTTGATAATGTAGGGTCCATCACGTCGTGGTGCAAATTTGTTACTTACACCCCGCGAGGTATTACTCAATGTATGGGTTGTAGCAAGTACCAGTTCACCAGGATTGTAACCCGGATCTTCTCGTCGCTGTTTATCGACGTACTTCTTACGTCGTTCTTCGCCATGTTCCTGAATTTCTCGAGCTTGTTGCAGGGTATTGGCTAATTGCATCAACTTTGGGGTGATCTCTGGGACGAAGTTCTCGGATTGCAGAATCTTTCTAAAATCATGGGATGTGTCATCTGGTGTTCTTAGTTCCCTGCCAAAGGTTAAGAATGCCGGCGTGAATCCAGTTGATAGGCTGTTCGCGGTATTCATCGCAAACCTAATACTTGGGAGGTGCTCCGGCCATTCTCTGTGCTTATCCTTGACTAGGATAGCTAACTGGGGTTTTAAATCCCTGTTCTTCCTCTCCACTGGGTTCGTCTCTGGGTGGTACACAGGAGTGAAGGCATGCTTGATGTTCATTGTAAAAGCAACCTGTTGCATGACGGCACTGACGAATTGGGGTCCATTATCACTGATCATACGACGAGGAAAACCGAAACGAAGGAATATTTCGTTGATCAGAGTCATGGCGCAATTTTCTGCTGTGGCCTGATGTAAGGCGAAGAGTTCCACCCATCGCGTTGCCACATCTTCTACGATGAAAATCCATGTTTTGCCATCTAGAGAGGTTGGTAGTGGACCGAACAAATCAAAGGAAATGACTTCGAATCTTTGATTCATCACAGTAGTTTGGAGCAATCCCGCAGGTTTCTGATTCGATGACTTGTAACGCTGACACTCCAGGCAATTCTTCGTGTAACTCTCAATGTATTTTCTCATACCAGTCCAGTAATACCTTGTTGAGATTCGGTTGTAGGTTTTATCTGAACCGTAATGACCGGCCAAGGGATTGTCGTGATATGTTGACAATATATTGGCCCACTCATGTTCGGGTACTGCCAACTGGGCCTCTTCGGAATCTGAATGGGGACTATGACGGTAGAGTAGCCCATTATTCATCAGATAGCCCTTGTTGCTCCAGTATACCGCTTTTTCGTTATTGTTCAGGCTTTCTAGGTCCTTCACTATCTGTTGTAATCTTTCATCTTTTAGCTGTTCATCTCTAATTTCAGCGGGACTCCGCAGGGGCATATCGATGGTCACTGTACAAATACCACAGGTTCCTACTGTCTCATTATTACACGGCGGTCTGGAGAGAAAGTCAGCGACGACGTTTGTTTTCCCAGGTGTATATTTGATGGTAATGTTGAACGCCTGCAGCTGTAGGGCCCATCTCGCTAGCCTACCAGTAGGCGTCTTTAGTGACATGAGCCATTTCAGGGCTTGATGGTCTGTGATTATGGTGACAGGCAGCCCTTCGATATATCCGCGAAATTTTGATACCGCCCAAACTACCGCAAGCGCCTCTCTTTCGGTGGTTGTATAATTCCGTTCAGCGGATGTCAGAAGACGACTAGCGAACTCTACAGGATGTTCGTCTTCACCCTCCCCCTGGACCAAAACTGCTCCTATTGCATAAGAGCTGGCGTCACTTTTGATGACGTACGGTTCGGTTTCATCGGCTTGTCTCAAAATTGGAGCACAAGTTAGACGATACTTCAACTCATTGTAGGCGTTTTGCTGTTCCTCTGTCCATTCCCAGCTAACATTCTTCTTTGTTAAGCGAGTCAGGGGTTCCGCAATCTTCGCAAAATTCTCTATGAATCTTCTATACCACGAGCACGTCTGCAGAAATGCAATTAGATGTTTCAAGTTGGAGGGCGCGGGTAGCTTTGCGATAGCTGCGGTCTTCTCAGGGTCCACTTGTAGACCGTTCGGCGTGATATAGTGTCCCAAGTATTTGATGGTGGAACAACAGAAATGGCATTTTCCTCGATTCGCGGTAAGCCCAAATTCTTTTAGCTGATTGAATACCTTTTGCAAGTCTTCCAAATGTCGTTCAAACGTTTGCGAAAATATAGCCAGGTCATCCAAATATGCCAACAGCTTCACGTCCGGCATACCTACTCGCATGCGGTCAATGAGTCGCTGAAATGTTGCTGGAGCATTCCGTAAACCAAATGGCATACGGGTGAATTTGTACACGCCAAAAGGTGTGATGAATGCCGTCTTGTCCTGGTCTTCTTTTAGAACGCCAATCTGCCAGTAACCAGCTTTCAAGTCTAGCAGGGACATGTAAGGCGTTGGTTTCGCTTCGTGCAGGAGATCATCAATCCTTGGAATAGGATATGGGTCGGGTACAGTTATCGCATTGAGTCGGCGATAGTCTATACAGACTCGTATGCTTCCGTTAGCCTTCGGTACCAGCACTACAGGGGCCGCCCATGGTGACGCAGATGGCTGAATGATGCCATCCGCTAACATTGCCTTGATCTCTCGTTGCAGTGCTTCTTTCCGAGGTGGTGATAATCTGTACGGGGGGACCGAAATTGGTTTGTCATCCACTGTCTTGATTGTGTGCTCAATCAGTTTCGTAGGTTCTCGCTTCGTATTGAAAACGTCGTTGTTCCTCTCCAGCAACTGATCTACTAGCTTAACCTGGTCCGGAGTAATATGTACAACCACGTCGATGGAGTCTATGTGAACGTCCCAATTGTTCGCATCAAAGAGGCTATTACTCTGTGGAGATAGCTCGGCGTTTTCTCGGTGGACATTTATTTGAGCATCTCGCATCATGAAGTCTGTGAAGCTTGGAGAGTACCCATCGAACAGCCGAGGCTTTTTCTTGCTTGGTGGTGTGGAAGTTAGGTCAATCAGCGCCAGTCTGTAGTCTGTGTCCGCGTATTGGTCTTTTGTTGGAGTTGCTGCTCCACACGCGGCCATTATCGCTGGAGGAGGGGTTGATGGAGGTGTAGGTATGGCGCTGGATATGCTAGCAGCATCCTCACTGTCTGTCACTGTCATCGAGCTGAGTGGACTTGGCAAAATCATCATTTCCTTGATGACGGTGGATTCGAAGATGGTGAATTCCTCCGGGTAGAGCTCGTACTGTAAGTCAGGTTCGTCGATGAAGGACCACGTATACTGAGGCATGTTTATCACCACACCCGCTTTTTGCAAGAAGTCGACGCCTAGTAGTGTGCGGTTGTCCCGAGCTTCCTGCAGCACGATGAACTTAGTGGCTATTTTACGACCATTCAGGGTCACCATGGCTTTGCACACAAGCACCACCTGCTCCCTCTTAATGCCATCGGCCAATGTGAGATCCACTGTTTTCGCGTCAAACTTGCATCCACTCTTCAGCAGGGACTGGTAGAGGCTATAAGATGCAACACTCATCTTGGCACATGTGTCCATGAATGCCGTCCCCGTTACCCCCTCCACCTCCAGGAACACCACAGGTGGTGAGTGTGTCTCTTCAGGAGTGTCAAGGGCGCAGAAACCGACGTCTTCTTTTTTGATCGGCGACGAGCTTTTCTTGCATGTGGAACAATTACTCCTATAAACTCCAGGTGCTCCACACCCATAGCAGGAGAACTTTGGCTGGGAAGGAGATGGTGCCTGGGTTTGACCCTCTGAGACATCTTTCACTGTAGAAGAAAGAGTGCCTTCAGCCCGCTTCTTCTTACGACAGACATCTGCTGTGTGTCCAGGGTTTTTGCAGAAGGTGCACCTTAGTTTCCCTTTCTTCCCCTGAGCGTTCCGGATTTCGCCTGTCTCCGAACTCGCTGCGTACTCATGTAGGGTCTCTTCAATGCCTCGTGCAGTCTCCAGGAGTTTGTCAAATGTAGGCACTGTATCTCGTGGCATGCGGTTCCTTATTTCCAGCTGGATGAGCGGGAAGATTAAATCTATTTGCTGCGATTCAGTGAATGCTGGGGGGGAAGCCGATGAGAACAGGGATCTTTTCCTGGCGATAAAGGCTTCTGTCGTAACGTTCGCCTCCTGAACTTCATGTGTGATTTGGTAGTACACCATGAATGTTGGTTTTCTCGGGGCGAACGTGTGGCGGAGCTTAGTGCAGAAAGCTTCCCACTGCGTCACATCAGTCTTCACTCCCTGCCACCACACTGCTGCCTCATCTCGTAGTAAAAGTGGAAGACTTCGCAGTGCGTCTGAGTCACTTATCTTCTCCGTTGACTTAAAAACGGTTGCTGCGGCTAAGAAGGCTTCTACTGCATCCGAGTTCTTTTTCCCGTCGTACGTGAAGGTGCAAGATGCAAATGTTCCCCGTTTACTGGCCGTGATGGTGCTGAGGAGTTGCTGGAACTGCTCGCTTGACATGGACATCTTGATTTCGCGATGTGGAAGACAACGTAAGCTTTCGATCTTGATGCCTGGATTCGGCCTCGCGTTGTGCGCCAGATTGTAACAAGGTTTGTACGAACAAACACAAGTTAAGTTTATTGAAAAAACACAAAGTAAACAAACTATAGACTAGCCCAGTACAGGGAGCGGGACCCCGTGCGTGTGCTAGTGTGAGACTGGTACTCAGAGCTGTCCGAACAGGAAAGTCGAAGCAGACCGAGAGCGCAGTGTACACTGAGCTTGTCTACTTTTTTTTTTTTTTTTTTTTTTTTTTTTTTTAGGTAGGGCCACTTGTAGATCAGCACACTAAGGCTGTGAGTCTACTTAACCGGACTTTCCTGTGGTGACCTCTAATAAATTAAAGGCCCCCAGCCAGGGCATTAAAGGCCCCCAGCCAGGGCTGAGCTTGTCTACGACGGTAGCCGCCTTATAAAGGCGCTAGCCGGCGCGACAGCGGCGGCGCGGTGGTGGTGGTTTGGTGGGGCGATCGTGACTGGGGAAGCCACGCCCACATGACGCATCGCGCTGGGGCACGACTCATGCGCGTGAAGCTGGTGTGTGGTGTTACACTACTAATATATTGAAATATTATTACTTTATCTATAAAAATAAAAATCAATGTATAATTGTTTGTCGTGTTCTTAAACCATCGAACTTATGATGAAACTTTGTCAGGGTGTTCTGTATAGGCGCGAGAGGGTTTCTAGAGCCGAGAGAATTTTTTCGAGAGAAAAAGTTCAGTGATAGAAGACTTTAATAATTAATGAAGCATTGCAACGCATACCGCCGATTACAGTTAGTTTTATGTAAATATCGTCGATAATACAGATATTAAATTTTCTTTTGGCCAGTAAATCAACGAGCCTACACAAATTTAGAGCGAGCCATATACAAAGAAAAGCCAAGTAGGTTCTCAACAAAAGGATCTGACTTTCGGGTTATATCTGCGTAGGAGGTACTAAATAGTCCTATTTGGCTTCGCGAACTCTTGAGACGTCTCAATTGCTGGACCTCAAAGCCCACGTTACGAAAGGACCCAATTTACTGAAATCTCAAAGGACTAATTCATGGAAGGGGTGGGTAATGGATTGAAAACTATTGGAAATGGTTTTTATTTCAGTAAGAATACCAATAAGAATGCTGCGACTGACATTTTACAAGATCCTTTGTTTCAAAAGACCAACGGTTAGGAATAGTTTTATTTAAAACTAGTACTCACGCGGGGCTTCGCTCCCGTGGATTCTATCACGGTAAAAACATAACTCTCCTTTTTTGCAGTCGCGTAAAAAGTAGCCTATAACCTTCCTCAAGCTTCAAGCTACTTCCATACCAAACTGCATCCAAATCCACCCAGTACTTTCGAAGATTAGCGCGTTCAAGCAAACAAACAAACAAACAAACTTTTCCGCTTTATAATATTAGTATAGATATGACTTATTAAATATTCTATTATAAGGAATAAACTAAACACGTCTTATGTTTTTAAAGGTTTGTCGTAAAAATAAATATTATATAAAAATATATATTTAAAAAAAATATTAAAATGATGGTCTAGTCTTGATATAATATATCAAGACTAGACCATCATTTTAATAATTTGGTATGTGAATATTTCAAATTATTAATTTTACAACACCTTTATCAAAATTGGTATAACATAATGTAAATAAGTAGTAAAATTACGTCTAACGTATGACAAAAAAAATTATCGGGAACTTCTTTTTTTTATTTTCACAATTTCAAAGATATTGTAGTACCTATATGGCTTAATTATAAGTGAAAGAATAATAAGAGAAGGACATTTTTACTAAATTCTGTTAGTCCGAGTGACAATAGATTAAAAATTTTATGAGTTGTGACTGGGTCCGCGTGCCTACCGAAATTTACTTACGGTCCAGTCCCTCCCATGTCCCATAGGAAGGAGGCCTATGTTTCAGCAGTGGGAATGTTATAGAGTTTTTTTTTATGACTACTTAATTTCTAAGTACCTACTACCAACTACTTATTTTCACTTGAAAGTCTCTGTGAAACATCGACTTAGCAGACAGACGGTCTTAACGTAATATAAGTTTACTCAACATAAATACCAACAAATCCTGAACCATCCTTTGAATTTACAGCTGAAAACATGCAAAGGACTTATAGGATTAGCTAAATTACGAACTTGCTATGTCAACATTTCCATGTGTAAACAAAACTTAGCTTTGAGTTAGCAAATTGGTGAGTTATGTACTCACCAATTTGCTAACTCAAAGCTAAGTTTTTTACGAGATAGTTAATCGCTCCGACTGCGCTCAGCTATCGCTTGGTCGTTTTATTGTTGATAGGTTCGTGTCTGACCACCATCTGCCCTAATGGTAAGCGATGAAGTAGTTGAAGATGAAACACGGACACGTCTTGACTTAAAGACTCCTGAAGAAGAGAAGAAGCTATTTCAATCAGGAAACTAGGACTCCGGCAGGGAATTCTAATTCTTAACTGTACGTAAAAAATTTTTTGCAAAAAATAGAACCGACTTCCATATAAAAACACTACAAAGGCAAAAATAACTTTCATTTCGGAAGGCGGTGTCAAAAACGAAAATAAATACAAAACGAAAGACACCGCCTTCCGAAATTAAAGTTATTTTTGCCTTTGTAGTGTTTTTATATGGAAGTCGGTTCTATTTTTTGCAAAAATTTTTTTTTTCACGCTTTTTAGTGGGTCGGTTTGTAATTTACCTAGTTACAAAAGCCAAAATGTCAACTACTTATCACCTTTTACAAAATATTGCTTTTCCCGCTGCAGAGCCGTTAATTTTTGAGGAGTTCTCCTGGTACATCACCATCAGCTCTACTTCACCATATGCATTGTGACGAGCATAAAGTGCTTAACATCCATATTCAAGTAATCTAATCGCAATCAACGAAATACTTATTATTGAATAGTGTCGGTGGCCATCTGGGGTCTTCATCATCAGTTCCACTTCCTCAAATGATGCTTTTCAAGAGCAACTGCACAAGGTACTATAAGAAATACCCAAAACGCTATAGGTGTGCCTATAATATTTGAAGAGTTCCCTTGATTTCTCCATGATCCCATCATCAGATCCAAACGTGACGACAATGGGACCAACTAGAAAGTATACCCTTTCAAACAAAAAAAGAATTTTTGAAATCGGTCCAGCCATCTCCGAGTTATGAGGTAACATACATAAAAAAAAAAAAAAAATAAAAAAAAAAAAAAAAAAAAAAAAGTTCAAGACGAATTGTAAACCTCCTTTTTTTGAAGTCGGTTAAAAATGAAAGTTTTTCTATAAAGTTTTGTGCGTATTTGCGTTCCAGAGGCATGGTATCTCGTAATAACCCAGGTTAAAGAAGTTTCTACTTTAAATTACAGTTTTCATACAAATATTTTATAGAAACGTCATGCACCAACATAATTTAAAATACTGCGCAAACAGTATATTTACTTGATCGAGGTAGTTACCTCCTTTTTATGATGCTTTTTCAAATAACGGGCTAGGCATTCAAAGTTTACAATAAAATTACACACCTTTTGCTAGGATAAAGATTTTGCGCTATTCTATACTATATATATTATATATATATATATATATAGTTTTGAACCACAAAGCAAAAAAAAAAAAACATTGAAGCGATCACTTTACGATATTTTCACTTTACGTATACAGCGTGACATGTTGGCATCGCGGGTAGAACCTGGATGAAGCTGGCTCAGGAACCGGTGATTTGAGGTGGTGGTGGTAATTGTCCATGGGCTTCTCTATTAGTTATTGTGAGGGGAGTCAAACACCACACTCCCCCGCTTGAACAGATGGGGCCCGCAGAGATGAGGTTCCGCGTTGTAGAAGTACAACCGCAGCCCCCGGCGGTAGTTATAAGCGTCAATAGCCTATAGCTTAAGGTGTCAGCCTTGTGATCGAGAAACCCCACCTATTACAGTATTGCCGTGAACCCACTCCAGACACAAGCATATTTTAGCTAACTTGAAGGGGTTAAGAAGATTGCTAGTAATGTGAATTCTACCCATATAGCTAGTTCTCTTGAAAAGAAAAAAGTTAGCGATGGAAAGCGGTATGGTTTTAGTCGGTTATCTATAGTCTCATAGACCCCTTGGCCTACCCTGGGACAGCGGACATCCATGAAGATTTCTACCTCGGGAAAGAAAAAATGGCGATTGGCATACAAAAAGCTATTCCAAGCAGTGAGCGAAGGCGAGCTGTGGGTGCTGATGAGAAAATTTGCAGAAAAAACATGATGCAAAACTGTCTGTGATCTTCTTAACTCATCGTGATCGTATTTAGCCAACATTGTTTTTTTAATATCACTGCCCTACACAACTAAAAAGCCGCTAACCCCAAAAAGTATTTTTCGAGTAAACGTAAAAATAAGTGGGAAATGATTTTTCTACAAAACTACGCTAGCTAGGACGATGGTAAATTATTTTGTGGGCATAGCTTCTGTGCACAATATATGTGAGGTTTTTTTTTAGTAAAGAAAATAATCTTTTAGTATTGTACATACAAGTATCGTGGTTTAGTCACTTTTTAACAAAGTAAGTGAAAAATCTTATTTTGTTTAACTGCTCAGCAAAATTGCTATATCTCGAAAAGTATTAATCGTAGGAAAATGATTCTTAGACCAAAAGATAGAGAATCGAAAGTAGTTTAAGTATACATTAAAAAGTGAAAAATGACCTTTTGTGGCTTAACGGCCTTTTAGTTAGTGCAGGGCAGATCAGCTTTACGGGCCGATTTGTCGATTTGTCACTGAAAAAAATAAAATTCAAGGACAGACTCACAGAATACAGTAGATTGTTGATTGATGTTGGGGTCGGCTTTCATTCTAACCGGATGCAGCTGAGTATTAGTGTTTTACATGAAGTGACTGCCTATCTGACCTCCACAACCCAGTAACTGGGTAACACGATACACTTTGGCTAGACCAGTATCAGATTTAGTGGATTCTGTCTGTCGGGACAAACAGCTTTCCGAGACACAGGCTATTACTGAGAAATTCCTTTCACAAAAACCTAATAACACTTTTAGCCCGACCCGAAAATCGGACCCGAAACTTCGTGCTCAACAGTCGCTTGCGACCACTCGACCAACGAGGCAGTTCAATACAGCAGATTCTAAATTCAAATTCTGCAACATTTGAGTTAAGAATCTTTTAATCAGTTTTGTTTTCAATATGAAATAATACAGGCCGTTATTGTCGAACAATCAATCCTGTTAACAGTGTAAGATAAACTCCGACAGGTCATATTTCATGCACGATTTTGTATTATTAAACCTTTTACATTTTGCGAAGAGGAAATGAAAACATCGTAATACTCGTATTGGTATTTGTAATCTGGGGGCACGGCAGTGCCCCCGCCAAGTCGAGCAAAAAAGCGGCACGGCCGTACCATTCTTTTCTCGAAGCAATTCAGGCTTGTGGATAAAACTAGAAGCCTGAATTTTCAGTAACCAAATAGGCATTGTATAAACGCAGTATATTTCAATTTCATTCAATTTAAACCAGTAGTTTAAGAATTATAACGAGTCAAAGTATCTTAATTTTTTCACTCACTGACTGACCGATCATCAAAAGTCTATGGCACTTCTAGCAGACATAGAAGCTTCAAATTTAGAATACAATTAGTGTTTAGTATATGAATCAAGGAAAAACTATAATATTTTTCAATTTCGGTCCAGTTTTCTAGATACATCAACTGCATAAATAACTTTGTAATCCCATATAAATATATAGGATTACAAAGTTACATTTGCAGTTAATTAATCAGTGTACCTGTATAATATAATGAAATAATATATGTAGATGGGTACTTTTTTTTTTCTTGGTGGTAAAATCATCGAATGACTTCTTCCGCTCGGGTGTGTCAGACTTCTACTGACTAAAAACCCACCCTGTTCCTTCGGCTGCCCTAAAGTTCCGGGGCCGCGGTATCTCGATGAAACTTTCCCGCAAACCCCGACAGGCAATGGTCCTATGAGGCCCCGTCACTGGTATTGTCAGCTTTTTGAGGCACGCGTGGAACACGACGCGCCGCCGACCCGGGCCTGGTCCTTACCGGATGGTGAGCGACCCCTGCTCGCCGTCCGCAGGCCCGCGCCTACTGTGGCCGGAAATCGGCTCGCGATCCACGACGCCCGGGGCGTCTCCCCCGGCAGCTGGAGCGCGAAGAAGAGAGTTGCCTCTCCCTCGCACGTTCGGCCTCCCTCTTCGCTAGCATGACTGCTTCGCAGAAGGAGGCGACTGCATCCCATTCCCTCTCGCTTCGCACCATGGTCTAAACCAGAGCAGGGCGCGAGAAGTCGCCGCCGCCGATCACCTCTACGAGGATACGACGGTGCTCCACCCATGCAGGGCACACCTCGACCATATGCTCCACCGTGTCTTCTAGTGTAGATAGGTACCTAGATATAATAATTATGTTCAAAGGTAACTTGTTAAATGGTCAACGGAATAAAAAAGCAAGAAGTATTAAGAGTATTAGGGAGTATTAAGTAGAGTAAATTGCCCGAAATTGCATAATTACTTACTTATGGATTAACTTTAACCGAGACGTTTGACGAGTGCGGCATTAATTATTACTAACTAATGCAAAAGACGTACGTGCGTATTCATATGTGCGTATCAAAGCCTCCGAAAAAAACCCATAGAGACAGGGAGTGGACTTTGAAAAAAACTTTAGCTGAAGTTCAAGAAGTAGTACCGGAAAAGAAAAAAAGGAAGGCTATCTACAAAAATAAGAAAAACTCATAAGACAGAGAGAGGGCTTTAAGAAAATTCGTTGTTGGTATACAAGAAGTAGAAGGTACCGGAAAGGAAAAATATAGGACTTTCTACAAAAAGCAATGAGATCCCATAAAAAACAATACTTGTCAAAAAACCAAGTCTCGCAACTCAGTTCTTCTAAAAGTAAAAGTAAAGATTTTTAATATTGATATGGTCACTATAAGATGTCGTTAGGTTAGATAATTACGTAACAACTTAAGACAGAAGGTCCCTTAAGTAGGGATTGAATAAATTAATAACCGACTTGGTATTACATGGATCTCACAACTTTTTACGGTAGAAGAACTGAGTTGCGAGACTTGGTTTTTTGACAAGTATTGTTTTTTATGGGATTTAACTTATTTTCATTAATAGTCCATACAGAACGTGTGCACATTCTATATTAAGTGTGAATGCTAGATATTTGCGGTCCACTTCAACAGTAACGTATTTTTTGGTCAAAGGTTCAGAATTTTGGAAGAAGGTCAATAAAATTGGTGATCATTAGTTAAAAGGAGGAGTATTATACCGATTATTTTTACAGATATGTCCAAAATTAAATGTGCCTGATTTTTTAACACATGTCAACTATTTTCGGTTAACTAAATCTCCAATTTAGTTCAACTTGGTGAATAATTCTTGAGGCGATTTGACTCTCACAAGAATATAAAGATCGTTTTTTTTTACTTTTGGTTTGTTTTTAAAAATTAACAAAATGCATGTTTTTACCATCCGATCCTAACAAAAAAAAAAATTAACTAAAAATTTAAAAACCCCCTACACAAAAAATACTTATAAGTAGTTTAAGAGAAACATCCCTTTAAAATAAAAAAAATTGTAGTCGCGGCGGGGTATCGCTATGTAACAAACTTTAAATATCGAATCTGAATTTTTATTTTAAGGCTTTTTAAACTTTTCACCTACCTACCATAGCTTTTGTTAATTTGACCAATTTCATGTAATGTACAGTTTTTGTAATATAGTACGCGTCGTTCCTTTTCAATTGATACGCCACTTGGATATATTTAACTATATTCAATTATTCATTCCTACTTTCACTCCCCATATCTAGTAAATGGCTAAACCGATTTTTATAAAACATGTCTGATTGTAGTGTGAACGTCGTGTTTCTTTCATTTGATACCCCACTTGGATATATTTGACATCACTCAATGAATCATCCCCAATTTCACCGCCCATATCTAGTAAATTGCTGAACCGATTTTGACAAAACATGTTTAAAAGCCACTGCCGGAAAACTTACTTTCTAAAAAAAGTAATAAAACTAAAACCCGACTACGACAAAAAATCGACGCTGAAAAAGTATGAAACAAGATTTTCAGGATGCTGAAATAAACAAGGTTACAGGAAAAACAAGAACAAGAACAGAACAAAATTAAAAGCCGCAGTCACACGTTATTAATTGTTTTGTTACGGTTGATATCCTATATATAAACTTTGGCTTTGCCGTAGTCGGGTAAAAAATAAAACCGCGTCGAAATCGGTTCACCCGCTTAGAAGCTACGGTACCACAGACAGATACACAGATACACACGTTAAACTTATAACACCCCTATGTTTCCGTCGGGGGATAAAAGGAAACAGCAAAAGGCTAGGCGGGCAGCCTTTTGTTAAGGTCAGCTGGCACTCCAAACAGATGCCGCCTGCAATGCTATTAATTTATAATATGGTGATACTAACAACTGACTTCCATAATTCAGTAACACAGTACCCCTTGGCAAGTCTAGTGTCAGATTTTCAGGTTGCTGACTATGCGTAACGAGTTTTAAAGATACACAATCTTTCCCCATGCATCGATGTTAAATCACCTATCAAAGGACCGACGGTTTTTTCATATTCGCACAAAAAAATCTCACATTTCGTCCATGTCCAATACAAAAACATTTTAACAAAAGCGAACAAGGAGTTTAAAATTCGAACCGTGAGAAAAGTTAAACCTCCGTCAACCAAAGCTGCAGGAATCCAATAACGAAAAAGGAAAAAAAAAAATACAAAATTCGAATTTAGAACGAGCGCGTTCTGATAATTTTCTATCGTTAAAAATCTCAGTATATAAAAATGTACTCTGTGGTTAAAAAGTCGTCGACTTTTGATGACGTCCGATCGGAAGTCTGTTTTTATTATACACAAATTTTGGATTTAAGCATAACGTCATATTTTGAAAAATATTAGTTAAAATGTAGGTTATCTATTAAATTAAAACGTTGTTTTTAACTAGAAAGCCTCGATACATACCAATACACTCTTTATTTTAAACTAAAGCACAAACTAATAAAATTAGTAATGCGCTCGAAGGAAATGGATGCGCATCGCAAGGGCCGATTTATCTATAGAAAAGGCATCATCGACAACCACGACCATTCTGTCAAGAATGCAAGACAGGAGAGAAGTGCGTCTCTGCTTGCTGACGGGCCGAAGTGCAGGGTGATGACCAGGTATGCGCGTCCGCTGCATGCTGGTGGTCAGGACACCCGTAGAAGCCGAGGTATGTTGCGAGATAGATGTCGCTACATGTGCTTAACATCTATATTCAAGTAATCTAATCGCAATCCACTCAATACTTATTATTAAGTAGTTTCGGTGGCCATCTGGGGTCTTCATCATCAGTTCAACTTCCTCAAATGGTGCTTTTCGAGAGCAACTGCACAAGGTACTATAAGAAATACCCAAAACGCTATAGGTGTGCCTATAAAATTTGAAGAGTTCCCTCGATTTCTCCATCATCAGATCCAAACGTGACGACAATGGGACCAACTAGAAAGTATACCCTTTCAAACAAAAAAGAATTTTCCAAATCGATTCAGCCATCTGCGAGTAATGAGGTAACAAACATAAAAAAAAGTTCAAGACGAATTGAGAACCTCCTCCTTTTTTTTTGAAGTCAGTTAAAAAGCGGCAATGCCAGCACAGTATTGTGAACTAGAAATAATCGGTAATAATAAAAAAATAAAAAATAAATGGCATAGACAAAAATTGCATCACTTATAATTCAAATTAATTCAAGAAAAAAAATATTGAAGATGTAGTCAAAATTACGAAAATTCGTAGACAGATCTTAATACATATGAAAGAAGGAATACATTGAAAAGATTGAAAACTGGACAGCTGCAATAATTTCAGAACGATCGTTTTATACCTATTGAATTTCCTTGTACAAGCAATCTTGTTTCCTGTTACAAGAATATATTTGTTACTTACTCTAAACACAAGTGTCACACACTTAGCGAAATGGCGTTCTGTTTTGCGATGCCATTTTGCGAAACCGTCGTCGCGATTGGCTGTTTAAGTGGCGTGTAGTATGATCGAAATTTAATTTTAAATTTTGATTTCATAAAATCATGCATCGGTGTTCAATTTTATTATCGTTTATCGAATTTAAACGGTCAAAGAAAGAATAGCGAATATTATGAAAATACTCATATAGCATTTTTAGCATGGATTTCCTGACATTTATTGAGAGTAGTAGTATAATACAACTATAACAAATAAAAATAAGATATGCTATATCAAAAAAATAATAGCAACAGACGGACAAGCAGACTATAGATAGACAGAATACTCTTTATTGTACACCAATAATTTAAACACACCTGATTCACAATATTCGTCAACTCACGGTTACAGACAAAAGCATGATTCAATAAGGGTGCTACTAGTAGCAGGTATCGCTATCAGGTATAAGACCGCTAACCACCAATATTGTTAAATAATTGTGTTAAAATTAGAGTTTACAATAAATTATATTCTATAAATTTATTTATCGTCTTTATTTAACAAAGTTTATTGACACAAAACAGCACAGGAGTGCATACTTCGAAGACACAAACATCAAAAGCGTCGATGTTATTATATTACCTAATAGAATACTCTAATCTACCTACATAACAGCTACCCTAGCCAGAATTATTATTTTATTTTTTTTAAATCTCTCCGTCCCTTCGTATTTCCATAATAATCTATGTATACACTCGGAAGCCTAATCAAAAAACTTGGGTAAGTAGGTACTTCACGAGGGCCTCAAGTAAAATAACTGCTCGAACAAGAACTTGTCCCAACATTAATGAGTATTTGGAACATGATTAATACTTCGAGTCTACTTTGGGATGTCTCCGAAATATTTTGACTACGTCATTATTCGTCATGGCGAAAACAAATAAAGTTGAATGACTTTGAATGAAGATAAATGTTTGGCTTTAATGAAATGTAAACATTTCACTCAAACCAAACATGAATTTAAATAAAAATCAGAAGTAATCATTTCGGGCCGGTTTTCGTTTTAGCGTCCCCGAAAATCATGAAAAAAAAAACAATATGAAAAATTAACTTAGAGAGAAGTTAATTAACTAAAATCACCTATAATCGGGGCGATGCTGCATACTGCATGCAAGATGGATCATCTAGTTATTGGCGGAATTAATACTTGATATTTTTCTAAAGTATTAGTATGGTATGTATTTTCGCAAAATAACGCCTGATTCCATTCTGTACCTCTATGCCTTCAGATTGACGGGAAATACCCTAATATCTACGTTTATTGCGAGTATTAGGTATACTTTGATTTTTTTTTTCAAGGAACTAAACCAAAACGTAAAGGCGGCCACCGCGATGTCCAGCGGTGTGTTGTGACTTATCATATTATTATTCTAAATCATATGACCACTCAAATCAAACCCTTTTCACTCCGTAAAAATGAAATACAGCATTCTCACAATTCGTCCACACAAAATATTATGTACGCCTGGCGTACCGCCACAAAAATCCTGCATAAAATTCAAAATATACCTTTTATAAACCATTGGACCGCGTAATCGTATAATTCTGGTGTTCCTGACCGTTCTTCGATTGTAGATAACCCACCTAGAATTTATACCGTGTGAAATTGTGTGAGCCGCTTAATGTGACAACCCTAATGGGACTTTACTGCGGGTACTGAAAGCAAAATAGGTATGCTTACTAAAAAAAACTTATTCAATCACAACTGGTGAAGGAATTGTTTACTACGTTTTGATATTTTTTACATAAATCATACTGACATACTTTTATTGGAATTGTTAAATTATGACTGGAATGAAATAAATTTAATTAATCATTGCTGTCAGACGGCGACGCGCCATCGTTACATGGTACACATCCCACCCATACGCACAAAACGTTTTGAGTTTACTTTCATTGTGCGTACAGCTAAGGAGTGGAATTCCCTATCAGTATCTGTTTCCTGGAAGCTATAACCTGGGGATACTTCAAATCAAGGGTGAACAGGTTAGGTTAGGCAACTAGGCAAGCGTGCTTCGTTTTAGACCACATCATTGCTTACCATCCAGGTGTGATGGTGGTCAAACGCGAGCCTATAAAGAAAAACATAAACTATGTTTTAGTTTATAGGCAAATAAGTTTTATGTTTGTATTTGCCTATATTGCTGACGATACGCGGAAAAAAAGAGCCCGTGTTTAATTAAAAGGAGTTTTTAAATCATTGTGAATTAATGGGTTTGTGGTATTCTTAATGGCATTGGCTTACATTTGTTGATTCAGTGTTATAATACTTTGTATGTTTGTTGGGGCTGTTGTGGACAAAAACTTTAGTTTCCTACATTTCTCCATGCCTGTCTCAACCTTAATTAAGATTTTTTTTTTATATAAAGTTGCTACGACAGGTAACGATATAAAAAATATTAAAACGATTCTGCAAATAATAGACTATAGTCTAATATCATCAACACTTATTTGCTATTCAAAGTAAAAAAAAAACTTAATCAAAAAGTTGACTGTGAAAAAGCATAACTTCTCATCCAAAAAAGAAGCATAGTCTACTAAAGTAAACTAAAGCACCACAGATGACTTTTTAAGTCGTCGGGCCATTCTCAAACTCTTGAAATTTTTAACGCCAATCCATTTGAAGCTCGGTTCAAAAAACTCAACCCGCCAAGCTCGTCTCATTCTCTATGCAAAAATATTGCAAGCTATAAAAACCAACACACGTTTTTCTTTTATTTTCAACACGAAAATCTCGCGCTGTCATGCATCAAAATTAATAATGGAGGTGTCATTCTGACAAATCCGACGATAGCCGACAAATGCCGACAATGCACGAACGAGCCGGACAAGACTGATTCGTGCATTTTAACAAATTCATAGCTAATTGGCATTGTCATATGATGTTTTGTGCGCCCCTGACAGATTACTGTAGTTTCGTATGATAGATGGAATTTATAAAACGGTACGGCGTACATGATAGACTGATAGTATGTTATCGGCAAATGTTTCAACATACTGCTGTGTTAAGCGAACCATGCAAATAAGTCAACAGGGGAATGAACATCACATCGTTTTGATGTTTTGTCGGAAATATTTTGTACATTACAATGTTAGAAGAACAAACTTTCGTTTCAACGGATTATTTACGCTTTTGTAACAACAAAAGTACTTACTTAACAGTCATCTATCAGTCGCTATTAGTCGTTTCGTCAATCTGCCGAAGATTTCGTTTCCCGAATCGTAAATCGAAATATAATCGTAAACACTTGGATTCTGTAGACAACATTAAGCTCAACAAGTTGTAGTCGTCAGAATATCAGATACTGCCAGTGATCGTCACAGATAGCGAGTTATTTGTTATCTGTGGACAATAGTTATAGTCACTGGATGCTACGGTCATTATCCTTTTATTTTCTTTTTCTTCTTTGTTCTTTGCTCTTTGTAAAATAACGAGTATTATTTGATTTTTGCGTACCTACTTTGCTATTTTCGTGTACATAATATCCGTTCGGATTTATATATATTAGGTTTATTTTTATTTCTTTTGTAGCTTCCATTTAATAATCTTAAAGTGGGAATGTTGTAGTAGCTTTTCAGATCGTGGTTGGTTTGTATTTTCTTGGTACCTATTATATTGAATAACTTTCGTTTCTTATATTTGAACACTAGAATAAGGGAAAAAGCCCTACAATCCAGACTCGGAACAACTAATTGTAGGTTATACAAACATTTTTTCCGGTCCGGGAGTCAATCCCGCGATACGCAGCGCAGTAGTCAATCGCTCCACCACTTTGCCAACCGTGTCAACAAGTTCAAGTTTTGAAAAGAGTAACCGTGGAGTTCTTGCCAATTTAACCACAGTTATTCAACCAGTTCAAATCATGCTCTGACTGCTTACATTTTGTAACTGTCCATGCGGACTTTCTATTTTAGTGTCGGGAGGGAATCCTTCAAAAGGTGGTTCAGTGGTTAGACCGAGGACTGTGGGTAATATTTTTTAATTTTTACTATACCTTAAAAACGTCTATTTCTCAACAACGAAAGTAACCTAAAGGTAAAAATTAAAGTTAACTTAACCAGGGGTTTGGCTTTGTGAGAAACTAGTGCCTCAAATTGATTTCTATAAGAATCTGTGTCAGCAGTCATTGTTACTTTCTTTTTTATTACTAAACTACATTACCTAATGCTTACTACAATACTCAGCATCAAAGAGGTAATTCCAAAAAGGTTCAATCGCTAATCGGATTTTCAAACTATACTTCCCACTTCATCGCTCATTTATTTTTACGATTGGATGTCTTAAGATGATTTCCTGCCTAATATTAAATGTTGGTCGAAATATAACAAAATCGGTTTTTAAAATTCCTTTTAAAAACCGATTTCGTTATATTTCGACCAACATTTAATATAAACGAATTTAATTTTATTTAATAGAACGGTGTTTTCGAAGTAGGCTGCGAAAAAAAAAAAAATTTAAATATCAAACATTACAACATTTTTCACTGTCTGTCGCTATTATTTATTCTGTTCAAAAGAAAGGCCTCTTGTTCTTCAATTTGTATTTCCTATGTACCATTTGCCACGGGCAACAGCTAAACAAACAACGAGGGATCACAGTAAAACTCAAAACAAAATGATTAAAGGCGAATTTCAGGAGACCGGATTTATTTTTTTATTCACATTTCTGCAAACGTGAAATCGTGACGACTTCAAATCAATCTGAACAAAATAAGGAAATGAAAAATAACACAGCTATTTGAAGCGATGCTTTAACAGATTAAGAAAAAGGCCTCGTTAAATCTGTTAGGACAACAGAATCTGTAGCAAAAAAATACAAATTACGTCGTTAAGTTTTTTTTTGTTGATAGGCTTGCATTTGATCACCATCTTAACTGATTTTAAGCGATGATGATATGATGATTCAAGTCAAAATTGACTTAAGGGGCTTAAACCTTATCATTCTAAGACTGTACGTACGAAGAAGTGTATTGTAAATTAGATGTGTCCGCGAAAATGAATATCCCATTAAAACCAGTTCAGTTCAATCAATCAATCAATCATTTATTTTGTCAAACATAGGTAGGGTTACAGATAGTCAGTGTTGAAAAATATGCGCACTATATTTTGCCAATATCAAGTCATACAATAAAAATAATACAATACAATTTAAGAACTTTGTCAAAAATTATAAAATTCAATTTATTATACGTATGTCAATAAAGTAATAATTATATATTGTCTTTATAATTCAGCGTAAGGGTGTGTCAGACTTCTACTGACTAAAAACCCACCCTGTTCCTTCAGCTGCCCTAAAGTTCCGGGGCCGCGGTATCTCGATAGCACTTTCCCACAAACCCCGGCAGGCAATGGCCCTACGAGGCCCCGTCACTGGTGTTGACAGCTCTTTGAGGCGCACGTGGAACACGACGCGCCGCCGACCCGGGCCTGGTCCTTACCGGACGGTGAGCGACCCCTGCTCGCCCCGGCTCGCGATCCCCGACGGCTTTACGTGCTTTCCGACACTTAGGAACCTACGGACGTCTATGGAACAGCCTCGGAAAACTAGCTAAGCCTCGTACATCGACCCGTGCGACTGACATAATTTAGCTACGATATCCTCCTGAAAATCTCTGACCAAACCAAAATTTTATTGAAATCAAATCTTGTCATTTGTCAAGTTTATTTTTATCTTTTACTAGTACTCACGCGGGGCTTCGCTCCCGTGGATTCTATCACGGTAAAAACATAACTCTCCTTTTTTGCAGTCGCGTAAAAAGTAGCCTATAACCTTCCTCAAGCTTCAAGCTACTTCCATACCAAATTGAATCCAAAAAAAAAAAAAAAAAAATCCACCCAGTACTTTCGAAGATTAGCGCGTTCAAGCAAACAAACAAACAAACTTTTCCGCTTTATAATATTAGTATAGATAACTATGTGAATTAGAATATTTTAGATTTTGATTCATGTTTCGGGCTCGGGCAATCCTCTATTGAGGAGAGCATTTTCGTAAATGTGTTCCCTGCCACTTATGACCTTTCAGCCTTTAAAGCAAGAGTAAATAGTATCTATAATCTACCTAACTATACTCCAGTCACTTCGTATCTGTTTAGCAATATAATGGAGCATATTAGCCTAAACAATGCATCTGCCGCAAGATTACACCACCAAGTACAAGCTCGAAGCTAAGTCTTGTGGGATTTAACAAGAAACAGTCTGAGTGACTGTAAGCTTCACTTGATCACTTAATATTGGTATTCAGACTAAGAGCTCAGGCATCAGACTTCCAACCGATGCCTTGTACTGACTCAGCTTCTTAAACAGTGTATTGGTTTACTTGTTGAATGTCAAATAACAAATTCAAATAATTTATTACATGTAACCTAACTCAATTGGTTAGTAACAAAACTCGCTGTCCGACCATGGACCATGCCCGGGTCGACGGCGCGTTGTGTTCCACACGCGCCTCAAAGAGCGTCAGCAATATGACGAAGCCCCCCTGTAGACGGCCGAAGCCTGCCGGGGTCGTGGGACTCATCCCATTACCGTGACCCCGGAACGTAAAGGGCTATTGAAGGAACACCGTGGATTTTAGTCAGTACAAGTCTGACAGTCCCTCCGGCCCTGCCCGGGGTGGGAGGACTTATTTGATGATTTTACCACGTAAAAAAAAAAGAAAAAAGTACTTAATCGAAATTACAAGGTTGGTTCGTGAATAGCAGCTACAAGCTCAACACTGATGTGGAGAACTTGCAGCAACAATTCACGAACACATAGTCGAGCCTCACAACTCAACTAAGTATCGATAGGTCGAGAAGAAATTATAATTACAAAATACACTGCTCAGCAATGTCTGCCTAAATAATGAGTACGTAACTACATCCTCTGCCTAACCTTTTCCCAACTATTTTGGGGTCTAAGTAGCTGATTATCTGACCTCCTCAATTCAGTAACAGGGTACAACGATACCGCTTTTGGAAAGACTGGTGTCACAATTATCTATCTATTGACACTACGCAACAACTGTCAGTTATAAACAAGTGACAGCCGAGATCAAGGCTCCATGGTCTTTCCAAGGCATGGTGGAATCTCAATATGTTAAGATGGTCACTCATTAGTAGACCATTACAATCACATGTTGCTAAACCTTGAAGATCCCCTTTCGAATCGATGGCGCGTCGAATTAGACACGCCTCTCTAGAGCAGTCAGCAGCAGGGATGGTTCTAACAAGATAACGTGGCCCCGAAATGCTAGGGTAACTTAAGAAACAAGGTGAGTTTTTAGTGAGTAAGATGCTGACACTCCTTTGCGATCGACCCAGAGCGGAGAGTCTTTATTTAATGATCTACAAAAAGTGAAATTTCCATCAACGATTGCAATTTCTAGAAGCCAAAATGATTGATCCCGTCATATTTTCTTATTTTTATCAACCCCATACTGTTTTGACGCTAGCAGAATGCCAATTTGGCTAAAGCCACTTTTGCATTTATTCAAACGGGTTAATGATAGGAATGATTTTTAAAAAGGCAACATGAGATCCACAACAGAGGAGTCATTAGTCGATGATTATCCTCCCGTGAAATGAAAGAAAAAAATGAGCGCGACTATTATAATTTAACCACAAGCTTCTCTAAAACATCTGCTCAAATATCTTTCATTCATACACAAACTAACAAGCAAAATTAAACTTCTCGTTGGGAAGAAAAAGAAAGGTTTTTTTTTAGTTCCAGCAGAGTATTATTTGCAAAGTTCTAGAACAGTTGACAAGAATCTGGATTGACCATTAAAAGTTTCTACAAGAATTTAGACTCCTATATTTTTTCTTTTGTGTAAGCTGTTTCAATAGCAGTATTCACCAATTAGTACCGATTTCTTGCTGAAAAACACTATTATTACTACTGGAACTGACTTCAAACGAAGCAGTCTCTTCCAATGTTATTCGACATCGTGAAAATCTTTTTTCGCGATCCCATTAAAAGTTTTCAACAAGATAAATACATTACTTTACTTGAGCTTCAATAAAATAAAGTGTAAGTATGCGGAGTTTTAAAGAGTAAAAGTTTTTACTTCATGCCGAGTCGAAAGAAACTTTGTTCAGCTTTGCTGTTTGCCTATAAGGAATTTACTGTATTGCTCTTTTTTGCTTATTTTTTTATAGATTCCTTTTATAAATTATGATTTTTAAGTATCACACAATCGTTTTTATACTGTATTTAATTTTATACATATATATACTGCTTTCACAATCACTTATCAAAATAAATCTCTATTTGAATACCATTTCTTCATCTGTTTGGGAATTTACTTCCTTCTCACCAGGAGTGAGGCCAGGCGCGGTCCGTCACAAGGGACATGAAATTTGCTTTAAAGGCTGAAAGTGGCACGAAACACAGCTGCCGGCAGATCGTTCTACAGCTTGGCTGTGCGCACAATAAATGTGGAGGAGAAGCGCTTGGTACGACAAGACGGTATATCAACCAAGAGTGAGTGGTACCCAGCTGTGCGCCTGGTAGACCGGTAGTGAAAGGGAGATGGAGGAATCAGATCATAGAGCTCCTGACCACACTCCCCGAAGTAGTATCTGTAGATAACCGACAGGCAAGCAACGGTATCTCCACCACAGTTCTAACTATTGCTGCTATCATCATTTAGCATTATGTATTTTGTCTATTTGCTCTTTGTTTCAAAATAAATGTCATTTATGTACTGTTTATACTGTTATCCACTTAAGACGTTATCAAAAAATAAGCGCGAATCCATTGCATGTAAATATTTTCAGAATGATACTAAGTGATAATTCTGCAAAAAACTAGTGTCGAGAAAAGGTTGCGATTGCATGCTGAATCACAACATTCGCATCTTCTGCTTGCACATATGTATATTTGCGGGCAAGATGGCGGTGCTCCTTAGCATTCAAGATAAGATAAGTGGTTTTTGGCGGAATCATTACGAAACATTGTAAGAAAGTAGTAAGAATTTTAATCTATTTTTATAAAAGAAAGTCGTGTTAGTTACACTATTTATAACTCAAGAACGGCTGAACCGATTTAGCTGAAAATTCGTAGGGAGGTAGCTTAGAACCAGGAGACGGACATAGGATACATTTACGCGGGAAAACCCTCCTACGTGAACGAAGTCGCGAGCAAAAGCTAGTTAAAATTAAATTTAGGTTACTAGAAAGTCTTCAGCAGGTTTCAATTATGGTGAATAAAAAGCAAGAAAAAGAGCATACTAAGGATAATATATTCGTTTATATTTTGCACAAACTTTTCATTATGGACCTTCCTATAAGGCCTCTATCTAGTCTAGACATTTAACAACATTGGAGGCTTGCCAAGACAGTGATCCAATCTATAGGACACAAATAAACTTAGATTCTGTGGTCTCATATTTTAGAGCTATATTACCAGAGAGCTCATTTTATTTATGGATTGATACCTCGCTTGTATGAAAAACAAAAATTATGTTGTTATACATATACAACGTGTAACGGAAAGGGTATATACATACCAAGGGCACGGCTTCTTTGGGTGATATTAAACAATATTGGAAGGGTTTTTTAATCCTATCTCTACATGTTCGGAAGTAATGAAGTCACCGCCTAGACGGTAGGCTACTACAGTACCTACTAGGTGCACAGAATTACGAAAGAGATTTATCGTGATATTTGCAAGTAACGTGGAAAGTTATTGACCTACGTAGTGCGGTGACACGATTGTTATGATTTCAATTTAAGAAACTTACGACATCGAAAATTTGGCATCAATTTTTAGAGTATTTTATTTTGACTTGAAACCCTTCCAATATCTTTTGATATCATCCAAAGAAGCCGTGCCCTTCGTATGTATATACCCTTTCCGTAACACGTTGTATAATAATGAGGTAGGTACTAGATACTAAATAACAAGTTTATCATACTTACAATAATATAATAATGCTTAAATGATTGTCACAAATCCTCTAGAGATGAACTTCTATCTATCTTCTTCTCAGCGTGTCGACGGCAAATGGCTAAATTGAGTCTATCCAGTACTGGGCAACTAGTTTGGCACCGTCAGAAGCTTCTATCAAGTCCTGCAGTGAACAATTGTTAGGGCACGCAGGACAGGAGTTTAAATATACCATAATTTGTGGAGCAGCACTACACACACAACAAGGCAGAGTCATCAATAAATCTCAACGTGATCAGGTTTTTCTCTTTCTCTCAATTTCTTTCTATACAATTTTTTAACCCAATGTTTAATTTTTTGAAAAATGCCAAGGCACCAAAAAAGCAAGAACGTATTAATATAATCACAATTCCAAGAAATTCCACCGGCGGGGTTACAATACATTGCCAGCATATTATGAAATTGCCTGAAGTGTGCAAATATCTATTCTATACTGATACAATGTAATTGATATTTGGAACGAAAATGACAATGGCAGCCCGGCAGAATTTCACTCATTTCTAATTCATCTTCGTAATCCTAACCAAATAAACGCATACTACTTATCCACTTCGTCGGGACATTATAAAGTTAATATTGTCTTGCTACCAAATGTTTATTGTGGCACCTTCTGGGTCACCAGAATAGGTATTACGGTGATTATACTCATATAATTACCGTAATACCTATCTATGAACTATTGCTACTTATATTATTTTATTATATTATACAAACTAGAGATGTGCCGAAAGTTTGGCCGAATATTCGGTTGATTTACCGAATATTTAAATTATTATTAATATTAAAAAAACATTTTACTAAACAGTAAGGTTACCTAACTAATTACTAAATAAGTGCGGTTTATTCCGAAAGTTTTACATAGTTTTTTGTAAATGATAGAAACAGTACTTTATAACCGACTTCTGAAAAAGGAGGAGGTCCTCAATTCGACGCGTATATTTTTTTATGTATGATCACCGATTACTCGAAGACGGCTGAACCGATTTGGAAAATTCTTTTTCTTTTGAAAGGATAAACTTCAAATATCTGATTATGGAATCTTGGAGAAATCGAGGGAACTCTTCAAATATTATAGGCACACCTATAGTAATTTGAATATTTTATAGTAACTTGTGCAGTTGCATTCGAAAAGCACCATTTGGTGAAGTGAAACTGATGATGAAGACCACAGATGGCCACCGGTACTACTCAATTCTTAGATTACTTGAGTATGGTTACTAAGCACAATATGCTAGTCACAATGTGAAATACCAGGAGGACTCCGCAACAATTAACTGCCCTGCATCGGGAAAAGCAATATTTAAGGTTATAAGTATTTGATATTTAGGCTTTTGTAACTAGGTAAATTACAAACCGACAAACTAAAAAGAGAGAAATAAAAACTATTTAACAAAAAATTAAACTTAACCGAAATCAAAGTAATTTTTCACTTTGCAGTATTTTTTTTTTTAAAGTCGGTTTAATTAAGTAATAAGTTTATTGTCTCTCCACAATATAAATAAATTGCATTATACAGTTTTGCCAAATTATGGTACATAACTTAGGTAGGTATCTAGTTATATTGTGGGAGACTGGTGCCTAAGCTAGGCTTGAGGCCTGTGTTACAGGACACCAGGATCCCACCCCTTTACATTTTAATATTATATTTATATACTAAGCGCGTAGACAATAACACGGTATTATACTATAATATACGTTTTATATATATATATATTTTTTTATATTATGAGAGACGAATTTTAGTACATGTGAAGTATGTGTGAATGTGTGAGTTTTTGAGTATGTTGATGTGGGTATGTGAGAGTGCGTGATTATGTGTTTGGCTTTATATAAGTAAGTTTTCAGTAGCGTTATAGTTTAAATTTAACAGCCAGTCAGTAAGCCTTTTTTGCATGCATTTATTGTGAGACTGAATATATGTAATACCTAGATAGCAAAAGAAACGCTTTGCAAAAACAGTTTTGTGACGTGTATAGTTGCGCTCCACTGGGTCGTGACGTCTTCTCCCTCTGAACAGAACAGGATTATATTACAGGCAAGTATGTTGTTTCAACAGAGTGTGCAGAACAAACAGTTGGCGCACTATCAGGACTTGACTTTCTCTGTAAAGTTGCTTAGTGGGGTAACGATGGGGTCTAAAAGATGACACTTTCAGTATAGCTCTTTGGGCTCTTTCAATCTCTAACAGTATCGTTTTCGAAGCTCCACCCCAAGAGGTGATGCAGTAGCATATTATAGATAATTACTGTTAAAAAGTTTGTTGTATCAATTATTTACTGACAAAATAAAAAAGATTAACTTTAACAATCAATTTAAATAAAAAATGATCAAATGAAATTCTGCTTTTTTTACAAATGATAAACTAAATAAAATTTATAAACGACACTTAAATGTGCGTTTGTTATTAACATAGTTTATAAATCTTGTGTAATAAATACTAACAAAACTATAGATCTTGTGGTCTAAAATAAAATATTTTTATTTTATTTTTTAGGAACCAACACAAGTATTAAAATATATATAATATCAAATTAAGTTTCTTTTTTAAATAAATTTCTATATACGCTAAATAAAATTAATATAATATTCCTGTTTACCGCGTTGAACTGAACCGAATGATTCGGCCGAATGTTCGGTTCGGTACATTTTGGACCGAATATTCGGCCGAACATTCGTATTCGGTTGAACCTACATTCGTCGCATCCCTAATACAAACATTTTACAGTGAACCGCATTCAAATCGGACCAACCGTTATGAAGATAAAAGGGAACATTGGATTGCACAGACAAACAAGCCAAAACATGACCTCATGGTAAATGCATACTACTAATCCGTTCCGTCGGAGGTTCATTAAATAGTATTGAATCAATGAAAAGCTATTACAAAAAAAAATGCAATTGTACATTTGATATTTATTAGTATATTTTTGGTTAGTTTCCAACTTCTCGACTCGTCAGTTTTCTACTGAAATCTCCACCCCGAGACCCTCAGGGTAGGGGAGGATTAGGGTTCCTCGTTACAAAAACACTGTCACCTAGCACTTTGCTTACAATCGTTACAGTGTGTATGGCAGCCTGTTTCTGCATTATATCTATTCTTATTTTATATTAATTAGTATATTGTTTTCATTGTTATAATATTATTATTTTATAGCGATCGGCTATGGTGGCTCGTTGGCTACGGGTACGAGTAAGTCGTAGGTTCGAAAACATCGTGAAGTAACGTATCTCGTCAGACTGCAGAATTATATTTTTTTTTTAATATTTCGGATTAATCCGCTCTTGACCTCGATCACGCCTGATGGTAAGCGATAGATGTGGTCTACGACGGGACGATTCGAGCCCAGAAGATGCTTGCTTTAAACTGGTAATAAATCATTTGTATAGTTCTCGTCAAATAACTTGGCAAGAGTCTTTCAATGCGCAGAAGTCGATTTTTAGGTGTCAGCGGTTGTCAGCGGGACGCGGGGTATGACGTAGCGCCGCTCCGAGCACGCGATTGGTGCGTCAGTAGTTCTCGTTCAATTTGCTCCCGAATACACTTGCGTACACGAAAGTTGTACCCTTTGTTTTTGTTACGAGTTGTTGTTTTAAATTTAGTTTTTGTTACGTTGATTACAATGCCAGGACCAAATACCGTTTTACGCAGACTATTAAAACGTCAGAAAGAACAGTTAGACACTAGTTAACTAAGGTTGAAATTCCGAATTCGTCACTGTCTTTAGAACACCAGGAAAAAAGAAGAATTAAAAGGAGTAGCAGTTTTATTAACTAATTGTGACGACGAGAACATATTATTTTTAATGTTTTTTTTTTAATACATTTTTTTCACTTTTGAATATATTTATGTATTATATCTATTTTATTTATAATAAGTACCGAATTAACGAATGAATTCCTCTTCTTTCTTCTGAACAGAAATTATTAAAAATAAATGATGGCAATAACCATACAATAATGGCAAGCAGTAAAAGTGACCACTTTTTTCTTCCACTAAGTGCACGATGCGCGAACTTACCCCCACTACGCCAAAACCCTGCCAACTTACGTGACGAGGACTATAGTATGTACCACAGAAGCTTGGCCATGCACACAATAAAAGTCACCCGGCTCAGAAGGAGGTCGGAATCCCAGCTGTGCGAAAATTGTATGCTTACATTAAGATTGCCACTTACGACTGTTATTATTTCTTCACAATATCCTTAAAATACGAACTAGTAATATGATAATATATTAAATGAAATCTTTATTTTGTAAATTGGTTATAATTAACACTAATTACTGCTAGTTTTAAGTTTAGCTAGATGAGGCCGGTCTGGGTATATGGGTAGGCCACACAATTACTCAAACTGCCAGACATATAAATTAGAATCAGACATAATTAAATAAATAGTTTTAAGACCGCGATGAGATTACTACAACTAGCCCCCAGTAATTGGGGAACATTGCCAGAAGAAAGGAATCACTAACCGTCTGCCGATGTATCAATCTTATGTTAACACCCTTATTAAATATAAATTATGACGAACAACGTAGGTATACACATTATTTGGTACGTCTGATTCCAAAGGCCATATAAAAAATCTTCAATAACTATCCAACAAGACAAAAAACTGCAGAATCAAAATTCACAACGAATGTAATATTGATAATTTAATATCTGACCTTGATATATTTGATGACTACTGCACACATTGTGTCCAAAAATGTTTATCACAAAACTTAACAATAACACACGTATTTTACAAACACACAGAATGTCATTAATTTAACACTACACTGACATTAAGTACATTTTTATTATTGGCACTATTCACAAGCTATATTTATCACCAAAATTTTAAAACAATATTTTTGTTTATTGTTAAGACTGTTCATATAACCCGCGCGCACGCATGCTCGTCCGATGCGAATAATAAATACGAATGTATATCCCTCCCTTTCATCACCCCGCAAATGATTTTATTGTCCCTCTCTAACAATTGCCCAATATATTAAGACATATCCTTGTTTACTAAATGTAACCTTTTGTTATAACAAAGTCAATAATACAACGGGTCTTAGTTGGTTGGTTTGTTATTTTTGTAAGCAAATATTGTATGGAGTTTTGTTACAATTGGATCAAGGTTAGGGGTTTGATTCAATACATTTTGAATAAAGAAAAATGAAGGGTATGGTAGCATTTATTTGTGTTGACTACCTGCTTACGGACGCTAAAGTATTCGGATCGCAGTTCCGCAGTTCTAGCGTTAATATAATAATGCAATTTTTATTGGTCTGTGCAAATACCAAAATACATATCGACGGTTAAAAGGAAATAGGTTATAAGTAACGTGACCATAAATTATTTGACTCAACGGACAAGTAGTCGGTGAAAAAAAAACACTTAAAAAGTTATTTATTCAGAAAAGTCAGTTTGCATTCAATTATTCATCTCCACTTTCACCTCCCATACCTTTTTATAATGGTGTTTTGAACAATTCTACCAATTTTCAGCTGGGTGAGAATTTTTCTAATTTCAATCCTATTTTTTTTGTCTAATTTGACCGGACTATATTATATGTATGTTCGACGGTTCGACCGGCTCGACTACTAACAATAAAAAGGGACAGTCCCGTTTAAAACGGGACGTCTGGTCACGTTAGTTATAAGTGACATTTTGGACTGGTATTGTTTTGAAAGCAGACTGTTTCTTGTGTTCTATTATCTTTTTAACCGACTTCTAAAAAAGGAGGAGGTTCTCAATTCGGATGTTTGTTTGTTTTTTTTTTATGTTTGTTCGGGCATAGCTCCGTCGCTTGCAAACCGATTTAAAAATTACTTTTTGTTGGAAAGGGTATACTTTCCAAATGGTCCCATGAAAATTTTATCGAAATCGGACAAGCCGTTTCTGAAAAAATAGACAAAAGTCTGAAAAAAATATTTACATTGACTACCTTTTCGTTTACTATGCTCGTGAAGGTGATAAGTAGTTGACATTTTGGCTTTTGTAACTAGATTAATTACAAACTGACCCACTAAAAAGCGCGAAAATAAAAACTTTTTTGCAAAAAATAAAACCGACTTCTATATCAAAACACTACAAAGCCAAAAATTATTTTAATTTCGGAAGGCGGTGTGAAAAAAAGAAAATACAAAACCAATAACACCGACTACCGAAATTAAAATAATTTTTGGCTTTGTAGTGTTTTGATATGGAAGTCGGTTTTATTTTTTGTAAAAAAGTTTTTATATTTTGTCGTATTTCCCGATTGAAAAATTAAAAACTGATTTAGTTTTCACGATGTTTTAATAAAAAAATACATAAATTTTTCAAAAATTCTAAACTTGGAACGGCTATTCTGAACATTTATTTTTTTGTCGCTTATACCCTATTTCCTTTTAACCGTCGATATCATCATCTACTTAGCCTTTTTCCAACTATGCTGTGGTCGACTTCCAGTCTAACAGTGTCAGACTTTCTGGCTCTCCGTAACGACGTGTCAAAGGCATACAAAAATTATAGCCGAGAGTCCGAGACCAACGGATTCGCGTGCTTTCCGAGGCACGAAAAAATCCCGATATGTAAAGATGGTTACCCATCCAAAGGCAGACCTCGGCAAGCGCTGCTTAACCTCGAAGATCGATCCGTGCGGCTATTATTATTTAGCCACAAGCTCCTCATATAATATTTATTTATGTACACACATGACACTTACAAAAGAAAAAATATAATACAGACAAAATAGCACAAAGGTGCTGCTTACTTCCTCAGAAATTTCTTCCAGCGGACCTGCGACAGGAGAGTTCAAGAGGAGATGATAGACACAGTGTGTATAAATACTAATTACGACCTGATTCCTCCATCTCCATTTCACTACCGGTTTACCAGACGCACGGCTGGGTACCATCCACACTTGGTTGATATACCGTCTTGTCGTACCAAGCGCTTCTGCTCCACATTTATTGTGCGCACAGCCAAGTTGTGGAATTCTCTGCCGGCTTCTGTGTTCCCTGCCACTTATGACCTTTCAGCCTTTAAAGCAAGAGTAAATAGGCATCTTTTGGGCTCGCTCGTCACATCATAGACCTCATTTATCGCTTACCATTAGGCGAGATCGAGGTCAAGAGTGGACTCATCCGTAATAAAAAAAAAAACATACTTAATTAGCTAATAAATTAAATTATAATTATTAAAAAATAACGGGATGTTAGATAGGTAATGATCTTTGACCAGCTTTTTGAAAATACTAATGGATTTAGCTTCACGGATTTTAACGGGAAGTGAGTTCCACAGTCGTACTGCATGAAAGGAGAAGGAGTAGGAATAGAAACGGGTTTTATGGGGTGGGAAATTGAGATGGAGTTTAAGGTGGAATCTACAAAGGGTATCAGTACTTCAGTAGGACGAGTGAACGAAAAACGATCGCGCAGGTAGCTAGGATATGCAGGATTGAAAAGGATGTTGGACAAAAGGAATAATATTCGAGTGTTCCTGCGACGACGGATAGGGAGCCACTTGAGATCCTTGCGAAACTGAGAGACATGATCGTATTTCCTCAGACCAAAAAAAAAGCGAATACACAAGAATTGCAAGCGCTCAAGCTTACATAAGAGCTCCTCAGTCGCATCCAAATAGCAGGCATTGGCATAATCAATAATCGGCTGAATTAAAGTTTGAGCTAAAGAGATTTTAGTTTTGAAAGGCAAGAAGCTTTGAAGGGATAAGTGCACCTTTCGACTAACCTCGTTTATTGCTGTCAAGTATACACCAAGATACTTTGCCATATCCATGTACGCAATGACCGAGCCGTTAAAGGATAATGGCCTCAAAGAGGAAGTATCAATTGCAGAGCAATAGTATCGACTACCTAAGATCATAGCCTGGGACTTGAACGGATTAATCTGTAACCCATATGATTTAGCCCACTGACTAAAATTCTCCAAGTCACTATAATACAAATAATCAGAAATAGAACGCAGAAACTTCCCAGTACAAACGAAGCGGTAGTTTCTTTTAAAGTCTAGATTATTCATAATACATTTGAATGCTTAACCTTGTCATCCTCCCACTGAAAGTAAAATCATCGTCATTTCCGCTTACCGATTACTAATCGTCGTCTATCGAAAACGCCATCCAAATCATTTTGACTCACTTTACGGGGCAGTGAAATATCTGCTAACATTATGAATTTCAAGAGTTTATGATCAATTTAAATATAAACGAACATAACATTCATAAATGGTCTTCTTTGGCTGAAAACGACTCTAACTGTGGATTAATAATTTTAGCAGATTTTTCACTCCCCTGTAAATAGATACGAAATTGGGTAGTCGGGGGCTGTTATTAGATACGCGACGTAAATTTCTTTTTGTGGGTAGTTCCTCTTCGTCACACAGCCCTAGTAGTCCCAATCTTAGTAGTTACAGCCTTTCCACGTCTACATCATCTATCATTAACGCAAACAAAATTACGCAATACCATCTTGCGGTAGTTTGTCACACCAAAGAAAAAGTGCCATTTCTCATCCATGCCATGTCAGAACTGAGACCTATAGACCTATAGTTTTTTCTCATTCCAAGTAGTTTCATGGCTAAATAATATAAGCCTAAGGTATTAATCCCGATTCGACGAGACGTAATGTTCCACGTGTGGCTAAAAGTTCAGCAGTCAGCACCGATGACGGGGCCCGCTAGGGCTAATCCCGCAGCCCCAGAACCCAAGGGCAAGTGAAGAACAGGCTGAACTTTTAGTCAGTTAGAAAAAGGAAATATTTTTAATTTCTACAACAAGAGTAATTTTAATCTACGATTGCAATTTTTGTGAAGGCAAAATTTCGACACCTTTTGTCAATCCCATATCGTTTTGACGCCGACAGAATGGCAATTTGGCTAGAGTCCCTTCAGGACTTCTTCAGACGAAAGTTGTTCTCATTTTTAGGGTTCCGTACCCAAAGGGTAAAAACGGGACCCTATTACTAAGGCTCCGCTGTCGGTCTGTCACCAGGCTGTATCTCACGAACCGTTATAGCTAGACAGTTGAAATTTTCACAGATTATGTATTTCTGTTGCCGCTATAACAACAATTACTAAAAAGAGAATAAAATAAATATTTAAGAAGGGCTCCTATACACCAAACGTGTTTTTTTTTTGCCGTTTTTTGTAGATAATTGTACGGAACCCTTCGTGCGTGAGTCCGACGCGCACTTAGCCGGTTTTTATAATTTTAAGTGTAATTACTAATAAATAAATAAATTATTATTATTATTGACGAAGACTATTTAACAGCAATTTTAAACCCCACAAGCAAACGTCCAAGCCACTTGTCTAAAACCTATCCTTACATATATAAATAGCTACCTACTAAGTTGCTAGCCGTGGTCGTTGAGGCAAATGGTGGGCAATTTATATGCTCTATTTAAAATGCCGTCGTCTCCAGGAGTTTAATCTACTGAAAGGTCTCGTAATTATCCGTTAGGACCACTTGGATGATTAGCCATGAGGAGATTGGCTGAAATATGTACGAGTAGTCACGCTATTCTTCAAATTATTTGGAGCGCAATATATGTATGAAGGAGCAAGAACCAGAATTCTTAGACGTTATTTATGATATGTTTAAGAAAAGAACTGGCCTTAGACGACCAAATAAGATATTTGCAAATGTTGATTTAAAAAGAAACGGACCAATAGACTCATTGGCAACGATGCACTGGTCGAATCAAAGCTCCAGAGCTTTGAACATCGACGACGAATTGCAAGTCTATCGGTTTTCTATCGGTTACATTTCGGGGAGTGTGCGATGGAATTACACAATCTAATTCCGCCAAGCCCGTTCCACCATCGGACTACAAGATAGATGGGGATGCGCCATCATTACATAGTGGACATCCCACCCATACGCACTAAACGTTTTGGGAATACCTTCATCGTGCATACGGCTAAGGAGTGGAATTCCCTGCCGGAGTTTGTGTTTCCCGATAGCTATAACCCCTTGCCTTGTCTGGTCTTTAAGTCAGGAGTGAATACGTTACTTTTAGGTAAGAGTGCTCCATCTTCGACCACATCATCACTTACCATCAGGTGAGGTAGTGGTCAAACGCGAGCAATAAAAAAAAATCAAATAGCTGTGTTTATCACAAAAAGATCTTAAAAATTGACTCGTGCGGCTCTTATTATTTAGCCACAAGCTCCTACAGAGGGAGTAGGGTTTTAGGTAAATTTAGGTACAGGAATTAAAAGTTTAGGTCCTTTCATTCTTATAGTAACGATCATACAAACCAGGGATGTTGCGAATATTCGCATCCGCATCCGCAAATGCGGAGCTTCCGTATGGATTTGGACATCTGCATCCGCATCCGCATCCGCAATAATCAATGTGGATTTTCATGCGGATGCGGATGTAAGACGAGTCATTACGTGTTTGTTTGAGCTGTGGAATACTTATCGTATAGATATGTAGCCTATCTACACTTCGCCTTTGAGAAGTTGCCGATCATAAACAACGTCTGAGACATGCGCACCTAGAACCGTACATACAATGCACAAAGGAATATTATTATAAATGCTATAAATTAAATATAATGTAAACAGACATACGACACGCGTGCCCTGAAAGAACGCTCATACAATGACCACTGTTAAACTTTTGTAAACACTACTATTATAGTGTTTACAAAAGTGACGTTTCCGATTCTTTTAATGCCAATTCCGAAGGGGCTAAAAGAATGAGAATGACAGATTCCACGGAAAAGGATATGGGACAACTAGGACCAGGGACGTCAGGTTCCCTCAGAAAGCCATGCTTAAAAACGATCTTGCCATGATGTTAGATTCGTCAAGTGAAGATGAGAGTCAAGAAATACCAGAAAATGGTAGCACTGAAGCTGTACTCAAAAAGGAATTACTTTCTTATCACACTAAAAAAAGAGTCAATGTGGATGAGAATCCTCTTAAATGGTGGAGTGTTCATCGAGAGGAATTTAACATATTATCACCGATAGCACGAAGATTTTTATCCACTCCACCAGGCAGTGTTCCTAGCGAACAATTATTTAGTAGCGCGGGTTTAATTTACGAACCTCTGCGTAACCGGCTTGAATCAGAGAATGCGGCAATATTACTTTTTATTAAGTATAATGCTCCTATTTATAACTTCACATACTTATTCTAATTAATAAAAAAAATATGATTCGTTATTTTCGTATATATCGTTATTTTAATTCTTCATTCATATATACTTTTTTATATGGCCTCAAACATCCGCATCCGCATCCGCGGATGCGAGCTTTCAGAAATCTGCATCCGCATTCACATCCGCGGATGTGAAAAAATCGGCATCCGCAACATCCCTGATACAAACATTCATTCCACAGTTAATACGACCCGTTTGTTGATCGCTCCTGTATTTAGATCAAAGGGTGGTGTCCTTTCCCTGAGCAACTAGGGATGCTATGTTTGATAAGGTCACGAGCATTAAATAGAAATATAATTTGAGGAAGAAGGTTTGATATTTCGCGGATGAATGGAAAGAAGGATGGAAGGGTCAAAATGTTTTTCACAGAAAAAGGTATTTTTCCAAATGTTTATTTTGGTGATTTATTTTTAAGTTGGTATTTTGTTAAATAAAATGTTTGAGGTTCTGAACTTCTTAGTGAATACGCAGATCACTTATAATCTGTAGTATAATATGTCGGCCTCTGGCAATTTGATCCGAATCTACTTCGATGTTGTTCGAATTTGGTAAAAGGAATTCACACGTGTAGGTACCCGTGTGACTTTATTTTTCCTTAATCTGTGCTGTGCGACAAATTGTTTATTGTGAATCAATTTGTTTAAATAAAACATAATATCAACGTGATTTAAGAAAATTAATCCGTGCCATCACCATTTTTCATCTCTGATTAAATATTTTTTCATTAAAATGTTTTCTAGTTTATAGAAAATCAGCAGTCTAAGGTTTAAAAATATACACAATCAGTTCAGTATTAGCGTCTCGGATTTTAGGAGAAAGTAAGTTCCACAGTTGTACTGAATCAAAAGAAAGGGAGTGACTAAATAAATTATTTATACATATTTTAAAAGAAGTAAATTATTATAGTCACTTTGCAGCGTCGTAGCTCAGTATTGCCAATGATTCCCAGAACGCAGGACATTGCTTCTCTTTTCATTTTCTCAAGTCTTTTACAAATTCAATTTGTTGACAAACACAGTTCGTATTCAGCACTGAACTTCAAAAAGATTTGCAACTCGACGTTGCTAAGGATTCTATTTGCTATGTTGCTAGCGTGGCAATTGCATTGGTACAAGAGCGAGCTATTCGTTGCTTAGACTGTCAGAAGTCATGTTTTTTTTTTTAAAGAGAATTACTTATGTGGGTAGAATTCATATTACAATCAATAGTGTAGCTGGTGAAGTACGAACCTTAGGCTATTGACGCTTAGTTATAGGTTTTTAACTGAAGTTTATATTCTAGACAAATCCTCAATATAAAAAGAAAAATAATAATTTCTAAAGCTGCATTTTCCTCTTATTTCGGTTTTGTTTTGAAATAATTGAGCCTAGTAGCTCACCACATTATTAGATCGGTGAATGTATCCATGGGGCATTTACATGCAATGCTTTCCAGTAAATCTTTTTGAGCATATTGGATAATGTGTTGAATTATATATAAATATGTAACTTAATCTGAAGTAAACTACAATCTAAAAGGAAGCATAAGATATTCGTCCTCAACATTATAAGTAACGTTAACGTCATAGTTTTAGATAGACAAGTCGCGTAGCCCGGGAGCCAAGGGATCTTGGGTCACGGGATGTGTCAACAAACTTAATTGAAATTTATTTCAAAAGGCTATAAGCACAAGAAATAATTAGTTCTAGGTCAAATTGCAATTTCTGGGGGCATTATCAAATCAGCATAAACTTTTGAATATAAAACTTTATTCATAAATACTATTTATTTAATCATGGGTTGAGTAAATACTGATTACCAGATGCTTTATTCCAATTTTTCACGTAGAATTTGAATTATGAATCTGCGAATCTGCAGTGCTTGAAACTAAGCTAATGTTTTTTATGAAAACGTAGTCAGATTGTATTCACACTGTAACTTTATAACGATAAAATCTGTCTTAACAGATCTCTTTGGCTATTTATTTGCTAAAGTGGCAACCCTGTGCAGTGCAGTTGGCACAAGAGGGCAACTTTATTGATTCTAATGCACCGGACCATACGAATGAATGGAGACGGTCGCAGAAAAGATCTCATGTGTTAAATGATGTATGTACATATGTTTCCATAGAATTGTGCTTACTTACGAATGATGATTATTATGTTCTACGACTTTTAGTGGATGATGATGAAATGTCCTTACCTGAAACAGATAAAAGGAAACATGTAAGACATTTGAAAATGGTGTGGATAGATATTGTAATTTACAGACTTCAGAAAATTTTATACCCGAGTGATTTACATATATATGTATACTAATAGTCCTGTGGGGCTTCGCTCCAGTGTACTTTATCACGACAAAAACATTTTTTTTCTTTGCAGTCCGGTAAAAAGTAGTCTATAACCTTCCTTAAGCTTCAAGCTACTTTCATAGCAAATTTCATCCAAATCCAACCTGAAATTTCGAAGATTAGCGCGCTGAAATCATCATCCTTTTCAACCGACGACAAAAAAGGAGGAGGTTATCAATTCGTCACGTTTTTTTTTATAAATTATTACAGACTACTCGGAGACGGCTGGAAAATCCTTTTTTTTTGTTTGTAAGGGTATACTTTACAGGTGATCCCATTGTCACCAAGTCAGCATCTGATGTTTGGATTTTGAAGAAATCGAGGGAACTCTTCAAATATTATAGAAACACCTATAACAATTTCGATATTTTGTGAAAGGTGGTAAGTAGTTGACATTTTGACTTTTGTAACTAGGCAAATTACACACCAACCCACTAGTGTCTTTTGGAACTCAGTTTATTTAAAAAGTTTTTATTTTTTTTAGTGAGAAAATTATCAAACGATGTTCCGCTCTGGGCGGTGCGAAACGGAGCGTCAGTCTCCTACTGAATAAAAACCCATCTTGTTCCTTTAGTTACCCTTGCGTTCCGTGGCCGCGGTATATCACTAGAAATTCTGAAAATCCCGCTTCCTCTGCGAAAATAACAATAAGCTCATCATTGCCAATAGAAAAATACATTCTACTTATTAAAAAGCGTCAATAGCCTAATGGGTAAGGTGTGGGACTTGCGGTCGAGAAGTCGTGGGTTCGAACCCCACCCATTACACTATTACCGTGAACCCACTCCAGACACAAGCATATTTAGTTTTATTGGAGGCGATAACAAAATTGCTAGTACAGTGAATTTTACTCACATTCCTAGTAATCTTTTTTTTACATATTAAACAGCAGGACCAAGCTTAGTAAAACACTTACCCATAAACATAGCCCATAAACCCGGTTAAGTGAAAATATAGCTGTTTAATTAAGAACTGGCACGATAGCAGCTTTTAATAGAGAACGCTTAGTAGGTACTCCTCGATGTGGCGTGCCGATAATTGACTGCAAATTGGATGCCTTGGGTAGCAGTGATTGCACACTGTTCTCAATTACTATCACTGATATTTTTAGCTTTGAGTATGGTACTGTGGAGGTCTGTTATGCGAGCGGTCAGCCTACCGCACTGGCTGGCATAGTTTGTAATGTTTGAATTTAGATCGCAATGTTGGACATGCGAAGAAATTGTTTTTTAACAAGAGAGAGAACGGCTTGGGACGCTGCACCGCCCGGATAGCAGACATAATATTAAAATAACGTGAAAATGTAATTAGAATTACCTTCCATAAAAATGTAAAGTATAAAACCTACCGCGTTTATATTGATAATCCCGAGTACTCACACGTCCCCGTTACAGTACCAATGGAAGTTCTAGTCTAGAATTTAGAGGTACCTACTAATGCTCGTACAATAGGGAAGATGCAATATTTTTATTTTTGTTTTCATTTTAAAGAATTCCATGTAGAATAGATCACAAATATATTAAAAAATTAAATCTTTGTAATTTATCGGAAAAAATGCGGTTTTAAATTGACAGTTTAAATTTTCGCGCGAAAACGGACCTATAATTCCGATGACGTCATTCCTGTCAGTCACTGGTCGTAATTGTTCGTCGCTGGCTCATACTTATGCATATTTTTTCGACTTTCGAGATTTTTTTGCGAAAATTTAAAATGGACTATCCATCAACATCAGGTGATTATAACAATACCACTAATATTCCGAAAAAAGCCGTGGTTACTCATGTTTTGTACCAATGTGTCCAATTACTTCAACAAAGTTTCCAAATAAATTGGTTGTGACTGGACCTTCTGACCCAGAAATGACAATTATTCTCCAAAGACCATTATTCGATGCTGTGAAGATCACTTTGATGTAAGTCGGCGAATATAATTGTTATATTTTGTAGTTAATCTGCTTGTACGCAAAAACACGTTAGTTACCTACCTAATACTTACAAAACTTGTCTATAACATCATTTTAATTTTACAGTTGGAGAACGACGTCGAAAATTGGATAAAGTTTAAAATGTGTGGAGGAAAACTTTTCCTGAAAAAAGGTGTGGTACCTCATATTTTTGAATGCCAAAATAGAATGATGCCACTGAAACCTAGATCAGTAATAATGAAAAACGTGAAATTCTTGAAAGCTTTGAAAATACACCGGGTATAATTTTGATTTATTCTTTCAGATTTATTCTCATACTAGAGTCAAATAAACATTAAAACTTTCAAATTTATAACAATATAAGGATATATAAGATATATGTATATAAGGTATGTCTTTTCAGATCTGATTCTATTTCAGATCCATCTTCAGAGTGTTTATTAATCACAGAAACACATGGTTCTCAAAATATTGAAATATCCAATGATAAAGGTGAACAAGTGTCTATATATCCTTATAAATGAACGATCGAAATAACTGATATATGTAGAAGCCGCTGAATAAAATACAAAGTTAAACAACTATGATTTTATACATACCGTAGTAATTTAGTCCCTTTCATTTTTACACTTGAAAACTCTGCACTTTCGACAAAAAAGTTACAACCATGTCAACACTAACTGTTGGTAAATTCCTGGATTCCTGGAGTTAAACAACTGTGATTTCATACATATCGTAGTAATTTAGTCCCTTTCATTTCTACACTTGAAAACTCTGCACTTTCGACAAAAAAGTTACAACCATGTCAACACTAACTCTTGGTAAATTCCTGGATTCCTGGAGTCTGCTTTGATAAACCCAACTTCCATTTTTATTAAAAAAATGCAATTAGTATTCCCGTAAAATAATATTCACTTTTACAACCATAACCTCAAATAAGTTGTTATAACAGGAGTGACGTCACTAAACGCTGATTGGTGTTTTGAAATATGCTTCGTTTCAAGTCATTTTTCATTCGTAATTATTGTTAAAAAATCAACATTATGTAAAAAAAATGTTGCAGTTGCCCTTCTTTTATATTTTTTTAACATTTTAATCATAAAATTTTCATAAATATTATATTTGCATCTTCCCTATTCAGCTTATTTTCCCATTGTTTCAAGATAGGTCTTCTTTCTATGAGAGGGAATGGACCGTTATTCGTAATCGGGATGGGCACAGTGCGGGTTAGTGGATGGTAATGTCTTAAAAATGTTAGGCCTAGGACACGTCGGTTTTCTCACAATGTTTTTTTTTTTCAATGTTTTAAGAGCAGTGTGATGATAACTTGCTCAAAGTAATGCGCCTGGCTGTTTTCTCTTTTTAATGCTCGTACATATGGATGAACAGGACCTTTAAGGATCGTTCATGTGTCTGTCTGATTATTTGTAAGTCTATCCAGCCACAGTCATAACCAATATTATCTGAAACTTCTGTACTGTATCTGATTTTTGTAATACATCGATAACGATCTTTTGTGACCCAAATACAAACGCATACCGTACATACATACAAATATTCTCAACGTTTCTGGTGTTGATGTTTTTAATTTAAAGTAAAGTAACTTGAATTTGATTTATTGTTTCATCCTATTCTAATATCATCATCCTTCTTGTTAATATGCTATTTTGAAATTTAATTTCAATTATATTATTTTAATTTGATTTGTAATTAATAATGTATTCTAAAATTATTTTAAATTACTAACATAGCTGTAAGTATTACTAAACAATGTATGGATGTACCTGACATATCTGAATTAAGTGTCTCAATGAATAAATAAACTATGTAATTACAAACACAAATTGTCAGATACTTTTTGTCTGTTTGTTTAGAAGTACACATTTCCGCAGTTTTGTCCGAAATTTACATGTTCTTAGTTTTCATAGGAGGATCGAGTATAACTCGTAGCAGAATAAAATCCAAAAAAGTTAAACGACGTCACACGTCGCATGTCAGTGCCATTAACGATACTTTTAGTAAGTTCGCGCGTAAATCTAGTATACAGTGAATCCTAGTGTTTCCTGTCTTTTCAAAAGATTTTTTAAACTATAGCTTTTCACGTACAATTATTGCACCTTCCACGGTAACTCATCACCATAGATAAAATATATTTTTGATTTCTGTGCTCATCACAATACTTGGTTGACTGATAGAGAATGCCTACAGCATTAAGTCCGTCTTTGTCCCTATGTACAAGAAATGTAAATAAATAAATACTGCGCTCCATTGCAGTGATTTTGCTGAGAAAATTAGATGCGACAGCCGCACCTTCTCGCCGCGGTTGGTCCAATTCAAGACATTTACCGTTAACGTACAGACGACCTGTTGCTTATGTAAACGTATTGCTTCTCCTTAGAATCCGCTTCAGACAAGACCCTCATTTGTATTAAGATCAGATTTAAGCTTTTAAAACGCTTTATAATTAAAAAAAAAAAGATAGCAAAAACTGTCTCTTGTTGCTTTAATCCCATGTCCAATTTTCCTGAGCTCAGCTGATCGGAACAAGCCATTTTGGAAGTCAGTTGTTATTTTTTGTGACAGTAAAAGTGCTTATTTTCAATCTAGTTTGAATAAACGTCTTTTTCAGTCATCATCTTCTTAGCTTTTTCCATGGATATGGCTGAGTATAGTATTTTACATGCAGCGACTGCTATCTGACCCCCAAAACCCAGTAACTGGTTAACACGATACCCCAAGGCAAGGCTGGTGTCATATTTTCTGATTACCTTAACGACTGTCAAGGAGGTCAGCTGAGACCAACGGGTTAACGAGCTCTCCGAGGCACGGGGGAAACTCGATATGTGAAGATGGTGACCCTTCCAAGTACCAACCTCGACAAGCGTTGCTTAACCTTTGATATCAACCAGAGCAGCTGTTATTATGTAGCCACGAGCCCCCTCTCCTTACATGTGTGTAGTATCATAAATTGCTGGCTTATTCTTTTGTTAGTCGGTATTAGGCATACGTAGCCTAGGTACCAGTGGCGAAGGCTCCGTACAACTCGATTCCTACCAGCTTCCCTTTTAAAATATGGCAAATATTAGTCTATTATTTTATAAATGAATATATAAATAGTAATCTATTATTTTCAATTAAACAAATATTTATTTACGAAGTTACAAGATTTCGAAGTCAGCCACAGGGCCATAGTTAATGGTATTCACGCATCACACTTGAGCAAGGTAAGCATTTTTTGGTCCGACTTCCCTTTTATGAAAATTCGCCCTTCGCCACTGCTAGGCCTGCGGACGGCGAACAGGGATAGCTCACTGTCCGGTAAGGACCAGGCCCGAATCGGCGGCGCGCAATATTCCGCGCGCACTTCAAAGAGCTGTCAGCAGCATTGACGGGGCCCGATAGGACTATTACCTTACGGGTTGCGGGATTGTTCCAACGAGATACCGCGGCCCCGGAAAGCAAAGACTACTGAAGGACCAGGGTGGGTTTTAGTCAGTAGAAGTCTGACACTCCCTTCCGCTCTACCCGCAGTGGGAGGGGTCATTTGATGATTTTGCCACCCACAAAAAAAGGTACCAACTTAGTTTAAATAAAATATGTGTATTATACATATATAGTGCCGTATCGTGTACTCGACGCAGTATAAATCTAGGCATAATTGGCTGACTTCCGCGAACCCTGGCCTGGCGTGCCGACCTTCGTAACTGTAATGAAGGACATACCATGTAGGTGGTATTAAATAAGAATAGGCAGAAGAACAACACCGTTCCAAGGGTGTGAAAACACGTGATATGGAGATCACCTGAACTTAGCCATTTTATCTCTATCTTAACAGTCGACTTAATCATGATAAAAACATAACCCTCCTTCGTTTGGAGTCGGTTAAGACGTCGGCTACTTCCATACCAAATTTCATACAGATCCACAAAGATTAGCACGTTTAAACTTTACTTTTATTATAATTACTAAGTATTTAGATTACTTGGAAGTTCTTGACAGCGGGGAGGTGGGTTGTTTTATAAATCAACGTCAAGGTTCAAATATTTGTTTCAGTGAGATCCTTTAAAGAAATTCTTGAGCATAGGATTTATAATGAAAAACATGTCTCTCACTTTGTCCATTCACCAACATAGAAAGAGACGGACAAGAGAGTTAATTTCCTCACTTATTTTACATTTTTCGAGGTATAAGTTATACTAAGTAATAATAAATTAAATAATAAATTTCAATTTTAAATGTATAAATTAGGTATACATTTAAAATTGAAATTCGCTGGCTTCTGAACTAGTTGTAAACTTTATGGAGCCAGGGAATTAAAGTATAATATTGATCCAGCCTATACAACGTGTAATTTAAAGGGTATACACATCCTATGTCTTCATGTGTGGAACTAATTAGAAATTTCAATACATTGATACCAGAGACTGAATTTTTCCAATTAAGAAGATTGAAGAGAATTATCGTGTTATAGGCAAGTGACGTGGAAAGTTATTGACCCTCGTAGTGCTGTGACACGTTTGTTATGATTGGTATTCAAGAAACATATGAAACCGATAATTTGGTATCAATTCTTTGAGTCAGTTATTTTGTGCTGAAACTGGGCATAGAGACTCCATACCAGATGTTGTCTTCAGCCCTTTTGGATTGATATTGGGTTTCCGTTACACGTTTTATTTTGCCAGTGAGACTTCATAATGAGCCCATAAGCTTCTGGCTTCTAAAGAGGTCCCGAGTAAAGTAGCCGCCTACTGAGTAAATCTCTAAAATATTCTCTAATGAAATTGAAACATCTGTCATCTCATATTTGGTCTTTATCCGAGTAATTTCGCTTTTGTTCTAAATGTAATCTTTGTAGTCAACTTTCTGGTTTCGTATTAGTGAACCTTCTGATACCTCATTATATTATTTTTTGTTGGTTGGTTGCTTGGTTGTTTGGCTTTAAAACTGTAAAATACGAATAGAATTTATTAATTGGTATGATAAAAGCTTTTTATTGTGAGCCTTGAATACTAAATTCTTTGGTAACGACATCAAATTAGCTTCCACTTTATTTTAAGCTTGAAGGCTAGCTGATATTAATAATTTATAAATCTATTGACTGACTGACTAAATAATTTAATTTATTTTAATCGTGGGTACCACATTATAGAGCAGACAAATAATAAAACTGTCAGCCAACAAGTCTTCACTTACAAAACAGAGAAAAATGTAAATTCAATTGACATAAGTAATGATATTCATCATAATCATAATCTTCCTCTTCTTCTCAACCTCATCCCAACTCTACAACTGTCCATCTCATCTCGGCTCTCCTTGTCCGTGTCTTTCACTTAACTCAAATCTAGCTAGTCCAGGCGCTTTAGGCATTCTCTATCTGATTCTTTTGGACCCTCTTCATCCAAATGACTGAAGGTCTTACACTAAAATACTTCACGGCACCTTATAATGTTTAAAACGCGATCAATAAAACTGACATATTTATGGGACCAACAAAACATCTCGGAACATATCTTGGAAAGTCAAAAAGGGACTAGGTAGCTCTTAATAGCCGATAACTGGGTTTCTATAAACATAATTACTCATTTTTATTTAAATAAAATTTAATACATACTTTCGTAGTTATCATATTACACAATCATAAATAGCACATTTACATACACGCAAGCCAAACCAAAATTATTACCAAATTATTTTAGGTAGAAAAGTGTGAATACACTTCGAACTTTACTACCTAAAAAATACAGTTCTAATTCTCTTGGTTTCCTGAACTCTTTAAGCAGTTGTCCCACCGCTGACGATGAACGAGTGGTGAGTAGAGCTGGAAACTTGAAACGAGTGGCGAGCAGCGAGTAGCGAGCGAGTAGTTCCGATAGTTCTGTCGCTGCGCTATTAGCGAGTGTGCGAGTGCGACGGGCGTTTACTCGCGCCACTCGCTCGCGGCACATACGTGTACTTTCAAAACCGCACTACAGAGAAATGACCGCTAGTTGGTCTCTGGACATGAGTCCTGACCGCCAAGCGAGCATCGCTGAGCAACTATCATCTTTGATAGCTCTTGTCGCTCAGCGACCAACTGGTGGAGCGAGTACTCGCCGGCAGTGTGAACAGTCAGCGATCGGCTATTAATATATGCATCTCTTTTGTTTACACAGAAAGTATATTATTGTACGTTTCTTGAGCGAGAAATAAACCGACAGTTAATCGTTTCCTCGCTGGCGGTGGGACAACTGCCTTAGCCAGCAATTCAAGCTACTATCGGACTTTTAACCTAAGCAATTTAGGAATAGGGTTCAAATTCGTTTGGAAACTAGACTGGAAGTAGCTTGGTAGGTTTAGTTAATTGAGTTGACTAGGCACTAAAGAAGTAAGGTGAAAGGGGGATATTATACCCCCTACCACTTAAAATTAATAAAACCTTGTGAAAATCAATTTGTTTTTTTTTTCTACAGGCTGTATCAAAATTTAGTGAAAATTAATTATATTTTTCTTACAGAGTGTAAAAGATGGACTAATGTGAAATACCTATATTAAATATAATCACAAAAAATATTGACTTATCAATTTCAATATACCCGACCGCCAAAACCGAGTGCAAGGTCCGAACAGAAGAGTAATCTAATCGTGCATGGGGTTTCTTCCCGGTTCTTCTCCATAGAAATCGACCGAACATGCACTGGCTTCTGAAGCTTTTTTAAGTGCCCATATAGGCAAATAAAATAAAATATTTAATATGAGTTTGATTTGCAACAAAACACTTCTCAAACAATCTGTAATGCACTACCTATTGTTGGCATTTATTTTACTTTCATTCATCTCGTTTTCCTGAATCATTTACAGCCTACATTTTGAATAGTATTTATGGAATAGTACGGATGTGGGTTAATTTCAAGTTTAAAAAAAGCATATTAATTTATTTGAAAAAACTTTTTTTTTGCGATGGGAAATCATTCAATGACTGCCTTCCGATCTGGGCGAAGCGAGACAGTGTGTCAGACTTTACTGACTAAAATCCATCCGCATTCCGTCTTTGCCCATCGTGTTCCGAAGCCGCGGTAACTCTTTCGAGCAATTATTTGAAATAGGCAAGTATTTGAAACAGCTGGTATCGCTTTGTGAACCATATGAAGATTGATGAAAAAATAATCGATTGCAAGCGTTTTCATCACCAAATTAGCAAAGATCATAAATATTTAAATTCTTACTCAAATACTCGAACATCCAGTTCCAACACTAGATTAATGAAAAAAAATTAAATACAAGTGATTCCTATCACTGTATCAGGAAAAATATATAACGTGCTTTAAATTTTTTCTCTAAAACTTTAACCTCTCTGGAGGGTAGTTTTGCAAAACAAATATGAAATATTAAACTATTAAACCATTTTGTTTTCAATCTAAAGAAACCCTATCATCCTTTCACTTAAGGTTGATTTTAGCAAAAATTCTTTTCTCATTTCACATCATCACGTTACACTACTACAATTGCCATTCAAAATTCAAATATGGCGTTCTTTTAAAATTGAATGTCCAATATGTTTTATTTAAAATAAGAAATTATTTATTTATAGAGCGAAAAAAAGCAATCCAGAGAAAATCAAAGGCACGTTGTAATTAAAGTTTTCTACTTTCTATCTGCATAGCCGTGGAAAGAAGCTAGTTACTACACAGGATGTTACAAAAGTGTGTGGTTATAATAATGGCTGATATTCTGAATATAACGCTTTATAAATGTTTTTTTCAACACACTTGCTCATAAAATGGCTCTAATTTCACCGCAATTAGGCACATAATGACACCTGTAATCAGTGACTTTTTCTTTACTATTTATTATTGACAAGTGAGTTATAGGTTTTTTTTTTAAATTGGTTGAGTTGCTTTGTTTTTAAAAAAGTTTCGAAACAAAAAAGATCGTGTTCAATAGTACAAATAAATTAATGTACCTACTTATTGCTTGCTAGTTTCATGCAACTTCGTATTTAAATAGATAAATTTCAAGTTGTACGTTTCTAATAAATACAACTTTCACTCAAATATAACTTTTGTTTTTTCTGTGATAAAGAAAACTTTGAATTACCCATTTTGTACGTGGCTAAAACGCTATCCGAGAAAAGCCAAAAAAAAGAAACCTCATTCTTTTAGTCTATGGCCAATCTGTTAGATGCGCGCGCATAGGAAACCTGATTAATTTTTCCCGCCATTGCGAAAAAAATTTCACAACTCGTTTTCACTGTTGAAATTATAGTTATTTTTAATTAAAAGTCTAGAAGTACTAGCTATGAAGAAAATGATTTATGTTGTACACCACCCGATATAAGATGTGAAGCCCTTAACGTTATGGAAAGTTTACTACCTGGAAACTCCAAGGCCAAATATCTATTAGCGTACCAAAATTTCATACAATGGCAAAACAACAAGAGTACGCAGTCTTTTTCAGAAAATGTGTTCATGGCGTACTTTAAAGAATTATCTTCTAAGTACAAACCTAGCTCTTTGTGGTGTATATACTCAATGTTAAAAAGCACAGTCCGAACAAAGAATGGAGTGGACTTAAAAACATACTCAAATTGTCAGCTTATCTAAACAGACTATCCGATGAATTTAGAAGCAAGAAATCAAAGGTTTTATCGTCTAACGATGTTGAAAAATTTATAAAAGATGCTACAGATAACCAATATCTGGCTACTAAGGTTAGTTAAATTATCTAATTTTATATATCTACGCGACTTCAGACTGTGTTGTGTGTTGAACTTAATTATTGTTTCTTTTTTTCAGGTTGCTTTAATATTTGGTGTAACTGGTGCATGTAGGATACAAGAATTAACAAATATAACTGTAAAAGACATAGAGAACCATGGCCAGATGCTTTTACTGAAGATACCTATCACGAAAAATAAAATACCTAGGTCATTCACCATACACGGTCCATTCTATGAAATTGTTAAGAAGTATGAAAGTTTGCGTTCACCAAAAGCGAAAAATGACCGTTTCTTTCTAAATTACCAGAATGGTAAATGTACCTGTCAGCCAATAGGTATAAACAAATTTGGTTCTATGCCTAAAGAAATCGCTAAGTTTTTAGATTTAGCAGATGTTGAGAGCTACACTGGACATAGTTTCAGAAGAACTTTAGCTACATTGCTGGCTAATTCAGGAGCTGATATAATGACTTTGAAGCGTCATGCTGGATGGCGATCTAACAATGTAGCAGAATCATACGTAGAAGATTCCATACAAAACAAGAAAGAAATTTGTGCAAAAATCACAAAAAGAATTAGACTTGATTCTGAGGCGCGTCCTACTGGCGAAACACCAAGTACATCCAATGATTGGATTTCACCTACCTACACGAATAATGAACCATCTCAAATAACAACACAACATGAAAGTATTTCAGTAAATAATCTGTCTGATGAGACCGCTATGCCATCAAAAACAGTTAATTATAATTTTACCAACTGCACATTTACTAATTGTTTCTCTAAATAAACTTTTTACTCCCTAAATAAACTGGCTTTTCAACCGACGACAAAAAGAGGAGGTTATCAATTCGACGCGTATATTTTTTTTTTTTTTTTTTTTTTTTTTAATGTATGATCATCGATTACTCGAAGACGGCTGAACCGATTTGGAAAATTCTTTTTTTGATTGAAAGAGTATACTTCGATATTGGTCCCATTTTCATAAACGTCAGGATCTGATGATGGGATCCTGGAGAAATCGAAGGAACTCTTCAAATATTATAGGCACACCTATGTCGTTTTGGGTATTTATTATAGTAACTTGTGCAGTTGCTCTCAAAAAGTACCATTTGAGGAAGTGGAACTGATGATGAAGACCACAGATGGCCGCCGAAACTACTCAATAATAAGTATTGAGTGGATTGCGATTAGATTACTTGAATATGGATGTTACACACTTTATGCTCGTCACAATGCATATGGTGATGTAGAGCTGATGGTGAAGTACCAGGAGAACTCCTCAACAATTAACGGCCCAGCATTGGGAAAAGCAATATTTTGTAAAAGGTTATAAGTAGTTGATAATTAGGCTCTTGTAACTAGGTAAATTAAAAATAGACCAACTAAAAAGAGTGAAATAAAAACTTTTTACCAAAAAATTAAACCGACTCCCAAAAAACACTGCAAAGTGAAAAATAACTAATTTCGGAAGTCGGTGCCAAAAACGAAAATACAAAACTAAAGACACCGACTACCGAAATTAGTTATTTTTCACTTTGCAGTGTTTTTTGGGAGTCGGTTTAATTTTTTGGTAAAAAGTTTTTTTAGTATTATTTTCTTCACAAGTGTGTTAAAAACGTCGTATGATACACGTGTGTATTGATGACACCACACCTAACGGCTCGGGTCTCAATGGCGCCTCAGCGGTAATCACCAACATTACACACTTGTACCATAATGTACTATTTCTTGAACACTCTGATGCATGTTGGTTGGAGTAACTCGTGGCTAAATAATAACAGCCACACGGGTTGATTTTCAACGTTAAGCATCGTTTGCCAAGTTCGGTTAATCAATCTGAACATGTTGAAATTCATCTGTGCCTAAGGCAGTTCTCTCACCGCCAGCGAGGAAACGATTAACTGTCGGCTTATTTCTCGCTCCAAAAAAGGTACAATAGATATACTTCCTGTGTAAACAAGACAGATGCATATCAGATGCATGCGGCGAGTACTCGCTTCACTAGTTCCGTCGCTGAGCGACAAGAGCTGTCAAAGATAATACTTACTCAGCGGTCACTTGGCAGTCAGAACTCACGCTGAGAGTCCAACCAGATGATAGCTTAGCGACTAAACTATCGTAGACCTCATCTATTGCTTACCATCAGGCGAGATCGAGGTCAAGAGTGAGCTCATCTATACTTATAATAAATCTGTAGAGAGGTCAATTCTGTACATGAAATATATTTCCAAAATAACTATCAGGGGGTGATTAAGGATCGATACTCATGCCAAAAATGCAATCAGTTAAATTTTTGTCTGTCTGTCTGTCTGTCTGTCTGTCTGTCTGTCTGTCTGTCTGTATAACCGTTATAGAAACAAAAACTACTCGACGGATTTTAACGAAACTTGGTACAATTATTTTTCATACTCCTGAGCGGGTTATAGTATACTTTTCATCACGCTACAATCAATAGGAGCAGAGCAGTGAAGGGAAATGTTGGGAAAACGGGAGAAGTTATTCCATTTTTTAAGCTTCCGTCGCGTGTGCAACCTTAATGGTTAAAGCTACACAAATCATTTCATGACGGAAATGTTCTCCTTAAAATTATATAAAAAATATCCCACGACAGCATATGTCTAACTTTTATGGTTGACTCACAATAACACGTGTAACTCCCGATAGCTTAGCAGTTCGAAGCTTTCTGATTATAATATTTGTCTACTCTTACGTTTATAACACTCTCAGTCACCCCTAATTGAAAAAGTTAACATTATTAACTATTCCATAAAAAAGAATCATATAAATCGGTATAGAAACACCAAACTTATACATGTAATACGCTAATAATAAGCCGTGAATGAAGGGTTCCGTAGTAACTATAATATAATATGCAAATTTATTTGACGAAAAAAAAACCTTACAAATTTCTTAAAACTAGCTTATTTACATTTTTTACAACTGCGCCAAATAAATTTGTTATGAAAAAAAAAAACCTTACAAATTTCTTAAAACTGGCTTTTTTACATTTTTTACAACTGCGCCGAATAAATTTGTTTTTCATAGTGTTTGTATGAATTACAAAGTTATATTTGCGGTTTTAGAAAATATGCTGTATCTCAAAAACTGCTGAACTGATTTCGTTCAAATTAATTTTGGTTGAAAGTTTATATTAAGATCTACAGATATATATTTTTTTTAGATTTTTCACTCCATTATTATAGAAGTTAGAGGTTGTGTCCGCCACACACACATTTTACCACTTTGGAAGCTTATATCTTTTAAACGATTGACTTTATGGAAAAGTGGTTTTAGAAACCCCGATGTCGTTTTTAAAGAACTGTCTATAGATACCACACATGCATCGATTTCATGAAAAAAAATATTTTCAGGTTTAGTTCCATGTATGGGGACCCCCCTTTATTTTAAATATTTTTTAATTTTTTTTCTCAAAATCGTAAAGCGGTTCACAGAATACATCTACCTATCAAGTTTCACATGTATAATCCTAATAGTTTCGGAATAAAATTGCTGTGACAGACGGACGGACAGACAGACAGACAGACAGACGGACAGACATGTCAAAACTATAAAGATTCCGTTTTTTGCCATTCGGCTACGAAACCGTAAAAAGAATCATATAAATCGGTATAGAAACACCAAAGTTATACATGAAATACGCTTATAATAATAAGCCATCGCGCGTGAATACTGAATCATGCTATAAGGATTATTTTTGAGAATCGGTCGCCGCGCTCGACGCGTCTCGCGGTCGAAGCGTTCTCTAGGTACTTAAGCCTCATGTGAACGTGATCTAAACAATATTACCAATACATTAACTTACGCTGACGGAGTCGCGGGCACAGCTATATTGTATCATTACGCTAAGGCCAATAGGAGCGGAGCGCCAATGAAGAATGCTTCAAAATCGGGGTTAAATTTAACGTTAGCCCAAAGTAACTATTCCACGCGGACGAAGTCGCGGGCAAAAGCTAGTTCTGAATAAAAAAAAAACAACACACTCGCTACTAGTAGCTGCATCTAAGCAAATGATGTATTTTTTGTATAAAACCAATGACGTATTATAATAGACGCGTCATATTCCCACAAAACACCTCTCAAAAACGGCACGAAACACACACATAGAGAATTACTATCTAAAACGTGTAAAGAAAGGGACAGAAAATAAATGCCATCTTTAGGTACACCTGATGTTAGAGAGAGATGAATATACATCTTTAGTTAACAACCTCCCCTAACGTCACGTGACTGACTTCATTCATACGCTAGCCGCCATTAGGCGTGTAGAAAAATAAAAATTAAAAATGTATTTCTGTTGATATTTACCTATGAAATGACACATTTTGACCTCTCACGGAAGCAGTATAATTAGTGCAATGTCTAAAAACACACAAAGGCATGCTTTTTTCCTAATTTTCTTTTAAAACACATTTTTTCTTAAGATGTGTAGTGTAGCGATCGCGACACAGGTTCGTGCGTAACTAAACAGACACGAGGCACTTACCTTGATTTCAACTTGCCATTTTAGAGCGCGGACAACGTATCTATAGTTTATTATATATCTTTGTATAAAACTAACAAAAAAAGATGTTGAACATAGCCTTTAACCCTGACTACGCCGTACTAAAATAGCCTGAATAACAATGGTAACCACATAATAATATTGTTTTTGGTATAGGTACCAAACAAAATCTAGTTATCGAGCTTAGACTAAACCCTGGACATTACGAAGGCTTTGCTTGGGATTATCGCCGGCGTAAGTAATAACAGTTTTTCAGTTTACTTTCTAGATTTTAGAAGTTAGGTATTTTGTTTGTGACATCTTGTTTCTAAATGAAAGGAGATTTAAATATGAGTTTCAGCTCTTATGGGTCTTTTATTTTTAGAGATTACGAGGTCGCGCAGAAGGTCACCTATGAGATGGACTGATCATCATATAAGAACTGCTCTCGGTGACCCAGAGCATGACTGTACCAGGAAGCCTGCTGCTAGAGACGAGTGATGGTGCATAGGGAAGCGGGTCACTCAATTGACGACCATGACTGCAATACTGTGCTCCATCTTCGATCACATCATCACTTACCATCAGGTGAGATAGTGGTCAAACGCGAACCTATTTTTCAATAAAAAAAAACCAACAATAAAACAGCGAAGAAAAAAATTGGCCAAGTGCGAGTCAGACTCGCCCATGAAGGGTTCCTTAGTAACTACGCCAAATAACTTTGTATTTCATAGTGTTTGTATGAATTACAAAATTATATTTGCGGTTTTAGAAAATATGGTATATCTCAAAAACTGCTGACCCGATCTCGTTTAAACTAATTTTCGTTGAAAGATTACATAAAGATCTACAGCATATATTTATTTTAGATTTTTAACTCCATTATTATAGAAGTTAGAGCGGGGGGGAGGGGGCACACATTTTACCACTTTAGAAGCGTATATCTTTTCAACGATTGACTTTATGACAAAGATGAAAACCTCAATGTCATTTTTAACCCTAGATAACTAATCATTCGTCGACACGACGACGCACTTAAGCTCGAATGTGTCATTTGCAAACTTCCCCGTGCCCCCCTCGTTCCTCTATTTGTTTACCTTAATAATATCCAAAAACAATGCAGCGCGTGACCCGATTGCTTGCACACGCCTATTAGGAAGCTACTTACAGGCATCGCGTCGCCCGCTCGACGAAAGTTTAGTTACTACGTAACTTTTTTGTAAAGGTATGTACTTATGCTTTTCTTAATATTTTTTTATTTCAGGGTAATAATGCAATGTTTATTTTAATTTTTCGGATGAATAATGTTTATATGTATGTAATTCTAATGAAATTATAAAAATATATTGACTAAATAGATACTTTTGCTGCAATTAATGTTTTTTTTTTCTTCGTTTTTTTTGTAATTTCCACTCTTTTCACGTCTTATATTACGCTTACTTTTATATGGATTTAAGAAGGCAAGAGGAGCAAATAAGCCAATGGATCAATACAGAAGAGGACGGCGAATGTGAAGACGAATCTGAACAGTCAGCACCGATTTCTCTATGGAAAAAATAAACACAAGTGGTCGTCTATACCTAGACAAGCTACTACCCGTACCTTGAGGCGAAACATAGTGCATTTCATCCCTGGTCCAAGAGGAGAAGCCAGAAATTTACATGAACCTATAGATTTATTCTCACTCTTTCTGTCTGATGATATGTTGCTTCAAGTTGTGAAGTTTACCAACGCTGAGATACTTATTCGAAAAAATAAATATAAACACGACTCGCATACGGTATCATTGACTGATTTATTAGAGATCAAAGCTTTGATTGGCTTATTATATAACACAGGAGCTATCTGTGTCTCTAATAATGTTAGAAACAAAAAGAAACCTGTGTCTCGGCGAGATTTCGTCATGAAGATGGGAGACCAACTCATGGAGCCCTGGCAACGACAACGATTACTGACAGTGACTTTGAAGCGGGAAATAAAAACCATAACCCAGGACATTCTAGGTGAATCATCCAATGAAGAAGCTCCTGCTCATTCTTCATCGAATGCACGCAAAATATGCTATTTATGTCCGTCAAAAGCTCGCCGAATGACTAAACACCGTTGCATAAAATGTAAAAATGCAATCTGTGGCCCTTATAATGTTGACATGTTTACCAACTGTCTGTAACAATATTTGTACTAATTTTTTATTCTTTATTATTTTATACTTACCCAAACTATTGTGCTATGTAACAAGTTCCAGTTTTTAATAAACAATTTTGTTAATAATGGCGTTTTTTAATGCGTAGTCCGCTCGACGAAAGATTAGTTATTACGTTTCTGTAAAACAAGTTTAGTTATCTAGGGTTAAAGACCTGTAGTATAGATACCACACACGCATAGGTTTCATGAAAAAACGAAATATTTTCAGTTTCATTTCCATGTATGGAGAGAGCCCCCTTAATTTTAAACAATTTTTTTTTCTTAAAATCGGAAAGCGGTTCACAGAATACATCTACCTACCAAGTTTCACATGTATAGTCCTAATAGTTTCGGAATAAAATAGCTGTGACATACGGACGGACAGACGGACAGATAGACATGACGAAACTATAAGGGTTCCGTTTTTTGGAACCCTAAAAAGAGATGATAAGAATTACGTGAACACGTGAAATTCGTGTGATGTACGTTACGGTATGACTTCTTAGCACGGAACTTTATACTCCTATTCGACACAACACTATTCAACACGAGTACCTACGCACACACAGGCACAGTTGAACACAGTGTATTCAATTAAACATGATATTCAACGTGAACAAAGCAAGATTTAGCGTCCATATCGGCAGTCCCCTATATCGACAAATTCGGTATAGAGTACCTAATAATTTATCGACAATTCAGCTCGGGTCTGCCAGTGGCGAACCATTGGGGTATACTAGTGCTATTGTTTCAATTCAACACAAAGGTTACTATATTAGTGATATTGGCATAGTTGTAATACTAACAGCCTTGTGTCTGTTATCTTTATATGTATTTTTCTGACCAATATAGGAAGTCAGATAGGCATGGAGCGACTCCATGTAAAACACTAAATGTACATACTCAGCTTCATCTAGTCAGACTCGAAGTCGATCCAACAAAGTTTGGAAAAGGCTTAGCAAACGATAGCAAATAATCCAAATCTATAGCCACTACGAGCATATCAAAGCAATTGATAATCAACCACAGACCAAAGACGATATGCTATCGTTACATGGTGCACATCCCACCTATACGCATAAAACATTTTGGTAATAGTTTCATTGTCCGTATAGCTAAGCAGTGAAATTCAACATAAAAAAAAACAATTTACGATTTATCATAAAAAAAAACATGCAAGTGAATGAATGCATTATTATAAGCACAAAATCATCTGAAACCTCATATTATCGGAGAATTTCAGAAGTAGGTACAAACCTTGGGCACGCCGCAATCGCGGCGATAAGTCCCCTCTTTGAGGAGTGGCTGGAGAGAGGCCACGGCGTCCTCACCTTCCGCCTGACGCAGGTGCTGACCGGACATGGCTGTTTCGGGAGGTACCTGTTTCGGATTCAGCGGGAGGACACGCCCGGGTGTCGTCATTGTGAGGACCATACGGTTCACAGAATACATCTATCTACCAAGTTTTACATGTATAGTCCTAATAGTTTCGGAATAAAATGGCTGTGACATACGGACGGACGCACGGATATGACGAAACTATAAGGGTTCCGTTTTTTGGGTTTACGGAACCCTAAAAAGAGATGATAAGAATTACGTGAACACGTGAAATTCGTGTGATGTACGTTATGGTATGACTTCTTAGCACGGAACTTTATACTCCTAATCGACACAACACTATTCAACACGAGTACGCACACACAGGCACAGTTGAACACAGTGTATTCAATTAAACATGATATTCAACGTGAACAAAGCAAGATTTAGCGTCCATATCGGCAGTCCCCTATATCGACAGATTCGGTATAGAGTACCTAATAATTTATCGACAATTCAGCTCGGGTCTGCCAGTGGCGAACCATTGGGGTATACTAGCGCTATTGTGTCAATTCAACACTATATTAGTGATATTGGCATAGTTGTAATACTAACAGCCTTGGGTCTGTTATCTTTATACGGGTAAAACCGCGAAAAATTGTACATTAGTCATTTTTCGCTTGTCCCCATTTCATTTAACTTATAACATCAACTTTATTTGATAAATGAGATTTGTTGTATATTGTACTGAATGGTATGCTTGTATTGTCTTAGATAATTCCACAACATTTAATCCATCTCTTACAATTTTTTTTTGTAATTTTTTCATTGGTACTACTTTCTCATCCATACAAAAAATGTTTGTCCAACTACCATCCTTTTAACAAAAACTGCCATTGCTTAAAAAATGTAATGGCTATTCCGTATTTTTAAGTTATGTTGAAGTTTTGTGATGCTTAACCAACGTTTTTATGAAAAGCTTTCACTAAATAACGTAACAAATATTTTTTTTTATTCGTTTTTAAAAACGTGTCCAAAATTTTACTGAGTGTGTAACGTCATGAAACTAACATTATTACTGCCACACTTTAAGAATAATCCAGCTACTTCTGTTTTCTTGCGTGGCAGCACCACTGAACATGATGCCAACATTTAAACAATTAAATATGTCATTATTTTTCGAGTGAAATGGTGTTCTGTGTTGGCAACGGATTTGTCTCCAAAAAAACTTGTATAGTGTTTGATGACAAGGTAAGTATGTATATTCTGTCTCAATATTATACGTGTTTATGTCGATTCGTTATTACACAAACGAATAAAACTACGTCGCAGTCCTTGGCTATCCACAATTCAAGTGAAATTTTGGTTTTAGGTTATGTCCCACGCATTTTTTGTCATGATTATAACAGTGTGTAACAAAATGTGTAACGTTACAGTCATGACAAATTGTTAAGCTGAGAATACACTAGTGATGACTAGTGTATTTTTTTTAAATAAAATTTAAATACTACGCAGTCAAGTTTTATGTTTTAATTTATCATATTGTTTCTCTTGTTATACGCTATGTATTATTAATAAAAAAATATGTATATAAAACTGTTCTAAAAAAAAATAAACATATAATTTAGAAAAAGATTTATTTCACAGGTCAGTGGCCATACCATGACGTGTTAAAGCGAGAGTCGTTCGAGCGAGAAAGAGAGATGGAGCTATATAGTGTGCATAGCTTCATCCCTCTTTCTCGCTCGAACGACTCTCGCTTTAACACGTCATGGTATGGCCCCAGGTGATTGATATATTTTGTATGGTACCTGCTATGTGTTTTAAATAAGAAGATAACTGTAAATTGCTATCATTAGAAAAATATTATTGAAAATAGTGACGTCGTGATTATCTACTCATTTATAAGGCATAGTAGGTACCTATATCGATATGCATGCACAGAAATTGTTTGAGTAAAGTAAGTCAGATAATTTGTTAGAATACCTAATAAGTTAATAACTAATACAATAATAATTTATTAACTATCTATACTCTATTTGGAATAAGATTTAGGCATTTAAATAAACCCTTGTACAGTCCCTCTGTCCCTTCAAGCGATTTTGTCTTCTACACTTTTTGCTTTTAATGCCACCCTTATACCTGCGGAAGTTAAAGTCGATTGAATGGACTGTAAAAAACTTTATTTAAAAAATAAAGTAATACAAGTCAGTTTATTTAGTTATCCAAAATGTCACAGATGGCGTTGACGAATACAAAAAGGCAAAAAAAAATTCGTGAGCGGGTGCAAGACCAAAATCCCGCGAAATACGAAGAAATTAAAAGGAAAAATGCAGAGAGGAATAAAAATCGGAAGAAATTTAAGAATGTTCCGAAGAAATAAAAAATAATAAAAAGACAACAGTGGCGAGCTAGTCAGAAACGTCACAGAACGAAGGCAAAAGATGATGGTGATAATGGTGCTGAAATTGATGCTAATAGATTCGAGGAAAGAAAAAGATTACAAAAAAGATTTAATATACAAAAAAAATCCTATGATGAAACGATAAAAAGAATGGCGCTGGAAATTCAAAGTTTGAAGAAGATATGTAAGCGTTATATGCAGAAGAATAAACAATTGATTGGGATTATAGATGAACTGAAATCAAAAACGTCTGAACCACATGTCGTCATTCCTGATGTAAACGAAATGACACCGTTATCTAAGTCTAACAGTTTCATACAACAAAATCTGCCTAACATTTCTGAAGAAGAAAAAGAAAAGGTGAAGGAACAACTTTTAACACACAATGTTTTAGCCATCCAATTCGATTGAGTAACTCCATCGAATTTGATGGCTCAACTATAGGTATTATTGTTGTCTTTTTAAAATTTTCACTTCTATTTTTGCGTTGGGGGTTTCTTAGATTTTTAATTATTTTTTTTTCCAAATTTGTGTTTCATTCTTATAGCTGTTGTGTTTTTATAACTATACCAATACAATTTTGATTAAAAACTGACTTTTATTTCTATACTGTAATGATGTGAGCTAAGCTTTATAATGGTCATGTACGTAACATTCAGTCATTTACATAACGTGCGTTATGATGTCATGAATGTAACTGTCCAATTTTTCGCGGCCTTACCCATACGTATTTTTCTGACCAATATAGGAAGTCAGATAGGCATGGAGCGACTCCATGTAAAACACTAAATATACATACTCAGCTTCATCTAGTCAGATTCGAAGTCGATCCCAACAAAGTTTGGAAAAGGCTTAGCAAACGATAGCAAATAATCCCCTATATCAAAGCAATTGATAATCAACCAAAGACCAAAGACGATATGCTATCGTTACATCCCACCTATACGCATAAAAGATTTTGTTAATACTTTCATTGTCCGTATAGCTAAGGAGTGGAATTCAACATAAAAAAACCATTTACGATTTAACATAAAAACATGCAAGTGAATGAATGCATTATTATAAGAATAAAATCATCTGAAACCTCATATTATCGGAGAATTTCAGAAGTACAAACCTGGTTTGTGGTTATTTTAAATATAAAAAAACCGGTCAAGTGCGTGTCGGGCCACGCGCAGTGTAGGGTTCCGTAGTTTTTATAACAGGTAAGTGCGAGTCGTATTCGCTGACTGATCGTTTCGTACCATGCTCTAACTAAAAGCCAAACATGACTACCTAACTAATTTGACTTCCTATACAAATCCTCACCTGATCCGACAATTTTGCATGGAAAGTTTTAATTTTTTTTAGAGATTTGTATAAAACTTGTCATAGCCGGTGTTTTGACTTGACTCTAACGAAAATTGGTACTTTAAAGCTTGATAAGTCACGAACGGTTTACTTAATCAAAAAACGGTCTTACCAAACCCCTAATATTTTTGAAATACCTATCCAACGATATCCCACACTATGGGAAGAACGAAAAAAAAAATTATCATCCCACTTTACATGTTTGGGAGGTACCCTAAATAATTGTTTTTTTCAAAATTTTATTTTACAACTTTTTTGGCGTCATTAACGTGTATACTCATGCCCAAGTACAACTTTCTAGTACTAGTTTCTAGTTTTTGAGCTAAACCGCGGACAGACGGACAGACAGACGGACATGGCGAAACTATAAGGGTTCCTTGTTGACTACGGAACCCTAACAAGAAAGCATCTTATTTTTTTTATTGATTATAGGTTCGCGATTGACCACTATCTCACCTGATGGTCGAAGATGGAGCACGCTTACCTAAAAGTAACCTATTCACTCTTGACTTAAAAATTCCAAGGTTATAGCTATCGGGAAATACAGACTCCGGCAGGGAATTCCGCTCCTTAGCCGTACGCACAATGAAAGTATTCCCAAAACGTTTAGTGCGAATGGGTTCTTCAAACTGTGACAGTTATGTACCTATACATACATATAATACATAATTATGTGTGTGATAAAAATATCTGCGTATCATTTATATCTCTTTAAGTAAAGTACTTAGTTCTAAATGGAGTGTCACGATTAAGGAACTGAAGTTTCCGATGGGATCAAACAACTCTGAAATCAAGGATGTTCTTCCGGAAATCCGTGGCGGAATTCCTAACAGTAGCCCGGATGTTAGCGGCCGGATATTTGTGTTCACGCTGACTTTACTATTCGCATGAGATATTGTGTGAAATGTTGTAACTATGCGTGTAGTAAAAATGTTAGTTACTATAAATACATGAAGAAATTAATGGCATCAACAAGAATCTACTAATTTGTGCAAGTCTAAATATGTACTAATTAGTACACTCCGTTTCAAATTTTCTATAGAGAATTTGAATTTAGAACACGCAAATTGGGAGGTATACAATAAGCGAGCTTACATACATTACATATGTGTATCAATTCCGTGCTGTAGACGTACTGTCTTCATTTAAATTAGTTATTTAAGTATGAAGTAATTTTATGGTTTTGTCAAACACAATATCATACTGGGGCTTGCTGTTAGAGAACCAATTTTTTGGGGTTCCGTAGCCGAATGGCAAAAACAGAACGCTTATAGTTTCGTCATGTCTGTCTGTATGTCACAGCCATTTTATTCCGAAACTGTTACGGCTACACATGTAAATCTTGGTAGGTAGATGTATTCTATGAAAAGCTTTCCGATTTTTAGACTATAATAAAAAAAAATATGTGGTGTCTATAGACAGGTCTTTAAAAAGGACATTGAGATTTCTAAAAACACTTTTTCTTAGTCATTCTTTTTAAAAGATATACGCTTCCAAAGTGGTAAAATGTGTGTCCCTCCCCTGTAACTTTTGTACTATGAAGTTGTTTATTTTCTAATAAAAATTCAATAATTTATTTCAAATAGTGCTCACATAATTTTCTCTATCACTCACTATTTTTATCTATCTAAACACAGATAATGTCTTACTTAATAATGGAGCTTAATAACATTTATAATAATGGAGTAAAAAATCTTTAAAATATATGCTGTAGATCTTAATGAAGACTTTCAACGAAAATTGGTTTGAACGAGATCGGGTCAGCAGTTCTTGAGAAATAAAACATTTTCTAAAACCACAAATATAAATTTGTATTTTATTCAAACACTATGAAAAACAAAGTTATTTGGCGTAGTTACTACGGAACCCTTCATGAGCCAGTCTACACGCACTAGGCACATTTTTATGATTGCCTTTGTACGAACGATAGAAAATGCTATTTTTCACAAAGATACATTTATATTTATATGCCTTTGCCAGGACTTAGACGTTAAATGGTTGTGAATAAGTATATACTTTATTTGATAGTAATAGTAAGTAGTAGCAAGTATACTTTTGACACTTAAATTCTTATATTTTTTATTTAATTTTACATTATATGTATGTTAGTATCAAACTTCTAGCCGGTAGTATATTGTATAAGCTATCATCATGATTTTGTTTGTGTTTATGTATAGAATAAAAATTACTACTTGACAGGTTTCAAAATTTAAAAAAAAATGCTTTAAATCTTTTACTATAATGGGAACCTTGCTAGTCCTTACTTACAAACATTTGTTTTACTAAAACGTTTTGATGATAAATGGAGTACATGTAAGTCTGTCTACAAAACTAATCTAATGTAACTTTCTTTACAATGATAAACAGGGTCGAAAACAATCACGGAACATCTGGCATTCGGGCATAAATGGCCAGCAACGGCGACGTGGTTTATTCTGGCACATTGCCAACTGGAGCGAAAGCGTAATTGGGTATAGATAGATAGATAGAATATACTTTATACTACACCTGCTTGGAAAGTACCTTGATACTTCATCAAATTTACGGTAGAAAGTACGTCATTGCATATCGAACAAATATGCGGGGAGAAAACGCATCTGAGCGGGAGAGAAAAGTGTATGAAAATCCATTTCTTACGTGGTTTTTCTTTTTTAATTTTGGGCGCTATGCGCCGGTAACCTAAATATCAAAAGTCAAAAAGTTTTTACAGTGAGTTTTTATCTCCAAGTTCGCAAAATGACACTGGCCACTAGGTGTGTGTTGGATGGTGTCGGGCTGGCAGTGCGACCCTGCGGCGGCAGGATAAACAATTTGAAAAAAGAACATGTGAAAATTGCAGACGCCATTGGCGCCATTTTCAATTTGTGTGTTGTTTGAGGATTCAGTTTTCGTAGAAAGTAAAATAAAACTATCAAAATGATAAGTAGTGATAGTGATGATGAAGATTTTTTAACTCCGCCGCAGTTGAAGGAAACAGCAAAAATACTGATTGATAACCTTTTACCACAGAAATCAATTAAAAAATATAATAAAACTTATGACGATTTTTTGCAATGGAAAAGTGAAAAAAATACGGCATCTTTTTCTGAAACTGTTTTGCTAGCTTATTTCAGTGAAAAAGCGCAAAAATACAAACCAAGTACGTTATGGTCTATGTACTCAATGTTGAAAAGTACTATATTGACAAGAAACGACATAAATATTCAAGAATACAAAAAACTTACAGCATTTTTGAAAAGAAAGTCGGAGGGATTCCGTAGTAAGAAATCAAAAGTGCTTACTACAAAGGATGTTTATTCCTTTTTGCAGAATGCTCCAGATGACAAATATTTGTTGATGAAGGTAAGTTTATGAACAAAATGCACTGGTTTATGATTTATTACGTACCTATTTATGAGTAGAAATCTACTAGGTTTTCATGTTTGATATTTTTGTTTACAGGTTATTTTGATTTTAGGAGTAAATGGGACCTGTCGTTCGCAAGAACTTGTTGATATGACAACAGACGATATCGAAATCCTCGAAAATGGAATAATTGTCAATATTCCTAACACAAAAACCAAAATTCAGCGATCATTTGTTATATCGGGCTTATTTTGTGAGATAATGAAGAAATATAACGAAATTCGCCCCAGTGACCCCAAAACCAATCGGTTTTTACTACAATATAAAAACAAAAAATGTACGAAACAAGTAATTGGGAAAAACAAAATAAGTACTGTGCCAATAGAAATAGCTTCCTACCTTAGAATAACAACGCATAGAAGGATAGTACGAGTGCAAAAAGTGAGGCAACTAAAACTTAGCCATTTTTGGCTAACTTTGCTCAACGAGCCGTCAGTATTCAAGGTCACATTCTGCCGAACAGAGCTCGCGAGTAAATAATTTAAAACGACCGTTTGTAGCGTAAAGGGATGTCATAGTCCTTCAGGAAAACAAAAAACGTGTAATCAAATTACATGTCACAAGTAAATACTTACATTTTATACATTATATTTAAGTAAATCGACCATCAAACAAAAATTCTAATAACCTAACTTATCACAATTCAATGTTGCTATCCGTGAGGAAAAAAATACCCATCTTGATTTCTTTTGTGCTTATTTTTGTTTAAGAAAATATAGTTTTGGCGGCAATTATGTATGCGTCAAACTAAACTATATTTATTTACAGCTACTACCTACAGTGTTTTATAACTAAAAGTTACTGTTAGTTCGAAGAGTGGCATCATAAAGATGACAATTTTATTGATTAGATTTTTTTCATTTAAGTAATGTTCTCAATAATATTTTTCTATTTCATAAATACAACACATACTTTTAATTGACATCAAACGAGATTTTTCAAGCAATTAATACATTTCTATAATATCATTATAACACATTACACATCAAACATTCTAAACGCAATAAACGATATCTCATTTCGTTTACCTTCCGTAAATATATGTCATATAAGTCATATTACATGAAAAAACATCATCTTATTTAGTTTCATAACATAAAATACTTGATTTAATCCAGCAACATAATAGTGCGTTTTCCCATTTTTGTGGTAATGGTACTGGTAATGGTATCACTGAAAGCTATATTTGTGTGCGTTTGAAGAACGTAGACACATTCGGCTCACGCACACAAAGAAAATAAAGTGGACACACGAAATCGCTCGTGTTTTGTTCTAGACGCCTCTTCTATGCGTTGTTATTCTAAGCTTCCTACCTTAATTTACTCAATCCACTAGAATACACTGGCCACTGCTTTCGCAGAACTTCAGCGACTATTCTTGCCGATACTGGTGCTGATTTAACCACAATAAAACGCCACGGTGGTTGGAAATCGTCCGCTGTTGTAGAAGGTTACATAGAGAATTCCGTAGAAAACAAAACACGAATAAATAACCAAATATCGGGATCGATTAATGTGCATCAAGACTCTTCTCAACCATCAACGAGCGTGGCGATGCCAAATGCCCCTCAGCAGCCAGTTGCCCCTTTGGCACCACAGCCTTCTACGAGCGCAGTGCCAATAGCACAGCCAATTATTCCTCCTACATTGTCGCAAACATCTCAAACAAACATTAATGGAAAAAGTGTTACATTAAGCTTCACTAACTGCAACAATTTCAATATAAATTTCAATTAGTAAAGATTTAGTTTTTTATTTTCCTCGTAGGTATAGTATAAAGCACTATGTATCACTCGAGAGAAAGTGCGATTCCCGATCTAGGGTGTTTTAAAGCCCTCGCCTACGGCTCGGGCTTCAAACGACACCCTCGACGGTAATCGGTCACTTTCTCCTCTCGATGAACAATGTACTATTATTGTACACCAATAATTGAATAACACTTAACAAATAACAATATTCAAAAATATTGAATTACAATGGCGGTCTTATCGCTGAGAGCGATATGTTTCAGACAACATTTAATTAATATGGGGAGGGCTATATTAGTGTACTACTGTACGAATACTCATCAAAACGGAAAAACTAACAAAAATATATACATATTAATAAATCCAATACATAAGTACATCAAATATATAAAACTAGTACATAGACCCACTTGTTCAAGAATTTGGACTTCTCAGTTAAATTCACCTCAGACCTTGTGAGGAGCTCGTGACTGTATAATAACAGCCACACCGGTAAATTTGCAAGGAGAAGCAATGTTTACCGAGGTTGGTCCCTGGATAATTCTCCATCTTAACATATCCGGATACCTCCGTGGCTCATAAAGCACCTTACGCCCGCTGGTCACGGCTGTAATTTGAACAACTCTAAAATTTGTAATTAGAAGCCAGAAAATCTCACACCAGTCATGCCATAGATTGCTGGTCAGCTACTGGTTGCGGAGGTCAGATTGGCAGTCGCTCCATGTAAAACACTAGTACCCAGCTGCACTCAGACTGGAAGCCTATCCCAACATAGTTGTGAAGAGGTTAAGCAGATGATAATGACCTCATGAGCAGCGTTGGGCTATATAGGCCTTTATGACTTCAAGTTTCACTCTGACAAGAGTAAACTATGGAGTTTTGTGTCCGTTTTTCTCCTCGAGAAGAATTTCTTCAATTTAATCTTTGATTAAAATTTAAGCCTCCAGCCAGGACTTTTTTTAAATAGTAGATAGTATTGCGTTTGACCACCATCTCACCTGATGTTAATGGAGGATGTGGTCGAAGATGAAGCACGCTTGCCTAGAAGTAACCTATTCACTCTTGTTTTAAAGACTCCCAGGTTATAGCTATCAGAAAACACAGACTCCGGCAGGGAATTCCACTCCTTAGCTGTACGCCCAATGAAAGTATTCTTAAAACGTTTCGTGCGTATGGGCGGGACGTCCACCATGTAACAATGACGCATCGCCGTTTGTCTTGTAGTCCGATGATGGAACGGGATTGGTGGAATTAAATTGTGCAATTAAAGGAGGGCGAACGTCACCAGCTCACCACTATCAAGACGTGAAGATTGCGCAAAAAGGGCGGCAAACAAGTTTGCTTTCTCCTCAGCAGAGTGGGCTAGTGACCCATCAGGTTTAAGCAGAGGTTGTGAGAGCCGACAGAAGTTTGATTTAACCGTCTTAGCTAGGGACCAAAACGCTTTGCGGCCAGCAGGGTATGAAGCAAGCTTGTTCCCAATACGACTAACAGTGTCAAACCGAGCTCTCCACAACGACTTTTTGCAGAACTTGGCGGCCCTGCTGTAGGCTCTCTTCTTCTGACCCACTTCGTTTGCTTTGCGGATTCGAATATCGACCCATGCCAGGTATGCCACGTGTTTAAGCACTTCAGCGCGTTTAAACTTGGCACCAAACCATGGTCGAGCTTCGCCGGACAGTGTTAAGTCAGAGAATGAAATGTAGTACTCCATCCCCTGACGCAAAACATCCGTCACGGATTCCGCGCACGTCGAGGGACTTATAAAATAAACTAACAAACTAAGCTTTTACACGCTAAGGGTACACCCCGTGGGGTAAGAACCTACGCATCACTGAGTGAGGGCAACTAGGGACAGGTTGGATTGGACAAGGACACTGCGTTTTACTTGTTTGGGTTGCTCAATCATATTTTCCCAACACAACCCTGCCTACCCCTTCGAATAATACTAGTTTTCAAGTTATAAGAAAACGTAAATGACGTGTACAGTGTAAGTTAGAAAATTGTATAAAAAAAATTTAAACAGCCCGTCACTGTAGCAATAAAATTTCGTTACCAAAAATAATTCTTTACATGTCACAAAAGTAGTACACCTCACAACCTTAATACGACACGCAAATACGAACTTTTGTACGAGCATAAATAAATAATTAAAATAGGCGTTACAAATAGTTCGCGTGACTGTTGTACTTATCACCGAAATAATGCGAATTACTACAAATAACGAGGGATCTTTTTATTAATTATGAATGATTAGTTTCTACCCGCGACTTCCTTCACGTGGGAGGGTTTTCCCGCGTAAATACCAATCCCGAGGAAATTCCGGGATAAAATGTAGCCTATGCATTATTCCAGGATGTCAACTATCCCACTTACCAGATTTCATTCAGATCCGTTCAGTAGCTTTTGAGTGAAAGAGTAACAAACATACCTACATGCATTTTCACAAACGCATTTATAATATTAGTAAGACTGTGCCAAGCCTGATAAATCATCGTTCAATAGAACGTAACACAGTAATACTCTGTCGTATCGTATCGTTATATAAGACTGTACGGGTCAACCACCGTACAGTACGTTTACCTGGGTCATCATTATTGCGCCACCCGCTCAATATGTTTCCATCATTTATATTATTACACTTACACCGCAATAATTCAGTACGTAATTCGGCAACATACCGTGCGCGTGACTCATAATCCCATAACGTTCACCATTCATCCTAGTATAAATTAATCTAAATCTTATATTTGTGGAAACAGACAATACAGTGAATTTATTAATCTTAAACTGACTTTCATCTCTCGTGTCAACCCTTATCTCTATCTAACCCCAACCGCGAACATTGGTCCTTCGAGCCGGATATAGAGAAGAACTTGGCTAAAGAATAAGTCACCATCTCAACATATCAAGATACCTTGGAAAGCAAGTGAAGCCATTGGTCCTGGCTGTCATTAGTGCATCTTTGACAATCGTTACGGATAGTTGGAAGTCAGAAAGTCTGAAACCAGTCTTGCCTTACGGTATTGTGCTACACATCCCTAATGGGTTGTAGAGGTCAGAGAGGTAGTCCCTCCATCAAAAGGTGAAACTTTACTTCTAGGTAAACGTACTTCATCTTCGACCAGATCATCGCTTTCTATCAAGTGAGATGGCGGTCAAACGAGTGTCTATTATCAATAAAACAAAAATTAAAAAATTTCTCATTTACACTGCAAGCCGACCCCAGCAAATGCTAGGCAGATGTTAACGATCAAACCCACACAAAACATTAAAAGAATACTTCCATTGTAGTACGTACTATCCTTAAATTACGTCCCACGTTAAAAGGTCGACGAATTGTAATTCATTAACTAGTCCTTTATTGATTTTCTGCGGGTCGTCATAAATGAGCCGTGGCCATGAATTTATTTATAGTTGATAAGCTCACGTTTGACCGCCATCTTACTTGATGGTAAACGATGATCTGGTCGAAGATGAAGCACGTTTACCTAGAAGTAACGTTTTCACTCTAGACTTAAAGACGCCAGGTTAAAGCTATAAGGAAAAACATACTTGAGTAGGGAATTTCACCCCTATGACGAGTTACTAATAGAACGGAGTAATTGATGAATTACTTGACGTTAATTAAACTCATCCTGTTCCTTCAGTTGACCTTGTGGTCCGGAGCTGCGGTATCTCGGGGGCTCGTTAGAACATTCCCGCAACCGTAGTGTCAGCCCTGGAACCTGATGGTGCTGATCCCTAGGATTCCTAGTACTGGCCCCAATATCCACAACATCAAAGGCACAATACCTATTCTGGTTTCATCTAAATCCAACCAGTAATTTCGAAGATTAGCGCGTTGAAATCATTATCCTTTTTAGGGTTCCGTAGCCGAATGGCAAAAAACGAAACCCTTATAGTTTCGTCATGTCTGTCTGTCTGTCTGGACGACAGCCATTTTATTCCGAAACTATTAAGACTATACATGTGAAACTTGGTAGGTAGATGTATTCTGTGAACTGCTTAACGACTTTCAGAAAAAATTAAATTATATTTAAAATAAAGGGGGCTCCCCAAACATGGAACTAAAACTGATTTTTTTTTTTTTTCATGAAAATGTGTGTATGATAGCCACAGACAGGTCTTTAAAATGACATTGGGGTATTTAAAACCACTTTTTCATAAAGTAAATCGTTTAAAATATATACGCTTCCAAAGTGGTAAAATGTGTGTCCCCCCTCTAACTTCTATAATAATGGAGTGAAAAATCTAAAAAAATTATGTCTAGATCTTAATATAAACTTTCAACCAAAATAGGTTTGAACGAGATCGGGTCAGCAGTTTTTGTAATACAGCATATTTTATAAAACCGCAAATATAACTTTGTAATTCATACAAACACTATTAAAAACAAAGTTATTTGGCGTAGTTGTAAAAAATGTAAATAAGCTAGTTTTAAGAAATTTGTAAGGTTTTTTTTTGTCAAATAAATATACAATTATTAAATTATATTATTATAGTTACTACGGAACCCTTCATGGGCGAGTCTAACCCGCACTCGGCCAATTTTTATCGACTTATGCTCACACACACATTTCTTTCACACGAATTTGGAAAATTCTTTTTTTGTTTGAAAGGGTATACTCTGAAATTGGTCCCATTGACACCAAGTCAGGATCTGATGATGGGATCCTGGAGAAATCGAGGGAACTCTTCAAATATTATAGGCACACCTATAGTGATTGAAGTATTTTTTATAGTAACTTGTGCATTCGAAAAGCACCATTTGTGAAGTGGACCTGATGATGAAGACCACAAATGGCCACTGGAACTACTCAATAGTCAATATATAAGTAGGAATAATAAGTATTTCATGGGTTCCGCCTCGATTACTTGAATATGGTTATTAAGCACAATATGCTCGTCACAATGCATATGGTGAAGTGAAGCTGATGGTGAAGTACCAGAACTCTTCAACAATTAACGGCCCAGCATTGGGAAAAGCAATATTTTGTAAAAGGTTATAAGTGGTTGAGATTTAGGCTATTGTAACTAGGTAAATTATAAATCAACCAACTAAAAATAGTGAAATAAAAACTTTTTACCAAAAAACAAAACCGACTTCCAAAAAACACTGCAAAGTGAAAAATAACTTTAATTTCGGAAGTCGGTGCCAAAAACGAAAATACCAAACTAAAGACACCGACTACCGAAATTAAAGTTATTTTTCACTTTGCAGTGTTTTTTGGAAGTCGGTTTAATTTTTTGGTAAAAAGTTTTTTAGTCCATCCGTCGGTAGGTGACTCTTTTTTCCAGCCACCGTCATTCAAACTATCGCGCAGAACATCTGACATTAGTTTGCGCCAGTGATAATTACTAGGGGTCGATAACCTCGGCGTCTCAGCACGCGCCAATGTGTCAACACTCGAAACCGCAGTATGCCTCATTATAACGTCATTGCATGTTTCTTCCGCCGCGCCGTTAACGTTATTTATTATACTCAGCTCGTCGTCTTGTTTCGTCGAAACCGCGGTTGCGGCCTCCTCGCGCTTAGAGTTGCTCCGCTCATCGCATCGGGCTCTTTGTACTGCCTGCGCATGCGTCACTCGTGAAGCCAAAGTATCATTATGCATTTTGCACACATCTTTCTCACAGACAACACTCGTTGCAATTGTAGGACTCTCTGGTGTAAAATGGGTCATCATGCCAGGTGGACCACTATCGTACTCAAACTCATTGTCTAATAAGCACCTCTTTTACAATTGACATTCATACTTCTATAACCAGAATTACTCGATAATTTAATGTCCGTCGTCACATATTTTTCTTTAATTACCGCCACATCTTGCAATATTATGCAGAAGCCGTGTAGAATCGAGGTGATCAAATCTCACTAGTTTATGGAGACATCTCGCTACAAAAATTGGCAATGCCTTAGGATTCGTTTCCTTTATCAAGGTAATAATGTCCTCAACCTCAATATCACGTCGTTTTTTCCTTCATTTCTGCGTTTAATTTGTAGTCTAGACGAATCAGCTGATTCGAATAACAGATTCTTGGCATGGGTTATTTCCTCTTCTTTAAACGCAGTAACACATAATCGGATCATGCTATCTTTGTCCATAATGCCGGCTTTATTTTGAATGAACGCCAGCAATTCGTTTATCACCATATTGCAATTAACGCACTTTACTAAGTTGTTAGACATTTTTGCCTCACAAGGTCAATGACGGCTCGGTATAGGTCACCGAACGCGCACTCGCATACTCAGCCTTGATAATATAGGCTCCTCACAATATATATAGGTTCCTCAAGTCACATTAGTGAGCATCTAATGAAGGATTTTTGAAAATTCTTCCCCCTAAGGGAGTACAAAGGGGGTACGAGATTATCTTTTTATTTCTTTAGTGAATTCACTCGAAACTTTGTACTTAGATTCCTAAAGTGATATTGCCTACCATACCTACCTAGAACATTCAAGCAACCCCTGCTTGAATGTTCTATCGAGATACTGCGGTCCCAGAACATAAGGGCAATTGAAGGAACAATGTTGGATTTTAGTTTAAGAAGTCCGACACTCCGTTCCGCTCCACCCAGAGCGGGAGAAGGCATTAGATAATTTTCCCACTGAAAAATAAGGTTCATCAAGTGATGTATAACTTAGGATAACGATTTGGAAAGTTGACAAAAAGGGGGTCCGAATTTGAATGACGTTTCTCTCAACTGGACAACATTGGTTTTCTCTTTTTCTTCAACTTTCAAAGATTAAGGCGTTTAAACAAACAAACTTTCCCGCTTTATGATATTAGTATAAATAGTACAGATTTCGTGAGTGAACCTACGTAGCGAGCAATAGAATTTTTGATCTGGTACCAATAACATGTAGACTCAATAATATAAATGATATGAGATTCTTATCGATATCAAAAATTGTGTTGTCTTTCTTTAAATATCAACATAAATGCTATGAACTATGACCGATAAGTATGGACATGATAAATTTTAAAATGAAAACGGTAGGTACATCTTTTTTTTATTGATAATAGGCTCTCACCGACTCCTCTCTCCCTGGTTACCAGGGTAGATGACGGCTCTGTCCGTCAGGTAGGCCTCAACCACACGACAGAGGTAGGTGATACCGGAGTGCCTCCCGTATGCAACTCCAGGGCGGGGTGTTAAAAGGCATTGGCGATGTTGAGAGACACCGCCAAGACCACACCGGGACAATGCAGCCTCTGTCGAGAGAGTCCTCACACGCATGATGGCATCCACCGTCGAGCGCCCCTTGCGGAATCTAGAATCTCTTCAGATATTTATCGGGCACTCATGCAATAAACGTACCTACACCTTCTTGAGACCACATCTCACATGTCGATAACTTCAAGGCTGATTTGCTGATAAGGTTTGGTTTGACATTCCAAGTGTTTTATCTACTCAAGACCAAGGAAAGCAGTGGTAGCCCAGTGCTCACAGTCCCAAGTTAACAGGTCGTGGGTTCTACCTTAAGTATTAATATCAGCAATTTATTTGTATTTACAAAACTTTGTGTATATGTAAAAACAAACAAACAGTTAAACATTTTTCTTCCAGTCGATCTTAGGGGGGTGCAGATACGGAATATGATAGGTGCAACATATAAAAGATACATAGTGCGAACCGCAATATATATTGCTATTCAGAAATCGAAACAACCTATACAATAACAATATAATAAACATTCTTATAACTAAATATAACTAATCAACCTTGTGATTATTCTACCAAAATCTTGCGAATAAAATGTACACGTGTTTTCATCTTAAAGGAGAATCGTCTGGTTTCTTTGCTGACATTAATTATGTCTTCACCACTACTCTTCCTATTATTTACTCTTAATTAACTGTGGGACATTTTAACATCCTACTATCCAACCTAGGTTTGGAGCTTGTTTTTCAACATGCTTCGCTTCTAGCCCTGGAACTGGGTCTGCGAAGAGCTCAAGAGCATGAAAGTATAAATATATGACAACTGACCTTAGCATAGTTTGGTCTTAATCCGCAAAAGTTAATGATAAATAATATTTATTTAGCAGATTGTATATTAAAAATAACACAAAATAAATTCAAACTAGATGAGGCAGATGTTTCCAAACTGACTACCCTGAAAAGAAACATAGTAACTGACTCAGAGGTCGAAGTTTCTTTTGAAGTTTATAAACTTCAATCCGTAATGGTCAGATAATATGAGAACCATGTAGATTAATGTCTGAAGTGATATTTAGAGGAAAAAGGCACAATAGCACGTAGATTTGAGTGGACGTGAACCTGGATTTAGAAGTTTAAGGATCTCAACGATTTTAGGAACAATATCATAGTAAAAACGTTTAGGTAGGTCACAAAAGTACTCAAACAGCCAGACATCGTCAAAAATAATTGCTTTGAAACTAAAAAACCCACATAATTCTCAATATTATTATCATAAGCATACCCATATGCCAATATGGGTAAGCAATTGTTTATAATATTAATTGCCAAGCTAAGAGGCTCTTCTCACTTGGCAAAAAAGACAGTAAATACATAGTTTGGAGGATTTTTTTTTGTTCTATCTCTATGTGATACAATTTGATGCTTTATTGGTACGTGACACAATAGTAATATTACCTTAATTTCTTTTAAATTACCGGTACTGATATTAAAAACAAATTATTATGTTATCGAATGTGACCTTATATTTAATAGCATTATTAATTTGTCGTTGCATTTAGTAGGAAAACTTCTGATTGCTCACCATTACAAATTAATAAGAAGTTTTTAAAAACAAATTATTATGTTCTCGAATGCGACGTTACATTTAATAGCATTACTAATTTGTCGTCGCGTTTAATAGGAAAACCTCTGATTGCTGATCACTACACATTAATAAGAAGTTTTAATAGCTTAAAACATCTGACTATAGGAAATCCTGCTTTAAGTGTTAATATAAATGAGTTATTTTGCGTCAAAGGAAAATCAGTATCTTTTAGGAGTTATCTTATAATAATAAAATTATTATAATATCTATTATAAAGTAAATTCCCCAATATGACTCAGCCAACCAGCAGTTCACCAATGAATAGTGTTCTCTTAATAAACTATGCCAATGTATGAATTACTCCTGTACAGTAGGTGTATTTACTTATTATCTGCAAGTCATACAAATTCATAAATTTGTATTTATCTTCTTTAATTTAATGTTATTAGTAGGTACAATATACTTTATACTATACTTGCTCGGAAAGTGCCTTATTACTTTTTAAAGTTTGACAGAAAGGACGTCAATTACTGTAGTACAAATGTGCGAGTCACAAAAGTGTATGACAATTCATTACTAACGTGCTGGAGACATTGGAGAGGGAGGGAAAAGTGTATGAAAATCCATTACTAACGCGCGGTTTTTTTTTTTATTTAGACCAATTCAGTAGCTAACTTAAAAGTACTAATAATGCCAAAAGAAAAGAGACAGATTATTATTAGTTTGAGGCCCTCAGCTGCGCTTCGGGCCTTAAACACCCTCGTTGGTAATCGGTCACTTTCTCCCCTCGATGATCAATGTACTACTCCGGTGAAGCGGTGAGCCTTCTTGCCAGATTGCTGCCGTGGGATCTGGAGGCGGCACTCGCGCGCATGCACAGTTGACGCGCGGAGGTGCTAAGCCGGGGTGAAACTCCGCTGCCGCGGCAAATCGCGGCTCGGCGGACAGAGCTCCGGCGTGATTTAACGGCAGCATGGAAAACGCGGCTGTCGCAACCGAGGGCTGGGCACGCCGCAATCGCGGCGATAAGTCCCTCACGCCCCAGCCGCCACGGGATTTGCCGTTTTTAATTGAAAACGTACTCAAATATTATGCTAAAAAGACTGCATTGATGGTTTTTAATATCCATTTTATTTCAAAATAGAACACAAATACTTTACCATTTTGTTAATAATTATTTATTTGACATTATAATAATTTTAAATCTTAACGTCTTCATTACAATCACTTTCCTTTCAAGTAACCCTTTTCGTATTAATTAGTTGAGTAAGAAGAAGTAAAGAAGTAAAGACTCAATCGAGCGCAGGGCTAAAAGGCTTATAGGCGACGAATCGCTATCGGGCAAGCTTCATAGCCTGGCTCATCGGCGAACCGTTGCTTGCCTGTCGGTTTTCTACAGATTGTACTTCGGGGAGTGTGCGCAGGAGCTCCATGACCTGATTCCTCCATCTCCCATTCACTACCGGTCTACCAGACGAACGGCTGGCTACCATCCACACTTGGTCGATATACCGTCTTGTCGTACCAAGCGCTTCTCCTCCACATTTATTGTGCGCACTTCCAAGCTGTGGAATTCTCTGCCGGCTTCTGTGTTCCCTGCCACTTATGACCTTTCAACCTTTAAAGCAAGAGTAAACAGGCATCTTCTGGGCTCGCTCGTTCCATCGTAGACCTCAATGTGAATTAAAAAAAAAAGAAGTAAGAATTAGGGTTAGTCGTTTTAACAGCAGTAGTCAAGTAACGGTTCATGTATCGACTATTTTAACGTATGATCCCTTACTATTTTCATATTCACGTAATCACACGCCATTTCCACAAATCCGGTAATGTTTATTTCACTTCTCTCTCTCCCTTTTTTTTATTACTGATGATGATAGATAGATACTGATAGATGAGGTCTAAGATGGGACGAGCGAGCCCAGAAGATGCCTATTTACTCGTGCTTTAAAGGTTGAGTGGTCATAAGTGGCAGGGAACACAGAAACCGGCAGAGAATTCCACAGCTTGGCTGTGCGCACAATAAATGTGGAGGACAAGCGCTTGGTACGACAAGACGGTATATCAACCAAGTGTGGATGGTAGCCAGCCGTGCGTCTGGTAGACCGGTAGTGAAAGGGAGATGGAGGAATCCTTTAACTCCCTTCAATGTTTAAATGGTGATATTAAAATGGTGGTACAGAATGGCTATTCCAGTCTATAGTATAGTATAGTATACGAGTATACTTATATAGTATTGCACCTATTCAGACGGAGGGGTCTGTCAGACTCCTACTAACTATACAACGTGTAACGGAAACCCCATATCTATCCAAAAGGGCTGAAAACAACATCTGGTATGGAGTCTCTATGCACAGTTTCAGCACAAAATAACTGACTCAAAGAATTAATACCAAATTAGGAACGATTCAGACCAACCGGCTAACATTGCGCCGCATCGGAACGGAGCCGTACGCGTTCCGCGGCAGCCGAACGCGTCCGTCGGAGCCGTACCGCTACCGCGGCATGCGTACGGCTGCCGCGGTAGCCGTATGCGTGCCGCGGCAGCCGACAGCGTCTGCTGGAATCCGTACGCACTCCAACAAGCGCCCAGAAGTGCTGCTCACATTGCGCCGCGTAGAATAAAGTGAAATTTTTAAAACCAACTAAAAAAAATTACGTTGTAAAGACAATCATATGTCTGAACTAAAGAAATTAGTTTTTCTTCCGTATCCATTTTTGACTTTAATATGTTAACTGTCGCTTGAAGAACACAACTTGAATGATTCGCTAGTTGCTGCACCGTAATCTCCGTTCGTATTCCACGACGCACGGCCGACCGGCTCCGAACGGACCCGACGGCAGCCGATTGGATGCCGACGGCGCCGTTCGGAACCGGTCGGAGCCGGTCGGCCGTCGCGACAGCCGAACGCATTCTGCGAAACGTCGCCACGCGTCGCGGGATGCCGACGGAGGTAACTATGCGTAAGTTTCATGCAAATATGAACTGTAATAACTGTTGATACATTTCAATGTTCTTTACCGCATTGTAAAATGCCGCCCGGCCCGGCCCGATGCGAGCCGGTTGGTCTGAATCGTACCTTATTGGTTTCATATATATTTCTTGAATACCAATCATAACAAACGTGTCACAGCACTACAAGGGTCAATAACTTTCCACGTCACTTGCCAATAACACGATAATTCTTTTCGTTCTTCGTTTCGGTCTCTGGTATCAGTGTATTGGAATTTGTAATAAGTTCTAAACACGTAGAATTAGGATTACAAAACCCTTGCCATATCGTTTGTTATCATCCAAAGCCATGCACTTGGTATGTATATACCCTTTAAATTACACGTTGTATATATAAATAAATATTATTAATTATTTATTTTCTATACAAAGCTGGTTCACATCCGGTAGTCACTTCGACACTAGGTCCGGTTTAAACCAGCGTCAGGCACTAGTTGTCTGGCATTTTGCTGAACCGAGCCTTTTTGGCACGGTCGCGAGGCACACGTAATTTGTCTATTTTCGTGTAAATGCAAATATGTACTTAAATTGTTTTTCTTTTTTTTTATATTTGGTTTCTTTCCTTTTGTATACTTTGTGTTGTGTGCTTTGTGGCATGTGCCGAATAAAGTGTTTTTCTTTTTTCTTTCAACTAAAACCACACGGTGTTTCTCTTCGTCACTTCTAGCTAGCAGCTCGGATGCGGGGACACGTTAACATTCGCCACAATCACCACAATCACATCAGATCCTCGACATTCGTGAAGTCTATTTTAGAATTAAACGAATAACACCCCATGAGCATGATGAAAATTTCCTTTGCCTATTCTACTATCAAACTACAAAGAAGACTTCACAAATGACTCCTAATTTCACCTCTGCGCCCACGCATTAACACAACACAGGTATACACATTCAATTACATATACACACTGACATACAACATGACGTAGCAACTACAGCATGAGAGCTAGTTACTAAAGCAAACAAAGGTGCAAAAATAACCAACGATTCCATATTTAAACTGTCTCCTAGTCCTAAATAAATTATATCACCTGTGACCTCATTGATAAAAGCGAGCGCTGATAATACCGATACTGCACAGATAAAAAATACTCATCTGTTATTCTGTTATACGTTAACGGGCTGTCGAGGCGAGCGCACGCGCGCTCTTGTTTTTGAATAAAGAATTACATTATTGTGTGTGTAATCATGTTAGTGTGCACTTTATTTCTGTTTTTACTTGAGCACGCGCATAGTCTCCGAGTGTATACTACTGAAGGTATAGTGGAAGGATCAAAGGCGGCCAATGGAGATTATTATGCTTTCTATGGTATACCTTACGCAGGGCCGACAGCGGGAGGGAACCGGTTTAAGGTAAGCGAATTTATAAGACCCTCATTTTATCCAGGTAGTGTGCAATGTGCACCTTAAAACTTGTATGGATGTATAGATAGATAGATGGATATACTCTTATCGCTAAAAGCGATTTTTTACAGACAACCTTTGGATAGATTTGACACTGCAGGAGAAAATAAAAATAGTAACAAATTAAAAAGAGAGATCTTTTACCATGTTTTTGAAAGAAGGAAAAGTTTGTGCTTGTCTTACTGACACGGGAAGAGTATTTCAGTCATATATGTCGTAATGTCGTGTATGTGTGGAGTATAAAAATAAGTTCTGGTAATTCGCATTGTGACTCATGTACGGACAGTCATTTTATTGAATTATTTATCAGTTTCATAATGTTTTGTTTGTTTTTGTAATAATATAAACCAAGCTTTTACACGTTTGTCTTTGTTAATATTCTTAAATCACATCGCTTATTTTACCACATAATTTGGCATGGGGCCATTTTTCCAATCTGCATTAGTCACTGTCTCACACACTCCTCTTTCATACATATAATCCGTCACATAATCCATTTGCCAGTCTTCAACTTATTCATCGAACTTAAAAAAAACTAAGTATTTATTTAAAATAAAACATTTACAGGCAGTTCCGTACTATTTTTATTTTATTTTATTGATAAGCTTGCGTCTGACCACCATCTCACCTGATGTTAAGCGATGATGTGGTCGAAGATGAAGCACGCTTGCCTAAAAGCAACCTATTCACTCATGACTTAAAGACTCCATGGAAAAAACAACATCACTAGAACTTAAAACGGGATATTTATCAAGTTTATTTCATGTTTATTGTTTTGTGTAAATATCAGAAACTCGACTGCAAACTAACATGGCAGCCTGTTAGTTAGAAAACTTAATAAAACAACATGTAGATTTTAAAATCGTCGGTCTCCTACGCTCTGATCTATTATTTCATTATCACTAAGTTTCTAACTAGTGTCAATGCCAGGACATAATATGTTTTTACGCAAAACAACTCTTACGCAGGCGGTTTACTTACTTTTTAGGGTTCCGTAGCCGAATGGCAAAAAACGGAACCCTTATAGTTTCGTCATGTCTGTCCGTCTGTCTGTCTGTCTGTCTGTCTGTCTGTCTGTCTGTCCGTCCGTCCGTATGTCACAGCCATTTTATTCCGAAACTATTAAGACTATACATGTGAAACTTGGTAGTTAGATGTATTCTGTGAACCGCTTTATATATAAATATTAAAAATAAAGGGGGGGCTCCCCATACATGGAACTAAAACTAAAAATATTTTTTTTCATGAAACCTATGCGTGTGTGGTATCTATAGACAGGTCTTTAAAAATGACATACGGGTTTCTAAAACCACTTTTTGATAAAGTCAATCGTTTAAAAGATATAAGCTTCCAAAGTGGTAAAATATGTCCCCCCCCAAACTTCTATAATAAAGGAGTGAAAAGTCAAAAAAAAATATATGTCTGTAGATCTTAATGTAAACTTTCAACCAAAATTGGTTTGAACGAAATCGGGTCAACAGTTTTTGAGATACAGCATATTTTCTAAAACCGCAAATATAACTTTGTAATTCATACAAACACTATGAAAAACAAACTTATTTAGCGTAGTTGTAAAAATGTAAATAAGTTAGTTTTAAGAAATTTTTAAGGTTTTTTTATTCGTCAAATAAATATACATATTATATTATATTGATTTTGATTTTTGATTTTGTATTACTAACGACCACCTTGGCTGTTGAAAACGAATTCAATAGTCATTATTCAATAATTTTATAGTTTATTTCATGTTATCGTTAAAATTAGAAGTATTAAGTGGTCAACTTCAAAGAACTATAACTTTATTTGGTGTAATTCTTATAGAAAACTAACTATACAGTCAAATTATATAATTATTTTCCCTTTTTATGATATATAGTTCATCTTTGTCGGTTCTGGCCGAGTCTTGAAGGAAGCCTTGGCATTCTCCTTTCTGACACTAAAGTCGTAATTTACCGTTGTGTTCTATCTGATCGATATAAATAGTTAAGGAGACAACAGTTCTACAATTAGGAAAATAGATACTTATTAAACAGTACTCGTAATAGCTTCAAGGAAACACATAGATAAGTGAATATTACCTTTCAAAAGACACGTTACATCACTGTCAATAGACTGCCTGTAGAAATTCACGATAATTGAGAAAATGTAGGTCGGTAGGAGTTTCTAAGTATTTTAGTCTTTATAATTATGTTCCAGAATTTGTAACGAGATGATTAGATACTAATAGGTAATTTAAGTAGGCGAACAAGGCGTAATACGCTAATGAGTTGGTATATAATAGGCGACCAAATTATAAAATTTAGGTAAGTAATTGGATACTGGAGCTGTGCTGGCTCAGTGCTTACAGACCCGACTTAAGGCTGAGGCTACATTAGGCCGCGATGCCGCCTACACCGTACATCAAATATTACTAGCGATTTTTAATTTCTTTATGCGATAGGAACAACATTACTGCAATCACGGCATCGGCTATAATACATCAACATATCAGCGAAATTGAAGCAAATTTATTAGAAATTTTCTCACTTGCACGACTAGTTCAATAGTGCTACTAAATATGCGTGTGGCTACATTATGCGTATTATATAGTAAACCACGATGGATGATTTGTTCGCATCGTGTACTGTAGCCACGTCATTGCCGGATTTTCGCTTATAATGTAGCCGTACCATGTTTATCTCGTTTTGCACTTCCAGTAGCATCGCAAATCGCTGCCTACTACTCAGCTTAAGAGTTATAGGTTCGAACCCAGGCAGCATTACAGAGTAGTTATCGTGAGTAAATCTGCATTTCTAGGTTCTAGGACATGCAGCGACGTCCTCTAACACGCACTAGGCTCGTGAACAGGATTACGGCCCATTCGTTATAGGCTGATCATGTAAATCTTTAAAATTATAACTCCATAAAAAACCACTTAAAATTCAGTAATTTTTATCTTTGTTTATTGTATTTTTTTTTGCCATAACTGGACCAGAGTTTTCGCGTAATTACAAACCCCTACCCGGTACCTACATGATTTAGCATTAAATTGTTTAGTAAATTAATAATCTAAATACATATATGATTAAACAAAAAATTATCACAAATTATCTTGAGATTTAAATGAAGAAACCATAAATTGATTTGTATTGTAATCAACGCGAAATTCGAATTAAGAAAGTGGTTATCATACTTTAACCAAAACGACAAGTTAGATCCTTAATTATAAAACAGTATCTCGCAGAGTCCGTCTGTATGTCTGTTCGCGATAAACTCAAAAACTACTAAACAGATGCGGTTTTCACCAATATATAGAGTGATTCATGAGGAATATTTGAGAGTAGAATTTATTGAGGTTTTGTGCAAATATGTACGAGACCACGGTCTCGTTCTACATATTTGCACAAAACCTCAAAGCTGAACTGGGTTGCTGTTATTTTTTTTTACACTTCGTATCCAATGCTTAATTATTATTTTTCAATTTTTTATTATTATGTCGTTTCTATGTGTCCAGTGTGCATTAATTATTTCTTCTAAATTCGTTCTTCAATATAATGACAACAAACATGACGACGGCAATTTACAAAATTAACCAAACCAAACATATGCATGCGTGCATAAGACCCATTGACGCACTGAAATGCTAACTTGATACCACTTCCAAACAATTACACAGTCATTTTACACCTTAGAACACAGGAATACGGTTCAAATTCCAATAAGAAGCTGTTGAGAGTAAAGTGTTTGCAGCTACCCTAGGTCCCGTTAAATGTAGCTTAGATTTGTGCCAACGCAATTACTGTTGAGATTGCACGAGTTCCGTTAGAGATGGTAGGAAATAACAGGCGTTAAGGGAATAATTATGATCATAGTAATTGTATCTATGAATTTCCGAAGACCAACATCTGTTTGAGTATCATTAGAACTTAAAACAGAACATTGACCATGTATATTTGTTTCAAGTTTGTTCACGCGTGATCATGGCGCTTGCAACAGCGCTGCAATATCGGAAACTTGTTTTTTTTTATTGTTTAAAGGCTCGCGTTTGAATATCATCTCACCTGATAAACGATTATGTGGTCAGAGATGAAGCACGCTTACTTATAGCTATCGGGAAACACTGACTCCGGCAGGGAATTCCAATCCTTAGCTGTACGCACAATGACAGTATTCCCAAAACGTTTTGTGCATATGGGTGGCATGTCCATAGTCCATCATGTAACTCGAAACAATAAATGCACATAGTAAATATACCGGTCAGATTAAAAACTTCTGTTTTCGTGCCCGAGTCTGTGTTTCCTGGTAGGCTCAACCACTGTCTTTAAGTCAAAAGTGATTAGGTTACTTCTAAGAGTGCGAGCATCATCTTTGATCATATCTTCGCTTACCATCAGATGAAATGGTCAATGGGTGAATGGTGGTCACGGCATACGAGTTTTACAACAAAGGCGCGACTATAGATGTCTCACATCAAAAATCCCCTGGGCTCATACTTATTACTCGGCGTTACATGCTCACTTATTTCACTCTCTCCGTGAACCGTGACACTATCAATCACAACATTTTCTGTCATATTATTCCTCACACGATCCAACCGTCGTTTCTATGCCCCACCCCCCTCTCTTCATTTCCTTTTAACTCCTATATTCTACGACAAGCCCGAGTCGACTCCATCTTTCACATTCAAATTGACAGATTGATATATCTCGTTTTAAATTGACAGAGTTCTTTTCTGTATATCCGTCTGACTCTTTGGATATCTCCTATATACTCTTTCAAACTTTATCAGCATGTAAAGGTCCCACTGCTGGGCTTCCGACATAACATGAGAACATAATTATATTTAATCATAAATAATAATAATAAATTATACTGAGAAAAATCATACGTGAAACATTGGGCCAGAGAACCTGAATAGATTATGTTTTAGTCGCCTTACATCCATGACATATTTGCCTCAGTCTGATAAAAGTTTATATTGTTTCTATAAGAGATCATATACACCATTATCAATAATTCTTGTTGCCAATCGGTACACCTTTTTGGGTGGTTAAAAACACATAAAATATTTAAAAAACCATCACCAGGGTCCATCCATCTCCAAAAACAGACAGACAGTTAGTATTTAAATTGTATCTTTTTAAAACCAAAAACGTAGTTTACAATACATTTTTGTAAACTACGTTTCTGGTTTTCCCGGTCTTAGCTAAAACGTGTAGATTTTGTAGGTTTGATACTGCCCATAGGAAAAGCAAAGCAGTGTTTTTCTAAATGTACACCTGAGACTTTCAGTGTCTGTCCTTGAGCTTTGTTTATGGTCATTGCGAATGCTGCTTTTAAGGGGAATTGGAGTCTTTTGAACTGGAATGGTAAATCGGTCGGGATTATTGTAATGCGAGATATAAATACGTTTTCACCGCTTGTTGTTCCTGTCATAATTATTGCTTGCACAACATTGCGTCCAAGGTGTGTAATTTGTAGTCGCGTGACATTACAGAGCCTTGGTGCGTCCAGATTACACATCAACAGAACTGGGACACCAAGTTTAAGCCTCAACTTATGTGATGGTACCCCTGACATTTCCAGAGAGTTGAGAAATTTTACAGGGTATGATGTCACTTGCTCTATATCCATGACATTGTCGACGGACAGATACTCGACAACATCAGCATTCACATGAGACATATTCTTTTCTTTGTGATCAGGACTACAATTGGCCCAGTGCAACGATAACTGGGGTGTCCGGAACTGTCCACGATTCGTGGAGCTTAACGTTGCTTACAATAAACAAAGGCCTACTTCTACTAGGCTTCGGCCTACAAACCATACAAATTACAGGTCTAACCACTAACCTTCTGTGCTGGGTTCGCCAAGTTTCGACCTTCCCCAAGGTCACGCCCAAGTGGTTTGTATGTAATATGAGGTGAGTAATTGAAAGGTGTGATGTAAGTCAAGTGTTGTAGAACGTTCACAAGGCGTCAGTCTCCAGATGGCGCGGTCACAACAGCAATCACAGCACAACTCGTTTCCAGCAAAAGCGCTTGCCACGAGGTGGCACCAACCCGCGAGGAATCCAAAAATATCCCGGGGTTTTCGTCTAAATGGGGATTTCACTTCAACCAATAGATAATTCGCGACCCAATTATCGGTTTCAAAACGCGATTCCAAACGATATTTTTCCAATTATAATTATCTCAACAGGGTCCCATGACCGACATTTTAACGGGGAAGCAAAGTCTATCTGTCAAGTCAAAGTAATGTCAAGATCAAATTTCTTTATGTCAAAAAAGTACGTTCGGAAACGATCGGTACTAAACATCTACCCCCCCCGGACGGGCCTACCCGTCCGCTAATCAATTGGAAGTCTTGACAAGGTTGCAAATTAAACACAGCTTCAATGCGGCCAAATACCGTAGCTAGTTCCTCAAAGGTGAGAACGGTTTCTCCCAACAATCTCCGCCAGCGTCCCTTTGCCGCTTTCACCGCGACCCCAAAAATACCCCCCCAATGGGGGGCAGGCTGGCGGGTCAAACAACCAAGTGACCCCTCGGCGAGCCAAACTATTACCAATGTCAACCTGGCTCTCATTAGGAAGGCGTGTACCTCCTTCAAATAGTTACTTGTACCCTTGTAATTCGTACCGCAATCAGACCTAATCAAAGAAGGTAACCACGGCGAGACACAAATCTTTCCAAAGTCGCTTCAAAGGCCTCTGTCGAGAGGGAGGTTACCAGCTCCAAATGTACTGCCTTGGTTGACAGGCAGACAAACACACAAATAAGCCTTAACAATCTTACTATTACGAAGGGTGGACGTCTTCAACAAAAGGGGACCAACAAGTCCGTTACGACGCCAGCAAGGGGCCTCGCCTCATTGACGCGATCAGCCGACAAAATCCAAATTTCCCGCTGCAGAATGGCCAACAGCGCATTGCAACCGGCATGCGAGTTCTTAGTGTGACTATCAGTCACCAACAATTGAACCAAGTGGCCCTCCTTGGGCAACAAAAGGGGGTGACGGGCCCCATAAGGAAGGCTAGAGTGCCTCAACCGTCCTCCAACAGGGTTTCCCGAAGTGGCTCGTCCCAAACAAGTTCAGTTATAACAAGGGCAGGAGCACCAATTTTAGGGTACGGACAACTCACAAGGGTGATTTCAAACCAGGTCCCTCCCCCAACAGTGGTGTCAGCCGGTTCGCCAATTCCCTAAATCTTGCCTAAAAGGTCATTCACCTTCAGGCCAACCTGTCCCGCTAACCAAGACGACAAAAGGCAACCCTGGACTCCCGTGTCCAAAATGGCACAGACCACTATCGAGTCACCCAAGGGTCCCCAGACCTTGACCGAGGCCGTTGGCAACAAACCGTCTTGATCGGGGGGGTCCTTTAGCGGGCAGGCGTCAATCTCTTAGTGATGCCTGGGCGGCGACCGATCGCCGCATCCAGGCTGCCTTCGTTCACGACGAGGCCAACAATCAAAATATTCGTCCGCGCGGTGTCCCGAGCCGCTCGCCATCACTGAAGGGGCATATCCCATCGGATGCCCGAATGGCGGAGGGCGCGACTCCAGCCGGGGACGTTCCGCCAACGGAGGGGAAAGGCAGCGGCGCCGACCCGGCCACTGCTGCCTAGCAGCCAATGCGCGTTCTCCCTGACGAGGGGAGACCAAATGGCGCTCGCGGGGCTCCCGTTCAACTTGCGCGGGGGGTGGAGTGCAGCGTACAGAATTGCGGGCCTCAGCCCGGTGCTCGTCTCCGGGGTACCCCCCCCTGCGCGAACCCTCCTCAGAAGATGGTCTGCTGGAGCGGTTCGCGTTGGCGCACAAAATCTCCAAGTGGGACCCCTTACAAATTCTACACGGGCGGGGGTCGGGGCAGTCCCGATGAAAGTGGGCCCCCAAGCACGAGAAGCACAAACGGCGTGCGTTGACAATTCGGCGGCGGGCACTTACGTGCAAATTCAAAAAATCCGGGCAACGCGCCATGATATGCCCCGTTGCCTTACAAAAGTCACAATGATAAGGACTCCGGGCACCAGCAAAACGGGGGGCGGGGGGAACATCAACAGGCCCCTTAGCCCGAGGACTCCGGGCGCCAGCAAAACGGGGGGCGGGGGGAACATCAACAGGCCCCCTAGCCCGAGGACTCCGGGCGCCAGCCAAACGGGGGGCGGGGCGATCATCAACAGGCCCCCTAGCCCGAGGACTCCGGGCGGCAGCAAAACGGGAGGCGGGGCGAACATCAACAGGCCCCCGAGCCCTAGTCCGTCCCTGGTCTCTAGGGTGAGAAGGTAGTGGGGGTGACCCCGTGGCGCCACGAGTGTTATCCGAAAACCGACACTCGTCTTCCAAAAATTTGAGGAGGTCGTCAAAGGGGGGAAGATGGGTGGCACTATCCCCACCATACTTCTGCTCAAAACGTGACCTCAACTCCGCGGGGAGCAACTGCAGCACTATGTGCACCTACAAGTAGGACCAATGTTCTACCGGTAACTCCAGGCGTCTCAAAGCGTTGGTCGCTGAGACCAACGGGTTCAGCAAGTCAGTGCGCAACGTCGTCGTGCTGGCAATGGCCGGTAGTCCCAAAATCTGGTCGATGTACACATCAGCCAGGCAGCGCTTGTTCTGATACCGTCGGCAGAGAAGCTCCAGAGCGGTCGGGTAAGAGGAATCCGTCACCGGCAAGTGCTGCACCAAGGCTCTGGCTTCGCCCTCCAGGACAGACAATAAATAGGCCAGCTTCTGGGCAGGTCCGAGGTCCGAGCGTGCATACACAAGACTTTTAAAAAGATTTAGGAAGCCCAGCCAGTGGTCCAAGCGACCGTCAAAATGTGGCAGCTCCAGGGTGGGCAGCCTACTAAATAGTCCAGGGCCTGCAACAACAGGGGTCTGCAGCTTGGCCGCATCAGGCACCCGACTCTTCAAAATTTCCCGCGCTCGTAGACATATGACATCCCCCAGGTGGACAATCTGGTCATAGTCACCCAAAATTTTATCGCGGGCTGTCTGATCCATCACCCCCAAATCCACGTCCATGATGTACTCGTTGAAGCGTGTGAGCGCAGCATCAGCTGACTTGATCCTCTCAATCACTTGCCCATACCGAGCAAGGGTGAGCTCTTCCAATTCTATACGCTCAACCGTTGCAGCTGCCGATGTGAACCATCTCAACTGTGAGGTCAATCCGGCAGCAGCCTCCCTGACTGCCCTTAATGAGGCCATTGCAACAATCAAATATTAATACAACACCAATCAACAACCAACAATCAAATATTAAACAAACAACAATGACTTGTTAGCCGACCAAATAATTTCAACAAAATAAAAATTCAAATTCAATTATTTCAAGTCCAAATCCGACCCTGTACTTATTCCAAGTATGAATCTAGCTTGGTACAGATGGCTAGTTACAAAATAAATAACAATTCAATGTATATATTGTGCAGGATCAACTCCAATTAAACATCAATAAGCACAACAATTGTCTGTATAATATTGAGCCGGAGAATCTCTAACAAAATCCAATAAATACAAATAAATGCAATAAGTCAATCCACACCATTCAAGTCTTGTTATGTTAGACTATGTGTAATTATTATTTAGATAACCTTTCAAATTCAGATCAATGACATTCAATTATTAATTGCAACAAATACCAAATTATGTACCAAATTATGTACCAAATTATAACCTAATAATTCCCAATTTCACAAATAAATCTTACCTGTCAATGCAATAAAAGGGGCTACAGTACAAATTACAAATACAAATTCAATTGATTCAACTTCAATTAGATAGCCCGGATGACATGGTAATATATTCAAAACTTATTAAGTTATAAGTTGTGTTAAGTAATTGAACCTAAGCTACTTTCAACAATAGTCAAAACTTCCAATGTACTATGTGGATTTTATTATTAAAACCCACGCTCTGCTACCACTTTGATCAGGACTACAATTGGCCCAGTGCAACGATAACTGGGGTGTCCGGAACTGTCCACGATTCGTGGAGCTTAACGTTGCTTACAATAAACAAAGGCCTACTTCTACTAGGCTTCGGCCTACAAACCATACAAATTACAGGTCTAACCACTAACCTTCTGTGCTGGGTTCGCCAAGTTTCGACCTTCCCCAAGGTCACGCCCAAGTGGTTTGTATGTAATATGAGGTGAGTAATTGAAAGGTGTGATGTAAGTCAAGTGTTGTAGAACGTTCACAAGGCGCCAGTCTCCAGATGGCGCGGTCACAACAGCAATCACAGCACAACTCGTTTCCAGCAAAAGCGCTTGCCACGAGGTGGCACCAACCCGCGAGGAATCCAAAAATATCCCGGGGTTTTCGTCAACTGGGGATTTCACTTCAACCAATAGATAATTCGCGACCCAATTATCGGTTTCAAAACGCGATTCCAAACGATATTTTTCCAATTATAATTATCTCAACAGGGTCCCATGACCGACATTTTAACGGGGAAGCAAAGTCTATCTGTCAAGTCAAAGTAATGTCAAGATCAAATTTCTTTATGTCAAAAAGGTACGTTCGGAAACGATCGGTACTAAACACGTTGATCTGTCAAAATTGCTGTTTCATGCAGCCATTCTCTATCCCTCATATTTGTTTTCAAATCCGAATAAACGTGGTTTATTAAATTTTCTCGTGGGCACATGGCGGCAGGCGGCCAGCCGCGCTGTGAGTAGGTCCTTTACGCACGTAAAAATTGATAATTTACCTATATATTTATGTCTATGAGATACCTACTTACGTATGTGTCTACTATTAATCTGCAAGTGTATTACAGACTAATACCTAGATATGATATACAAAAGTAGATAAAAGTGTAAGTACCTACCTAGTTAAAAAAATAGAAATCATTCGCATATTAACTTGATTGGTTAAAATTTAAACGACACGGTTGGCGTAACGGTTGACTGGTGCATGACATGAGTTCGACCCCAGCCCTAAACAAAAATTTGTATAGCCTACATGTAGTTGTGTAGTTTAAAAATAATTGTTTCGAGTGGTTTTTTAATACGCGATTTGAATGAATTGGGAGGGAGGAATACAAAGTTCCAATACCCCTTTTACAACATTAAGGGATGATTTCCGGGATAAACACTATCCTATGTCTTTCCCAGGGTCCTAAACTATTTCCATACCAATTTTAAAAATAAAATTTAGTTAAGCTTTTACCTTATATCGGGATAAAAACTATCTTATGTCCTTCCTGGGGTCCTAAACTATTCCCATGCCAAATTTCATCTAAATCGGTTCAGCGGTTTAGGCTTGAAAAGGTAACAGACAGACAGACAGAGTTACTTTCGCATTAATAATATTAAGTATAGAAGTATAGATGTTAGTAATATTAGTATGGATAAATGAAGTCTGAGCAGAAGCAATCAATAAATGACGACGTTTTTGTATCTTCGGTCTTTGTTTAAATCGGTCTCTGAATGATGAATCGCTCGATTTTTGTAAAGAATCACTTGAATAAAATCAGTTACTCATTAGTAATGAGTAACTGATTTTAGAGTCTTTGAGTCATTACGATTAAACTTGTAATTAGATATTTAGTAAATTAGATGCACAAGTTATGTTGATAATGTCCTGATTAAAGGATAGTTAGTTAAGAGGAGGCTCCCTGGATTGTATGTAATTTTGTATTAATATTCTGAAACAATCACGCATACAATCAAAATGGAACTTTAATATATGATTTATTTTCCATGTCTAGACTAGTTTGGTAATTGAAACATTTTCGCTCGATTCATTTTTTAATCGAAAATCATGTCTTTTTTAAAGATTATTCAAAATTTAATCAAGATTACTCGGCTTTTATGTCTAAAATTAGTATTGACAGTAAGAAAATATAGTTTATTATCCAAATATAGGTCATTTTTTCTCTAGATCAATTATCACTTTAGTTATAAGCGAAATAAGAATTGGGACTTACGACATTTAGTTTCGAACCCGAGCATGGTGAAAGAGCGCACGTGATATTCAACTTTATTACTGCTGCGTTAGCGTTTAGTATACAACGGCCTAAACGGGGTGGATGGGGGCGGAGCTTGCGTGAAAAATATTTTGCACTGCCTGGTCTTAATGTAGCTTTTTCAGAATGAACCATAAAATATGACAATTTATTAGATATATCGAAAATAAATTCCTTCCGGAAAACCTATTATTTTGATGTCTCATTCCAATAAACAGTAATGGACTAAAAACATTAATCAAACCATGTTTTTAGTTTCATTGTCAGCCTTTTTATCTGCGTAAATTGAGTTTGGATGAATCACGTTTCAGACGAAACAAGTAATGACTAATATCAATGAAAAAGGTACACTTTGATGTCTTTATTTCAAAATATTACACTTATAATGTTATAATGAATAGGCCGTAATCCATCAGTCAGGCCCAGAGCAGGTTAGTAGATGTCGGTCGTCTTTGGATGTTTCGGTCATAGAACAAGCCTGTTTTATCACGATATCTACGTACACAGGGTTGAGAGCAGTTTTAATAATGAAAAAACTTTTTACCAAAAAATTAAACCGACTCCCAAAAAACACTGCAAAGTGAAAAATAACTTTAATTTCGGTAGTCGGTGTCTTTAGTTTTGTATTTTCGTTTTTGGCACCGACTTCCGAAATTAAAGTTATTTTTCACTTTGCAGTGTTTTTTGGGAGTCGGTTTAATTTTTTGGTAAAAAGTTTTTATTTCACTCTTTTTAGTTGGTCTATTTTTAATTTACCTAGTTACAAGAACCTAAATGTCAACTACTTATAACCTTTTACAAAATATTGCTTTTCCCAATGCTGGGCCGTTAATTGTTGAGGAGTTCTCCTGGTACTTCACCATCAGCTCTACATCACCATATGCATTGTGACGAGCATAAAGTGCGTAACATCCATATTCAAGTAATCGAATCGCAATCCACTCAATACTTATTATTGAGTAGTTTCGGCGGCCATCTGTGGTCTTCATCATCAGTTCCACTTCCTCAAATGGTACTTTTTGAGAGCAACTGCACAAGTTACTATAATAAATACCCAAAACGACATAGGTGTGCCTATAATATTTGAAGAGTTCCCTCGATTTCTCCAGGATCCCATCATCAGATCCTGACGTTTATGAAAATGGGACCAATATCGAAGTATACCCTTTCAATCAAAAAAAGAATTTTCCAAATCGGTTCAGCCGTCTTCGAGTAATCGATGATCATACATTAAAAAAAAAAAAAAAAATATACGCGTCGAATTGATAACCTCCTCTTTTTGTCGTCGGTTGAAAATTACTTAAAGTGCCTAGTTACGAACCGATGCCCGTACTTGCAAGTCATGCCCGCAACCACTGAGCCAGCACAGCTCGAGTATTACTTACCTAAATTTTATAATTTGGTCGCCTATTACATACCAACTTATTAAAGTATTAAGCCTTGTTCGACTGCCTGAATTACCTATTAGTAATCATGTCCTTATACTTTCTGGAACACAATTATGAAGAAAAAGAACTTAGAAACTCCTATCGTCCTTCATTTTCTCAATTATTGTGAATTTCTAAATAAAAATGTAATACATGTTATAGACTATTAAATCTAAACTTAAACTAAAAAATATTTAATTTATCTATAATATGTATGTATTTAGAAATATATATGTATGTTTATCAGTTGTCTAGTACCCATACCACAAGCTCTGCTTAGTTTGGGACTAGATGGCGTTGTGTGAAAAAGTTGTGGAATATTATATATTATTAATATTGCATTGTTTAATCAATTGCAGTATTATAATATCCTCTACAACATTCAGCGCAGATCAGTCGAGCAAGTTCCTTGAGTTGAGACCCTTCACAGATTATGCTTTGCCTCCTTTGCTGCTTGATCAAGCAAATCCACATTTTACTATATGTAAACGAGCCCAATGATAAAAGTGCTGGCACAGTTACAATTAATAATACAGTTCACTAAGTACAATTCATAATTTGTTTCCTACGATCTAGGCTGTAGTATGGAGAACTCAAATACAATACGCACCAACCGTATCGCAAGATTGTATTTACAAACACTCCGTCTGAAAGAAAACCGTAATAATAGTTTCCACACCTACAAGTAGCTATACAATTCTTAGCATCTAGCATTAAGTGGTAGTGGTAATAAACGCATTCATTCTATACTTGTTGACTGCATGAGCTAAATATAAAAGTAAACATTAAATATTGATGAAGTTTCTATGAAGGCAGGACCATACTTTATCAGCGCTATAAGAAAGTTGTTTGCGTCCCTTATCTATAAAATGCCGGTCACGCCTTCAATCTTATCTTAATCAACGTTTAAATTGTTCATTAAATATTTTCCAGGCACCGGTTCCACCTTCTCGCTATGACGTACTTCAGGCCACCGATAGTAACATCTTCTGCGCCCAGCCGACATCACGAGGCCTCGTCGGGGTCGAAAACTGTTTGACCCTGAGCGTCTTTACTAAGAACACCACCGTCCCAAAAAAACCAGTCATCGTGTGGCTCCACGCAGAAGAATACACTAACTCTAACACACAAGTACCTTCTGTGCTAAGATTAGTCGAACAAAATATTGTTCTTGTCCAAATGAACTTCAGACTCTCAGTTTTCGGATTTTTATGCCTGCGCGTTCAAGAAGCACCAGGTAATGCTGGTTTGAAGGACGTCATCCAAGGACTAAGATGGATTAAAGAAAACATTGGCAATTTTGGTGGAGATAACAACAACGTCATTCTAATGGGTCACGCATCCGGAGCAGCTGTGGTCGACTTGCTGACTCTCTCGCCTCTATTAGAAAACCTAGCACAAAAAGCTATTGTTCTCAGTGGGTCTAGCTTAGCTCCGTGGGCTGTGGCTTACAACCCTATCGAGTATGCAGAAAGTTTCGGAAAGACACTTGGTTACGAAGACAACAACCCGGAAAAACTAGCGAAGCATCTCGTCGGTGCGGACATTAACGTTATACAATCTGCTTTGAATGAATTTAAGTTTGTCAACAATACACCACTTTTCGCTCCCTGTATCGAGGATCCTAAAATCAGCAAGAATGATACAGTTTTAAGTGTAGCTCCTATTGATGCGTTAAGATCAGGCGAATATGCCCAGATTCCGATCATATACGGATATACCAACAGAGAAGGAACAATGAGGGCAGATGAGGCTGACTTTGGAAATTGGCTGACCTTCATGCAAACAAACTTCACAAGTTTCCTGCCGGTCGATTTGCAGTTGGGTAAAAATAAAACCGCAGTGGCGGCCACCATTCGTGATTTCTACTTCGGCAATGGAACTATCAGTATGGCACTTATTGAAGACTACTTAGAATATCAAGGAGACACTCTTGTACTACTTTCCAGTATCAGGACCGCCAAAGCAAGGGCGTTAAAATCTACGGGTGAGGTCAGGCTGCTGGAGTTCGCTTACTTGGGAACGAAGAACTCTCACTGGATCCACAACCAGATTCCTTTGAGTGGAGCATCACACGGGGCCTTCGTAAACTATTTGTTTGATGATGATTTACGTAGTGAGGACGAGGCTGTTAGCAAGTCACTCGTGGGACGGTTTAGCGCGTTCGCTTATAATTGGTAAGAGTTTTTTTATTTCTATTCATACTAGTAAAAAAACACTCACAACAACAACCAAGTACAGTATACCATACAAGTCAATTATCCTTCAAGACAATACCTTCTACTTAATATTATAAATGCGAAAGTTACATTGTCCGTCTGTCTGTTACGCGTTCACGCCTAAACCAGTAAACCGATTTCCATGTTATTCGGTACAATGATAAACTAGATCTTGGAAATGGGCATAGGCTACTTTTTTAGCACAGGCAGAACTAAGTATAACTATCTATAAAGCTATTAATACTTTTAATAACGTCGTTTTCCTCCCCTTTCAGGATCAACGGGACCATCAATACTAACGGGACCATCAATACAAACAGATCAGCTGCTTGGTCACCCATCACCAATAATGTCACTAACTACCTGTACTATGGTGGTAACGGGGGTCCCACCGTCAACAACGCCCTTATCTACGTTGAAGAGCCGAGATTCAACCCCCACGCCCAACGGATGATCTTCTGGGAAAGCATCTATTCTAAATATTATTCTGCTCCTACGCAACCTAGTTCCTCTAGCGCCATTCTAGGCTCTATATTCTTTGTAATGTTATGCCAATTGTTTGTACACCTGTTTTAAATTTTTAAGCGGAGCTACTTGTTTTGATGAATATTTTATAAGAATTTTTATGGCCTTGGAAAGTAATGTGTCTAAATTAAAGTTCGCTTTTTTTTGTTAAGAACAAAACTATTGCGATGCTTAATGTGGACATTTGCACACATATGAATAAAGTACATACTTGATAGGCAAAAGTTATCACAGTATTAATACAATCGTCCACTTTTGAAGCCAATAGACACGCAAGTATAGAATAGACAAAAATAAGAACTGAAACATAATTCAAAGTATTATGTTTCAGTTCTAAATGAGTATTTTAAAAGACTAAACGCATTTTATGTAAACTAAGATAAAGTATTATGATAGTAATTTAAAAGATATTAGTATTGTGATAGTAACTCAATACGTCTACTTATCGCCCTGAGTATTAAAGCAATTCAGATATTTTATTGTTGAACACATTAAATTGTTATTAAGAAATGTTAACCCGTTTGTTTATTTCGTCTGTTTAATATAGATTATTTAAGCATTACGATTACAAATATCTATTGCATAGAATTACACGCGCAACGGTTTTCATCCTTCCGTTGTGCGTGTAATTCTATACTAGTACTTCTAGACTAAGCAATTGTCAAGAAAGGCCTTCTACTCTTTCGTGTCACCGAAAAATTGCAAAAACAGTTAGATTATAATATACACCGCGAGATTGTAATCTATCGATAAATTGTGAGCCGTACCATACTGCTTGCAATTTAACGCATTATATTTCGATAGATTATAATCTATCGAACTAAAAAAGTTTGATTACAATCTGTCACTCGTTAAATTGCCATATACCTACATTTCGCGAGATATATTATAATCAAACGGTTTTTTGCAATTTTACGGTGAAATTACATACATCGAAATGTATCTTAAAACCTAAATAGGCATCACTTTTGTCATATATAAACAACTTGGATGTAAAAAATAACGACTGAGGCAATGATAGACTTACAGTCAAATGAAATTTAAAATTTGTGAAATAATGCTACAGTTACTACTGTTACTAGTAACAATTTAAAGTAGAAAAAGTACCTACAATGAGTCACAATAAAATTAAACCTTGTTTCCGATTGTTGGATCTGAAAACTCCGGGTTTTTATATTTTGAAATTCTGCAGCATTAACTTACAGGGAAATAATTGGAAATTACATAGTTTGTAAGACACTATTAAAAGTTTAGAAAATGTTAGAACTACTCTTGTAATCGGTGCAGTGTCAAATTGATACATAACTCTTGTTAAGATGACGAATTACAAATTAATATAAAGAACTAGTTACTGCCGGCGGCTTTAGTCGCGTGAAACATTTTTAGTAAAAATAATTGCATATAAAACATGTAAGTATCATAATTTATAATTAATTAATTAGAAAATTATGTTATAATCATAATACATACACAACATTTTTAGTTTTACTTGTACAAACAGTTTTTTAAACACTAACGTCCTTGAAATAAGTTTTTAAGAGGTTTTTACTTTTATTTGTATTGAATGAATTTATATAAAATTGCATTTAAAAACGTTATTGTGGTGTGGTGCATTTTGGTTTTTGTTTTACTGTACAGCAATAGTGTATTGGAATTTTATTATTTTTGGGCCAAAAATTACCTCTATTAAAATATATTAAATTGATTCAGTAAACGATTCTTAACAAAGTAATTTCAGGATGTACATTAAATATATTACATGCTGTATATGTCACTAGTCAGCCCTTCAACTATATCTCAAAATCACATCGATTCGTTGCTCCGTTTTGACGTGACAAAAGGACAAGCAAAGAAACACATCCGCATTTATACCTAATATACAAAAACCTAAGGATATAAAACAAAAAATAAAATACATATTTCTAAAACTTATTATACTACAATAACAAACAAATACATAAAAGTTTTTGTTAAAAAAATGTCTTTTCATTTACGTGCACAAAGGTCTTGAAAAATATTTCATTTTATGCCAATATAGGATAAAACTATCAATTCTCTAAGATGACAGATGTCATAGAAACACAAGGGACTAGAGGATTTAAGGTCCAAACAGAATATACGAGTACGCTGAAATGAGAATATTATTGAAACTTTTACTAACAAATGTTGAATCTTGAGTTTACAGTGTTAAGTTTGAATTTTGTTTGCAGGTAGGTACATACATAAATAAAACGCAGTAGGTATATTTATGAACAAAAGGATAATTTATGTTGGTATGAATCAGCAACTTTGGACAGGTTTGACCGCGATAACTGTAGTAACTATGCGTTTTTATATACATATGTAGAGATAATTATGTATATACTAACTATATGAAAATCACAAAATGGTGGTATGGTGGCTTATATGCGTAAGAAACATTATTGATAGGACATTTGAAAACAACAAGCCTATACAGAATGGAAAGCCCACCATGTTCCTTCACGTGCTCTTATGTTCCGGGGTCGCGGTATCTCGTTAAAACATTCCCGCAACCCCGGCAGGATTCAGCTAACAACTGGAAAATGGATTTCATGTACTGTGTTCAGTAATACAGATTTGATTGATTGATTAATTTATTCGCAATGTGTTGAAAATAATCAGGATTTATAACAAAAAATAATAATAGGTAGATGAGAACAGGATCTATAATAATAATATATGTTTTTTTATTGTCACTTTTTTATAGAAAAATATTTAAAAATGTTATTTTGAGAAGTAATTAAAATAAATAATATGATAATAAATCTGTTTCCAATATTCCGGTGACATGAATAGCTTCAGAATTAGAATTTAATTCCATGTTTATGACATTTAAAAAAATCAATGTAATCAAGTTTATATCTATTAAGTCAAAACTTAAATAAAGTACTTACGGATGAGGAGCACTAGAGGCAGTTCAGTTGAATAAATTGCATTAAGAACGTGTTAAACTAGGATTCGGAAAGAGTGCTTCGCTCGACTTACCTGAAAAAGAAAGAATGTTATTTGTTAAAGATTGATCTTTCTGAGTATTTAATATACTTTACAAAGAGTGACTATATATCTGAACTTAACAACCGAGCAACTGGGTAACAAGTTAGTCTAGGCAAGACTGGTGCCTGATTTTCTGACTCCTGACTACTCATACAATCAAATATGTAATAAAATCTTTTTACCAAAAAATTAAACCGGAGTCGGTTTACCAAAAAATTAAACCGACTCCCAAAAAAACACTGCAAAGTGAAAAATAACTTTAATTTCGGTAGTCGGTGTCTTTATTCGATTTATTCGATTAATCGAAGCGGAACACATGAAATACTTATTATTCCTACTTATACATATATTGAGTAGTTCCAGTCTTCATCATCAGGTCCACTTCACAAATGGTGCTTTTCGAATGCAACTACACAATTTACTATAAAACATATAAATTTTTGAAGAGTTCCTTCGATTTCTCCAGGATCCCATCATCAGATCCTGACTTGGTCACAATGGGACCAATTTCGAAGTATTCCCTTTCAAACGAAAAAAGGATTTTCCATATCGGTTCAGCCGTCTTCGAGTAATCGGTGATCCTGATCAATATTGTTATTTAAGTGTGATTCAATTATTGGTGTCCAATAAAGTATATTCTCTATCTACATAAAAAAATATATATATACGTGTCGACTTGATAACCTCCTTCTTTTTTTGTTGTCGGTTGAGATGAGAGCCGGTACCAACACCATTAACGTTTTCATGGCGTGGAGGAGTCCCGAAGTGAAAAGGTATTGACCAATCCGGACAAGCCTTGGAAAGCGTTGAAAACCTCGAAGTTTGATCATTGAAATGAAATGAAATGAAATATTTATTTTGTAAATTGGTTATAAATAACGCTTTTACACGTCATGTTTTTTTGCGTGTTAAGTTTAGTTTAGTTTAGCTAGATGAGGCCGGTGTTTCCTAACTGACTACTCTGAGAAGAAACACCGAAACAAACTCAGAGGTCAACGTCTCTTTTAAAGTCCATACAATTTGTGTTAGTCCAATCATATGACAAACATGTAGGTTCATGTCTTTGGTGCTCTTTGAGGAAATAACCATACAGATTTGAGTGGACCCGTCCAGACAGTGCAAGCATTTGTCAGTTATCGTCTAGCTCAACTTAGAACTTAAGGAGCTCAACGATCTGACGAACAATACCAAAGTAAGGACATTTGGGTAAGCCACACAAGTACTCAAACTGCTTGACATCATTAAATAAATTATACAATACTTGAGAAAGCAAATATTTAAATCAGTAAAATAAAATAAAAAATCAACAATCAAAATTTAAATATTAAAAAAATGCCCACGTATATCACTGGAGCAGCTCATTCCCAATTGAATAATTATTAAGGCACGAGCTAAAAAAATATATTGAATTATTTTTTATTATGGTTAGGCCCGCCCTTGACCTAGTGATTTAAGCCTGATGGTAAGCTATTGATGACGCGTACGCTGAAACGAGCAAACCCAGAAAATGCCTGTTCACTCATGCTTTAAAGGCTGAAAGGTTATTTGTCGTGGGAAACAAAGAAGCCGGCAGAGAGATCCACAACTTCACTGTGCGCACATTACAAATTAATGTCTAAACGTTGAGAGATTACTGTCTGTATGCCTTTAGTCTTCAGAAAATTATTGATGTTTAAAATAAATCACACTCGGTAAAAGTGTGATTTATTTTGCCACACTAGCAATTTATCATGTATCTTGGGATGTATATTTTTATAAACACCAAGACCCGGAACAATTATTTGTTTATCCCTGTGCGGGAATCGAACCCGCAACACGCCACGCAGCAGTCGATCGCTCAACCACTGCGCTGAGTCGTCAAACTTTGAACATACGAGTTCTGTCGTTTCCATATTTTCAATTTTGTGTTTAAATTTTGAATCTCAAAACAGTTGAAAGTATTAGGATTAATGAAAATGAATACTTCCCTTCTAAGGAAAATGTTCGTGCAATAATTTTCTACAACTTTAGAAGAGGCCTGACACGGCTTCAGTGTTTTGAAAAGCTAACATCTGTGTTCAGTGATGAAGCCCCATGTCTGTGGACTGTCGAACGCTGGTATTTAGAATTCCAGCGTGGACATACTAGTGTTAGTGACAAATCTCGCGAAGGACGCCCAAAATCCGCCTTCACTGAAGATAACATCATTGCTGTGAGACAACTAATTCTCGAAGATCGTCATGTGACGTATCGAGAGATAGAGGCTCTATTAGGCATCTCAGGCACAACCATTCAGAAGATCTTGCATGAAGCGCTTGGTGTGAGAAAGCTAGTTTACCGTTGGATACCGCATCTGCTTTCCGACAATCACAAGGCGGTCCGCATCAGATGGTGTAAGAAAACTCTGCAAAGGTTCAACCAAGGAGAGTCAAATCACGTCTACGACATCATCAGTGGTGACGAATCTTGGATCTATGCCTACGATCCTGATTCCAAACAACAATCTACAATCTGGGTCTTTCAAGACGAGCCAAAGCCGACTAAAGTTGTTCGTTCTCGAAGCACTTCAAAGAAGATGGTGGCCACGTTCGTTGGAAAAACCGGTCATGTTGCGACTATTGCACTTGAAGATCGTAGAACGGTTAACGCAGAGTGGTATACCACAGTTTTTTTACCACAAGTCATCGCCGAACTTCGAAAATCTAACTCAAAGCGACGTATCATCCTGCACCACGACAACGCAAGCTCACACAGCGCTCGTCAAACGATTGAGTATTTGAAGCAGGAAAAAGTAGAAATTCTTGACCATCCTTCATACAGTCCTGACCTAAGCCCTAACGATTTCTTTATTATTTCCTAAAGTTAAGAAAAGTATTCGTGGTCAAAGGTTCTAGTCCGGTGAAGAAGACGCTTTCAAGTCAGCCATTTTGAGCATCACCACTTTAGAGTGGAATAAATGTTATAATAACTGGTTTGAGCGAATGGAAAAGTGTATTAAGCTAGTTACGTGGTGAATACTTTGAATAACAATAAAAAGTACTATAAGGTTCTAGTTGTTTTTTTCTTCAAACGACAAAACTTAAAAGGCATGCCTCGTATTCTGAAAACAAAGGCAAACGACAGACCTCAATATTTACTATAGAAACATTGTACATAGCATTGCCATTTCAAGACGGTTACATATTTCCCTGGAGGGAAACAAGTTACGTGTTCTTAATGTGTTTCATTGCGTGCCAGACGGCCAGACCTAGCTAACAATAGTCCACCCCCATCTCATTACCACAGAATATATAATTACGCCTCGGTCAGTACCACCACTTAGCGTAGGTGTAGACAAAGTGAGCTTAGAACAAGACGTATTGCGACACTGCACAATGGTTTTATTATACACTGTGACGCCGGTGTTTTATACTTTTGCGTAGGCCAAAATTTTATACAGTTTTGAGCACCGCTGAATTTAGCAATGTTCATCGAGTCTCTAAAGGTATACAAATCCGAGACATTGCTAAACTTGCTGTATCTGCCGAGAATAAAGTAGGGAAATAGGTAACAAAACTAAGCAACTTTATCGCTTATCATAGAAAAGAAAAAAGAATCAACATTACCATTCGTTTTTGTAAAGCGGGGAACGCCTTCAAAAATCACTAAGATTTTAGGGATAATACCAACGATTGTGGGATTTTTACATCACGAAAACCACCCCGGGGATCACTATATCAACACATAAGGCAAGGTTTCTTACATAACCACTCTATAGTTAGGAAACCGCTCCGGACGGGCCTTATACATACTAGGCAAATATGCGCCACATCTATGCAAGAAGGTCATCGCTCAGCATAATGCTATCTTTAATAAGTTCTACAATTTTAAAAGGCCGGAGACGAATCGAAAATTATAGCTCCCAGATTGCTCCCAGAACATGAAGCTTTCACTTTTTGTTTTACTTTTTATTTTTTTAAAATTTGTAATAGATTCACGTTTGACCACCATTTCACCAGATAGTAAGTGATGATGTGTTCGAGGATGGAGCTCGCTTACCTAGAATTAACCTATTCACTCTTGAGTTAAAGACGCCCAGGTCATAGCTATCGTTATAGAAAGTATTCCTAAAAACATTTTGTGGTGGGATGCCCACCATGTAACGATGGTACATCGCCATCAGACTATCATGTGTATAAATTGAACATTTATGGCCCCGTTCTCAGGAGTCTTTTCATCTCCTCAAAAAGTAAATAGAATTGTCTCAACAGCGAAGTGACGGATAATGGGGAGGAACGTTTAGTTTCAAGTCTAGACGGACAGACACTCACACAAAGGTAATTTGGGATGAGGTCGTAAAGGATAGTTACTTAAACCGTATCAGGAAAGACTATTGTGAATAGAACACTTATTATTTATAACTAGCGATTGCGCGGGGCTTCACTCTTGTGAACTTTAACACGAAAAAAACATAACCCTCCCTCTTTTGCAGTTGGGTAGCCTACCCTACTCAAGTTTCAAGCTACTTTTACACCAAATATCATCCAAATCCACAGTACTTTCGAAGATTAATGCGTTCAAGCCACAGAACAGATAAAAGAGGTTAGAAAGGAAATAGTTCCTGATTTGTATGAGAATGCGTGTCGCCGCTTGTCTCCCCAGTCATTAGCTCTACTACAAGTAAGAGGCCCGTTACGTATGCGAATAATGCACACAAATAAATTACACACTTAAATCGAGAGCTTGGCAGGCAGGCGCTGTGGTTGAACAATTGACTGCTGCGCTGTATGTGGCGAGTTCCATTCATGAAAGTTACAAATTAACTTTACGGCCTAGAAATAATTGTTAAGGATATAAGTTTTTGTGCATCTGAGTTTAAATGAAACGCACCCAAAATACATGACTAATTCCTCAGTTTTTTCAAAGAAACAACGGCTTTTTGTTTACATAGTCTATTTGAATACACCTTGCATTAAAATTGCAGTGGTTCAAAACCCAGCGTTTAAAAGTAAAATCATAATATTTTAGAACGAACGCAATCATAAATCCCTGAGATAAAGTTTCAGGAAATTGAATAGTCCAGCAGCTAGAGTGGTGCACCAAGTTAGTTGATTTATAACCGCGGTTAGATCATATCTAGGAGCCTGGTTAATATCTACGAGTTACAGTTACAGCGAGATTCATAGTCAGAGTTAGTGATACTCAAACTGGTTCTCGGTAGAGGCTCTCCAAGATAGATAGATATACTCTTTATTGTACACCATAACAGAATTAAATGAGGACTTAAAATCTACAAAGGATGCTACAATGGGCGGTCTTATCGCTAAAAGGGATTTTTTACAGACAACCTTTAGATGGATTTGAGCAGGAGAAAATAAATACGCGGGTAGTCTATGGTGTACTATTCACTTATATACAATACATAAGTAATAACCTACATAACATAACATTATAACTATATATACATAAAAAAGGCAGGATATTTAAAAAATAGTAACAAATTAAAGAGAGAGATAGAGATCTTTTACCATGTTTTTGAAAGAAGGAAGGGTGCTTGTCTTACTGACACGGGAAGTGTATTGCACAGTCGAACTGCTTGAGCTTCGAACGACTTACCAAAGAAATTGTTGGAGTGACTTGGTACCTCTAGCCTCAAGTTTTCCGATGACCTCAGAAATTTGGCACGTGTATCATGGAGGAACTTGAAACATTCGTTAAGATAAGAGGGAGTTTTAGTTTTAGGATTGAACAGAATACTGTAAAGCAGAGGCAAGATGTGTAAGTTCCGGCGAAGCCGTATAGGAAGCCACTTGAGTTTCGTACGAAATTCGGATACGTGATCATATTTGCGCAAGCCAAATATAAATCTTATGCAAAAATTTTGTTAATATAACATAACCAGCCTTTAACGTTCCCACTGTGAGGTCCCGAGTTCGAACCCCACCCATTACACTATTGCCGTGAGCCCACTCCAGACACAAGCATATTTAGCTTAGTTGGAGGGGTTACCAAGATTGCTAGTAATGTGAATTCTACCCATACTGCTAGTCACATTTACAAAAAAAAAAAACTATGTCATTGGCCTCCTTTCTATGAGAGAGAATGAGCCGTAAACCACCTCAAAGGCCCAGTGCGAGTTGAAGGATGTCGTACTGTCTATCTGTTTTCGGATCGTTCAGTCCTAGGAAGAAAAAGATCATACCTCACACAATCCATCCATTCTTTCTTAGGCCTTCTTCTATCTCTCCATCCATCAACATTCACTTTTAGTTACATGCGTGTCATCAGTTGGAGATGAAAAGTAAACATGTTCTGCGATATGAAAATTCCCAATCCAGATCCTAGGTATAAAGTACTAGCAATTCAAATCTAAAACGAAGTTGTTTGAATATTTTTTTTATTTAAAATTTTAATTAAATTAATACTTACATAATTTTGTAATTCATTTTTTTTTCATAATAAATTCTTCAATACGTATCAAAATAGTTAGAGCCCCTTTTCATTTCAGATTTTATAATTTGACGTTAGTAAAACCAACCATGAACCAACCCAATACAACTTTATATTTTAATGTGGTGACAAGCTATAAAAGACCTTATGCTTACAATAAGAGGTTGTAATTTACAATATTTCGAACGAAGGGACTTTAGTATTATGAGGCCCTAACCATAAAGGTTGAGTATCCCTGGCGCTTGTTATCATTCCTTCACACTCAATGAGCTTTGAAGTAGGTAAAATCATTAATGTACACTAACTGTTGTCCGCGACTTCGTTAGCGCGACTGCCAAGTATATTATGTACAAATGGAACTAACGGCTCAGTAACTATGCTTTCTTTACTATGGAATCTCAAATCTCGAGATATTAAGATGATCATTCATCCACGGACCTACTACAGGCTTATTAAACTGTCCTGCTGACATTGTCTAGTTCAATTGCATCTTCATAACACAAGACTCGGTGTACTAAAAGTTTGTTTGTAATTTTATTTTTCTACAAGAAAATCTCTGAGCACTCAATTAATGCAGAATAAAACTGTGCTTGAAGGAAAACGACAGGCTTTTAATCTACGTGTAGACGATACAAGATACAAGTGTTTATCAGCGATAATATGGGGAGTGTCAAGTGCTCAGGTCCTAATGCTATTCCTTGGTCGGGTCAACTGTCGTAGGTTTTCTTAATGACAAATTAGATTGTCTAGGTTGAGCCACCTTAATGAGGTTTATCTGCCACTTAAGACTATGCAAGAGGTTGCTGTTGCTATAATCTCAATGTTGGGGATTACGATGAAGTATATTTAAGTCCTCTCGCAGCCCCAGGCGCATATGTGCCAGGGAACGGGAGGTGGTAACCTTCCATGCCAACGTCTATACTTGACAGTACGGTTAGCACAATAGTTAAGCGATTAGCTGCTTGGCTGCGAGTCTCGGTTTAGATTCCCAAACCAGAATAAAATGGACCCAAGATACAAGAGAAATTCCTAGTTTGGGAAGGTCACGTATTTATTTACACGTTTCATTTCTTTTTTGTTCATCAATATTATTATTAACTCGAAACCATTAAACCAACTGCGGAAACTATCGTCACTCAGCAAACAGAAAGAAAGAAAGATGGAACAAGGACGCAAATAAGGACCCAAAAGAATTTCTAATATGTGCCCAGGTTGTTGTTATCTAAGACTTCAGGCTGTTTTTTGACGCCTGTTTTCTGCGTAATGGAAGACTTTCTTATAGTCATTAAATATTTTACAAGGCCTTTTAGCTTAAAGATTAGACTAGATATGCGATATTTTGTAAGCAAAAATGGAAGCAGGTCGTTGCCTCCATTTTTCCATTATGACGCATACATGTCACTGTGGCGTATTAAAATTAGATGTTGGTTTCTCTGGTAACTATAAGTACTAACACTAGTTTTATAAGTGACCTTTCGACTTATGACCTTTCAACCTTTAAAGCAAGAGTAAACAGGCGTTTTCTGGGCTCGCTCATTCCATCGTAGACCTCATCTATCGCTTACCATCAGGCGATACCAAGAGTGGGCTCTTTCTGAATAATAAAAAAAGTAGTTTTTGGCAAAAATAAAAGAATTTTAAGAACATAGTGTATACAAAGAAGTAGTACAATGAAATTTAAATATATAAGTTTCCATAAAGTATAACTTCCTGACCAAAGTCAAGAACTAAATATGAATAAATTTAAGTTAGGTACTCATGAAATGTAAACCAAACCATAACTCACCAATTTGAGAACAGTGATGATGATGCAAAATACACAATAATTATTAGTACGAGTAGTATTAATATTATATGAGTAGTATGGAGTAATGCTTCTGCCTGAGTTCGAACCCACATCCTACACATTCGTAAGTCGGGCAAGTGGTAACTGGCCTGGATACTGATACTGGATACGTAGATAGTGGGCCGACAATCCTCTACTGGAAAATAATACGCAAAACTAATCTGACTATAAAACTTTAGCTACCAATCTTGCGTCTCATGATGTTTTGCAAAATTATAATAACACCATAAGTATATGCGACCATTGTTTCCAATTTCAAGCCCAATCACGTCTTCACGTGCTTCTCTTTAAAAGTAACAACATTGTTATAACTAAACACTGCCCGCCATACAATACAATAGTAGTCAATACAATAATAATATTCCTGTTAGTTATTATATAATCTATCAGCATTGTGCATACATACACTTGCGTTTGTGATGTTTATATGACATCTGTGCAACAACGGTAGCAGTTGATCTAGAATGGCTGCAGTGCAAAGGTTGGCCGTATGTGTGTTGGTGGCCAAACTTGATCATTCAAACCAAGGGGCTCCTTACAGGGTGTTGTTATTTGCCCCTTGAGTACACAGCACGCACCATAATACGGATTCACTCCTTTGAATTCTTCCTGGAACTAAACTGAATGAAAGATTTTCAATTTTTGACTGTCATTTGTTTTCAATAAAACATTTAGACAAGTTGCGTGCTCGAGTGGCGAAAAGCGATCGTTAAAACGTCAAACATGAAATGCAATTGACAAACGCTGTCAGAATGTCACGTGATCAATCCAGACCAATGTTAATTAATCAATTCGAAACTGAGTTGTATGATTTTCAAACACATGATACGATGAAAGCCGCGGGCAGAAGCCAGCCTTATATTTTGGTATTACGACAATAGCATTCACTGATTATTTAAATTATTGTTAAAAAAATTGTATCATCAACAAATAATTGTCGAGGACAAAAATAATACATAAATTGTTAAGGTACCTACGTAACTTACTAGGTACCTACTGAAATTGTATCGATAAACTACAAGTAAAATTCTCTCTGAATAGACGTATCATCAAGGGCGGAAGGGAACAGCCGGATTTAATTAAAGCAAAAGAGTAAGTAGCTGAAGATTTAATTAAAAAGATAACGTCCGAATTTGAGAGGAACGATCCACCAGTTGATTGCTACAAGGTAATGGTGATTATATTATCCCAGAATTATGAATACTAGGTAGACCATCTATGGTCAAAATACAACTAATACATTAGAAAAAAATCATCAGTGCTGGGAGATGCTAGCTACCAAGCGCCCTCCACCACACACTTGCGCTAAAACGTCATTAGCGCAAGTGTGTGGTGGAGGGTCGCAAGGATTGTGACGATGCCTGGTTCCGGACGATCGCTGATAAGAGAGCAATACGACATCGAGGCGGATCCACATCTACTACCGCTCAACTTCATCTTCTCTTGTCAGGTCTGCGGCAAGTCGTGCCGCTCCTACAATATACCTAATGGTAGAATCATAAGGATTCGATTATACATTTGGTGTATATTTTATTTGATAGCCAATGGATCAGATACTAACAGGACTAGGAGTTCAGAATGTGTCAATACCCTCCTTAAATGCCACACGTTGATAGGTTTTCAAGTTAAAGCAATATTGACCAAGAAATTTAACTTCGAAATATACACGTGTAATGCATACGCAAAACTAGATCTTCATGTAAACATTAGCTATCAATGTAACAACATAATTATATATAACACCTGTCCATGAACATCCCCACGTACACACAATACTTCTTGTACTCTCTTCAAAGGTAAAAAACAAATTGAGCATTAGTCTGATTACGCGGTTCAAGATATACTGGTCACGTATAATGATAACACAGATGTAAATCATAGCACAACTGAGCAGAAACAAAGGCATAACGACCATCATTTGCAATTATGATGCTGCTTCCGTAACAACACCCGCTGGTCCTGCTATAATCGTTTGCAGATTTGCCTTTTGTACTGGCATTCAACGTGCACAAAATTTGATTAGTTAAACCGTTAAGAGCATTATCTTCAGCTTACATTTTTCTCAACCATAAGATAAGATAAGGTAGATAGGTGTCAGATTTTCTGACTTCTGACTACCAACTCACACAACACTACCTACTACTACAACTCGACAGTATCAACTGTCAAAAATGTACAAATGACAGCCGGCATCACTGATTTAACGTGAAGATCGATCTGTGTATTCCATACCCTGCAAGAACTTTTTTTTTAGAAACGAATGAAGCAATGTCAATCAGTTTTTATACTATAACTTGGTCTAATAAAATAATAAGATAAGTAAAAATAATAAGACTTCCGTATACATATAATGTGTGACTTGCGTATACGCAAGATACAAGTTTTAAGAACTATTTATAAAGAGAAAATGTGACTATTTAGTTTCAATAGATCTGTAAAGTCTGAACTTCGTTACTGCAAATATTCCTGTAGTAGACAGTATGCGAACTTTTTAAACATAATCAGACTATTACGTAAAGCGAATGCATGAAAGGAATTTCAACTAATCATTCCGTTAAAACTTTTCATGACAAGGGCCGATTTAAAGAAAAAAAGTTTTTGAGGAATCGCTTGACAGGTTCATCGAAAGACTTTTTTCGTGTTGTTTACCTAAACTATTTAGGGTTACCGGTATCGTTAGAAAAACGTTTCTCTTGCCAAAAGCAGGTGGAGTTGGCTCGCCCATCTCTAACTTCTTTTGTCCATTACAGAGTGTTTAATTACGAAATGTGTGTGGGTGTTTGTAAAATGCACACACGATACATGAGAAATTCCTAATTAATTAGAAAAACTGTTATATTGTGAATATTGTTTATTTTTTATGCATATTCCCTATTTGCTACAGATCAACAGGCTTAGCATGTTCTAATATAGGTAATAGCCGCTTCAATACCGTCCATTTCATTACAAACAATCTCTTCAAAATATCAAAAGGATTAACTTAAAATCCCATTTGCAGTTGCAGTAATCCGATTACGAAGAACAGTTTGTTTGTGTAACCGGTGGAGGTAGGACGTGTGTTCAATTTACTGCAGTAGCGTAAGCTAGCGGGTTAGTAAGGGCTAGCTCACATTGACATGCGAAGCGACTTCGATCGGACTTTTAACATATTTTCCCGGGATAAAAATTAGCCTATGTGCTATTCCAGCCCATTTGGTTATATAACCGTAAAGATCTAGAATGAATGACCATGATCAATATTAAATTAAATATGTAAATTTATATTTGCACACGCCGACATTAAAGGCAGAATGAGAGGAAAATTTTCTAAATCTTAACCTGTACCTTATTTATGCAAATAAATGACTTTAGACTTTTTTGACCAAATTTGGTACAAAGATATATCTTTGTGCTAAATTTCTTCTAAATCCGTTCCGCCATTTTGGCGTGACTGAGTATTAAATATTTATCCATTTTCACATTTATAATTTTAGTATTAAATTTCTTATTGAAGAGATATATCAGACCAAACGCTGGACGAACAAGCAGTGCCAGTTAGATATACATACACACATCACATTATCACAAATATTCATAGACTTCCACACCATCTATACTAATATTATAAAGCGGAAAAGTTTGTTAGTTTGTTTGTTTGTTTGTTTGCTTGAACGCGCTAATCTTCGAAAGTACTGGGTGGATTTGGATGCAATTTGGTATGGAAGTAGCTTGAAGCTTGAGGAAGGTTATAGGCTACATTTTACCCGACTGCAAAAAAGGAGAGTTATGTTTTTACCGTGATAGAATCCACGGGAGCGAAGCCCCGCGTGAGTACTAGTACATAGATATACACACGAACACACCATATCCTCATGCGTCGTGTAACTCTCTATTTTGGTTTTTTGTCTGTGTAATTCTTAATTGGCATAACGTTTGACTATTGATGTTATATTTACTATCTGTCAACTGTGAAGCTATCTTTAATAAATTAATAAAAATATTAGGTACATATTAAAACCATAAATAATGAAGATTACTATTTAATAAAATACTTTTTCATGGTTGGTACACTTCAATAATAAGAAATTCTCAATGTGATTTTGTATGGTCCGTGATTCTTCTACTCAGCAATAAAAAATATGCAGAATTTTATGAAATAAATTAAGTTCTACATTTACAAAATATATTTTTTAAACTCGCGTGGTGTCACGCTTCAGTGTGCGCCGTCCCTTAAGCTTTTGTTTTCACCTGTACTTTACAATCAATTGAATTGAATAGATGGATAACACTTTGCAGCTACAATGTATTTTGTTCTGTTGCAAAAGAGCAAATGTCGGCAGATACATGTTCTTTTACAATTAATCAAGAGTTGTGGTCGATTGTGTGATGTTGGAAACTGTGGAAGTGTAGATTTATTACAGACTTACTAATATTACTGGTATACCAACAAGTTTAAAAATTGCAGGCTAAGTACAAATCGGATTCGCGCATAGTTTCGGTAAAAAGATGCTATTCGGATCAAATTCCGAAGAAAGAAACAAACCGAAACAAACAGAAAGCCAAATATATGGGCTACTGAAACACTAAAAATGAAATGAAATGATAATGTAAACATGATCATTATGATATGATGGTGAGTGGAAGAAATAAATGTTAAGTGTTACTAAACCAGAAGACTTTCTAGAGTCAGAACTTACTAAAGAGGTTGTATGGTCAAACAAATTTAAGTTAACCAATTCTTGCAACCCCCATGATCAATATGAAAGTCTTACAATATTAACAATGATGATACTTGAACATCTGCTCACAAACAACCCAACATTACGACAGCTATCTTCAAAATGTAAACAAAAAGCTCCTTGGAGTAGGATTAAGATTAAACTTAATTCAAAACTTTTAGTAACGATTCCCTTGAGATTTAAAACCGGGTTTGGAGGAATAGGGAAGGAAAACCTCCCTTGAATAAAATACAGAACGGCTCTAAAGGACTGTCATTACTTAAAGCTTGGTAAATAAATCTGTAGCAGGAAATAGGGTCATACAGTAGTCAGCTGAGTCGGCCATTTTGGTATCCAAGAAAGAACATTATCTACTTCCTCTGCTCAGCTTTCTCTCGTAACGTAGATACGTTAGGGTCATAACCTAACCGCATAGTTACAGCTGAGTACCAGTGTCATAAATAGAGCGACTATTTATCTGACCTCCTCCTGATCACCATCTGACTGCTGTCAGATTTTTGACTTCTGCCTACCTTTTTTTTACCCAACTGCAGCGAAGCAAGGAGGAGGTTTATGTTTTTACCGCGTATATATGTGTCCGGTCCTTTGTTTCCTCATAACTATTAAACCAGTGAACGGATTTGGATAAATGATACGTCGTTAGATTTGTCTTGATGGCGCGAGTGTCATAGGATAGATTAAAATAAAACCAAATCACCACAACGACAATCGGGCGCCATATTGTCAAAAATAAAAATTCAAAAATCGACAAACTACGTCAAATGGGGTATCATTAAACAGACCTTTAAAATGACACTGAGGTTTCTTTTACCATTTTTCATTTTGAGCAATCGTTTAGGAAATATAAAGTTTTAAAACGGAATTAAATACTAAAACGCTGAAAATAAAAAAACTTATTTGAAAAATCTAAAAAACCCGACTACTCAACTGAAACGGAAGAAACAAGCACGTTTTTTTATTGAAAATAGGTTCGCGTTTGACCACCATCTCACCTGATGGTAAGTGATGATGTGGTCGAAGATGGAGCACGCTTACCTAAAAGTAACCTATTCACTCTTGACTTAAAGACTCAAAGACATCTTGACGCAAAGATGTAAAGTTTCTGAGCTAAGCCGCGGACAGACGGTCGGATAGACGGACGGACAGACGGACATAGCGAAACTGTAAGGGTACCTTGTCGAAACGGAACGATAAAAATTGGCCAAGTGCGAGTCAGACTCGCCCATGAAGGGTTCCGTAGTAACTATAATAATATAATATGTATATTTATTTAACAAATAAAAAGAACCTTAAAAATTTCTTAAAACTATCTTATTTACATTTTTACAACCACGCTAAATAACTTTGTTTTTCATAGTGTTTGTATGAATTACAAAGTTATATTTCCGGTTTTAGAAAATATGCTGTATCTCAAAAACTGCTGACCCGATTTCATTCAAACCAATTTTGGTTGAAAGTTTACATTAAGGTCTACAGATATATATTTTTTTTTAGATTTTTCACTCCTATATTATAGAAGTTAGAGGGGGGGGGACACATTTTTCCACTTTGGAAGTGTATATCTTTTAAACGATTGACTTTATGAAAAAGTGGTTTTAGAAACCCTTATATCATTTTTAAAGACCTGTCTATAGATACCACACACGCATAGGTTTCATGAAAAAAAATATTTTCAGTTCTAGTTCCATGTATGGGGACCCGCCTTTATTTTAAATATTTGTTAATTTTTTTCTTTAAATCGGAAAGCGGGTCACAGAATACATCTACCTACTAAGTTTCACATGTATAGTCTTAATAGTTTCGGAATAAAATGGCTGTGACATACGGACGGACGGACAGACAGACAGACAGACAGACGGACAGACATATCGAAACTATAAGGGTTCCATTTTTTGCCATTCGGCTACGGAACCCTGAAAAAGATAAAAGAGGCGGTCTTATCGCTTAGTCTTATCTGTATTACCAGCGATCACATACATGTGTCGGAAACCTAGTTTCTCACAACAAGCCTCGTACAAAATCAAACGTAATAGTGTCTCGGAATGCTCCAAGATTGCTGCGCAGTAGCAATTAGTAGCAAATTGATAAGACAGCGCAAGGTGAGGAAAAACCTATATAATACAATAGTAACTTTGAATTGACCTCTAATAACTTGCACATAATTTTACGATATTATTAAATAATCATATTATTATACAGTACCTAAAGTAACACAATACATGAGCATCTACACAGATTTATCAATCAGTGTTTTCTGATCGTAAACTAATTGATCGAATGATTGAATAACTTTTAGCAAATCAATGATGAATTTGGTAGGCTGATCACGTATGTGTGAAACAGTATCGGACCGAACATTCACACCCTTCCGGGTGGAACCCACCCTAATTTTTCCTTCTCTGTTTTTCGAAGCCACGGTGATAAGTATCCTCGGTGTGGCTTTGAAAAACTTTCTACTATGTAATAAAAATGCAAAAGTTTGTGAAGATGGATGTATACATGTTACAAACATACATGTATGTTTGTTACTCTTTCATTCAAAAACTACTAAACGGATCTGAATGAAATTTGGTAAGTAGATTGTTGAAAAGTAACGTATACGTTTTTCCAGGATAAACGTGTAGGGTGCTTTTTGTCCGGAATTGCTACGGGATCGGGATTTATGCGGAAAAACCACCCCACGCAAACGAAGTCGCGGGCAGAAGCTAGTATGAGATAAAAAAAAAACCGGGCAAGTACGAGTCGGACTCGCGCACGAAGGGTTCTAAAAACGGCAAAAAAAAAATCATGTCTGTCCCCTCTTAAATATTTATTTTATTCTGCAGCAACAGAAATACATCACCTGTGAAAATTTCAACTGTCTAACTACCACGGTTCATGAGATACAACCTGGTGACAGACGGACAGACAGACGGACGGACAGCGAAGTGAAGTTATTAGGGTCCCGTTTTACCCTTTGGGTACGGAACCTTAAAAAGGTCTAAATGGTGTTGATATGTCAACGTTTTATTTTCATTTCTGATTTTGAAAACTTTTGGAAAATCTATTCTAACGAAAACACTAAGGCATATTGACACTCAACCTCAATACTGAGAAGATCTCATCAATCAAGTCATATCGTAAAAGCGTTGCCAATGTTGATGTACATAACTCGTTACTGGTCTGTAATTTCCTTTATTATGGCACTTATTATGATAATACTGCTGGCCGACAAACAACCTAGTATTTGCATCCAACTTGTATAGAACAGACAGATGCAGAAGGTTCCTTATAACGACCAAAAACGCATAAATTGCAAGCGCGATTGATTTTTTCTACCTCTAAACATGGCCAATTTGATAAATACTTTTTATCAATTTATTACAAACCTGATTACAGCAAAACTTTAATTATAACAAATTATGTAGGTACACGCGAACATAAAAATAATTAATTGAGCATCAAAACATTCATCAACATCGCTAGTGATGACTGATGAGCCCCTTGTGAGTGCCCCGAATACTGGCTGCATTGCCACTTCGACTGGAAATGCTGATTCTTTGATCGAAAAAAGCGTCTATTAATTTCACGAAAAACTCGATGCATACCCGGACCCCATAGGCCTATAGATTACTTTAGATTTTGAATTTTGGATCCGGTGAATGACCACCGGTGAATGACGCGATTGCTGTGCGTCTTTTTTAACCTCCGACGCAAAAAGAGGGGTGTTATAAGTTTGACGTGTAGGCGTATCTGTGAGTCTGTGTGTAGTATCGTAGCACCTAAACGAACGACGATTTTGGTGCGATTTATTTGTTAGAAATCTGACATGTTCGATATGGTTCTTAGATAAAATTTATCAAGATCTGTTCAGGTTTTTCAAGGAATTAACCTTTTGTACTTTTCTATTGTTCTGTGCTATTTGCTCTGGCAGTCGAGATCCGATCATTATTCTTATTTGATCCGCTGCAATGGATAACAATGGCTACATTTAAATGCGAAGTAGTGCTTTGATTAACTTTGTCGATTGTCTTGTCTGTGATAAATCAAATGAGTTCTTTTTATCCGTTGAGACGTCTCGTATCGATGGTATTGCAGTTTAATTAACTGGTTTTCTTTTACAGAATCTACATTTTAGGCTCTTACTGTGTTCATGTATGTTTCGCTGTGTTTATGAATAGAATAAAATAGAATAGAAGTTTTATTAGCTCAAACATGTGTACACATACAGAATTTAATATAATACATGCATGCAAGATCTTATGTGCTTATAGTTTTGCTTTTGGAACTGATAACAATAGGTATACATTGCAGCAATCACCATTATTGGCTGCTCAAGATGGGTAACCAAAAAAAAGTACAAAAATACATAATGTTACAATTTAGCCGTGTTAATAGCGAATGTACCAGTGGTAACGGGCCAAACTTGCAAGTTGTAAGTCGAGGGTTCGAACCCAGTCACTGCTCTCAAATTTGTGAAAGAAAACATCGTGTGGAAACCGGGATGTTCTAGGACCTAAAGTTCCAAGACATGCGACATCCACCATACCCGCGCTGGACCCGCGTGGGGTATTATGGCCCATTCCCTCTCATAAAGAGGAGGCCTGCGTCCCTGCAGGGGGAACGAATTAGGCTGAATTATTATGATCAATAATAACGAATGTCAGTGCACATACAAATCAATCCTTTTTTTTCTAGTTGGGAAAATCATCGAATGACTTCACCCGCTCTGGGTGGAGCGGAAGGGAGTGTCAGACTTGCACTGACTAAAAACCCACCCTGTTCCTTTACCTGCCCTTAAGTTCCGGAGCCGCGGTATCTCGTTAGAACATAGAAACCAATCCTGGATTAATGGTAACAACAAATTAAACTGACTTTACTGAATTAAAATAGGAATAAAAAACATAAAAAAAAAATCATAAAAATGTGTGGTGTGTGGTATGAAAATGGATTTTGAAATGCAATTTTTTCCAATGATATGCCTTTGACTAAAGCTCCTTTTCCTGTCATGCGTATTTTAGCCCGCACGCGGTTCTCGTCCGCATGCGGACTGCTCGCATTCTATCATTTGACACATGTTTTTACTGACATGCGGCTAGCACGCGTGCGGAACGCGGCTTGGACGCGGGCGCGCAGCCCGCGTGCGCGCTATCCGGATGCGGGCGGTGATCTTCTGCCTTCGGTGTTGTTTTTACTGTGAAGCGGGTTGCACGCATGCTCATAGTCCGCATATAATCGCAAACAAAAATGAAAATTGATACAGAAAGAGTTATTTTTGAAGTGCACCTTCACCCTTTGTTGTGGGACAAGCGGAATGAACTTTACAAAAACCGGGAAGCAAGGGCAGCTGATTGGCTAGAAATTTGCAAAGAAATAATTCCAAATTTCGCAAATTATACTAAGGATGAACAGAAAGATTTGGGTGATAATTATTTTTTTAACGTTCATGTTTGTGCACGAGTTTACCCACTGGCGACACGCACAACACTGCAGCAGCAAACGAAATCTTTGTCCTGCGTGTGGCCCGGAGCGTGCTATCACCCGCATGCGGACGAGACCCGCGTGCGGGCTAAGATACGCGAGACAGGAAAAGGGCCCATAGCATACAACAAATCAAATATAGACAATATAGACGGATAAACAAAAGAAAATCCTGACAAATTAAAGCGTCCATCTTTGCATGAAAGCTACAAAAGTAAGGAAAACCTTTGTAAATCTACAAGTTTTATGAAAAGGAATAAAAATGTCATCTGCATGCCTACAAAGGTAGAATGCATCACCCAGTCACAGCTAAGAACGTTTCACGAGGCTGTTACAAAGGTATTCCTGGAGTAATTGCTTGTCGTGACACGGTGCAGAACGTTTTAATTACCTCATAATCTTATAAATTCTTCGTATCTTAGCTAAATACTTGGGTTTTCATGGAAATGGGCATTTTATGAGAGAACTGCCCTTGTAATGTCAGCTTTAATCATAGAGGATATTCCCACATCACAAAATGCTTTTCTGGTCTACAAAAAGTTGTTCTAGATCTAGGTGTTTGTAAAAATACATCCATGACAAAGGAGTGGAGTGTGGAGTAATAGTTATTAAAAAAAAAACTGACTGCCTCGTAATATGGCAGAGCTGATGCTTTGACCGATGGTCAGCCCTCTATTCATGACAGTCGCTAATCAAAAAATGTCCCGAGTTCTGTTTTTTTTTTTAACTGTAAGTAGTAAATCAAATTTGTCAAAATCTAGGGAAGCGACCAGATGTTAGACGAGAAATGCGCTTACAACCATGAGACCTGAATTCTTTCAAAAACACGGTAAAAATGTAGATAAGTATAGCTTAGTGGATAGTAGGTAAACTACATAGTTAAAACATCCTGTACGACCCACATCCACGTTACGCTCCTGATATAAATAGTCAAATAAATCAAAATCAGCTTGTTTGTTCACACATTACTTACGATTTCTCTGAAACCGGTGCGATTGTGACTCACAGCTAGACGCAAGGCTAGCTCTGCGCGGTACGTACAGATTTTTAGGAGTCTGGTGAGATGTTTCATGTTCTTTAGTTTGTACTTTGATGTCTTCGAATTATGTTCCTGCTGCTAGGACAAAGGCCTCATCTCTATGGGGGTACGTGTAACTATGTTTGGTTATCAACAAAATAGGTCGTATTTCGTCTATTCTAAAATAAACTTCACCTCTGAAATCACTTACTGAGTCAAAGTTCCAGCTATTGGTAACGTTTCCACTCCTAAGACACAGGCTTCTTCTCTATGAGGGGCAATGGGACGTAATCCACGATGCGGTAAAAGATATGTTTTGGTATTTGTTCTGTTTTGGTATTCAATAAAATAGGTCTTATTCTATCCTTTCTAAAATAGACTTCACCTGTGAAATCATCTACTGAGTCAAAGTTTTCAAGAAATTCCAGTTTCAGTAGCCGAAGCTATCTGCCGAACTTGAATCAATATCACTAATTTAGTTAGTGACTTATATCAATAGGAAGCGTATAAGTTTTTAAGCTAACATGGTCAATAACAGTCATGTTCTTCATACATGATACTGAATTTAATCATTTGTGATCAAATGCAGTAATGATGCTTCTTCTTCTTAGCGCGTCGATGGCATTGTTGTAGTCTGCCCAGAACTGGGCAAAAAGTAATGATACTGTTAGTGACCATGTTAGCTTAAAAATTTAAAACTTATAGCTTCTTATTAATTTTAGTCAGTAACTAAATTAGTGATGTTGATTCAAATTTATTTATTTATTTAGTTGACACACATTTCTTTTACATGCCACAGGTTTACATAGCGGGTCCCAAACTAGGCACAGTCTGTATTTTGGTGACCCGTACAACTAATTAAGTCTCAACCTAACACTGTTCCGCTAGCGCAATAGAACTTATATAAACACAGAAATCTACTTTATAATATACAGAAAAAGACAAAGAAGGCACTAATAGTTTTGTCAAATTTCGGCAGATAACTTTGGCTACTGAAACTAGAACTGTTACAAGCGCCATGATCACGGAACAAATATCGGAACCTCGAAATAATAAAAACACACGGTAAATATCCCGTTTCAAGTTCTAATGGTTCAATAAGAAGGTGTTCCCAACCTGAAATGAAATCTGTCTTTAGCACTAACAGCTAAGAGATGGGAGGACGCATTAGATGCAGCATACAGTAATCTCCAGGGTCGCCGATCTCAAATGTACAGACAGCAGTGCAAGACAGTTGAACAGACATTATAATAACACTTATAACACATTTTTTTTTCAGGGAAGTATTGGATTCGGTTGTTTTAATCAACGTTTGTTTGATATTCAGTAATATTTACAGGCATGCTGTAACGGACCGGTTTGTGAAAATATCTTTGATATGATAAATCGATGTTTGTTTTATGTCGAAATTTATTCTAAGAGTCAATGCTCAACTAATCTGTAATTTATTATAAGCACAATTTTTTTGCGGGGGTAAAAGTCATCATACGACTCTCCTCCTGCTCTGAGTCGAGCGGAAGGGAGTGTCATACATCTACTAACTAAATACCCACCTTGCTCCTTTAGTAGCCATTACGTTCCGGGGCTGCGGTATCTCGTTAGAACATTCCAGCAACGCCCGCAGTTTCCGCAACCCCGGCAGATTATTATGATACTGACCGTTGTAAAAAACGGTGATGGCTTAGCGAATCAGCGTTCATTTCATGTTCTAGGTAGTCCCATTCAACCATTAAACGGGATTTTATTTGCAAATGGACATAGGATATAGACATTAGGATTTGCATACATTTTATACAGATGTTTGTCTAACCCGGGGCAGCCGCTTGTTTTTTTTTACAGTGTAGATAGTGCTTACTCTTTGTCTCAGTTTGAGAGACGGCAAAGTCTACGATGAAATGAATGGACTAATAAAACTAAAGGCAATTACTTTGGCCAGAGGCATTGCCATACAACGTAGCAATGCTGCCAGTGTCTTGGGAATATTACCAGCCGACTGCGCTGATGACGAAGTTTTTAAATTGAAATACAATTATTAGCTAAATTGTGGGTAATTAATTAAAAACAAAGCTCAGTTCAACCATATTTCCACTTGAGGCATACCAATCTCAAACATTTTTCGATGCTTTATTTTAGTTTGTATTTTAGTTTAGTAAATGTAAATTAAATCTTTATTTGGGCATAGATTTTCAGCAGTGGGAAAGTGATAGGCTGGTTATTTTATGTACGTGTATTATGATCTAAAATGACCCGTTTAATAAGATTATTGTTTTGTTTAGTTTTAAAGCGCGATTTCATGTGTGTTGTGGTGCTATCGCTACCAACAAATGAGTTGGATGCACCGTGCTCACACGTGCGATATTAGCGCCCTCCACAGCCCATCTCCGCAGTCAGCCGCTCGCTGTTTAGTTTTAACTCAAAGTTTAAACCGTAGTATTACAACGTGAGTGATAATATCTTTAAGATTGAACTTTCTTAGATTAAGGAAGACTTTGTCTACGTTCAAAGATAGTGTAGTTAACTTTAGTATTTAGTAGACAATACATGTACCTACATACAGATATAAAATACATAAGAGCATTCCTAAGGCATTAAGTCCGCTTTACTTACTACGGTACTTCACGCCTGGACAGCTTCTAAATCTGTATAAAGCACAGGTCCGTTCTTGCGTGGAGTATTGCAGCCACTTGTGGGATGGCTCTGCAAAGTACCAGCTTGCTGCATTGGACTCGATCGAGCGCAGAGCTAAAAGGCTTATAGGCGACGAGGTTTTCTACAGATTGTACTTCGGGGAGTGTGCGCAGGAGCTCCATGACCTGATTCCTCCATCTCCCTTTCACTACCGGTCTACCAGACGCACGGCTGGGTACCACCCACACTTGGTTAATATACCGTCTTGTCGTACCAAGCGCTTCTCTTTCACATTTATTGTGCGCACAGCCAAGTTGTGGAATTCTCTGCCGGCTTCTGTGTTCCCTGCCACTTATGACCTTTCAGCCTTTAAAGCACGAGTAAATAGGCATCTTCTGGGCTCGCTCGTCACATCTTAGACCTCATCTATCGCTTACCATTAGGCGAGATCGAGGTCAAGAGTGGGCCCATCGGTAATTAAAAAAAAAAAAAGTGTTTCGTAAAGTTATCCATACTATAATATTATAAATGCGAAAGTAACTCTGTCTGTCTGTTACCTTTTCACGCCTAAACCGCTGAACCGATTTAGATAACATTTGGCATGGGAATAGTTTAGGACCCTGGGAAGGACATAGGATTATTAAAGTTTATCCAGGAATTACCACGGAATCAGGATTTACGTGGGAAAATCCTCCCACGCGAACGAAGTCGTGGCCAGAAGCTAGTAATAAATAAATACAGAATAGAAAAGTAGGATAAAAACTACAAAGGTTTCCAAAAGAAACCTCTTCCAGCAAATTTATTTATTTATTTAAACTTTAAGTACAATTGTGTTACATGGGCGGACTTAATACAGCAAGGTATTCTCTACCAGTCAACCTTTCGAAAATCGAAACATTTTGGGAATACTTTCATTATGCGTAGTGGAATTCCCTGCCGGTGCCTGTTTCCTGATACCAATATATCCTAGAGGCAGATAACCTAGAGGTCTATAAGTTAAGAGTAAGTATATTACTTTTTTATTGATAATTGGCTCGCGTTTGACCACCATCTTACCTGATGGTAAGGTAAGATGTAGCACGCTTACCTTGAAGCAACCTATTCACTGTTGACTTAAAGACCCCCAGGTTATAGCTTCACGTCAGGTGAGATGGTGGTCAAACGCGAGCTACTAAAAAAGACACTTATCAGATTTTATTTTCCATTGTAGCTAGGCACTACCCATTCTGATTCAACTAATAGATCTCAGGAGCACATTTTGGAAAATCCGTTGCAGGGTTTAGTTTATAATAATAACAACAATGGTAGGTAGATATTGATTATTATTTTACATTTAAGTTGGGATGTAAAATATATGACAATCTTTACTAGTTTAAATAAATAAATAATAATGATTTTTGTAGGTGAATTGGCGAGAGCCGACATACTATCGCAAAAAGCGAAAGGAATGGAATTTGCTCCTGGGTGGAACAGAATGGACCTATAAAAAACTGGTTTAATATGTTGACATTTGCCTCCAAGTGTACCTGTTGAATTGTTCTAGTCCAATAGTGTCAAACCAACGAAGTAACACGCAGTTAACACAAGTGTAGCACTATGCCCTCGTAAAGTTTACAGCTTGTACACAAACTGCAAATGTTTGCAATCGCACCTCTAGCAATAGCGTTGGTTAACCCTACCCTAGTGCAGGGGCAGCGAACCTTTTGACCTCTTCTGAGGAATGTATCTTACCGTGTAAGTTTTGTGTTTGTTATTTTGCTACCGATGTTTGAGGAAATAAAGATGAAATCAATGATATAATAGGTAACTAGATACCAAATTTCGTAAAATGTCCGATCTGAAAAGTCTCAATCTAATATTTAGATAGTTTCTATCCATGGATGTCTATGTGTGAATGACGCCAAAATGGCTGAACGTATTTGGATGAAATTCGGCACTGAGATAGACTTTAGTCTGGAATAGCACATAGGCTCTTTTCAACTCGGAAACAATGAGTGTTAAATTATCACGCCAACATAGTCATGGGCGATAGCAATTTAATCATTAGAGTAGCAGAATTTTGTCGAGACGCAGGTGATACCCTTTTATAGTCTCCCCCAAGATGTGCCGCAACAGGCGTTATACAAAGTTGGCTCCAGAATAGTCTTGAGATGGTTTTAGTGAGATAACAATCCCACACTCCCTGGTCCGAAAAGTCCAGGCACCTTTTGAAGCCCCCGCCTCATTACAAAAAAGACAACATTTCGTATTGCATAAAAATGTGATTCACGCAGAATTTAACGCTGCATGCAATAAGTTTGACATCCGTACCCAGCGTTTTCTTGGCGTCATTTCAGCGTTGCACTAAGCGTTTGCCGTTTACACAGAGCGCTTGCAGTGGCAAGTAGTACATACAAACAGTAGCAACTTAGTTACTACCAACGTATATCTTGATTTATTGCAATTTATGCAACAAATTGTTTTGATATTTTGCATGATATTAAAAGACTAACTGATATTATGGAACTTTCAAAAACTCAAAACTGTTGACAAGCTCTACAAAGGTGTCATATTTTGATCAATCCTACAAATATTATAAATGTGAAAATTTTAGATGTTTGTGTTACAATGCTACATGCTAAATACTGGACGGAAGAAATAAATTTGGCACACAGACAGTTTACAAACCACATTAACGAAGTTGTGGAGAACAGAAAATACCTATTACATCTTTTCCTTTATCGTTTCGCTCTTGATAGAGTGGTAGTTGTCACGTCGAGGCGACCGCGTTCTCTCCACACGATCTCCCACCATCTCTCTCTGTTGGCAGAGTGCCTGGTGCACTCAGATACGCCATTTCTCAGTGCGGATTTCACTTGGTCAGTCCAGTGCACAGGTGACCTGCCACGCGATCTGGTTCCCTCCACTTTTCCTTGAACGATCGCCCTACTAATATGTTAGCATTTTTGCAAACTTTCGCAAAGATCAGGCTTGGGGAAGACCCATTATATGACCTATTGATATTTGTTCCGGTTCTGGATGTGTGACAAAGAATTTAGTGTAGAGCAAAGTATTTTCTTTAAAAACATTTTATAAGTAAAATTATGAAAAATTAAGAATTACTGCATAACCAAAAACAGCTTATTTGATATCTAAGCCGCCAAATATGAAGGAATGCATGTTATTATTTTATCATTACCAAAGACTCACTATGCCCCGCAGTTTCACGCGCATTGATTTGAGGGAAAAACCGAAAAAAGCCTATCACAGCCTATTAAGGTTTAGTTTTTTTGAAGCCTATTTCTTACCTTCAAATAAAGTTTTCAAATATTTTCATTTCAAATTTAATCCAAATCGGTGCTGTAGTTTAGCCGTAATAGTGTAACAGACAGTCTTTCGCATTTATAATATTAGTATGCATATGGATAAATAAATGTCTGACGTGTGCAACGAATGTTTCAGTTAAGAGGCAACCAGTACCGAATTACACTATAAATCTAATAAATGTAAACAATTCGCATGATGTATTGCATAGAATAAGCATCGGAATCTCTCGGTAAGCTGTCTATAATGTATACATACAGTAAACCATGTTTACAGCCAGAATTCGATATTTACGAAACGGGCTCGAAGTGAAATAACAAGATGCAACGATTTTTGTGATGTGCAGTTAGGTTGTTGATGCGTGATATTGAAGGTGATTTCATTCATTGTATCCTGTTGTGACATCCGGAGTTGCGGGAATTTAAGGAGTTGAGGGAATGTTCAAACGAGATACCGCGGCCCCGGAACGCAAAAGCTGAAGGAAAAGGGTGAGTTTTTAGTCAGTAGAAGTCTGACAGTTGACACTCCCTTCCGCTCCACCTTGAGCGGTAGAAGACATTCGATGATTTTCCCACCTGAAAAAAACTTGTGCCATCCATAAAATTACGTCACACCAATTTCATAATTTTTATGCTCGCTTGTCACGTTGCTCGCTTGTCACGTTTGTGAGACTGCTCCCAAGTGTGGCATAACATATTTTAGAATTTTTCACACCTTAAATTTAGAACAGCAGTTCCGAAATTTGTTTTGCTCCCATACGTCCACTAACATCCAGACTGTAATTGTTAAAAGCTTTTCTTTGTTATCATGACCATTTGCTTAGCCGTTTAAATTAAAACCGTAATAACCTAACAAGGAGCACAATAAAAAACCATTAAAAAAAATAACCGGGATAAGCCCAGAAAAGAGCAATGAAAACCTTTTTTTTGTTTGCAAAGGATTAGCGTAAGCTTAACGACTATTTGTTTTCCTTGTACCTATTTATTTAATGGATTAATTTTATTCGTTTATTAAATCATATTTTACAATTATGGTGGATTTTTATTTTTGCTTCTAAAAGGTACCCACCATTGTATAATATGTTTAGAGTCCAAATTCTATTCAATACACAGACTATTTCCCCCCGTCTTCAAGTTCGTAAAGTCCATCCAAAGGTTTTCTGCGAGCTATCGCTATCAGCGATAAGACCGTCATTGCAACCATAGGTTAAACAATAACTTTAACCAGTTGTGTTAAAATTTTGGTGTACATTAAAGTATATCCTATCGATCTATTCTACATTTTTGACTATAGACTTTTCTAGATAAAAGTATAGCATAGGTACTTACTCTCCGCGCTTAACACTCTCTTGAATGGAAAACCTAATTATGATTTGTTCGTGGAAGATCTTGTCTATAAGCCTGGAATACTGTAAGATGAGTGTATGACGGACGTTTCTTAATATTTAATATGACTTCGACTAATGTAATTGGCCTACGGGCTTGTAATATTGAAGCAAATCTATACTAATATTATAAAGCGGAAAAGTTTGTTAGTTTGTTTGTTTGTTTGCTTGAACGCGCTAATCTTCGAAAGTACTGGGTGGATTTGGATGAAATTTGGTACGGAAGTAGCTTGAAGCTTGAGGAAGGTTATAGGCTACTTTTTACCCGACTGCAAAAAAGGAGAGTTATGTTTTTACCGTGATAGAATCCACGGGAGCGAAGCCCCGCGAGAGTACTAGTAAATGATAAATGATCTTTATTTTGCAAATTGTTATTAAATAACACATTTACACGTCATTTTTTTCGTAAATATTAACTAGATGAGGCCGGTGTTTCCTAACTGACTACCTTGAAACACCGAAACAAACTCAGGGGTCCGTCTCTTTTAAAATCCATACAATCTATACTGGTTTAATTAAATCGGAACCTTGTAGGTTTCAGTCTGAGGCGATCTTTTGAAGAAAGATACCCACAGATTTGAGTGGGCCTGTTCAGACAGTGCAAGCTTTTGTCAAATGACGTATAGCTCAACTTAGAACAAGGAGCTTAACGATTTGACGAACAATACCAAGGTAAGGACGTTTGGGTAGGCCGCAAAAAGCACTCAAACTGCCAGACAATCATGTTTAACTCGAATAAAATAACCTACATAGTTCACATATTCACAATCGTTTATGAGGATTATGTAGATTAGTCTGAAATGGCCTTTTGAGGAAAGAACCACACAGATTTGAATAGACCCGTCCTGTCAATGCAAGCTTTTGTTGTGTAAATAAATAGGATAAAATGGCAACTTCTAGGCAAGCGTGCTACAGAATATGAAGCACGCTTGCCTAGAAGCATCTCAATCATCAATCATACAATCATCAATCATACCATCAGGTGAGATAGTAACTAGTCAAACCAATCACGAAAAAAATATTATAAAAAAATACGTACCTTCAATAATTTGCACGTTTGTAAAAATGTAGAAAGGCTTATGTAATATTGAAGGAAAAAAATACAATCGAGTTTAGAACCTTCCGGTTTTTTGAAGTCTGATAAATATATCGGCTTTCAAATTTTCTCATCTTACCTTACAATACACATGGCTAATATTAACCGGCTGCATCAAAATAGGGTCCAACACATACTGAAGCATTTTGGAAAACAATACAAAACACAACTTTAAAAGATAAAACATTAGATTTCTCACATTTTTTTACCCAACTACGGTAATCACAAAAGGAAGGGTTCACATACACTGAGACGTCATTATTTTCTTTTTGTCAGAACACGGCAAGCTGCGCCCGCGCCGCGCACTCACTAAAATGGGGGATTTTAAACTATTTTAAAATTCCCGTTGAATCCGTAAAAAGGTGAGCAAACTTCTTAAATATTTACTTTTGTTCAAGGTACAATTCGCAACAGATATTTTGGTTATCTCGTTATTTTCTCGGGAATTGAGGAATTTATCGCAATGAATGAATACCATGCCGGGTTTTATTAGCCTTTCAAGGTTTAGCTTTTATGAATCTAAACTACATTTGAAGTTGTAAAATTATTTGTTTTGAAGAACTGTCTGATTAAGTAAATTCTTTCTCTCTTAAAAATACTAGGTACTTCATTACAGACTGCCTTTGACGCTAAGAGGCCATAAAAATAATTGTCAACCGACAAACGCCATGCTAACAATATTCTAGAGTTAGTACCTAATTGAATTAGTGAATTTGTATGCGTGTATCTATCTATCTAAAACTAGTATTACCTATACATGCAAAAGTGTATTTGTCTGTTTGTCCTTGATTCACATCAAAACGGAGCAACGGGTCGATGTGATAGTTGATGGGTTGGTGAGTGATAAACTAAACTGCTTTATTATTGCAGAAAAACAATTTGACGCGAGAGAAGCCGCGGGCAGAAGCTAGTATTACTTTCTGTTATGCACTAGGTTATATAGTAAAACAGTTTATACAAGTTTTGTTTAAAATGGGTCGCCTGTGTTTGAGGTGGTGTGATATAAAGGATGTTTCCGAAATTCATGTTACAATGCATTTTTGAAACTCTTTATCTCTCTTTTATTTTTAGAGAGGTTTATCTGGTAAACAACAGACAGACCTGGACAGCTTCTAAATCTGTGTAAAGCAGAGGTCCGTTCCTGCGTGGAGTATTGCAGCCACTTGTGGGATGGCTCTGCAAAGTACCAACTTGTTGCATTCTTGCTGCATTGGACTCGATCGAACACAGAGCTAAAAGGCTTATAGGCGACGAGGTGCTGGTGGACAAGCTTCATAGCCTAGCTCATCGGCAAACCGTTACTTGCCTGTCGGTTTTCTACAGATTGTACTTCGGGGAGTGTGCGCAGGAGCTCCATGACCTGATTCCTCCATCTCCCTTTCACTACCGGTCTACCAGACGCACGGCTGGGTACCACCCTCACTTGGTTGATATACCGTCTTGTCGTACCAAGCGCTTCTCCTCCACATTTATTGTGCGCACAGCCAAGCTGTGGAACTCCCTGCCGGCTTCTGTGTTCCCTGCCACTTATGACCTTTCAGCCTTTAAAGCACGAGTAAATAGGCATCTTCTGGGCTCGCTCGTCCCATCTTAGACCTCATCTATCGCTTACCATCAGGCGAGATCGAGGTCAAGAGTGGGCTCATAAGTAATAAAAAAAAAAATGCGGGTTGCACTCCAGGAGTGCCGGCAGAAGTGAAAACTTGAATATTACACGTTGTGCATTTTTGATATTTTAGAATGGTAAGGGAATAATTTTGCACGAATTGTTTTAATTATCAGTATAAAAGTACTATCATTTATGTGGTAGAACACAATATTTATTTATTGCACTATCGTACACAAACATGACAATTTATATTACATTAAAAAGTTTATCTCTCGAAACAGCAGGCGCAAGCATACCTTTTCGCCGCGCTGTAGAAAGAGAGGGGGATACTTCCTCTCCTACGCCGCACCGACTGTCTACTCTCCGTCCGTCTTACGAATTTTTGATCAGGTCACGTGTCCTAACGCGAGTTTAACATTTATGTGGTAGAATACAATATTTATTTATTGCACTATCGTACACAAACATGACAATTTATATTACATTAAAAAGTTTATCTCTCGAAATAGCAGGCGCAGGCATACATTTTCGCCGCGCCGTAGAAAGAGAGGGGGATACTTCCTCTCCTACGCCGCGCCGACTGTCTACTCTCCGTCCGTCTTACGAATTTTCGATCAGGTCACGTGTCCTGACGCGAGTTTAACATTTTTTACCCATTACAAAAAAAGTGCACAACGCCGCTAAAGAAGTTTTCACTTCAAAAAATCCTTCAAAAATTTACGAAAAATCAAAGGTATACGTTTGCCCTGGTTTGCCCATATAAAATTTCCACGACATAAGAAACACTGTATAATGCTTCCTATTTTATTTTCTCCCACGTTAAATCTTATGAATTTATGTGTCTGTCTCTTTTTACTGTCGCTTTTTCGTTTCATAAAATTTCAAATCACAACAACACTAAAGAAGTTTTCACTTCAAAAAACCCTGTTTCTTGCTGCTATTCAAGGCTAATATTTAAATGAGTTTACCGTTTTATTAAGGTAAATAAAATATAACTTATTAATTACTTTTGTAATAGAATTTACTTAATTAACAATCCACATTATCAATTATTTTAAATAAATCGCTTAAATCCCGACTTGGCGTTTCATTTGAAATTTCGGAATTCTTAAAGTCATACATGTTTACATTATATAACTGTAACATTTTTGGAGATGGAGACAGATGGAGTAAACGTAACGCAAGATCCACCATCACGTTTCGTGTCATCATCAAACTTAACAGCATTTTAAGGGACAATCGGTTTCGTAATTTGTTTTTCAGTATATGATATATCGAAAAAGCGCGTTCAATTTTAAAATGGTACAGTCATGAATACAAGTGCAAGTTTGGAAATATTTTCAAGATGCTTATTAAATGCCCACTAGCGTCACAATCATCAAATACTTCCGAATACTGCCTAGTACTAGTACCTACATAGATATACTACTTCCTAGTACTAGTACATAGATAATCTATAATGTAGTAGTACTAGGCCGCTGACGGCCGCACGCCCCGCGGCCAATTATGTGATGCTTGTAAATGTATGTATGACCCTAAAAATAGCCTCGCCCCCCAACTCGCCCCCCGACTCGTCCCCCAACTTGCCCCCCATCTCGCCCACAACACGCGACTCAACTCGCCCCCAACTCGTCACCCGACTCGTCCCCCGATTCGTCCCCCGACTCGCCCCCCAACTCGCCCCCCAACTCGCCCCCTAGCTCGTCCCCCAACTCGTCCCCCGACTCGCCCTCCAACTAGCCTCCCAACTCGCCCCCCAGCTCGCCCTCCAACTCGCCCCCCATCTCGCCCCCTATCTCGCCCCCCATCTCGCTCCCCAACTCGCCCCCCAACTCGCCCCCCAACTCGCACTCCAACTCGTCCCCAAACTCGCACCCCAACTCGCCCCCAAACTCGCCCCCAAACTCGCCCCCAACTCGCCCCCCATATCGCCCCCCAGCTCGCACCCCAACTCGCCCCCCAACTCGTCCTACAACTGGGCCCCCCACTCGCCCCAAACTCGCACCCAAGCTCACCCCCCAACTCGCCTCAAACTCGCCCTCCAACTCGCCCCCAAACTCGCCCCCCAACTCGCCCCAAACTCGCCCCCAACTCGCCCCCAAACTCGCCCCTCAACTCGCACACCAACTCGCCCCCCAACTCGCCTCCCAACTCGCCCCCCAACACGCCCCCCAACTCGCCCCCAACCTCGCACCCCAACTCGCCACCCAACTCGCCCCCCAGCTCGTCCCACAACGCCCACCCACTCGCCCCCCAATTCGCACCCCAACTCGCCCCCCAACTCGTCCCCCAACTCACCCCCCAACTCACCCCCCAACTCGCCTCCCAACTCGCCCCCCAACTCGCCCCCGAACTCGCCCCCCAACTCGCCCCCCATCTCGCCACCAAATCGCCCCCCAACTCGCCCCCCAACTCGCCTCCCAATTCGTTACCCAACTCGCCCCCTAACTCGTTCCACAACTCGCCCCCAATCGCCCCCCAACTCGCCCCCCAACTCGCCACTCAACTCGCCCCTCAACTCGCCCCACAACTTGCCACTCAACTCCCATCAAACTCCCCTCTCAACTCCCCACTCAACTCCCATCAACTACCCCCGCAACTCGCCCCTCAACTCGCCCCTTAACTCGCCCCTCAACTCGCCCCTCAACTCCCCCCTCAACTCCCCACGAGACCCCCCTCCCCCACCCCGCTCCCACACGGGACCCCCTTACCCCTCACCTCCCTGAACTCCCCACGCTTTTTCGTTTCATTAACTTTCAAATCACAACGATGCTAAAGAAGTTTTCACTTAAAAAAATGTCTTACGCTTTTCGATCGGTCACGTGACCCTGACGCGAGTTTAACAGTTTTTACCCATACAAAAAGTGCTCAGCGCCGCTAAAGAAGTTTTCACTTCAAAACCAAATATATAATAATTCTGTTTTACCGAAATTGTAATTCCAAGAAACTACTAACAAGTTTCAAACATTTTATTTTGACATGCATCGATAGGAAACATCGGCCACAAGTACATAGTTTAAAATGACCAGAAAACATTACGTGTAAATTGTATAATTTTTAATTCATTTACAAAAAAGATATATTATTATAATAAATCATATTTATTAAACATATGTTGGCGATACAGTTAAACCTCTTTGATTTACAGAATTACTGAAACTACATTAATTCAGTCATAAAATAACAATCAACCTTCACATGTATATCACACGAATACAAAATCAATATTACTCCCGAAATAACAGGTAGGGCACACAGAAAAACTATTTTTATATTATCTTTTACATACGTTTTGGCAAGCCATTCAATTTTATGGTAATAAAAATATGAACACGACTGTACCAATATATTCTCGAAATAGAGCCAACCTTGTACTTGAGTATGTATGGATTCGTCGCAGGCGCAAGTTTTAAGATAAGAGCTGATCTTCCTATTAGATTACGTTCGACAAGTTTAATACTTTTTGAGATCAGATTTTTTTTAAAGACAACTATCGATATTCAACGTGTAATTTAAAGGATATATGCATGATGATAACAAACGATATAGCAAGGGTTTTGTAATCCTATGTCTACATGTGTGGAGTTTATTAGAAATTTCAATACATTGATAGCAGAGACCGAATTTTTCAAATTAGAAGAACGAAGAGAATTATCGTTTTATTGGCAAGTGATGTGGAAAGTGATGACCCTCATAGTGCTGTGACACGTTTGTTATTATTGGTATTCAAGAAACATACGAAACCAACAATTTGGGTTCTATTCTGTGAGTCACTTATTTTGAGCTGTAACTTTGTATAGAGACTCCATACCAGATGTTGTCTTCAGTCCTTTTGGATAGATATGGGGTTTCCGTTACACGTTGTAGATAGTATTCACATTACTAGCAATCTTGTTAAGCTCTCCAACTAAGTTAAATATGCTTGTGTCTGGAGTGGGTTCACGGCAATAATATAATGGGTGGGGTTAGAACCCGCGAACTCTTGATCACAAGTCCGACATTTTAGCCATTAGGCTATTGACGCTTCAAATAAGACCACATAGATGTAAAGAAGACTGTCACTGACCAACTGTCATTTGGGCATCTTTGACAGTCGTTAGGTACGGGTAGTCAGCAGCCAGAATATCTGACACTGATCTGGCTAAGAGGTATCATGTTACCCAGTTACTGGGTTGTGGAGGTCAGATAGGCAGACGCTCCATGTCTACCCAGACTGGAAGCCGACTTCAACTAAGTTGGGAAAAAGCAGATGATGATATATTTAAAAAGAATGTCTGGAATTACAATGAACAATACACGACTATTACTAATTGTTCACGCATGATGTTGACGACGTGCTTATTGCTATCGCTAAACAGTAGGCGCCCGTCGTTTGGGACACCTACCTACACATCATGTCTCAAAACTAGCACATCATCCTCGGACAGCCAATGAGAGGACCCCTAGGGACGACATCGAAGAAGCACCAATAGCAGCAATCTACGAAGACTTCCGAACTCCTCTCAGTGAAACGTGAACCGCTCGGTTCTTCTTCAATACTAACCACATTCGAATCTCAACCCTGCTTTGTATAACTTCATCTTCAAAACATTTAAATCAAGAACGGTTTTTTCCTGTTGTATCATACTAACTCCCATTGCAATAAACCATTTTATATATTGGAGAAACCAAGAAGTAGCATTTCTTCTGATCCACAATCACAAATTGAAAAGGAAGGCGCCTAACCCAGAAACACTAATATAATAAATGAGAAAGTTTATAAATGTATGACTGAACGGATTTGTATGAATTAGGTAGAGATAGTCTGGAATCGGAGTCTTAGAGTTTTTTTCCGAGGATATATTTATCAACATGTCCACGCGAACGACCGACGTCGCAGGCCACAGCTAGTTAATACAATAAATGTTGCAGTAATACAGAACCCTAGCAAGCGCGTCCGCGCTTTCGAGCTCTAATGATTCAGCCTAATACGTTCCGACTACGCGGGCCTAGTGCGGGATGTTGGATGTCATAGGTTCGTATTTTTGGTCCTAGTATATTCTTCTAGTATTCCTAGTAGCTTCCTCCAGATGATGATAATATGACCGATATGAGAGCAATAGTGAAAAAAAAATTACACAAATTAATGTGCCTGACTATGTTTGAACCCTCGACCTCTATATATTCATATTTATTATATGCCCTTTTTGCCCTTTATTATAAAGAGCCGTTTAGAACACAATGGCTCTCGACTTGAGCCTGAAATCATTAATTTCGAAACACTACCCATTACTTAGATGAGATGGCAAACATAAACCAAAAAACTAAAACGTTAAGATGAATAAGAAATATTTTTTCATACTCACATGCAATTAGTAGGAGAACTAAGCCAATAAATTGTTCTTATATTACTTCTTAATTTCGCCCCGAATAGGCTTAACTCGAGTGAAAAGATTATTTCAGCGAAAAAGAACTATTTATGTTACTCCAGTCATTCTTAGTAGAACAGCTTGAAATAAATAAAGATTTTATCTATTTATTTATTTTATAACAGGAGAACCAACGCTAATATACATTGATTGCCGTGGTTTAAGTAACATAAAGCTAATTACACGTTCTTACAGGTAAAAATAGAAAAGTAACAGCAGTTTTGTGGTATGATATGCACTAACAAGCATGAAAAAATGAAAAAACATAGCACTAAGGCCCCACAAATAAGTCACCATTCAGCCGATTACGTGCAGAGCAATATGATTTGGTATTTTGGATTTGGTACTGAAGGGGTCAAATGAGAATTCCTTACACAAAGTGTTAAAGTCCTTGCTCGCGCTATATATGAGCTTCACCTAAATCTAGAATGAACGAGGGAAAGGGGAACAGAGATATGCGTATTACATCTGACCGATATCTGAGGAACATTAAAATAGAGAACATAAAGATACATTTGATATCAATGACATGAAATAGCAATTATTATATTATACCGTGGGAGACTGGTGCCTCAAGTAAACTTACGACTGTATTTAGTTTTGACGTAAAAGACGGACAAAGAAACGAACACACTTTCGCATTTTTAATATTAGGTAGGTATACCGTCGTATGGTGTCTACCCCTCGCTATCAGAGATGTGACCTTTTCACGCAAAGAAGTAATCCTGCAATAAGTCTTATTTAGCAGTAATAAATTATACTTTGGGCTATCAGAGAGATTTAGCGTCATGGGCTCTTCCTATAATATTCTCTGTAAAAGACAAGGTTAAATTATGTGACATAATGTTATACCGCTTATATTTTTACGCTGGAAACACTATTATGGACTTTAAATCATGTGTAACAATATTCTAACAAATAAATAAATCTGTCTATAAAACTAGCAGACGCCCGCGACTTCCTTCGCGTGAAACTTTCACACATTTTCGCGAGATAAAAATAGCGTAGGTATAGTTTATTCCAGGTTTTTATGCCACACATAAATACTTTACGTAGGTATTTATGTGTGCGATGATTTGTCTAAATCCATAAATCTCATTCAGAACCACACTTCCGAGTTCGATTTTTTTTATGAGAAGTATATATACCAAGTTTTAGTAAAATTTCCAACAAAGAGTAAAGAAAGAACAGAACTCGCAAGGAAAGATCTATGTGCTTAGTATGAGTTTGAAATACTTTTGTCGTTTTCGAAAACTATCGCTTTGTCTCTTTCACACGTACTAGATTAGTGTGAAAGAGACAAAGCTATAGTTTTCGAACACGATAATAGTATCGCAAACTCATACTAAGGCCGCTAATAGGAAGATCTTCCTAAGAAAGAATCAAACAAACGCTCCCGCTCATAAATTGTGCGATTTACCGATCAAACGTAAAAACGCTCGCTGAAATTAGACCACATGTTTCCATCAGAGAGAAACTACCAGATTATTACCTTTTCCTGCATTCATCTTAGATGTCTAGACAGATCTGGAGGTCTTACATATTTCTGATTTCATAGAATTTTATAATGATCCATAACTCTTAGATAGATAGAATATAATTATGTAGGACTAGCTTCTACCCGCGACTTCGTACGCGTGGGAAGGTTTTCCCGCGCAAATCCCGATCCCGTGGAAATATCGGGATAAAAAGTAGCCTATGTGTTATTCCAGGCTGCCAACTATATACTTACCAAATTTCATTCAGATCCATTCAGTAGTTTTTGCGTGAAAGAGTAACAAACATCCATCCATCCTCACAAACTTTCGCATTTATAATATTAGTAGGAAGTAGGATAGTAGGATTAATAAATTTTCCTAGAAGTATAACATATAGGTTTAGAGGGAGGACTGGTTTCAGGTCCAACTTACGAGTTGTAGGTTGTAAGTATGTTCTTTAAGCAGTCTATTTATAGTAAGTCCACGGCTCTCAAAATGGTAAAGGTAAACATCGTGAGGAAACCGGCATGTAATAAGACCAAAAATCCGACATAAAGCATCCATTCCCACACATAGAGAACAGGTCTATGTCCCAGCAGTGGGAACGTTATAGGTTTATATTACTTTCTTTATTTCTAATCATATAAGGTTGGGGAAAAAGTCTTTTCGCATTATAGTATGTATGAACTTGTAATAAAATCTCTGTGGCTATACTATTTGTATCTGGCTGGTTTTGGTATCATTGAAAGTTTAAATTTTAAAGAACATAAATCCAAATTCAAATTAGGAAAATGTGTGATTTTCATTTGTTTTTCGTACTGTCAAGATGAGGAATCTAATGAAGAAATTCGATACATTTTAAAATTTTACTACAATAAAAACTTATTACCAAAAAATTAAACCGACTCCCAAAAACACTGCAAAGTGAAAAATAACTTTAATTTCGGTAGTCGGTGTCTTTAGTTTTGTTTTTTCGTTTTTGGCACCGACTTCCGAAATTAAAGTTATTTTTCACTTTGCAGTGTTTTTGGGAGTCGGTTTAATTTTTTGGTAGAAAGTTTTTATTTCACTCTTTTTAGTTGGATGATTTTTAATTTACCTAGTTACAAGAGCCTAAATGTCAACTACTTATAACCTTTTACAAAATATTGCTTTTCCCAATGCTGGGCCGTTAATTGTTGAGGAGTTCTCCTGGTACTTCACCATCAGCTCTACATCACCATATGCATTGTGACGAGCATAAAGTGCTTAACATCCATATTCAAGTAATCGAATCGCAATCCACTCAATACTTTTTATTGAGTAGTTTCGGCGGCCATCTGTGGTCTTCATCATCAGTTCCACTTCCCCAAATGGTACTTTTTGAGAGCAACTGCACAAGTTACTATAAGAAATACCCAAAACGCCATAGGTGTGCCTATAATATTTGAAGAGTTCCCTCGATTTCTCCAGGATCCCATCATCAGATCCTGACTTTGGTGATAATGGTACCAATTTCGAAGTATACCCATTCGAACAAAAAAAGAATTTTCCAAATCGGTTCAGCCGTCTTCGAGTACTCGATGATCATACATAAAAAAAAAAAAAAGTATATACGCGTCGAATTGATAACCTCCTCTTTTTGTCGTCGGTTGAAAAAGGTAAAAATGTAACGCAAGCCGCGAAAAAAATTTGCGATGTTTATGGACCTAGTGCAGTGTCTGTGAGAGTAGCACAGGTTTAAGCCATTTCAATCCGGAAATTTGGATGTCAAAGATGCACGTTGCTCTGGTCGCCCTATTACGGATAAAATGGATGCCATTTTTTAAAAAGTGGAGCAATATCGGTAGTTACGACGTAGCTGAAGAACTTGTAATTGACCACAAAACAGTTTTGGCGTATTTGAAAAAAAAAACTGGGTACACAAAACAGCTCGATATTTGGGTACCTCACGAGCTCACTGAAAGAAACCTAATGAACCGTGTACTCATTTGTGATTCTTTATTATGACGTAATGATACCGAACCATTTTTGAAGAAGCTGATAACTGGTGATGAAAAGTGGATCATGTACGACAAGAACGTGCGAAGAAGGTCGTGATCAAAGGCCGGTCAGGCTTCACAGACTGTGGCGAAACCCGGGTTAACTCGCAACAAGATGATGCTGTGTATGTGGTGGGACTGGAAAGACATTGTTCATTATGAGCTGTTACTACCAGGCAGGACCATCGATTCTGTACTCTACTGCGAAAAACTGATGAGATTAAAGCAAGAAGTTGAGAGAAAGCGGCCGGAATTAATCAACAGAAGGGGTGTGGTTTTTCATCATGATAACGCTAGACCTCACACATCTTTAGCCACTCAGCAAAAATTAAGAGAGTTTGGCTAGGAGGTGTTAATGCATCCGCCGTATAGTCCTAACCTTGCACCTTCAGATTTCCACCTGTTTCGGTCTCTTCATAATTCTTTAGGCAGTGTCAGGTTAACATCAAGAGCGGACTGCCAAACCACTTGTCGCGGTATTTTGATCAGAAGTCCCAAAATTTCTACAGCAATGGGATCAGGTCCCTATCTACAAGATGGCAAAAAGTTATCGAACAAAATGGTACCTACATACTTTAGTTAAATGTAAATAAACTATATTAAAAAATGTACTGAATTTTCTTAAAAAATGCGAAGAAACTTTTTTCCCAACCTATTATACATATAAATTACATTTTTAAATATTTCTATAAAACAAAAAACATTTAAAAATATAACAATAGTCGCCCACCGGTATCAGGAACAGCGTCCAAGCTATCGGTGGTCAGGGCTCCATAGAGAGGAACCTCCTGACGATACGCGCCGTGTCGAGGAGTACCGCTTTCTGAAGCAAGCCCTTGATCCAACCTCCTAACGAGAGCTTCCTAAGGTGTTGGTCGAGGCTCTTGGCTATTAAGCCATTGGCTGAGACGACTCACATCCATGTCGACAATCTCGTGCACGCCAAGTCAAGATATTTGATTTGCTTATCTTTCTCGGATTGGTCGGGCACACACCTATAGTACGGCACTTCAGATTCGACGACAAGAGAATATTTCAGAGCAAGTTGCTGATGAATAATCTTGGCTGCAAGGTTGTGCCTATGCAAGTAATCTTATTATACTTCTAAACATGTTTTCTTCGGTGTTTTATTCAACAAAAAAGGGGAGAATACCCCCCTTTATTTCAAAAGTTTGTAATCGTCAAAGATTAAGCTCCTCCCAGCCAGGAAACATTTAAGTTAAGCCTTTCCTACTTACGTACATATATATATATATATTTATCAATGTAGATATGTACAGTCCTGTCTTACAAAGTTTCATCGTACTTTAAATCTTAAGCGAAAACTTAGTAAGGCAGGTATAGATTGCAGCATTTAAGATGTAACTTTTAACCGACTTACCCTGAATGAGGAATATCTTTTCAGGGAGTAAGTTTGTATGTCCGTTTGTTTGTATGTCTTATAGCTTAATAGATTTAGAAATAAGGTTTTATTACATAAAAGCTTTGATTATTTATTTTTTTATAAAACCTTATTTTAATGTATAATTTAGTCTCATATATTTTGCGATTCGGTTAATCGCATTCGCTTATTGAATGACTCTTTCGACATAAATCACACACGTCATGATCTGTGTAGCAAAAATCTAAAAGCTACGCACTTATAACATTTGCCACTGAACACTACCTGACCATCAACTATTTGCTCCCTGCCCTACATTTTTATTGAAATACACATATACACATAAAATTGAAACATAATAAAAAGGTTTCTGTTACACGACGAAAACAATAGAACAGAAGTTCAGTTTCACGCAAAATGCGATACAAAGCTCACAGTTTCAACATAAACTTGCTAGTTGCTATACTTGTCGGTAAAACTATGAAACTTATAAAGCAACTCCTTGTTTTCTACCCGCAACTATGCAATACATTTTTAAATAACCTTTACTTCTCACAAAAACATGATAACAGTTCACATGAGATTAAAATTCTAGCATTAACATATTCGTTGCCCAGCGAAGAAGTATGTAATGTGGGTTTTAACTTATGCAAGGTAGGATTTAGGCCCACTTGCAGCAACACTTTAAATCTAGTTTTTGGTACTGTAAATCTCGATTTAAAGTGTTGCTGCAAGTGGGCCTTAGCTTAAATAATTTAATTAGAATCTGAATCTTATACAAGTACTAGCGTCAGCCCGCGATTTCCAGGCGTGAATATTTTTTTGCGGAAATTTTGTATGCCTAGTAAGTAGTTTACTAAAAGTATTTTCTATGATAACATCCTACATATAAACTCGTTCTCAAACATTACCTCTTTATAATATGAGTAGATATTGTTAAGTATAAAAATCCAAACCAACTCAAAACCAGCGCTGGGTGTCTCATGCCCTGCATGCATGCAATGCTGAGTTGGTAACCGTTTCGGTCGGACATGCTCAATGCAATGTTTGTTGTTGATAAGTTGTTGTGTGTTTGTACTCAAAAAGAAGTGTTTCTATTGGTTTCTATTCTATTTTATATAATGTAACTATCAGTTTATTATCTGTATATAAACAACATAAGAATAACAAAGATGGGCTCAAGATCAAGAACCTTCTGAAATTCTTTTAGTACACAATAGTGCTACAACCTCGATACAAAATTATGTTAATACTTCTATACTATTATTATTTGTTGTAACGTAAAAGCTTTATATTTTTGTGTTACTTTGTTTACTTTGGCACTACCCTGTTTCCTTGTGTCATTATTTTAAAATAATAGGATAAGAAAACGTATAAGTCGAGGTCGTTGATTCAGACGCGGCGACTCTTTTATTGGGTTGGGACCACGTCATCTATATTCCGAAGGTAGTATTGGATATTGACAAGCTTAAAAATAAAGCATTTGTCTCACGAGTACTGGTCATTCATTTCAAACGAGTGGGCGAGTAGCGAGTGTGTAAGTCCTATTTTTTTTTGCTGGCCTATCGTCTATCAAACTTAAATGGGACTGGGCAGTGCATGCCTGTCTCGTCTCGTAAGACACAGGATTGATGCTCTGTGACTACAACAGGTGGCTCTCTATAAAAAGTTGTTCATTATGATGAGTATTGCCAGTATTTTCATTTATTACATATATGTCGTATACATACTGTATATGCTTCTCTTTTGTTATCATTAGAACTTAAAACGGGATATTCACCAATGTATTTTTTGTTTTGAGTTTCCGATATTACGGCACTGTTGCAAGCGCCATGATCACGGATGAACTGAAGTAATTGCGGGTGGAAGTTTATGAGCAGACATATCGGTCTACCCTCTTTCTCGTTCGTTTTCTGTTAGCGACACCGCTACCACTGTCACATGTATCACTAAACACTCGATTCTGTTCCCGACACACAAAACTCACCGTGTCGACTCTTTTGTTTTCACGAAATGTATATCTATATTAATATTATAAAGAGGTAAAATTTGTAAGTTTGTATGTAGGGGGTAATCTCTGAAACTACCGTACCGATTTAGAAAAATCTTTCGCTTATATGTAGCTTCATTATCCCTGACTGCTATAGGCTATAAATTATCTTTATATCATGCATATTAGCCGAGCTATTATATTCTTTGTCAAGCAAGTCGGGGACGGGATCCCGTGGAATATTTTCGACTTCTACGCGGACGAAGTCGCTGGCAGAAGCTAGTCTACTATACGTTTCGTGGCCGAGACAACAGCTGATAGTCCTTACCTCGTCGGCGGTGAGACAATTGCCTCAAGAATAAAATCGATACTCTATTCACTTTCAGACATGCCCTGGAGTATGTCTTAAGACCAGGTACGCCAGCTCCCATACCATAAGTCTGTATGTCTGTGACAGCCAGACACTAAACAGATACCCTGTACTAGTGAGGGATACAATATGGCCGACATTGATGCTTGTGGGCAATCCGTCTTACCAATCAAACTGCTTGTTTAAATTTATACATATAAAACCACAGTACATCCTTTTCAAAGTATCTGGGGGCACGGCAGTGCCCCCGCCAAGTCGAGCAAAAAAGCGGCACGGCCGTACCATTCTTTTCTCGAAGCAATTCAGGCCATTTTCGACCCCCTATAACTTCGTTGTGGATAATACTAGAAGCCTGAATTTTCAGTAACAAAACAGGCATTGTATAAACACGGTATATTTCAAATTTCATTTAATTTGAACCAGTAGTTTAAGAATTATAACGAGTCAAAGTTCCTTAATTTTGTTAATTTTGTCACTCACTGACTGACCGATCATCAAAAGTCTAAGGCACTTCTAGCAGACATAGAAGCTTCCAATTTAGAATACAATTAGTGTTTAGTATATGAATCAAGGAAAAACTACAATATTTTTCAATTTCGTTCCAGTTTTCTAGATACATCAACTGCATAAATAACTTTGTAATCCCATATAAATATATAGGATTACAAAGTTACATTTGCAGTTAATTAATCAGTGTACCTGTATAATATAATGAAATAATAGATGTAGATGGGTACTTTTTTTTTCTTGGTGAAAAATATCATCGAATGACTTCTTCCGCTCGGGTGTATCAGAATTCTACTGACTAAAAACCCACCCTGTTCCTTCGGAAGCCCTAAAGTTCCGGGGCCGCGGTATCTCGATGGAACTTTCCCGCAAACCCCGACAGACAATGGCCCTATGAGGCCCCGTCACTGGTATTAACAGCTTTTTGAAGCGCGCGTGGAACACAACGCGCCGCCGACCCGGGCCTGGTCCTTACCGGACGGTGAGCGACCCCTGCTCGCCATCCGCAGGCCAGCGCCTACGGTGGCCCGAAATCGACTCGCGATCCACGACGCCCGGGGCGTCTTCCCCGGCGGCTGGGGTGCGAGGAAGAGAGTTGCCTCTCCCTCGCACGTTAGGCCTCCTTCGCTAGCATGACTGCTTCGCAGCAGGAGGTGACTGCATCCCATTCCCTCTCGCTTCGCACCATGGTCTAAACCAGGGCAGGGCGCGAGAAGTCGCCGCCGCCGATCGCCTCTATGAGGATACGACGGTGCTCCACTCATGCAGGGCACACCTCCACCATATGCTCCACCGTGTCTTCCAGTGTAGATAGGTACCTAGATATAATAATTATGCTCAAAGGTAACTTGTTAAATGGTCAACGGAATAAAAAAGCAAGAAGGATTAAGAGTATTGGGGAGTATTAAGTAGAGTAAATTGCCCGAAATTGCATAATTACTTACTTATGGATTAACTTTAACCGAGACGTTTGACGAGTGCGGCATTAATTATTAGTATTATTACTAACTAATGCAAAAGACGTACGTGCGTATTCATTTGTGCGTATCAAAGCCTCCGAAAAAAACCCATAGAGACAGGGAGTGGGCTTTGAAAAAAACTTTAGCTGAAATTCAAGAAGTAGTACCGGAAAATAAAAAAAGGAAGGCTACCTACAAAAATAAGAAAAGCTCATAAGACAGAGAGGGCTTTAAGAAAATTCGTTGTTGTTATACAAGAAGTAGAAGGTACCGGAAAGGAAAAAAGTAGGACTTTCTACAAAAAGCAATGAGATCCCATAAAAAACAATACTTGTCAAAAAACCAAGTCTCGCAACTTAGTTGTTCTACCGTAAAAAGTTGTGAGATCCATGTAATACCAAGTCAGTTATTAATTTATTCAGTCCCTACTTAAGGGACCTACTGTCTTAAGTTGTTACGTAATTATCTAACCTAACGACATCTTATAGTGACCATATCAATATTAAAAATCTTTACCGTTTTAAATAAATAGATTGATTTGGTAATCGCAATAAACAATTTAATTTATATATGTATTACTTGTGAGATATATTGTGTTTTCATGTTTGTAAGTCCTAAGGTACACTCACAATAACTAGTTTTATCTACTACAGATTTATTAGAAAACAATAGGTAATTTTCGATTATTAACCGACTTCAAAAAAAGGAGGAGGTTCTCAGTTCGTCTTGAACTTCAATCATCCATATTCAAGTAATCGAATCGCAATCCACAAAATACTTATTATTGAGTAGTTTCGGTGGCCATCTGGGGTCTTCATCATTAGTTCCACTTTCCCAAATGGTGCTTTTCGAGAGCAACTGCACAAGGTACTATAAGAAATGCCCAAAACGCTAAAGGTGTGCCTATAATATTTGAAGAATTCCCTCGATTTCTCCATGATTCCATCATCTGATCCTAACGTCATGACAATGGGACCAACTAGAAAGTATACCCTTTCAAACAAAAAAAAGAATTTTTGACAAATCGGTCCAGCCATCTTTGAGTTATACATAAAATAAATAAAAAAGTTCAAGTCGAACTGAGAACCTCCTCCTTTTTTGAAGTCGGTTAAAAATCTATCATAAGTAGTACCTTTTTTCCGGGTATCATAAGCAGTACCTAAGATAAGTGTTAAAAAAAAACATTTTTTTTTCCCTATTATACTTTATTAATAATGAATGATTAATAATTATGAATGATAGTTATTCATCGGTTTTTGTTTGTTTTATTATACACTAACTATTCTGATAGATAGATAGATAGATAGATAGATAGTAAACAGTAAGACTAGTTACTGTGCTTTAAAAAAAATGCACGTTCATTTATTTTGGAAAATTATTAACATAATTTATTTTTTAAACAAAGTTTAAACATGTTGGGTAAAAACATGTATGAATAAATGAGTGACCAAAATTTTAAAATATTATCAGTTACAAGAAGATTTGATAATGGTACAAAATACTGAAGCATAAAGGAGAGTTCTTCTGTAAGCCATTTCAAGGTTGTCCATTAATTACCGGGCAACCTGTATATACATATAATATACATACTCTGATACGTAGTAATGATGTTATTTCATTCAATGTGCTCGTACCGAATAAACATTTTTAATGTAAACACTCATTTCTCCGATAAGTGGATTGGTAGCTTTTCCTTGAGTGGAGTTTGATGACCTATCGATAATGTTTAGTAATAACTATTTGGAAGCTGTTGCAAGACAACACGAGGGCTTTTTAATGTGTTATTTGCGTTCTTGACTGGTGGATGTTTATTATCTATACTAATATTATAAAGCGGAAAAGTTTGTTTGTTTGTTTGTTTGCTTGAACGCGCTAATCTTCGAAAGTACTGGGTGGATTTGGATGCAATTTGGTATGGAAGTAGCTTGAAGCTTGAGGAAGGTTATAGGCTTTATTTTTTACGCGACTGCAAAAAAGGAGAGTTATGTTTTTACCGTGATAGAATCCACGGGAGCGAAGCCCCGCGTGAGTACTAGTTTATTATATACAGTAATTGAACACCTTATAATACACTTCCATGGATACAAATTACAAATAATAAAACTAGTGTACAATGGGCGGTCTAATCGCGCAGGGCAATCTATTACAGACAACCTTTGGATGGACAGAACTTAAAGGAGATTGTTTTAGAGATTTATGGTCTGGGTGCTGTATGAGGATCCAGAAACGCCAGTTGACTCTTTCTTAATTCCATAGACCGATAAACAGGCTACGTAATCAGCCTATAACATTCCCATTGTTGGGACAGTCGCCCCTTTGTACGAGTAGGAACATCAACCAGGCGGTCCTAGTGCTGGATGGTAGATGTCACATGTCTTTAGATTTGCGAACCTAGGAAATGTAGGGTTCCCCACGATGTTTTGTTTCACCGTTGTGAGAGCCGTGGCGTATTATGATAACAATTATGCAAGGTAATGTTCCTCACAATGTTTCACACCCGAACAGCTGCACTATCTCTATCAAGCCTAGGTTCGGTCGTGTATGGAGTACTGCTCTCATCTTTGGGATGGATCTGCCAAGTACCAACTGGACACGCTTGAGTCTATTGAGAAACGGACCAAATCATTTGCAAAGATACACTGGTCGAATCAAAGCTCCAGAGCCTTGAACATCGATGACGCGTTGCAAGTCTATCGGTTTTCTATCGGTTACATTTCGGGGAGCGTGCGATGGAATTACACAATCTAATTCCGTCAAGCCCGTTCCATCATCGGACTACAAGACAAACGATGATGCGCCATCGTTACATGGTGGACATCCCACCTATACGCACTAAATGTTTTGGGAATACCTTCATTGTGCGTACGGCATTGGAATTCCCTGCCGGAGTCTGTGTTTCCCGATAGTTGTAACCTAGGGGTCTTTAAGTCAAGAGTGAATAGGTTACTTTTAGGTAAGCGTGCTCCATCTTCGACCACATCATCACTTACCATCAGGTGAGATGGTGGTCAAACGCGAGCCTATTATGACTACAAAAAAAACTTTCAACATTTTCAGAGCCTTCAATAGTATTGATAAAAAATAATCAATATAACGTGCCTGTCTAGGTTCGAACCCAAGGCCTTACAATTCTCAAGCCGTGCTGGACACCACTGCTCGTTTTTACTTATATATAAATAATTTAAGTATTAAGACTGGACTGGCCGACTCTTTCTTTTGTTTCATACCTTTAAATTGTTTACATACCTTAATACAACCATGTTGTCTTCAATCACTAAAATTTACAAGTTTTTCTCATTTATATTTAAAATAAGGAAACGATCCTATATAATATTTAAAAAATTATTGCATACCATTTTCATAGCTATAATTTTACATTTAAAAAGACTATTAGAGATATTTTTATAAGTATTAACGTTGCCCCACTCTCAAGAATTTCTCCTGTATCGTGGGTGCGTTTGAAAACATTAAAGTTCACTTCCACAAACACCCAGACCCGGAACAAGTATCTATAAGCCATACAAACTCTACCATACTAAAATCCGCGAAGCTAAATCCATTAGTATTTTCAAAAAGCTGGTCCAAGATCATTACCTATCTAACATCACGTAATTTTATATATTTATCATATTTTTATAGCATTAATATAAATATGTATTTTAATTCTATGTATGTATACAGTATGTTAGTTTAAACGAGGGACATATTCAAACCTACAATAGTATATGCTTACATGATACTAATAAAAATATAAACAAAAAAAAAACACTGATAAAAAACAGACAGAACCATACCAAAAGTCGTTGGGGGGACTCCCGCGGGAGCGGAGTTTATACACGAGCTTCCTTATTTTTGGCAGGATCGGGCCGTGTTTTGCCACGTGATTACTTTAGGTACTGTTTACAAGTTCATTCACCTCTTGCGCCTCAGTGTACATGATAAATGTATTTTAAGTTATAGGTTTTTCACATATTTGGGACGAGAATCGAATACTGAATACCCTCCCTCAATAAGTCCCTCGTTTAACTTAACACACTGTATATTTGTTTATTATATCATTATAGTTTAATTTTATAGCTAAGTACGTTTTATTTATCGTAATTAGTATTTATACACACTGTGTCTATCATCTCCTCTTCAACTCTCCTGTCGCAGGTCTGCTGGAAGAAATTTCTTAGGAAATAAGCAGCACCTTTGTGCTCTTTTGTCTGTATTTCTTTTTTCTTTTGTTTCATATAAATACATAAATAAACATTTATTCAATCGGAGATGTTGATGTTTTGTAACAGATATATAGTAAAGGAACAACGATTGAACTGAAAATAAACGAAACTCAAAATATTTATTTTAACTTAGGCTTACATGGGCATTTATAAAATGTCAGAACTGACCTGTTTTATAAATATTTTGCGGTTGGTATCAAACATTGTGTGAACAGTTAACGAATGTCATGGCATTCCGACATCTGTTTAATATTCAGAGCTATCAGAAATCTCCGTATCATACCCATTGATCACTTACAAATTGCATGACATTACTCCACCTTTCAAACCAATAACGACGCAACTACACTCAAACCACAAATAACTTTAAACTCTATCACAATCTCATAAGGTTGGTTTTGAAACGGGTAAGCTGTGCATAGATAAATGATCAATGTGACGGGAGGCGTGTTTCCGTAATACGCGATTTGAGTTGATTTTGATCTGAGATTGCGTTTTAACTTGATGTGATTTTAATTGGACCTCTCCAAGAGGGTAGGTATGTGTTGTTATTTCTTAACATATCATAATGTTGTAGGTGTACAATAAAGTATATTCATTAATAATAAATACATGTTGAAGACTTGCTGCTCAGTGTTTTGCTAATAATATAAATGCGAAAGTTTGTGATGATGTATGTATCTATGTATGTTGCTCTTTCACGCAAAAACTACTGAACAGATTTCAATTAAATTTGGTAAATAGATAGTTAATTGACATCCCGGAATAACACATAGGCTACTTTTAATACCGGAATTCCCACGGGATCGAGATTTACGCGGGAAAAACCAGCAAGTAATATATAAGTTGACTTTTTTTCACCGTCCACATTTAACGGGTTATTTTACTCTCAAAGACAACAACTTTCTCTGAGGAAAATAGAAAAAGTTAACCGTTTATAGTTGCTAGTTCTTTCGGGTCTATTAATTTGTATTTGTGAGTTTCAGTATTTGTGGATGTACGCACGATACATAAGACATTCCTATTGTAGGCCATCTGGTATCACAATACAACAGAAGGAGCAGCCTGAAAAAAGATACTAGAATCTTGTTCTTAGTCTTTCTTTGTTCTTTTACAGTTTTTTGCAAACTTATAGCTCGTTCCTTCTATCGCAAGCTGCAATGCAATTCTGTAAACATCACATGAAAACTTGAAGGCTTTGAAAAACAACAATCCCCGATACTCGTGGTCCATCGTACGATAAAAAGAATATATTTTTGGATATATATGTAAACAAGACTGTGATAAATTTTGAGAGGTTGCGCACACCTGACTAAAAGAAAAACTGAGAGAAAATTCACCATTTCAAAGCAACTTATACGCGATGGTAAAAGTCTATATATCTTTTTCCAATAAACGTTACCTTGAAATGGTGAATTTTGTAATTGTATGTCTATCATTCTATACATAGGTAGGTATACATACATAGTATATCTCTCCACTTTGTATAAACAACTCGGGCAAAGCAAACGCGAGCTGATAGTGAGAAATTAAAGTTTAGATACGCGTAAATATATGTACGTCAGTAAATGGCTCGCGCCGTCAAACACCGTCCTAACTAATGACACGGCCGTGGAATGACGATACCATAGGAAAAACACGATCAATTCTATGACGTCGTAAAAACTCTATAAAAAAGCCATAGTTGGACCAAGTGGTGAGAATAAATATATTTTATTTGCTGCCAGTAGAGACATCAAATAGTTAAAACCAGCCTTGTAATGTATTGGTGGGTAGGTGATCTACTGAATTATAATCTGGAGGATTTTCGATAAAATTGATGTCGAAATGACCACAATCGATTTAAGAAAGAGGTTGGAATTTTGAAAGATACTATAAGTAGTATTGAGACTTAGATTACTTAGACTGTTAGGACATGTTTTGATAGATCATGGATTGTGGAGATCAAGATAAGGGAGCTGCGTTAAAGAGTACTCCCGTGGCGGGCGGCGCAAGTATTCGAGGGATCACTCGGCTGGTTTTAGCCAGAGCCTGACGGATCCCTTCGCGTAGATATATCAAAATGTCAGAATACACGGAGCCCGACAGGGCCATTGCCTGCCGGGGTTGCGGGAATATTCTAACGAGATACCACGTCCCTGGAACGAAAGGACTACTGAAAGAGCAGGGCGAGTTTTTAGTAAGCAGAAATTTGTCACTTCCTTCCGCTCCACCCACAGCGGACTCCTCCTACTTTATTTAAAACAAGCTATATCAATTAATCATAATTATTTATTTTGTAATTCATTTAAAAATAACTATTTTTTTGTCCAGATTATACTACATTGATGTGGCGGGTGTTTCCTAGCTGACATTGAGAAGAAACATAATTATTTAGATTAGCTCTAGAACATGCAATTGACCAATCAATTACCTAGCGCCCTATGTAGGTATACTCAACAAAGAAAAGGTGCTTCTACAACTTATGATATTTATAATCTCACAGGTAAGTATTTTATAGCCGTTTTGAGGTCGAATCTTTCTGACTATCTGGAATTTATATTTCTATCTGGAAACAAGGAGCACAAGGGCCCCGTGCCCCTTGCTTTTAGATAACCCATCGATTTGATCATCACTATATGAAAAAGGACCTGAATTAGTTATTCGAATACCTTAATCCTCATTTTTATTAGGAGTACAAAACGATAAATTAGATTGTATCTTACAAAAAACACGTTAAGTCGTTGTACCCATATATCATTTGTACATCATTGACAGTCGTTACGTGTAGTAAGAAGTCAGAAAATCTGACAACCAGTCTTTATCAGGTTTCATTTTGATTCTAAAGGTCGTAGCACACGTATCAACTCGGAAAGGGATCGTCACCGTATCAACTCGAGCCGTTCAGTATTATTTGTATGAAACTCCTTATTGCAACGCACACTAATCGGAATCGTAACGTAATCGCCTCGCCTCGGCACAAGCTTACGAACCGCGGGAGGGGCGTGGACGAAGAGACGTAAGCTTGGGTACGGAAAGCCGTAAGCTAGGGTACGGAGAACCGTAAGCGCGGGAATTGCAAGTCGACCACGAACGTGCTTCCATTGGCTGTCATTCACAAGGCAGCTTCCAGTCGTGCCGCCTAGCCGTCAACCAGCGGTCGGCGAGCCGTAAGCGCGGCGTCGCCCAGCTGTAGCCGAGTCGACGTGCCGGAGCTTCTGATCCGCTTACGTTACGTGATTATGTTACATGGACGCCTGTTTGACGCCAAGGGGAAAGGCGAGGCGGTGACGATTTGCTCCTGAGTTGATATGTGTGCTGTGACCCTACAACACCACTACATTCGCTTAGACTGGAAGCCGGCTACTACATAGTTGGAAAAAGGCGAAGTAGATGTTCATAATTTCATAACATGCCTATAATATCTACAGAGAAACCAACTGACGTTAGATCTAAGACAATACAATCAGGTACGGTCGCAGTCTGGAATTTGGTTCACTAAATTCGTCGTTATACACCACGCGGGCCCAGCGCGGGGTGGTGCTAGTACCCATTTCCTCACGATGTTTTTATTCACTTCAAAGCAGTGACCTTGAAAACAATAAAAAAAAAATTACATAATGTAATATGCCTGACTAGGTTCGAACCCACGGTCTACAACTCGCAAGTCGGATCCGTAACCACTTGGCCGCTACTGTTTAGTTATGGAACGTAAACTATGTAATTCCACTGAACCAATATAGACACAAATTTTTACATAACCTTATGACTTTAATTAAATATATGACACAAACTGTAACGTCGTGTCTAGTGTAGGTATTCTGTCAGTATCACAAAAGTATATGGGTATTATGTGATATGTTCTAACGAGATACTGCGTTCCCGGACCACAAGGGCATCTGAAGGAACAGGGTGGGTTTTAGTTAGTAGAAGTCCTGACATTCCCTTCCGCTCCACTCAGAGCGAGAGGAGTAATTCGATCATTTTCCCACCGGAAAATAAGGCATTATGTTATTCGGCAAAAACTCAATAATTGCTTTGCAACTCATTATAACAAATCCTTCATTTCGTATCAGGTCCATAAAAGTAACTTACGATCTATGTTATTAAATAGTAAAAAATAATACCTATTTCCCAATTCAATTCAATTCCCCATCATTTTTCAGGTTCCGTAGCCAAATGGCAAAAAACGGAATCCTTATAGATTCTTCATGTCTGTCTGTCTGTCCGTCTGTATGTCACAGCCATTTTATTCCGAAAATATTAGGACTGTAGGTACCTGTGAAGCTTGGTAGGTAGATGTATTCTGTGAACCGATTCTTGATTTTTATACATTAATAAAAACATACATAAAATTAAGGGGGCCACCCATACATAGAACTGAAACTAAAAATACTTTTCTTTTTCATCAAACCTATACGTGTGTGATGTTTATAGTAGGGCATCCAATCCCGCAGCCTGAATTCAATCTCGGTATTTGCGGGACTACGAATTTTCAATCCCGCGGGATCTCGGTATATGCGGGATCCCGCGTATTGAAAATATTCACATTTATGTAAGGCAAATAAAACAATGAATTAATCAACTAACTCCACATTTATTTACGTATTACTATTAGTATGAAAATTGTAAATAAAATTGTAAATTGTGAACAAAATACCCTCAAAAAACTAATATCAACAATAAGCTGTGCAAATCTAAACAAAACAACGTATCAAGCAATACACAATTACTCCCAACTAAATATCGACGCGCACGCCCTTAAATTCTTGTATATCAACATACGAAGTTTATCAATGCAAGGGAAAATGGAGGAACTTCAATGTATTATAAAAAGTATACCCCACGTAGTTCACCTGATTTTATGGATTAGATCCGACTCCGAAGCCTCTTCACTGTACATACCAAACTATACTCATCACTATAATTACCGCAATGACCGGCGTGGTGGAGGTGTATCAATTTTTGTCCACAATGACCTTGAATACAAAGAAACTCAACAAAACTACATTGATGGGAACAATTATCTATGGATTTTCCTAGAAAAGTATGCGCTGGACGTCGGCGTTATTTACAAACCTCCAGATACGAACAACAAAAACTTTATAGAACATTACTCTTCACAACTCCGACAGAAACGACGACGATGCATTGCTTTCGGCGACTTCAACCTTGACTTGATAAAACCGGACCGAATTACGACTACCTACACAAATATGATTAAAGAGACTGGATACAAAATACTAAACAAAACAAACAAAAAATACTCGACTCGATCCACTGGTACCACCAATACGATATTAGACCACGTCTGCTCAAACCTATCTAAAGACGACTTCCACATAGCTGTCATTGATTCATCCTTATCTGACCACAACCATATATACGTGGAACTAAAGAAATTCAAACGACCGCCAAAAAGAATACATCGCTATACAGCCATCGACTACACAAAGCTATACATAGACATCTCTAGAACCAACTGCATAACAACAAACAGCGACTATCATACCCTAGAAAATCTCATTAAGGATAAAGTGAAAACAAACACGAAAAAGAAGTCAAAAATCCTAAACCTACCCCGAGACGACTGGATCAACAGGAAAATTACGAGGGAAATTGACAAGAGAAATGTACTATGGAGAAAATTTAAAAATGATCCAAACAACAACGACTTTAAAACCGATTTTATAAGAAAAAGAAACGAAGTGCTACGCCTTTTGAAGAAAGAAAAACGACAATATTTTTTTAACGAGTTTTCTAAGTGCAAATCTAATCCAAAGAAGATGTGGTCCGTAATTAACTATCTATCTAATAATAATCCGATCACCGCCTGCAACGTACCTAAGCTAAACGTAAACAACAAAACCATTAACGATCCTAATGAGGTATGCGAAACTTTTAATAACTTCTTTGCGTCCGTAGGAAAGCTCCTAGCCACACAAATACCACACAAATTTCACAATAACTTAACGTACACCACAACAAATAATAACCCAACTACAAATCAATTAAATACCCTCACGCCCTGTACTAGCCCCGAAATAAAAAAGATAATTGATAATTTAGACTCGTGTTGTAGCTCAGGAATTGATGGCATCACCACTAAAACTATAAAATGCATAAAAAACCTAATAGCTGACGATCTAACAAATTGCATAAACAACTGTTTCAAAAGGGGCACATTCCCAAATACTCTCAAAATTGCAAAAGTTAACCCCATATACAAATCCGGCACAAAGTCAGATCCCGGGAATTATCGACCGATATCGGTATTACCGGTACTATCAAAAATTTTTGAACGTTTAATCTATACAAGGCTAGAAAAATATCTTAACGACATAAATTATATTTACGATCGGCAGTTTGGTTTCCGACCCAAATCCAATACCTTGTGCGCCACAATCGATTTAGTCACCACCATTAAAACAAACATTGACAACAAAAACATTTCACTAGGGATTTTTATTGACCTAAAAAAGGCATTTGACACTGTGTCCCATAAAATCCTTTTATTCAAGCTTAAAAACATAGGCATTACCGGAGAAATGTATAATATCCTTTCCTCATACCTAGACAATAGGAAACAAGTCGTTAAAATAGGAAACGCGATGAGCGGAGAATCTCCCGTAGAATTCGGTGTTCCCCAGGGATCGTTGCTATCCCCCCTCTTATTTGCTATTTACATAAATAATATTAAAGACCTAGGCTTAATCGGACAACTAACTTTGTACGCTGACGATACCTGCCTTTTTTACTTCGGGAACGATATAAACACCGTGGTAGCGGACGCTCAAAAAGACTTGGACATATTACATAACTGGTTTAGCTCCAATTTACTTACTATAAACGCATCAAAAACGTCGTACATGATATTCGCGGCTAAAAATAAAAAAATCCCTGACCACCCAGCTTTACACATAAACAGTACCAAAATCACCAAAAGTAATTGTGAAAAATACCTCGGACTTAGGTTGGACAATAAACTCACTTGGCAGGCGCATATTGATAACATAAAAACAAAAATATCATCGCTAATGGGATCAATGCGCGGATACATAAACAACATTCCAAAACAAATCCGGTTCAACATTTACAACTCACTAGTTCGCTCGCACATTAATTACCTAATCGAAATCTGGGGATGCGCCACACAATCTACTATTAAAGACCTGCAAATAGCACAAAACAAAATAATTAAACTCCTTTTCAACTACGATTATCGCACATCTACATCCGAACTATACACACACACCAAACTAATGAGCATTCACCAACTTTATACATACAATTCTTGCATCCTCATTAGAAACATTCTTAACAAAACTATACACACACAGCTATCCTTTAACACAAAAACATCAAAATACAGCCAAAGAAACCCTAACCAATTAAAGACGCGCCCACCCCGAACACAATATGGCAGGAGAAACATAATGTACGAAGGCGTTCAACTTTATAATAATTTACCGGCAGATATCAGGAGCACATCTTCTTTTAATATATTTAAAGCAAAACTCAAGCAGTATGTCATTAAGAACACTAAGCTATTAAGATAAAAAAAAAACAATTTAATGTTACTCACAATAATATGTCGACAATCAATAATATCATACCTACCTACTCCAAGTAAAAATACTGTTAGCTACTGGACCAAACCTACCTTAATTATGTATTTATTCGCTAAGTGAACAATGTATGTTCTTTTAGAATAAATAAAGAATCTTTAAACCGATGAGATCAATCAAATTACACCTTTTACTTATAAAAAAAAAAACAGTGAATTAATCTACTAAGTCCACATTTATTTAAGTATTACTACTAGTATGAGATCAATCAAATTACACCGTTTATTTATCACCAAAAAACAATGAATTAATCAACTAACTCCACATTTATTTACGTGTTACTATTAGTATGAGATCAATAAAATTATACCGTTTTTTCTTCACAAAACACAGTAACAAATACTGAATAAAAAAACTTTACTGATATTTTAGGCTACATACTTAGGCTACCACTAACTGAAATTCGGCTATATTATCATATCATATCATATATTTATTTGCATTCCACAATGTTGTTTTAGATGTTACAATAATTGCTTAAAGCTAGGATACAATCATGGACCCCGAAGGGCACAGCAAATCATAAAATTAATTCAATTTACAATAATAATTAAAGATGTCAATACATATTATATTCCCAAACTTATCAAAAGAATACTAAAAATGTCAATAGATTATTAAAAAAAATCGATATATAAAAAAAAAAACAATTGTGTCACAAAAAAAATCATAATATAAACCAGTCAAAATGTTAAATGTTAATATGTCTAACTGTCAACTATAAAAGACATGTGAAAATTTACTATTAACTATGCGGTTACAGTCAAAATAAAATACAAAAGGTCACAATTTCAATAAGTCAATACATACTTCGTTTACAGGTCTATATTAAGTCTTAAAGTTAAAAAATTCACCTAGGGTATAACAGTTCTCTATTAACCATTGTTTCAATTGCTTTTGGAACTTATGTAAGGGAAGTTCTCTTAACCGACGCGGAATACGGTTGTATACTTTAATAGACATCCTATAGCAATTTTTTTTATGTAATGCGCTTCTGCAAGTAGTGTGAATGTTCAATTTCGTGGGGTCTCTTGAAATATATTTACGGTTTTCATTATCGTCAACAAATAAATGTAATTGGTTTCTAACAAACATCCCAATTTCCATTATGTACAATAGATACAAGAGTAAGCACTCCTAGTTTTTTGAAAAGCGGCCTGCATGTTTCAAAAGGTCCGACGTTACTTATAGCTCGGACACACTTTTTCTGTATAATGAATGCTCTATTAATGTGTGTTGAATTACCCCATAACAATAACCCATACCTTAAGATGGAGCTTACGTGGCCGTGATAAGCAGTAAGAGCTGCTGTTTTTTCACTAACTGTTCTTCTTAACTGTCTTAAGGCGTAAACAAATCTATTTAGTTTCTTGCATACTGTTTCCACATGAAGTTTCCAATTGCAGTTTTCGTCTAAGGTAATACCAAGAAATCTTATATTTTCGTCTCTATGTAGTATTTCTTCTTCGAATATTATGTTGAAACTATGTTTATTAATTCGATTGTAGTTGCTAAAGTGTACATATTTTGTTTTGGATAAATTCACCCTAAGGTCATTTAGTGTTAACCAAGAAATTATGTCATTTATTGTCTCGTTTACTTCTTTTTCGTGGTTTTGATTGTTATTGCTAGGTATAATCACTGAGACATCGTCGGCAAACAACACGCATTTATGATTGGTGGCATTAAGCTACTTAAGCTGTGTAAAACGGGCGACATCGGCTCCCGTGTTGTTTGCAACACTGCCGGCACTGCCAGTTACCGATCGACACCGAGCGATCGCGCCCGCGAGAAGTCGCATGCATGCTTTTTTTCAGTCCCGCAAATCCCGCGGATCCCGCACCCGTAATCCCGCTTCACGCGGGACTGGAAAATGACGCGGGATCCCGCAATGCCTAGATCTCGGTATTCCGGGATTGCAAGCCCTAGTTTATAGATAGGTCTGACATTGACGTTTCTAAAACCATTTTTTCTTAAAGTCAATAGTTTAAGAAAAATTATTTAAAGATCTATCCAGACGCCTAGTTGACACTTCGCGTGACCCAAGGGCTGGCTTTTACCTTGGACAGTGGTTAAGCATTGCCATACAACGTGACAATGCCGCCAGTCTTTTGGGCACATTACCAGTGGACAGCGATGCACACGAATTTCTGGATGCCATATGTTAGCTTATTTTTCAACCGACGACAAAAAAAAGGAGGAGGCTATCAATTCGACGCGTATATATATATATATATTTTTTTTTAATGTATGATCACCAGTGATCGGAGTAGGTAGATTGATTTTTGGTACTTGTATCATAAATGCACACAGAAAGAATAACATGGATAAGCCATTTTCCCGGAAAGTAATTCCGGTATTTCCGGATTCAATTAAACATTGTTAATGTTGGTAGTGATATTATTCCTACTCAATTCAAAATTTAAAGGAAGGTATAAAAACTAAATTAATTCATTATTTATCTGTTGAATAATAAAAACAATCTAATTCAGATCGAAGCTTTAATATTTATTTTTTTATTTTTAGCCTTTTATGGCTAGAACTTTTATAGATAGACATAAATTGTTGCACTTAAATTTAAATATTTTCATAGTGGTCATGGTAATTTGCATTAAGGGTAGAATAAATGACGGGGCCCCATAGAGGGCCAATGCCTGCTGGGGTCGTGAGACTGTTCTAAGGATGCACCACGACTCTGAAACGTAAAGGGCATACGAAGGAACAGGTTGATTTTAGTCAGATTTTAGGACCAAAAAAAAAGGGGTAGAATAAAGAAAAAAGATAAAAATCAACATTGTTTATCGTTAAATATGTACATTTTACATTTATTCACATTTTTAATCTTCATCGATTACAATGTCAGCATCCTGGTAATCCTGATCTTTACAATTAAAATATATAACTATGAGTTTCTCTATATTTTATTTTATTTTTTATTTTATTTTATTTTATTAAATAGGAACAACAAACAGCTACAAAATGCAAAATTACAAATAGAAAAACTTAAACAACTTAAGTAATAATGTAGCCCACAACGCTGTTCACAGATTACCAGTAATGAATAAGACCTTACAGCCACTAGGAGGTGAGCTGTTCATGCATGACTGTTACATTAATATTCTAAAAACAACAATGCAAAAAGAAAAAAGAAAATTAGATAAATAAAAACAAAAGAACAACAATAAACGACTAGGTAGTCTTATGTTTAAGTGCCTCATACAAAAGGCTACGAAACCTTTTCAATGAACACATAAAAATATCTATATGTTCGAATGCTTCATTGTAGGTTGCTGCCATTCGCCGAACTGGTGAACGTAAACCAGTGTTGGATCGGCAGGTACCTACTGCAAAGAGCTTTCCCGCACGCACTTGCCGTCTATGTACAGTTCTGGGGACTGCATAGCACAATACATTATTTAAGTCTATGCAGTCAAAATTGCCATTAACAATGTTAAACAATGTCATTGCCTCTAATTGTTTGCGTCTAGAGCTGAGCGTCAAAAGCCTGTATTTACTGAGTAACTGGTTGTACTGTAAATAAGTTTTGTGACACCTATAGTGCATTGCACGAAGAAACCTACGTTGTACGTTTTCTATCATGTTAGTGTACTTGCCATAGTAAGGGTTCCAGATGGATACGGCATATTCGAGCTGGGAACGGACTAATGTTTTATACAGGCAGAGGTACGAAGAGGTCCGCTTAAAGTCATGAGTGGATCTCATTATAAATCCATACATCTTATATGCCTTATTTACGATTTGTTCAATATGCAAATCCAAACAGAGTTTTGAGTCAAACAATATGCCAAGATCACGAACTGAGTTTACTTTATTTAATAAAGCATTACATAAAGAGTATGAAAACCTGATGATGTTTTTGTTTTTGGTAAAATTTATGTAGTTGCATTTAGGAATACTCAGATGGAGCTTACTAGTGTAACAGTAGTCCGTCAGTCGATCCAAGTCCTCTTGAAGAAGATAGCAATCCTGAATGCTATGAATAGGTCTGTACACTTTAAGGTCATCGGCATATAACAAAAACTTGGAATGATGAAAACAGTTACCAATATTATTTATAAAGATAATAAATAAAAGAGGACCGAGAATAGAACCTTGTGGGACACCTGATGTAACACAAGTAGCATGAGAGTGGTATCCGTTAATAACAACCCGTTGACACCGGTTAGTGATGTACGAGATGAACCATCGCAACAAGTTACCACGAATACCATTAAAAGCTATTCGATTCAGCAACAACTCATGGTCCACCTTGTCAAAAGCTTTCTGAAAGTCTGTGTACACTGCATCTACTTGTATACGATTGTCGATATTATTAAATAGGTCAGTAGAAAACAGCAATAAATTAGTTGTCGTGGACCGCTTTTTCACAAAACCGTGCTGTTGCTGTATGATAGTATTATGTAGGATAGGGTAAATTTCGTTGTGTACCAGTCTCTCAAAAAGCTTCGACAAGGTAGATAAAATAGAAATAGGTCGGTATTGTTCAACACTACGCTTAGATCCACTCTTGTGTACAGGTGTGATATTAGCCTGCTTCTACACCGTTGGCATAACACCTTCTGTGATACATTTATTGTAGATTATAGCAAGGGGTCTACAGATAAAAGTAGCAGTATTCTTAAGAAAGAATGCAGACAACCCATCAGGGCCTGGTCCTTTTGACGGATCAAGCGATTTCAGTTCAGCCAAAACCGATTCTTCGCTAAAGTGTAAGTTAGAAACAACAATGTCGTTAAACACTGTTTCAGGAGGTAACTGCCATTGAGAAAGAGCAGGCGAAGCAGGCTCATACACGGAAGAAAAGAAATCAGAGAACATGTTGCATATCGATTGAGGATCGTTAGATACATCGCTTTTATATTGAACTTTTGCCGGTATACCGGGTTTGTCTTTGCGGTTGGAAATGTATTTCCAGAAATCCTTTATGTTTTTATGTATACTATCCTCAACCGACTGAATGTATTTAGAGAAGCATTTATCACAATTCTCTTTAAAGAAGGCTCTATGCTGTGAAAACTTTTCGTAGTCAGCAATGTTGCCGTACTTCTTCCATTTAACCCACGCCTTTTGTTTTTTATTGAGTGTACTAATTAATGTTTTAGAAAACCAGACCGGATAACCAGCGGCCTTCGATGTTGATAGTGGTGTATGCTGTTTAATTATATCATCAATCTTATTGTAAAACGTGCTTAGTGCCTCTTCGGATGCCAAAGGGGCAAGGAGGTCCAACCAGTCAATATCCTGAATCTTGCGGTTAATGTGCTCATAATCAGACTTGTAAAAGTTGTATTTTTGTAGCGATCGCTTTTTCATAGGTTGAACATCTACATTTAGACTTATGTCACAGATAAAAGGTGGGTGATACGTGTCGATTGGAAGCAGAGGAAACAATGCAGCCGATACCCTACATGGGTGGTTGGATATAACTAGGTCAAGAATATTGCCATTAGTGTTTGCCACTACATTATATTGTAAAGCATCAAGTAAGGATAATAAGTTATTTAACTGGCTACAAATTATGGAAGTACCTATACCCTGCCCACCACCGATAAGAGGTCCAGCTGGGTCCAGTATGGCCCAATTTATTTCTGGTAGGTTATAGTCGCCTATTATGTAGAAACAGTCAACACTAGGATCACCTAGTACCTGCTCTAAGACTTCAAAATGTTGCTCATATACAGAGGTAGCCATTCTGGGAGGTACATAAGCGGCACTGATGACATAACGCTTGGACGGTAGTGCACTTGGCACTTCAATGAGGATGTGTTCAATAAGATTACTAGATATTGAATTGGTAAGAATAACAGAAATATCAAGTTCAGATGATTTAAGCGTCCGCAGTAACGCCACCAACACTCCACCGCCATCTAATTTCTTAGTGGAAATACGGTTGCGATCACACCTGTACACAATATAGCGCTGGTCTATAAACTCATTACTGCTCATTTCTGGAACTAACCAAGTTTCTGTAAGTACGATGATATCGTGGTTACCATTCAGTATATTCATGTAAAGCGTGTGTAATTTTGTACGAATGCCTCTACAGTTTTGGTAGTATATGGATAGATGCTTATTACTCATCACTAGATACTATGTTTACTATAAATATTACCAATGATATAGGTTCAAACAACAGGTATTTGTACGTGTAATGCATAATATAGAATATAATAGTTTGGCAAAAATAATGTTTATCAAATAATAAAATAAAAATGACACCAGGTATACAGCAACACTGAACTCTGACGGTACAACAATAGACGCAATCATAATATAACCCTGTAAGAAGACTACTAACAGGTTTAACAGGCAACATAATATTCGCAAGTTGCAGTAGAAATAGTTTAAAGAATATATTTACACCTATACTAAGCAAAGCACACATAAAATACAATTTATTAAATACATTTATTTTACATTTATGGAAACTATTAGGCAGCCTACTAAAACTTAGATCCAGAAATAATACAAATGAAGTGCACAGAGTATAATTATGTCTATGCATTTTTAAGTACGAAGCATGGCTCGGTTTTGATAGTTGAACAAAAATCTGAATTACTATAATACAATTTAATTTAATAACGTTTGAGGTTTCTACCAACATTTGAGGTTTTATATCCAACCGTATTTTATGTTTGTGATATTTGTCACCATCAGAAACTACAATAACAGACAATCGGGCATACATTTTAAGCAGACAGCAATTCGAAAAAAAGCATTCACGCAAAGCAGAGTAACTTATCGAAGCAAATACCATACATATTAATACATTACAGGTTAAAAAAATATCGAAAAAGAGAAATATATGCAGGTACAAAAACACATTGTTATTATAGTTTTTTGGGGTTGGAACCACCATCAATATTGGTATGTGGCGGACTGCTTTTAATCTTATGAATATCGTCGGCTGTATGTATTACAAAAGCAGTCTCGCCATCCCGTTCGCGTACGAGAATAGTGGCGTTTCGAACCCAGACGTACTTAAACTGGTGTAATGTAGCGACATCCTTAACCTTCCGAAATAAGTGTTTCTTCTTGAGTGTCAGATGCTCATTCATGTAAATACTCGTCGGTGTACATTTGAAACCCAGTTGGTCAGACTTCATGTTTTTGACCTTGCGAAAAGCAGCGAGTAGGTTGTCCCGCTGGATACGCGATGATAATTTAACAACTATGTTTTTCGGCCTGTTTGTTTGCTGGTGAGCATGTGGAACTCTGTGAATCGATATGATATCTCTTTGAGTAACGGGAAAGTTAATAGTAGTACCAATCGACTCCAATAGATGTATTAGGTTTTCACTGCGCGTTTCAGGTACATTTAAGATTTCCACATTGCACTGTCGTGCTTGCTGCTCGAGATTATCAAGTTTGGTCTCGAGGAGACTAATAGATAAGTTATATTGCTCAGAACTTTGTCGACTTATTTCATCCATACGTTTCTTGATTTCAACCTGCTCTCCCGATTGGAATTGCACAGAAGTTTGCAGTTGTGTCACTTCATGGGATAAGTCAGATACATTCTGTTTCAAAGCATGGTGCTCAGTACTAAGATTGCTCATCTCGTCTCTTATTTCACACAGGGCTGATCTTAATTCGCTATTCAGTTTATTCAAACTTGTGTCCATGTCGTCACGCCAGCCGTTTAATGTACTCTTAATATCGTCCTTGAAACCTTCAAGCGTATTATTTATGTCACTTCTCCACCCCTGCAGCGTTATGAGTAGGTTATTTGTAATTGCTTGATAAGTATCAGCTGTATCTTGATCGACGGATTCATTAGCTAGAGTGGTCGAGGTACTAGAGTTGCACGTTGAGGTAGGACCATGTTCTATAATATCACATGACATGTTCATGCTATCTTCGAGTGTAGGTACTAGTGCGGCGCGTACAGGAGTAAGCAAGTTAGACCGCGCACGGCGCGTAACACTGTTGCATGACGGGCATTTCCAGGCGGCCTTATAATCATTTGTGAGAGCTTCAAATTGACGAGGCGTTATATTTAGGCATTCAAAATGATAATTACCTGCGCAGGATTTGCATTTAAGTATCCGTGCCCCGGTTACGACAAGTTGGTTACAGCCAGCACAGTTCATGTTGAATTGTTGACTATAGGGTGTTATCGGTGAGTGTTTGTTTACAAACAACAGATTGTTGGTCAGACGACAAGTAGCGCCACCTACCACCGTTTGAAAGATTTAAGTAAGGCGTAACACTCGATCGATGTATCCCTTGCACGTAGATTAGCAAATTAACCGAGTATGCTAATGAGGAGTTTTGGCAGTTCAAATAATAAGTCACAGATGGCGTTGGTTTCTATGGGAGACGTAGTATGACAATGCAAAATTGAAGTGTTGCAAATCACTGATTGAAGTCTCAAAACTTTTAAGAGATAATGATTTTGAGTTTATATGCAACACACACTGATATCAAGATTGTCTTAAAGTGTCTGAATAAGCATTTACGTCACTTGATAGGTTCAAATGTTTAATTTACGGCTTAAACAGTACTGTTGATATCAGCACTCAAACACTGTTCACACACAAATAATCCAGTTCACTTCAACTCTGGGCTAGTTCGAAGATATGTTTTAATCAATTATGGTAAATAAGCACAACAATAATAGCTTTTTGTATTTTAAATTTTCAACCTATTTCTTTTAACATCTAAAATCCATTTATAAATGGAAAAAGACCGTTCTACATCTGACGATGTCAAAGGAGCAAATTTTAAAAAAGTTATTAAATTATGTGCTTCATTTTTTTTCAATGGCCTCACTATATTCTCTAAGGGTGTCTAAATCTGGGTTTCGTTCCATAACACATTCTATTTTATTTTTTATATTTTCTGAATTGCACTGATTTATAGCATCTCTGACGTTGTCAAATGCTAAAAGTGAATCTGTCAACGATAAATTATGCTTTTATTTATTTATTTATTATATACTTTATTATACACCTTACAATATTTCTTTTGCAATTCTTTTGAAGACAAATGAATTATAAAATAATTGTCTTTAATGTAATTTAAATCTTCTTTTAAATTTTCTTTTTCTATAATATTTTTGCCTCTCGAATAGATACCGCATCAGAGCTGCTTAAACAAGATAATACATCTTTTATTTTTTCAAAGTTTTGAGCGTAATAAAATGCTGCCTCTAACCAAGTGCCCCATCTTGTAACAACTGGTTGGGGAGGTAGCGGCAAATCAGGATATTTTTCTTTTAAAATTTTGACTCTACTTGGGGCTTTCAAAAATACCTTTTTAACATTTGCTATTAAAATGTTAACATCGTGATATTCTAACCTAATTTGCTCAGATACGCGATGAAGAGAGTGCGCCAAACATGTTACGTGCTTCATTTCAGGTAAGTATTGTTTTAAATTTCGTCCTGCAGATAGCATATATGCAACGCTATCAGTGCAGAGGACAAGAATGTTACCTACCTTCGATTCAAAAGAATCTTCCCAAAAGTTTTCCAAACATTCTAACACAAATTGCGTGATTGTTTGTCCATTAACTACAGTTAGCATTTTACATGCTACCAAATAAGGTCTAGTCAAATTGCTAGGATGTAATGGTTTTATTAAAAAATGGACTATATAGCGACCTAAAAAGTCTGTCGTTTCATCTTATGATATCCATAGTTTCTCATTTTTATAATTTTGCCGAATCGAATTGATTTTATTCTTAAAAAACTTGTCCAAGTAAACTTTCCGTAACTGTGATTCATCTGGCAGAGTACGATTAGTACACGTAACAACAACACCAGGTACTACACATATATTTTTTAAAGAAATCTTGAAAAGTAGTATTTTTCATCTGAGACCACGGAATATTGCACAAAATGAGAAATTTTATAAGATCGAAATAAAATTCCTCTTCGGGCCGCTCAAACTTTCCCTGGTGTACTGCTCCTTCGATATGTCTTTTAACGTTTCCTTTATTTATGGTTTTCAAATGGCTTTCACATTTTGAACAGTATATTGTACCACTAGCGTGATCGTAAAGTAGTTCGGGATGAACGGATATCCATTTTTCTACAGTTTCAGCCTTGACGTTTGCCATATCTGAACTCTGTTGTAGAGATGGAACCTCGTATATATCACCTAAAACAAAGACATGAAAAAAATACATTTTATTTAGTTTATTTAGCTTACTCCGTTTGTTTTATTTTTGGTGGATCAAATTTAGTCATTGAAATTTCACCCTCTTCCTGTCAACCGATTGATCTAAAATTTGGTATTCGCCTTTGATTCTGGTGACAATACAATTATGTATATTCAATATTATTGTCAATCCAAAATGGCTGCCGCTACAAGATGGCGGACAACTTAGTTTTTTTTCAATCCCTTCAATATGGGTATCAAATGAAAGGGCTTGTTACGTAGAATATTTTGTAGAGAAGTAGATAAGGCCTATAGTAATTTATTTTACCAATACATTGCAAGAGGACACAGCACACAGGGCATTCAAATTATATACGGATTCCAGTAAAATGTCGGTTAATAGTGGAGTTAGCTGAATTGCGACTACATTACTAGAATATCATAATTTTGTTTCGCACTAAGCTCACTGGTTCATACTCTATTAAAGATTTAACAATATTAAGACTCATGGTATGTTCAGCAGGTTAAGCGAACAAACACAATACTAAAAATATTCTTATAGTACATCCAAACATGCTTTATACTCCTTGTAACTAGTAAAATATTACTTACCAAAGCTTGGTTTAAATATGTAGATCCAATTCAATAGTGAAAAATCTGAGTCCGTATATTCGAGCTAAATCGTGGTTTAGAGCAGATTCCAGAAGTCAGTATGTACACAAGCCAGGGTCAAGTAACGTTTTCACAACACAGTAACAAACAAAGATGCGCACTCTACGAACCGAAGTAAACGAGTGAGCTACCTGGCATGTCGTCGGCGGGCGTACGCATTGTTCTGATAACCGGTTATTGTACCACCCATGATCCTTTGTTCTGATTGGTCGTTGGGTTTTGTCAAATCGTGACTGAGTGCCGTTAAAAAAATATGAAGAATAATAAAGAATAATATTGCTCATTTTATTACATTTCCTACCTTTTTTTGAGGATGGCAAATCATCAAATGACTCCTTCCACTCTGGCAGAATAAAATTCCTACATAAGTTCCGGTTTTTTTTTAATAATCCACCAATTCCGGAGGAATGTCCATATTAATATATACGTTTCGGAACAATGACCCCATTTCAATCCACCTACTCCGATCACTGATGATCACCGAGTACTCGAAGACGGCTGAACCGATTTGGAAAATTCTTTTTTTGTTTGATAGGGTATACTTCGAAATTGGTACCATTTGTCACCAAGTCAGGATCTGATGATGGGATCCTAGAGAAATAGAGGGAACTCTTCAAATATTATAGGCACACCTATGGCGTTTTGGGTATTTCTTATAGTAAATTGTGCAGTTGCTCTCAAAAAGTACCATTTGGGGAAGTGGAACTGATGATGAAGACCACAGATGGCCGCCGAAACTACTCAATAATAAGTATTTCGTGGATTGCGATTCGATTACTGATTACTTGAATTTGGATATTAAGCACTTTATGCTTGTCACAATGCATATGGTGATGTAAAGCTGATGGTGAAGTACCAGGAGAACTCCTCAAAAATTAACGGCCCAGCATTGGGAAAAGCAATAGTTTGTAAAATGTTATAAGTAGTTGACATTTAGGCTCTTGTAACTAGGTAAATTAAAAATCAACCAACTAAAAAGAGTGAAATAAAAACTTTTTACCAAAAAATTAAACCGACTCCCAAAAAACCAGAGAGTATTTAACCTAGAGAGCTTATAGGCCGATTTCTTTGAAGAACACAACTCACCAATACGGGTTGGGAGGCGAGGAAAAAATGCGCTACTGCAATTGGTCAGTTCAAAGTCAAGCTTCATAGATATGCCGAGTTAGGGATTGCTCTACTTGATTGAGGGAAAGTTATCGATATCGATAAAATGAAGTTTAACATTATAAAATTACTCAATAAAATCACATAATAATATTTAATCATTATCAGTCTCAATTACAAAAAGAAAAACAAGTATGCTGTTATTATTGATTTTTAAAATGAATTAATTTGGTAAATGATTTTCGAATTAAAGTTTTAGGGCCCTGATTGTTTTTGCTAAAAAATGATAACCGAGCGTCTACATATTTCTGAATTATGCATCTTGCTAATTCAATCAAATGATTGGTAGTTTCTATTTCATATTGATGAAAATTAATATCCGGGAATAAATTATACCCAATCAGTGATTTTAAAACCGATCTCATAAAATAATTGGAATTATATTTCTGAGACAGCACTTTCGAACCACTCTCGTTGATCGCCCTTTTAATATAAATTTCACAACGACGACAAATTTCTATTACTGTGGTGGATCCGTACAATAACTTGTTTTAGTGTCTTTTTGAAATTGTAAGGCGTTTTGATTTGTAACACCAATCAACGCTCCAATACAAGTTAGGCATTTTATTTGCTTTATCAGAGCATGGACAATGTAGCCGGCCATATATTATTTTATATTTTATTTTTTATATTAATTTTATATTCCATAATAAATATATTTTCATTAAAATCAGATGTGTCAACAACTGTAGCTCCAGCAGGCACTAGGTAATAATTATTTTTTGGTGGTACTCCCGCTCTGGGTAAAGTGGAAGGGAGTGTTAGACTTCTACTGACTAAAAACCCACCCTGTTCCTTCAGCTGCCCTTAAGTTCCGGGGCCGCAGAATCTCATAGAGACCATTACCGCATCCCCGGAACCAAAGTAACTATCCAGGGCGATATTTTAATGCAAAGGTCCAAGTTAATTAATATTAGACTCCGTCATACTATTTGAAGCCTAGAAAGATTGGATATAGGTATCTTATATTATTTTGACTTTTCTCAACATTATATCAATAAAAACCAAACTAGAAACCAATATTGCCTAGTAACCTTATCCACTTTTCTTTTTAATATGGAATCTTGGGAAATCTAAAATGAAAACATGCATGTCACACAGAAGAAAAAATATCAGAACTTTCTCCTTTTTAGGGTTCCGTAGCCGTAGCATATGTCTGTCCGTCTGTCTGTCTGTCTGTCTGTCTGTCTGTCTGTCTGTCCGTCCGTCCGTATGTCACAGCCATTTTATTCCGAAACTATTAAAACTATACATGTGAAACTTGGTAGATAGATGTATTCTGTAAACCGCTTTTCTATTTTAAAGAAAAAAAATAAAAAATATTTAAAATAAAGGGGGTCCCCGTACATGGAACTAGAACTGAAAATATTTTTTTACATGAAACCTATGCGTGTGTAGTATTTATAGACAGATCTTTAAAAATGATATAAGGGTTTCTAGAACCACTTTTTCATAAAGTCAATCGTTTAAAAGATAAAGTCCAAAAAGTCAAGTCTTCCAAAGTGGTAAAATGTGTGTCCCCCCCCCCCCCTCTAACTTCTATAATAATGGAGTGAAAAATCTAAAAAAGATATATGTCTGTAGATCTTAATGTAAACTTTCAACCAAAATTGGTTTGAACGAAATCGGCACAGTAGTTTTTGAGATACAGCATATTTTCTAAAAGCACAAATATAACTTTGTAATTCATACAAACACTATGAAAAACAAAGTTTTTTAGCGTAGTTGTAAAAATGTAAATAAATAAGCTAGTTTTAAGAAATTTTAAGGTTATTTTTATTCGTCAAATAAATATACATAATTATTATATTATATTATTATAGTTACTACGGAACCCTTCATGGGCGAGTCTGACTCGCACTTGGCCATTATTTTTTAAAGTCGGTTAATGTAGATAGGTATTTTATGACAACTATCTGAATTGAATTACAAAAAAATATGTTTAATTTTATAATTATCGATATCGTATCCAGCCGTTATAGGTAACAGCACAGATTTTTACGATAAAAATACAGATGAAAAGACAGGGATAAAAGAATTAGAATTTCTTCATGTAAGAAAGAGACATTTCCAAAAGACATCAACGCGCGACTCAATTTTGTCCTTGACCACCCAAACCACCATTTTAAATGGACCTCTGCGGTAGCTTATAATCGGATTTAATGATAAATAATTTTCATATTATTTCATTACTGATGAATAGTTATGTCATCCATTTGGTATCTAGATGTCTGGGAATGTTTTTCACACCACTTCAACGTGCATGAAAGCATTATTATGCGTTATAAATTGGATACAAAAATTTAAAATTTGTAATTGTTTAGCATGCACACAGGCCTAATACTTGGTCACAACTAAAATGGTTCGTGTATCGTAGCCAATATATAGGAGCAAAAACTCGCATAGTTTTCGTGCGTCGGAGCAATGTATGTGCAATCAAGTGGTTTTCAAATCAGTGCAAAAAACACTGCAAAGTGAAAAATAACTTTAATTGCGGAAGTCGGTGCCAAAAATGAAAACACAAAACTAAAGACACCGACTACCGAAATTAAAGTTATTTTTCACTTTATGTATATGTAGTTTAGGGTTTTTATTGAAGTGTTTAAAGTGTTAAAAATTTAATGTTAAAAGCTAATAAATATTATATAGTTTAAAAGATATACACTTCCAAAGTGCTAAATTGTGTCCCTCCACCTCCCTCTTACTTGTATAATAATGGAGTGAAAAATCTAAAAAGTATATGATTTTTATAAAGACTTTCAACGAAAATTGGTTTGAACGATATAGAGTTAGTAGTTTCTGAGATATAGCATATTTTCTAAAACCGCAAATATAACGTTGTATAATTTGATACAAACACTATAAAAACAGAGCGAACAACAAGTTATTTTGCGTAGTTACTACGGAACCCTTCATGGTCGAGTCTGACACGCACTTGGCCAATTTTTTCAAATTCAATTCAAATCCCCATACATTGTTGACATCAATGACTGACTTTACTAGTCGTATTATTTTCAAGCACGCACTTGTCGCTAGGTAAAACATTAATCTAAAAATCTCATCTCAATATTATTCTAGATAGGGCCTATAATAAAACTGTCAAGCTGTCAGTGATAAATCTGGTGTTTAAGTGTAAGTCTGTTTCGTATTATCCAAAGAAAAGAAAACCTAAAATGTATTGTTACAGTGTTTAAAAATAAAAGAAGACCTATAAATAAGCAACAAATGTTAGTAATGATATTATTTTATTCTGCTTATAGATAAATATTATACCACTGCCGAATGCAACGACTAAACGAATGGTGGTACCAATCGTGGCTTTTTAAATTTTTATTACTCTAAACTTATATACGTACATAATATTATTAGATACCTATAATAAACTGACAATAGATGTTCGATAGAATTTCGTTTTCTTAAGAACTCATTATAGCATCTAATTTCAGAAACAAACTTTACCGTAGTATCCCTTACCAAACTTAATAATTATATAAGATAAATACGTTTTCGAAACTGAAAACAGAACTGATAATTATAGTCGTGATCTACGAAATATTCAAAATTTCTGCGATTTAATTCAAAAGTCAACAACAATTTCCGAAAATTCCAGCAGAAGCTTCTCATTTTCATCATTTGGTTTCTCTTTTCCTAACAATGTTGGGATCGACTTCGAGTATAACCGGATACAGCCATTATACAGCTGAGTTTACCACCCACACTTGGTTGATATACCGTCTTGTCGTACCAAGCGCTTCTCTTCCACATTTATTGAGCGCAGAGCCAAGCTGTGGAATTCTCTGCCGGCTCCTGTGTTCCCTGCCACGTATGAACTTTCAGCCTTTAAAGCACGAGTAAGTAGGCATCTTCTGGGTTCGCTCGTCCTATCGTAGACCTCATCTGTCGCTTACCATCAGGCGAGATCGAGGTCAAGAGTGGTAGGATTGTCTACCTGACTTCCATAACCCAGTTGTTGGGCGAAACGATACATCTTTGCGAGACCAGTATTAGATTGTCTGGCTTCTGACTATTCGTAACGACTGTCAAAGAAGTCCAAAGTGCTTTCCGAAGCACGGCGGTATCTGACCGACAACATCCAAAGTCCGGTCAACTATTGAGAAATTCCTCAAAGCCAAGACTTCATGCTGAGCAGTCGAGCTTGCGACCACTAGACCAACGAGAAACAAGCTCTTTGCAATTTTCGAAATATCATTTTCCAGAAATTCCAGCAGTAGCTTCTACCAGTACAAATTCCCTCCTTTGACCGCCGACCGAAGAGTAAGTACATTATAGAAAGACGTTCTCTACAAATTAAATTGAGCCGTATTCTAATGCATTTGCCTTTGTTTGTTAAATTAAATTCTTCTTTGGCACAGCTTTACAATTTCTGTGGATTAACTTTAACTTTGCATTGTTGAAAGTACCTTATAGCTAATTATATATGGCCCGAAGATCGTCATGTCGGCAAAGATCATTGCTCGCAGGACATATGTATATGTATGTATAGAGTTTATTCATTTATTTTTAGGTAAGTGGATTCCATTATCGCTTCCCATCATATTATAATAAGGCTTCTGTCATCAAGAACATTGAACGATAATTTAAAAAAAAAACAGCTTTCGTGTAGCTCCATTGTTATCAAGAAACCAATTAATTGTTTTTGAACGAAAAACATAAATATTTTGACAGCTGTCAACCCAACAGCTAACTACTACCTAATCAGTACTACAATGCTCGACACAAAACCCTGTTAACTTTAATAAACAAAGTTAATCAATAGTCGTACGTCACACGAATGATATTTCTCTATTTAATACTCTTATCAATTAAATCAAAATAAATATTAATTATAAATCTCTTGTCATACTGGACTAAAATAATATATTTTTAATTCCTTGGCGCGACAATGACGTCTATTTGGGGTTGCGTGACCTAAATAATCGTTTGCCGTTAAAAAATTTACGCACCATGCGTTGTTTGAGTAATTTAAAAGGTATTTCAGTTTAGCCTTTAATTTTTTACTAACAGTGTAAGTACAGACGACGATAGCGAACGTTTTGATCGTAATTTTCTATAGACATGTACCCACCTAAAATATTCTTCACGTTAAATAGCTTCTACACATGCAAATAAGGCATTCAATAATCCACTGTTCAGACAGATAAAAAATGGTCAGATTTCAACAACTAAGCGACCTCTAGTTTTATGAAATTTATAAATAAATAAATAAATAAATATTAAGTTCCTGTTACACGATTATCACTTCTGTTATAGTAAATTTAAAAATATAGGGAATAATAGTGAAGAAATGAGGAACTAAATCGAAAATGGAACATTTCAAACCAATTGTGTTCTATTTTGTAATTGGTTCGGTGAATACCTATTAGCTATTTGGTCATCGTGTAACACGCGCTTACTATCACAGATTTTTATAAAAACATCGGTGAAATGTCAGCAATTCAACGACTTGTTAAATCAAATGACAGTTTACTCACAAAAGGTACATAATCATGTCAAAATAAATGTATACAAAAATGGGTTTTTAATGGTAAATCAAAAATCAATCATAATCATAACTATCTGATCTTAATCACATACCTACCTATAAATACCTATACAACTAGTTATTTCGATTTATTTTTATCGGTTTATTATATGTAGCATTGGTGATGAGACAGCAATAAAGGATAATAAAACCACTTTTGAAGCAAAATGGAGTGTGAACGAAAATTGTACACAAACGATTCGGAAATTTTAATAATTGTTTGTTTGATATTCAGTAACCTTTTCAGGGATGTTGTTATTGCTGTATTAAGAATTGGTGACATTTGCAAAAATTGCTTTGATGTAGAAAAGTAGAAATCGAGGTTTGTTTTATGTTGTGGGTCTTTGTAAAATGTGCTGTGAGCTTTTTTCGGGAATTTATTCTAAGTGGTGTTGCTAAATAAATCTGTCAATAATATGCTGTATCTCAAAAACTTTCTAACCCGATCTCGTTCAAACCAATTTCGCTTGAAAGTTTACATTAAGGTCTATAGCATATATTTTTTTTAAACTTTTCTTTTAATTATTATAGAAGTTAGAGGGTGATTAAAATGTGTGCCACCCACCCTCCCCCCGGCACACATTTTACCACTTTGGAAGCGTATATCTTTTAAACGATTAACTTTATGAAAAAGTGGTTTTAGAAACCTCAATGTCATTTTTAGGGTTCCGTAGTCAACAAGGAACCCTTATAGTTTCGCCATGTCCGTCTGTCTGTCCGTCTGTCCGCGGTTTAGCTCAAAAACTATAGGTACTAGAAAGTTGTACTTTGGCATGAGTATACACGTTAATGACGCCAAAAAAGTGGTAAAATAAAATTAAAAAAAAACAATTATTTAGGGTACCTCCCATACATGTAAAGTGGGACGATAATTTTTTTTTATCGTTCTTCCCAAAGTGTGGGATATTGTTGGATAGGTCTTTCAAAAATATTAGGGGTTTGGTAAGACCGTTTTTTGATTAAGTAAACCGTTCGTGACTTATCAAGCTTTAAAGTAAGTCAAGTGTCCTCCCCCTCTATCAACTAAACGGTTATAGTTAGAAATTCAAATGTCACGGCAGTAGTACCTATATATAACGAAATTTAAAGGAAAACTATCACACATAAGTGGGCTTTACAAGTTTACGAGTAATAGTCGACCAATTGTATTTGACTCGAAAATTTCGAACAACTCTATAGAAATGTCGATAGATGGCGCTGAGCGCCAGTTGTATCGTGCTAGCTTCTTGTGACGATTGAGCAGTGTAGCTCTGTGTCCGTATTTAAATTCAAAACACCGGCTATGACAAGTTTTATACAAATCTCTAAAAAAAATTGAAACTTTCCGTGCAAAATTGTCGGATCAGGTGAGGATTTGTATAGGAAGTCAAATTAGTTAGGTAGTCATGTTTAGTTAGAGCATGGTACGAAACGATCAGTCAGCGAATACGACACGCACTTGGCTTTTATAAAAACTACGGAACCCTACACTGCGCGTGGCCCGACACGCACTTGACCGGTTTTTTAAACTATAGATACCACACACGGATAGGTATCATTAAAAAAAATTCAGTTTCAGTTCCATGTAAGGGGGGAGCCCCCTTTATTTTAAATAATTTTTTCTATTATCCGAAAGCGGTTCACAAAATACATCTACCTACCAAGTTTCACATGTATAGTCGTACTAGTTTCGGAATAAAATGGCTGTGACATACGGACGGACAGGCAGACAGACATGACGAAACTATAAGGGTTCCGTTTTTTGCCATTCAGCTACGGAACCCTAAAAATGAATCAGTCCACCTGTTCACAATTTTTAGCGAGGCAAATAAACAGCAATTTATTTTTATACATATGTATATAGAAATTATATTTCACTACGCTTAAGAGACCATACTGGTTAATTAAGTCAATTACAGACATGCACATCCATCATGGACATCTTATTAATTATTATAACGTCGCTGTAGAATGATAACCTCGTATGTCCAGAAATCCAAACTTTACAGGAAACGAAAAAAAACGGTTAATTTTGTCAACGTTTAAAATATTTTTATGTGCTTTTGTCTCATGTTTTGAATGATAAAAAGCACTTATTTATGCTATTATCTAATGCGTTACTTAACTGGATTATACCAGAGAAATGATATAAGAGGTTTTCTGTTTTTATACCTATGTAGTTTTTGTTTAAACGCCCATGTTTCTATAGATAAGAGGTTTTCGTTTTACTCCATAAATGGCACTTGTAGTCATATACTGGGTTCACAGTTTCGCCGTATTATAAAATACGTGTATTCCATACGATTTTTACAAAAAAAAAAGTATAAAATGATTTTTTGACATACGAGGTATTAATTCTACAGCGACGATAATATGAATTTCAAGTCATCGTCCGCTTAGCCTTTTTAGGGTTCCGTAGCCGAATGGCAAAAAACGGAACCCTTATAGTTTCGACATGTCTGTCCGTCCGTCCGTATGTCACAGCTATTTTATTCCGAAACTATTAAGACTATACATGTGAAACTTGGTAGGTAGATGTATTCTGTGAACCGCTTTTCGATTTTAAGAAAAAAAATTAAAAGTATTTAAAATAAAGGGGGGCTCCCCATACATGGAACTGAAACTGAAAATATTTTTTTTCATGAAACCTATGCGTGTGTGGTATCTATAGACAGGTCTTTAAAAATGACATTGAGGTTTCTAAAACCACTTTTTTATAAGGTTAATCGTTTAAAAGATATACGCTTCCAAAGTGGTAAAATGTGTGTCCATCCCCCTCTAACTTCTATAATAATGGAGTGAAAAATCTAAAAAAAATCTATGTCTGTAGATCTTAATGTAAACTTTCAACCAAAATTGGTTTGAACGAAATCAGTTCAGCAGTTTTTGAGATGCAGCATATTTTCTAAAACCGCAAATATAACTTTGTAATTCATACAAACACTATGAAAAACAAAGTTATTTGGCGAAGTTGTAAAAAATGTAAATAAGCTAGTTTTAAGAAATTTGTAAGGTTTTTTTTTTCGTCAAATAAATATACATATTATATTTTATTATTATAGTTACTACGGAACCCTTCATGGGCGAGTCTGACTCGCACTTGGCCAATTTTTACAACTAACTATGTGTGTTGGGGTTGGCTTCCACTTTTACCGATTGCAGCTGGGTATCATGGTTTTATTAGGAGGCCCTTACCTCCACAACCCAGCAACTGGGTCACATGATACTCCATGGCGAGACCAGCGACTATTTATTAGTAAACCAGATTATATATGAGAAGCCTTATTTTTATTTACGGATGAGTCGGTTCTTGACCCCGACCTCGCCTGATAGTAAGCGTTAGATGAGGTCTACGATGGAACGAGCAAGCCCAGAAGATTTATTTATTTATTAGTATCTTTTTTTTTTGTTTGGCATCTCGCAGGTCAACCTCTGAGGTTGTCGGCTGCTTAACCGGGCTTGCCTGTGGTTGCCTTAATTAATTAATTAAAGCCTCCAGCCAGGGCTTATTAAAAAACTTACAAACTAGGCGACTACACGCTAAGGGCACCCCCTGTGGGGTACGGACCTCGACTTAGGGCGTCGCAAGGGGAGGGCAGCTAGGGACAGGCTGGATCATATCATTATCATTTATTAGTATCTCCAACAAAAGATGTACACAGGACATGACAAATATTGAAGTACCATAGGTATTACATTACTGTGTACTCCCTCACTTATAGGAGACAAAAAAATAACAATACAACTAAGCTAACAAGGTTATCAGTAAACGAAATTTACATATACAATATTAAAACAATCATGGTATTTTTTTTTAAAAGATGCCTGTATATAAGAAGTATCATACCTTCTTCGGCACAACTTTGTCAGTCTTCTGCGTATACGCAGATGTGAACAATATCGTGTGCACAGGAGCCTCGGTGGGGATGCCCAATGACGTCATTCTCACATTTCTCACTTAGCCACAACTTTGATGCACTTTCATAACACTTGTTTAAACGGTAACAGTTTAATCACTCTTAAATATCACTCTTTACCTCAGTTTCTGCAACGGAAATTTTCGAGCTTATCATAAATTTAATTTCTAGAAACTGCGTATTGATTAGAGATACAAAGGTCTTCGTCCAAAAATAGGCTTAAAAAGTATTACAATGTTAATATTCCTCTTTGTAGATAAATGCGGTTAAATTCAGTTTACTGAAGAAGGCTCTTTCATGAATAGGTTATAAGCAAGGAAGTTTTATATCACATCCTCGAGATTATAAATTGCGTAGAACAATTATTGAATCCAGAAATGAGACTGTAGACACATGAAACCATAACCATTAAATATCCCTTTAAAAATCAACTTAAAAACAAATATAAAAGCCCCTAGGTAACATTTAGTTAGTTAATGTAGAATCAAAAATAATTCATCGCTATGTTACATCAAACCGTTTTCTCTAAAGGCTCAACCAATTAGTTACTAGTTCATCCATTAATTTGCATTGAATTGCAAATGGATGAGCCCACTTCAAACGAATATCAAACAAGAGTTTATGCTAATAAGGGACGCCATTAACGGATGACCGATAAAACTTGCTATTCAAAAGAATATTGTAAATAGGCAATTTGTAAATCAAAAATAACTGTGAAGAAAATCCATACACTTTCACTGAAAAATACACTTCGAAATTTATAAAAAAAGAACGCAAAAACACTACCGTACGTTTTGAATTTCGAACAAATTCAAAAGTGGGAACGCTCAGACGCAACGAATCACACTAACTACAGATTAAATAAACGCATCCTTCTTTCAGACGTGTCGACATAACCTTGTAATGTGGAGCGCTTTAATATTTATTTTTAAAAGATAGTGTCGTGATGACGATAGTGGAATGTAATTATTGTTTCATTCAATTACCTTGTCTGTTTAATGAATTATTTACTACTTCCATTCATTGATTTACAATAATTTATGAATAAAGAACAAAACTTGTCTTTGCGTGTTTAGTTACTGATGTTAGACGGACAGACAACAAGGACACTGTCCTATTTCTATGAAACATGGACTAGTTAGGTATAAACGACAGTACCAAAACAAGCGCAATTCACATACATTTAACCTTTTAACCGCCTACGTCGGATTTTTACGACAAATATTTTCGGGCCCATTTCGCCTGAGTCGTATATATACGACAAAAATATCACAGCTAGTTTCATGTACTTTTTTGTTTAATTACGCTGTATTTTATCAAAACGATGTTTATATTAGGTAAATAGTTAATTAAGTAATCATTTAACAGTTTAATAAACTTTAGTCTCTTAATCAGAAGTTCTAATTATATTGCACTGCTGTTTTTGTTGTAGGTATTTATTTTTCGATTCACTGTGCCGGGCGCTGGGGGCCCGACAAACGATATGAAGTCGGGCGGTTAAAAGGTTAATAATAATGACATCAAAAAGGCTGTATAATAATATGCATTTGTTCCCAAATTGGCTTTTGTACACTGAATATAAATAAGGCTTAACATCAAAACTCTAACGACTAACTATTAAACTGATCACACACAATACCTTTAACCAAAATAATTTACATATTTAATATTGTATATTTAAAATAACGTTAGGTCCCTTTATGCATGTTTAAATTATATCTAAATTGCTTCAGAATTGCTTGTTAAAAAGACAAGGAATATTCAAGAACGACTTTTAGAGAATTTCGTTTCATCACAGACTTCTTCCCGAGCATACGAGGGAATTTCTCATTAGAATATGAAAATTATTTATTTCTATAAAAGAAAACTGCGCAGTAAGTAAGTACTTCACTGGTCACGTTTTCACCAAGACACATCAAAGAAATTTATTTCGAAAACTTGAAAAGATCAGAAGAAACAAATACACAAAAGCTACCGGGACATGTCAAACGAAATCTCGAAACAAAAAGCTTTCTAATCGTGTAATTACTTAGAAAGTGACCACTCTTAGGGTCGGCTTACAAAGGGCTGAAGGATACAAAGGGTCACGGCCACAGAGCACGGAGACACCTCGGTCGTTAGACACAGCATTGTCAAAACCATCTATATACTACAAATAGATGCTCGAGATAACTGTAGGCTTAGACAGCCGAAATTTATGCTCAGCACACATTGCAGGGGCACATGCAAGAAACACTAACAACCTCTCAGGACTATGCTAGAAACATTTTAGACAACAACTTTTTTTCTATGACATTTAATAATTCATCAGTTTTTCATACAAAAAAAAACAATTGAACGCTCTTAAATGTTACGCAAGTCATGTAAGTAAATAAACTGATAGTACAAAAAACTTTTTACCAGTTAGTTTAATTTTTTGGTAAAAAGTTTTTATTTCACTCTTTTTAGTTGGTCGATTTTTAATTTACCTAGTTACAAGAGCCTAAATGTCAACTATTTATAATCATTTACAAAATATTGCTTTTCCCAATGTTGGGCCGTCAATTGTTGAGGAGTTCTCCTGGTACTTCACCATCAGCTTCACTTCACCATATGCATTTTGACGAGTATTTTATGCTTAATAACCACATTCAAGTAATCGATGCGGAACACATACAATACTTATTATTCCTACTTATATATTGAGCAGTTCCAGTGGCCATCTGTGGTCTTCATCATCAGGTACACTTTACAAATGGTGCTTTTCGAATACAACTACACAAGTTACTATAAAAATACTCAAATCCCTACTGGTGTGCCTATAATATTTGAAGAGTTCCCTCGATTTCTCCAGGATCCCATCATTAGATCCTAACTTGGTGACAATGGGACCAATTTCGAAGTATACTCTTTCAAACAAAAAAAGAATTTTCCAAATCGGTTCAGCCGTCTTCGAGTAATCGGTGATCATACATAAAAATATATATATATACGCGTCGAATTGATAACCTCCTCCTTTTTTTGTCGTCGGTTGAAAAAGTAGCGGAGTGGATCTTGAAGGTTTGCTTTCAAAAAAGTTGTTGTTTATGATGTTAGTAATACAGTCCTGCGAGGTTGTCACCAATCACCAATAACCCTGTATATGCTAGCTGTCACTTTTACGTTTTTGTTAAGATTGTGTCTATGTATACTATCTATATCAGCTGTCGGTGCAGTGATTCCGTGCTCTGTGGTCACAACTCAAATAGACTCAAGATAAGAAGGTCACGCAGGAACCATTTTTTCCACATTTTTAGGGTTCCGTAACTCAAAAGGAAAAAACGGAACACTTAAAGGACCATTTTGTTGTCCGTCTACCTGTCAAGAGCCTTTATTTCTTTTCAATTTAAACCATATACTCAGGACTACAGTACCTAAGGAGATGAAGAAACTGTGAAAAAATTAAACTTATAAAGTAACGTAAAAATAGATACAACTGTTTTATGCCGCAAAAAACGCATATTTCGAGACTCTCAAGGGACTCAAAATTGATTACCTACTTCCCGTTGTCCTAGAACTATTAAATACTATATATTAATAATAACAGTTCTCTTAGCCAAGTCCGCTAATCTCATAATCGATTAGCCAGCTGCACAGGAGATATTAGTGCACAGATATGTGCGCAAGTACAGGAGTACCCTGTCCCTTTAGTCTCATTGTCTGATGGGACGGCAAGCCGACACGACCGAAGAGAGATTAGGCAGAACCAACGGCTTAACGTGCGTTCTGTCATCACACCACCAGCTTCCAAACTCCGGGATACTAATTACTAAGATTTTTTTACAGAAAAACCCAATAGTTAAAAGAAAGACCCGAGAATCGAACCTCTTGCTCACTATCTAAATTATACTATATAAAGCTAAATTACCACTCACTGACTGACTGACTCACTCATTGACATAATTGTTCTCCCAGATGGTGGATGGGGAGGTGGGTATATTTTGACAGATTCGTAAACAAGTAACTCTCAAACCTACGGGAAAAGTGCCAAACCCCCCCTTTTCCCCCCCCTTCTCCCCCCCCCCCTATCGTATCTCGGAAACTACGAGACCCGTATTTTTTCTTTTTACGGATTCGTATAGAGGAGGCTCGGTAAAGTAAAAACCATTTTTCAAAGTCCCCCCTCCCCGCCCCCCTTCTCCCCCCCTTTAGGCGGATCTCGGAATCTAAGAGACTTGGAACATTTTTTTTTTCAGATTCATTTAGAGGGGCAATGCTTAAGTCGAAATACTTGTGCAACCCCCCCCCATCACCCCCCCCCCCTCTTTTTTTTTTTATTTTTTTTTCACAAGCTCGCGAGGTGCTTGCACCTCGCGCAACACGCAAATACTTGATTTAGAGGGGCAATGCTTTAGTTTTTTTCACAAGCACGCGAGGTGCTTGCACCTCGCGCAACACGCAAATACTAGTTATATTATATAAAGCTAGATTACCACTCACTGACTCACTCACTGACATAATTGTTCTCCCAGATGGTGGATGGGGAGGTGGGTATATTTTGACAGATTCGTAAACAAGTAACTCTCAAACCTACGGGAAAAGTGCCAAACCTCCCCTTTTCACCCCCCTTCTCCCCCCTCCCTATCGTATCTCGGAAACTACGAGACCCGTATTTTTTGTTTTTTACGGATTCGTATAGAGGAGGCTCGGTAAAGTAAAAACCATTTTTCAAAGTCCCCCCCCCCCCGCCCCCCTTCTCCCCCCCTTTAGGCGGATCTCGGAATCTAAGAGACTTGGAACATTTTTTTTTTCAGATTCATTTAGAGGGGCAATGCTTTAGTCGAAATACTTGTGCAACCCCCCCCCCCCATCACCCCCCCCCCCCTCTTTTTTTTTTTTTCACAAGCACGCGAGGTGCTTGCACCTCGCGCAACACGCAAATTCTAGTTATTATATTATATAAAGCTAGATTACCACTCACTGACTCACTCATTGACATAATTGTTCTCCCAGATGGTGGATGGGGAGGTGGGTATATTTTGACAGATTCGTAAACAAGTAACTCTCAAACCTACGGGAAAAGTGCCAAACCTCCCCTTTTCCCCCCCCTTCTCCCCCCTCCCTATCGTATCTCGGAAACTACGAGACCCGTATTTTTTGTTTTTTACGGATTCGTATAGAGGAGGCTCGGTAAAGTAAAAACCATTTTTCAAAGTCCCCCCCCCCGCCCCCCTTCTCCCCCCCTTTAGGCGGATCTCGGAATCTAAGAGACTTGGAACATTTTTTTTTTCAGATTCATTTAGAGGGGCAATGCTTTAGTCGAAATACTTGTGCAACCCCCCCCCCCATCACCCCCCCCCCTCTTTTTTTTTTTTTTTTTTCACAAGCTCGCGAGGTGCTTGCACCTCGCGCAACACGCAAATACTTGATTTAGAGGGGCAACGCTTTAGTTTTTTTCACAAGCACGCGAGGTGCTTGCACCTCGCACAACACGCAAATACTTGATTTAGAGGGGCAATGCTTTATTTTTTTTCACAAGCACGCGAGGTGCTTGCACCTCGCGCAAGACGCAAATACTAGTTATACTATATAAAGCTAAATTACCACTCACTGACTGACTGACTCACTCATTGACATAATTGTTCTCCCAGATGGTGGATGGGGAGGTGGGTATATTTTGACAGATTCGTAAACAAGTAACTCTCAAACCTACGGGAAAAGTGCCAAACCTCCCCTTTTCACCCCCCTTCTCCCCCCTCCCTATCGTATCTCGGAAACTACGAGACCCGTATTTTTTGTTTTTTACGGATTCGTATAGAGGAGGCTCGGTAAAGTAAAAACCTTTTTTTCAAAGTCCCCCCCCCCCGCCCCCCTTCTCCCCTCCCTTTAGGCGGATCTCGGAATCTAAGAGACTTGGAACATTTTTTTTTTCAGATTCATTTAGAGGGGCAATGCTTTAGTCGAAATACTTGTGCAACCCCCCCCCCATCACCCCCCCCCCCTCTTTTTTTTTTTTTTTTTTTTCACAAGCTCGCGAGGTGCTTGCACCTCGCGCAACACGCAAATACTTGATTTAGAGGGGCAATGCTTTAGTTTTTTTCACAAGCACGCGAGGTGCTTGCACCTCGCGCAACACGCAAATACTAAACCCCCCCATCTCCCCCCCTTTTTATTTTGTTCACAAGCACGCGAGGTGCTTGCACCTCGCGCAACACGCAAATACTAAACCCGCCCCATCACCCCCCCCACTTTTTTTTTCACAAGCACGCGAGGTGCTTGCACCTCGCGCAACACGCAAATACTAGTTATATTATATAAAGCTAGATTACCACTCACTGACTCACTCATTGACATAATTGTTCTCCCAGATGGTGGATGGGGAGGTGGGTATATTTTGACAGATTCGTAAACAAGTAACTCTCAAACCTACGGGAAAAGTGCCAAACCCCCCCTTTTCCGCCCCCTTCTCCCCCCCCCCCTATCGTATCTCGGAAACTACGAGACCCGTATTTTTTTCTTTTTACGGATTCGTATAGAGGAGGCTCGGTAAAGTAAAAACCATTTTTCAAAGTCCCCCCCCCCGCCCCCCTTCTCCCCCCCTTTAGGCAGATCTCGGAATCTAAGAGACTTGGAACATTTTTTTTTTCAGATTCATTTAGAGGGGCAATGCTTTAGTCGAAATACTTGTGCAACCCCCCCCCATCACCCCCCCCCCCTTTTTTTTTTTTTTTTTTTTTTCACAAGCTCGCGAGGTGCTTGCACCTCGCGCAACACGCAAATACTTGATTTAGAGGGGCAATGCTTTAGTTTTTTTCACAAGCACGCGAGGTGCTTGCACCTCGCGCAACACGCAAATACTAGTATATATATATAACTCAAAGGTGACTGACTGACTGACATAGTGATCTATCAACGCACAGCCCAAACCACTGGACGGGTCGGGCTGAAATTTGGCATGCAGGTAGATGTTATGACGTAGGCATCCGCTAAGAAAGGATTTTGCGAAATTCCCGCGGGATCGGGATTTACACGGGAAAAACTTCCCACGCGGGCGAAGCCGCTGGCACAAGCTAGTTATTGATAAATTACTTAGATCATAAAAAAGGTCTTAAAGATGGTCGAAATTTAAAATTGAATCTCCTAGTTCAAGTGAGGTGTCATACATTTATGAAAGGGCTTGAAACGCATATTCCAAAACATATTTTATTTATTATTTACAAAAAAGAGTTCAGCGGGAAATTGACTATCAATAAAAAAACTTTAGAGGTGTCAAGGGACACCCGGATGGAACGAAGTTCCTTTCGATTAATTAGTGAAGGAAATGTAATATTTTTTTTTATTTACTTAAAAAAATATATTTATTTATTATTAACAAAGACGAAACAAGGAAAGAAAATAAAAAAAATTGGACGAAAGACGAAACGAAAATATCTGGCTTGCTTTCTATAAGAGAGAGAGAGAGACAGACAGAGAAACATGCGCACGCCGCACGGCTTACAATAGCTTACTATAGCAAAAAGTGTCCTTACAACTTTTCGTCTTAATTTTTTCCGTGTAGCCCCCTTTCGCAACGCGCGATAAAGCCCGATTTACACTTCAACAAGTAGGTACAGTAGCCAGTTAAAAACTCAGACAGTTAAGTAATAAGTAGTAAGTAGCGTCCAAACGTAGGCGAGTGAGTAGTCATAAGTTGCCCGAGAAGAAAAAAAGAAAATAACACGTGCTCGCGGCCGCAACCTACAAATTTATGGACTGTACTAAACTCGCCCGTCTACATGGCCAGCCAGTTAAGTTGGAGGGGTGCGGGAGACGCGAGAGGGGCCTACTTCGCACTGCACTCGCCGAAAAGTAGGATCGCGATCTATATCAACAACTTACTACTTAACTCGCTTTTGCCGTTCAAACTACAATAACAACTTAACTCGCCGATGACGCAAGTTAACTCGCTACTGTACTTATTGAAGTGTAAATCGGGCTTAAGGAACTTCGTTCCAAAAATTACATAATAACAATGTGTTATGTTAAATCTTTGTAATAAAAACTAGGGATATAACTACATTTAAAGTTGACCTAGAAGTTATATCCGCAGTGCTTTAGTTAACTATTTTTAACCGACTTCAAAAAAAAAGGAGGTTTACAATTCGTCTTGAACTTTTTTTATGTATGTTACCTCATAACTCGGAGACGGCTGGACCGATTTGAAAATTTCTTTTTGCGTTTGAATGGGTACACTTTCTAGTTGGTCCCATTGTTACAAAATCAGGATCTGATGATGGGATCCTGGAGAAATCGAAGGAACTCTTCAAATATTATAGGCACACCTATAGCGTTTTGGGTATTTCTTATAGTACCTTGAGCAGTTGCTTCCGAAAAGTACCATTTGGGGAAGTTGAACTGATGATGAAGGCCACAGATGGCCACTGAAACTCCTCAATAATAAGTATTTCGTGGATTGCGATTTGATTACTTGAGTACGGATGTTAAACACTTTATGCTCGTCACAATACATATGGTGATGTAGAGCTGATGGTCAAATACCAGGAGAACTCCTCAAAAATTAACGGCTATGCACAGGGAAAAGCAATATTTTGTAAAAGGTGATAAGTTGTTGATATTATGGCTTTTGTAACTAGATAAATTACAAACCAACCCACTAAAAAGCGTGAAAAAAAAATTTTTTTAGCAAAAAATAGAACCGACATCAGGCACATATTTTTTGCACTTTCAAATAAATAAAATTGACGAAGATACGAGTGGATACAGTGGGGGCGGGTGACGTCACTTGTACAAAGTCTACCAATACGTGATTTCACGCGAAATTTCCACGCACTGCTTTGCGTCTTCATTTTTTGTTTCCGCGAGTTCCAAAAACTAGGTGTCAGTTTTTTTCGGTACTTTGACAGACTTCTTCTTAGCGTGTCGATGGCCAATAGTTAAATGGAGTCTGCCCAGATCTGGGCAACAAGTTTGGCATCCTCGGTAGCTTCCATCAAGTCCTGCAGTGAGCCGTTGACAGGGCACGCAGGACAGGAAATTAAGTATGCCATGGTTTGTGGAGCAGAACCACATACCTACATATACACTACAAGGCAGAGTCATCGATAAATCTCCACCTAAAAAGATTTTCTTTGCGACCAACCTGGGTACGGAATCTATTTAAAGACTTCCAGGTCAGCCATGGCAGTTTGTTTCCAGGTGGTAGATGCTCAGCTGATGGGACAAATGGGCTTGGAAGGGATGTACTTTCTCGCCATAGCTTTAGGCGCTCCTTAGGCTGCTCGCCAGTAAGTAGGGTGACACACTTCAGGAAACTTCTTCAATTTCAGCCTTTGTGGCATTAAGGTGTTTTCGTGCATAGGGTGTCGGGTGTCTCTAACCATTTTGGCTCTTTCACTGAAATTTGCCAATGCTCTGCGAACTTCCGGTAGCGCTATTCCTACCAATGGATACAACATTTGTACCGGGGTCGGTTTAAGGCAACCAGAGATGATCCGACACGTTTCACTAAGAGCTGTAGTATCCATTAACTTCGTATGGGCTGAGCGACACCACACGGGGCATGCAAATTCGCCCGCGAAAACGGATAGCAAAGTAGGGTGCTTTGCTATCTGGTGATTTTACTTTGACGAGACCAGTCGCCTTAGGAGATTATTTCGAGAGTGCACTTTCTGCCAGATAGTATAGCAGTCAGACAGACTACAATACATATAAGTATGCAGCTCTATTTAATTTTTCTAAGATGTGGACAATGGTGAAGCATGCTTACCTAATAGTTACCTATTCAATATTGACTTAAAGACCCCAGGTTTTAGTTTTCAGGAAACACAGACTTCAGCAGGGAATTCCAGTCCTTAGCCGTACCGCGTACGCACAATGAAAGTATTCCCAAAATGTTTTATGCGTATGGGCGGGATGTCCAGCATTTTTAGGAAATACTACTTCTTACAACAATATAATGAAAACCTCTATCTCTCATACACAGTTCCAAAGGCTATTTTTACGTCCTCTATATTATATGTCCTTTCTCTAGCCCGATACCGCGCGGGACACAATACTTAATTCGACCGAAACTGGACCGAACTTCCTCACAATCTAGGACCGACAAGGCCGTTTAGAGACTTTACTCATCCCTTAGATATTACGTAAAAACTGAGTCACAAAAAGGGAGCTCTAAAGGCCAGTAAAAGTATCTCAGCGAAGAAAGGTCATTGGTCCCCAAAAAGTTAGGCCGACATACGAAAATTGATTCCTATCGACAATAGTGTTGACCCTTTTGGGAAACTTTTAGTAGCTTTTACTGCCTAAGCTGTAATTTGAGGTCAATGTAGCCATTTTGTTTGACAAATCTATTGAGTCAGAGAAGAATGATCTTGTCGTAGGTTTGCTAGTTGGTTTTATTTTGCTAAAATAAGAACTATGTTTGTAATCTTTCCATCTTCTTGCTATATCTTCTGTCGCTGGGTTCGCTCGCTTAGAAGTTGGAAGTGATCAACACATACTCGTTTTAAAAAGTAGCCTGTGTCCCAGGACATAGCCTACCCGAGATGTGTCAATTTGTTTAGCTGTTAAAACGTGTAGAGGTTACAAACAGACAGAAGGTAATATTACTGAGCGATTGCCTACTACGTTGCGTGTCGAAAGTTCAATTCTAGCCGCGGCACAAATATTTGTTTATACTACGTAGTGTTATTCCGGGTACTACTATTTTTGTATGACTTGACTTTGAATGTAAAAACGGGATAGGAGAGATTCTTAGAGAGGGACAACAATATTACTTGCCTGTAAGAAAAGGCGCAATGCGATAACGCCACCAGATATATGTTTATTTTATTCCATAGTGCTGACTGACACAGAAAGTCTTTTGTCTACATAATAATGGGTAGTTTAGCTTAATTTTATATTTATTAAAACAAGCAACCCAAAACAAAACAAATTATACAAATGAAACCATCTTCGTGAATCACTATCAATTGTTAAAACCCGCATCAAAACAATATGTTTAGTAGTTTTTTAGTTTATCGCGAATAGACAGACAGACAGACGCGACGGGAGACTTTGTTTTACGAGTATAGTGAGGACAAAGAAACAACTTATCACTATAGCTATTATTCCTTACCTCAGCCTTGTTAATGTAAAACATAATATTTTATTCCCACACGCATTGCCATTAAGCTTTATTATAGCTACTCTAGGTCCATTACTCCACAAATGTGGCCACAAACAAGTAATTAATGTTTTCTATTCGTGTTTAGAGCTTAATTAATTTTGAGCTAATTCCTTTAATAATTTTTCTTTTGCTTCAATACTGATAGTTGAGTAAATGAGAAAAAAACATATTTCTTATCTTGTATTAGTTTTTGCAAGACTATTACTGTAACCGTGCAAATGCACTTTTTATAAGTAATATCGGTTTTCTTCCTGGTTGAGAATATAAATTACTAGCAGTTGCTCGCGACTTCGTTCGCGTGGGAAGTTTTTCCCGTGTAACTCCCGATCCCGTGGGAGTTTCGCAAAATCCCGTCTTAGCGAGCATCTACGTACTAAAAGAAACCACCATGCAAAATTTGTAATTTCTGAGATTTCGTGATTAATCAGTGAGTGGTACTTCGCTTTTATATATATATAGATAAATATGTAAGTTTCTCAAGATTAAACCTATCTTTTTGTTCGGTGGTAAAATCATCAAATGACTCCTGGCACTCTGGGCGAAACGAAGGGAGTGTCAGACTTTTGCTGACTAAGATTTTAAAGCTAGTTTTTTTTAATTTAGGATATTAAATTGAATAGGTATCTACTTGTTGAACTTAAGCAGACTTAAAGTAGAATTGAGCACGTATTTAATTCCAAAAATTAAAAATCAATTGATTTCATATAAATAACAATTTTTAAGAAGAAAGAAATAGAACATTTAAGTATTTAACCAGATTAGGGCACAGAATAAATACATAAAAACCGAATTAAATAAAACACGTGTGCCTCACGACCCTGCCTAAGAGCCTCAGTTCAGAAAATTTCAGACGCAGCGGATGACGGACGACCAGGGCCGAAGACTCGTGACACTTTACACAAAACGCTATTAATAAACAATATTCCAATAAAACATATGTAAGTATTACCTTGTAGCACAAATACATTTTTCACCTCACAATACCTTCGAAAATCCACTCAGACGTTAAAAAAGGTGTACCTTTTACAAACACACAAGCTTCCTTTCATGTAAAACATTTACAACATGTTTTCTGAGAAAATCTCAAACTTTGTGGACAAAAGAAAATATAGGAGGGAGTCGCAATGTGTATATGATTTCGGCAAAATTATTAAAACTCGGTGAAAGCCAAGTGCTTCTGTTTAGCTGTCAAAGTAACATGAGGACGATTCTGTTTTTTCTTGTTTTCCTTGATGTTTACTTGGTGTAACTTGTGATGTAGTAAAGCGGAAAGTCAGAAACATGATTGATTTAAGGCAGTGACTTGTAACCTATAGAATTATTATTATATTGTTCTAGCTATTAGAACAATATAAAACATATAAAACACCAATTAATGACATTAACTTGACTGTATTTGAATATTCGTCACTCATGTCAAATTCTAAACTTATCACTCCGAGAACAACAAGGATTAGAGTGAAAAACAATCATTACTAAACACGAAGCGAAGCTCAATTTGTACAGACTCAATTTGGTAAACCACAGAACCAATTTGGTACAGAGATTATTCAAGCCTTGGAGAAGGGCATGTATAGACAACTTTTTTGGCATTGAAAAAAACCTTTTAACGCGAGCTAAGCAGACAGAATCTAGCTTACCACATTTGTTCGCAGTAGTCAATCTAGATAGACTTAGTTGTGTAACCCATGAAAAATATGAAAGGTTAAGATTTCCACCATCAGAATTGTATCTCCAGACTGTACGTGCTACATATTAGCAACGTAGGCGACGTGAATAGGTGCCGCGCCAAGATTAATGATGCTAAATCACTTAAAAACCTACTTTGCGATGTGCGAGCAAATATTTTTTTTTTTTTTTGTTTTTTTTTTTTTTTTTTAGCGTGGTAAAATTATCAAATAAGTCCTCCCACCCCGGGCAGGGTGGGAGGGACTGTCAGACTTTTACTGACTAAAATCCACGGTGTTCCTTCAATAACCCTTTACGTACCGGGGTCACGGTAATGGAGCAAATAATGTTAGGGTGGTTTTAAAGAGTATTCAGAAGAAAATATTATGAGTATAGTACTAATCTACTTTAAGCGATTTTCCATTTATTTTTCACGATAGTCGAGGAAAAGAGGAAGCTTCATTAAAGAAATAATATTGGATATTTCACACTAAAACAAACGTCATAATAGGTTCGCGTTGAATAAAAATTAAAATTTTACGTAGGTAGGTACGTAAGTTTATTAGTGAAAAATCAATCTTCAATAGTAATTGTTCAATAAAAATCTCTCCTCTTCTCTTCATTCGGTTTTTTTTTTTCTAGGGGAATATCATAGATGGTTTCTCGCACTCTGGGTGGAGTAGAGGCTAGTGTCAGAATTCTACGAATTAGATCATTAGTTCCGGAGATTACCCCTACAAACAAACTTACAAACAAAATTTACCTCTTTATAATATTAGTAAAGATAATTTAACCTAACAAAATCCAGGATTAAAAACATCTGAATAAAAAGATTTTGGAATGCAATTTTCTTAATCTCTTAGCTTCACACCCATAGATAAAATAAATATTTTTTATTTCTGTGTTCACACCTTTCCGTTTTCTTCCTTGCTAAGTAAACATTTTTATTTTCTTCTTCTTTAAACATTTTTAAGATGGTTCCTGCGAATTTTTATTTCAAACTCACACTTTTTGAATTGAAACCTTTTTTACGTAATTCCTTATAAAATATTTAATTATATTAATGGTCGCCCAGTGGTCGAAATTGATCATTCATAATTCATTTTAACTGTAATTTTGATCGTTATTATAATATATCGACGGTTAAAAGTAAATAGTATAGTATAAGCGACATTTTGGACTGGTATTGTTTTGAAAGCCGACTGTTTCTTGTATTCTTTTATTTATTTTTTTGTCATTTTTCCCGATTGGAAATTTAAACACTGTTTTAGTTTTCACAATGTTTTAATAAAAAAATACATCAGTTTTTCTAAAATTCTATACTTTGAACGGCTCTCCTGAACATTTCTTTTCTTGTCGCTTATAAACATTTCCTTTTAACCGTCGATGTATGTACTAGCTTCTGCCCGTGGTATCACTCGCGTGAAAAGGACAGTCACTTACGTTACGATCGCATATGACTATCATTTTGTTCCAAAAATTTCTTCGCTTTACACTACAAATGACCATAATTACAATATAAATATCCACGCTCATTCAACGCATTCAGTGCTGCTATCTCTTAGATAGCCAACTAAACCGGTTAAGTGCTTTAGACGTGAAAATGAACAGAGTTACTTTCGCATTTATAATTATAGTAGGGAAGAAGGAATGTTTATAAACTTTAACAATGCCAAATTTCGTAATCCACTGCGTAATTTTCATAAAAAGGAATATAAAGTTTTGCTTCAAGTATTAAAATATAAATAGTATTTTAAATAATTTTTAAATTTTAGTACTTCAATTCGAATGTAATTTTTAATTTAATAATTTGTAATACCTTCTAAATAATTTCTCACTCACAAAAATTGAACGCCGCCGCTACAAGCATACCTCATTCACCCGCCGACTTTACTTATCAAACGAGTGTAAATAAGAGTAGTTACCACAATCAAACAATTTTGTGTAATCAGAACTCCTTTCGTACGTAGGTACGTAGGTACCTACTGAAGGCAGGTAGGCAGGTAAATCACTGATAGTGATATTATGGGAGGGAAGTTATGTTCAACCCTAATAAATTAGAGAAAACGGGGTCAATCCCTTTAAGATAAAAAAAAATACATATTTGGTAAAACTGTTTTGAAATAATAAGAAAAACCATTCGCAGTTGAGAGCGTTTGAACAAAAAGTGAGGTCAACTTTCCAGAAAGTTCTAATTACGACAAATGGGTGATCTATCACTAAGAAATAACCCGTTACACATCTTTATTGTTGATCGAAGTTAGACAGTACCTATATATTTAAAAACTGCATGCTTTATAAAAAGCTAGATTTTTTTTTAATTGTTGATATGCTTATGTTTGACCACCAGCTCACCTGATGTTAAGCGATGATGTGGTCGAAGATGGAGCACGCTTACCTAGGAGTAATCAATTCACTCTTGACTTAAAAACTCCTAGGTTATAGCTATCAGGAAACACAGACAGATTTAAGTCTCTAATTAAAATTTTGTCATTCTTTCCTATAGGGGTGAACCTTGTTGTCCTGAAATTAATTAGTGGACTTGGTTTAGTTAAGGCACTATTCTCCTACAAATATACATGATCATACATAAATATCATAAATATAAAAATATGCTCTTTATTGTACAATTTTCTTGTTATTTTTATTTATTTTTTTATACATATAAGTAATGTACTCCAACGACTTATTCACTAATTACATACGCAACTTATAAATCTATTATCATGGTGAATGTGTCACTTATAGAAGTACACAGCTTACATAAAATAAAAAAAAATACATTCAAAACGATGAGATCGGTTTCAAATCAAAATTTAAAATTTAAATTGTTATGACCATTGATCATAACAATTTTTAATTATAAGGTCTAAGCAACTAAAAAAATTCTTATCGCTAAAATTTTTTAGTTTACAGACAACCTTTCACACATAATAAATAACAAAACATAGTTCAAAGTTGAGGTTATAAGTATTTATTTATAGAAGATAATCAATATTACATTCAATCATTGATGTCGATCTTCAAGTTTAATGAAAACTTACCGAAGGCGTCCGTGGATGTGTGACCAATTGACCATCCTAATGGCGGCTCCACATTAGTGCCGTGAAGCCCCGTAAACAGGCGTGAACGTGAATGTGGACGGTTTTCGCGGGGTTCACGCGCATTCACGCTTGTTCCCCGATCAGTGTCGGTATTTTGTCCCGCGACAAAGGGTTCGCGCTCCCTTCGCGCGGCGTTCACGCATCCACATTCACGGCCCCATGCCAGTTTACTCTGGACTACAAAGGCGAACAGACGTATGCAGTAGTATGATATCAGGCATCAGTCAGTTTAATAACATATTCATGGACATCTGATGTACGTAGGGCTCAAGCCACTGTGCTAGATGGATAATGGTACAATGTTTTACAGCAATGGTCAATCTAAGCAGATATTTTTTTCAAGTCATTTGCAATTTAAAGGGGATTGTTTTTATATTATGTAGCAGCAGCTTCTACGTCTTTTTCGCGGCAGGTTTAACTAACGATTGAAGTATCCCGTGAATGAGGAGGGCACGACTTGTGCCGTGAATTCACTAATGTGGAGCCGCCTTAACATATCGACTTTTCTCCGTGCCTCGGAAAGCACGGTTAGGCAGTTGATGATGCTATACTTGTGAGTTCACTCAGAGTACAAAAATATAGATCTATCTCTATGGCTATGAGGTTAGTACACATGTGCTGATTACACGAGTCAAATGCGGCCCCCTCAAAAGGTGGGTACGACCGCGCGGAGCCACGAGCAACCGCACTATTTATTTTACTGTATTTATTTAATATTATTGTATCAATTTTTTTTTTATTATTATTGAAAATAGGTTCGCGTTTGACCACTATCTCACCTGATGGTAAGTGATGATGTGATCGAAGATGGAGCTCGCTTACTTAGCTTATCAAAGTTAAAATGGTGTCAGAATAATCAAAATAAAATAAAAATGGATATTCTAGCTGAGAATCACAGGTCCAAAGACTTTTCACGATTCTGGAAAAACACCAACAGGTTGAACCCGCGGCCGGGCGTCCCTGTGAGTGTGGCGGGGCAAAATGAGCCTACCACTATAGCGAACTTATTTGTAGAACATTTTAAAGTTGTATCCCCTCTTGGTACCGCATCGCAGGCGGTCGATGCTGAGGATAGTTTGGTGGAGTTAGGCGTCAGGTTTACAACCAAAGATGTTTCGACGGTAATAAAAAATATGGTAAGGGGGAAGTCTCCAGGGCATGACAACCTCAGCATCGAGCACCTGCAGCACGCGGGAGTACATCTGCCCAGAGTGCTGGCGATGTTTTTCTCGCTTTGTTTGAGCCACGCTCATCTGCCTGGCGATCTGATGAAGACGGTGGTTGTGCCTGTTATCAAGGATAAGACAGGGGACACATCAGATCTGGCCAACTATAGGCCCATATCGCTCGCTACCGTCATTGCTAAGGTGCTGGACAGTTTGCTAGATAGACATATGGCAACTCGCATTGAATTACATGATGCGCAATTTGGTTTCAGACCTGGTCTATCCACAGAAAGTGCTATACTGTCTCTTAAGCATGCTGTCCAGTATTATACGTCTAGGAAAACGCCTGTTAACGCGTGCTTCCTAGACCTCTCGAAAGCGTTCGACCTAGTGTCGTATGAGTTGCTGTGGCAGAAGCTGATATGTGATACTCGATAGATAGGGGTAGCTCGGGGGGGCTCGGTTGATAGGGGAGTTATATCAATACTAAGGTATTGGTATAACAACCAAACTAACTGTGTACGATGGGCAGGTTCGTTATCGGATGTGTATAGGCTGGAATGCGGAGTGAGACAGGGTGGCCTCACCTCTCCTCGCCTCTTCAATCTGTACATAAATCGGTTGATGGTTGAGCTCAGCAACACTTATCAAGGTTGTTACGTCGACGGAATTTGCGTCAACAATATCAGCTACGCTGATGATATGGTGTTGCTGAGCCCATCGATTAACTCGATGATGAGTCTGCTCACGATATGTGAGAGGTACGCGGAGACCCATGGGCTCAGATATAATGTTAAGAAAAGTGAAGTTATGGTATTCAAGGCAGGCACTAAAACCTACCCGATTGCGTCACAGCTGAAACTTTGCGGACGACCCTTGCTTGAACCAAGTCACATCTTTTAAATATCTGGGCCACTGGGTTTCCGATGACCTAAAAGACAGCCGGGATATTGAACGTGAGCGCAGAGCGTTGGCTGTCCGCTGCAATATGTTGGCTCGCAGATTTGCGAAATGCTCGACTGACGTTAAGGCTACGCTGTTTAAAGCGTACTGTCAGTCGTTTTATACATGCAGTCTGTGGGTCAACTACACGCGGCGGGCATACAGCGCTCTGCGCGTTGTGTGTGTACTAACCAAATGGATTCTGTCTGAAATAAAAGAATTTATTATTACCTAAAAGTAACCTATCACTCTGGACTTAAAGACGCCTAGGTTGTAGCTGTCGGGAAACACAGACTCCGGCAGGGAATTCCACTCCTTAGCCGTACGCACAATGAAGGTATTCCCAAAACGTTTTATGCGTATGGGTGGAAAGTCCACCATGTAACGATGGCGCTTCGCCGTTTGTCTCGTAGCCCGATGATGAAACGGGCTTGGCGGAATTAGATTGTGTAATTCCATTGCACACTACCCGAAATGTAACCGATAGAAAACCGATAGACTTGCAACTCGTCGTCGGTGTTCAAGGCTCTGGAGCTTTGACTTAAGTAATATTATTTGCCAGACTTGATTTTCGTACGTCATATTTTTTAAGGCAACCACTGAAAAACAGCGCCGTGCTATGGGCACGCACATGGCACAGCATTATGATGAGTGGGAGCCTTGTTGCCACGGCCACGACGTGATGACTCTCAATCTTTGTCTTCATATACTAACATAATTATAAGTACCAATTACTAACTCTATTCTTGAAGATTAATAATAAGTTTTTATTACTGTTTTTAAGTCAAGAGTGAATAGTGGTTACTGATAGGCGTGCTTCATCTTCAACCACATCATCGCTTAACATCAGATGAGATTTTTCTTTCTTTTTACCCGACTGCAAAGGAAGGGTTATGTTTTTCGCGCCTATCTTGTATGTATGTATGTTTGTAATATTTTTTATTACCTCATATCTCCAGAACCGCTGAACGAGTTCACATAATTGAGGTATCGTTAGATTCGTCTTAGCAGCCCAAGTGTTCTTAGATAGGTGACATTTGAAAAAATTAAACATGGCGACTGTACGAAGCCATTATACATGATGAAAAAAAAAATATTTTTTTCGAATACTGCAATATGGGTATCAAATACAAGAATTTCAAAAAGGTATATCATATTTATCATTAGTGTAATACTAACAAAAATAATACAAAGAGAAAGCTTCAAATTATGGACTTAGCTCTGTCACTTTCTGAATCCGGTGGGATGCCACTGTGACACGAGCAGGAAAACTATAAAAATGTTAATTAATATTTTAACTAAAAAGTTGAAAAAACAATGTTATTTAAAAAATCTATATCATTTCAGTTGAGTAGTCGGGTTTTTTAGATTTTTTAAATAACTTTTTTCACCATCACCACACGTTCATAGGTATCTTTCCGGAACACACATTATATTTTCTTTTGTTTGACCAAGGAGCCAAGTCACATGAGTGTGTCAATATCACCTGACTTGATGACTAATGGAGGTACTTGTTTGTAGCTAATACGATTTGTTCAGGTAGATTAGCTGTATAATATATTTTCAAGGTTCGTAAACCAAAATCAAGAATTAAACGGATAATAATATCTAACTTTGACGATATAAACTTTGTAGGTAACTGCATTAATCTATACTAATATATAATACACTAGCAGTAGCGCGGGGTTTCGGTCCTATGGACTTTAACACGATAAAAACATAACTCTGCTTCTTATACAGTCGGGTAAATATTCCTTATAACCTTCCTCACGCTTCAAGCTACTTCCATACCAAATTCCATCTAAATCCACCCAGTACTTTCGAAGATAAGTGCGTTTAAACAAACAAACGCTTTATAATATTAGTATAGATAGTGAAGACGTGTTATTATCATACGCCTGACCCTACAGCGTGACCTCCACAGTCTTCAGTGCATTTGCGAACTGCATCTGGTCAGGAAACGAAACAAGACGACTTCGAAAAGTTAGTTTCTGTCCATGTTTCATTATTTTGATACGAGAATAGGGTAGTTTCCTAAAATATTTTATTTAGTCCGTCACTTAGGGTAACAAAAATATTGGACTCGTAATTTTCATTTTAACCAATGTAGTGGAACATAAACGAAAAAGATTTTGTTACTCCATTTGATTATTATCAGGGATGGGCCGAAATTCCGTTCACATTCGGTTCAACCGAATTTCGGCAGCTTGAACCGAACTTCGGCATTCGGCCGAAATTCGGTTCAGATGCCGAACACTCGGCACAAGAAAAATAATACTTACTTGCACTATTTTGACTAAAATTTTATAGAATTAGAATAGCATTACTGTTATAAAATTATGTCTTTTACTCACTCATGGTCATTTATTTTAGTTACGAACATTGTAAATGTAAATCTTAAGTTAAATCGGTTCTTCTTATTAGTCTTGATAATCTCTGCCTAATTAATTTGACATAATAGTTAGACATAATATTATAAAAATTAAATAAACTTATTATTCTTCTAACAAACATCTGGATTACAATTCGTAAATTGAGGTAAAGGAGAATTATGCATAGCCTTATGTTCCTTCACAAACTAGTGAACGGTCGCATAGATTGTAGTGAACTGCTATCGCGCATTCTATTGAAGGTTTCGTCTAGGATTCCGCGCTTTCCCATAACCACAATTCTTCAGCGCCCTATTACCTCTACAAATACAGGTCTAAACTTACCACTCGTTAAGATGTGTGACAACCTTAATTCATTTAATAAGTGCGTACCCCAAACAGATATATTTAATGACCATAAGTTGAAGTTTAAATCAAAAACCTTGGCCTCCCTCCACACCAATTAAACGTAGTCAAATTTCTCTGTAGTTTATGAATGAGTTGCTCGTTTCCATTTCTTTCTTCGTAAAAAAACAACATATTCCATTATATTAATCAATTGTACACCTAGATTTAAGTTAGCGATTAAGCGGTAATCTGGCGTCTTTGCTGTCAATGTTGTGTTTACTTGTAATTGGCATATATATTAGAATATTACCGTATGATTAAGTATATGTATGTGTATGTATGTGCTGTGGGTGAACATTAAGTAACTGAAAAAAAAAATTGAATTAAAAAATCACGTTTTTGATTCACAAACTAAACATTCATTAACTAAAGGGTAGGTACTTATTTTTCAAATTAACAAACTTTTCTCATCTATCTACTCACTCATATTTAAAATTTACTAGAGGCAGGCTATGGTGCAAAAACACCAAAAACTCTGCCTTATCTGGCAGTTTGTTACGTTTTTTTTTTTTCGTGTACGTTTCCTGCCTCCGATAAAAGTTGCTCAGAACATACAGAGCATCCAGGAGACGATAAATATATTCGAGATTGAAGTAAATGCGTAAACAAGTAACGACCTGTCACTCTCGAGAAAGCGCGCGAAATTGAACCGTAATTCGGCCGAACTTTTCATTTTAACCGAATGTTCGGCCGACGTTCGGATTCGGTTCAAACCACATTCGGCCCATCTCTAATTATTATCTTGAATTCTAAAATGGATGTTTAATCCATCATTGCTTTACTCTTTGAACCACATTCTGAATAAAGATAGAGATACATATTTTAAATAATGAACCTCTTTTAAAAAAGAATCTCTCTGTTCCACGAGCTAACGATCACACGGACTCCCGCGTATGGCAACACGCAGGAGCACAGATAACACAATAATCGCTCAGTTTATACAAAGGAGTCTTGTGTCTACCTGTGCGTCTGACATTCTCGTCATGTAAGCTGACGCTCCGTTGCTAAGTGGGACGACGGGGCCACAGGAATGGAGATCAAGTAATAACAAGACTGTGTCTTTTTACCCGACAGCAAAGGAAGAGTTTTATTATTTAAACTAAAAAGCTGAAAACTAAAAGTTATTTAAAAAGTGACAAGCAGGCGGGACCCAATTGAACATGAATTTTTTTTTTTAATGGTCCGCCTGCTTGTCACTTTTTAAAATAAGAATGTGCTTGTTTCTTGAGCGGTCGGGTTTTTTTAGACCTTAAAAATAACTTTTATGGTACAGTCTTATAAGTAAATATCATTTATTATTTAAAAAAGCAAGTTTTAAAATCAAGGATCATAGAGGGATTTTGAAAACATAGCCCCGGATTATACATATTTCTACGTATACTACTGTCGAATAATCATATATACATATAAGACATTGATAGGGTTGCACAGTAGAGCAAGACAATAAGCTGTATTTTAATGTAAAAAAATGTTCAGTAACATCTTTTACTAGAACTCGAACACCTAACCACAACGTTTATAAAATTGAAAGTCAGTCTTTGCAGTGCGTTACGGAAGTAAAAGATCTTGTCATTCAATTTTCCAATGATATGACTTTCCGGAAACACATAATGATGGTTTGCAAAAAAGCTTATCGTAATTTAGGATTTACTTTACGGCAAGCCAATTATTTCACCAATATAAGTGCATTAAGGGCTTTATATGAAGTTTTAGTTAAAATTCAGTTAGAGTAGGTATAATGCGATAGTTTGGAGCCCCCACGAAGCTAAGTACAAAACAATGTTGGAACGTATTCAGAATAAATTTATTAGATTTTTTTATTTTAAATTATATACGGTTTATCCTGGCTATCCACTGTTAGATCCAACAGTGTTTATACTTGGTATGGTAGGGTACTATAAACTAGAAATAAGGCGGGAAGTGGCTCTAGCCACATATGTATATGTTCAATATATTACGCGGGAAGATTCATAATTCAATCAAGATCAAGATTCATCGGATGGCTATGTGGAGCGCAGCTGCTGGTGGTGCCTAGCGCGCGCTCCAACTTGCTACAGAATGTGCCGATTACGCGAGCCTTGCGGGCTCAAAACTGTTGCCTCACGTATCGATTTATTTTCCTGTTCGATTCAGAGCGAGTTCACAAAAGCCATATATGTGCATATTTTGTACTATGTTACCATGATTTGTAAATATAGTAAGGGAATATAGAGAGATCTTAATTGTATTTATATAATGTATAATTTTAACTTATCTATCGCACTGGATACAACCTGTAATGGTATTTTTTTTTTAATAAATAAATAAATATTTCATATCAATACTAAAAATCAGCTTTTATTCATCAGCACGTATTTTGTCTAGGCTGAAAAATTTTTGTTGAAATTGCTTAGTTCCAATGAAATATTAATTTTATAAATTGGTTTTAAATAATACTTTTACACGGTTTTTTTTGTGTTTTAAGTTAAGCTAGATGAGGCCTGTTACGTGCTCTGCCTACACCGAATTAGCTGACTAGCGACGTATCAGCTATTGACGTCAATGGATGGTTCCACGTGAATTGCAACACACAGCCTCTGCTGACTCCAAGCCTCGTGTCGCCGCCGATCACCTACTTCCAATCTAGTGATGCCGCATTAGCATTTTTAAATCGATTTGAATTATATTTCTAGAATAAATAATTCAGGTACTTTTTTGGCACCGACTTCAGTCATGTGAGTAGATACGTAGCCCTTATTTGAAACGGAATTAGACATCCAATGAAACAATGTATAATATTATTTTTCGCTTTGCAGTGCAGAAGTAGTTTTATTTGTTTTGAAACCGGTTAATTTTTTTTGTAAAAAAAAGAAATTATGTTACCGATTGGTGCTCCACTGCGTGTCGCGGAGGCCTAAAAATAGTTGTTGCTGATCTGAATGTATGCGTGCGTTTTAACATGTTTGTAAGTTTACCCGCGATACAAAAGTTATGCCTAGTGTAGTGAATACGGATCAAATAGTTTTTTAACGTCCTTAAAATTTTCGCGCTGTCTGTGAATGGTCAGTATCCGCCACTGAGAAAAATCTTCTGCGTCTCATCCCGCTGCTCTTATGGCCCCACACCTCCATCGATGCGTGTGAAATTCTCGTAAGGGTTACTTACTGGGCTACAACTTGAGCTGAGCGCGCACAGCGAGCACTCGACGGTCCTCTTTGACTTCCTAATACCCTGTGCTATTGTTGGGTTTCAATCGATATTTTATATCAATTAGATAGATACATACGCAAACAAGGTTTACGGTTTTCTATTTAGGTCGACGACGAGTTGCAAGTCCTTTTTTTTCGTTGTAATTACACAATCTAATTCCGCCTAAATAATCAATCTAATACAGCCCGTTCCATTATCGGACTACAAGACAAACGGCGATGCGCCATCATCACATGGTGGACATCCCACCCATATGTACAAAACGTTTTGGGAATACTTTCATTGTGCGTACAGCTTAGGAGTGGAATTCCCTGCCGGAGTCCGTGTTTCCCGATAGCTATAACCTAGGGGTCTTTAAGTCAAGAGTGAATAGGTTACTTTTAGGTAAGCGTGCTCCATCTTCGACCACATCATCATTTACCATCAGGTGAGATGGTGGTCAAACGCGAGACTATTATCAAACAAAAAAAAATATCTTTAACTTTTACCCAAGACATTAAATTGGATCGAAATTAAATAATTGAAAATTATGCAAACAAAACATACTAGGTAGTTAGTGATCGGTGGTGGTCCAGTTTTTACGGTCATGATTTACAAATTGTGGTCGTCGTTTCGAACCCAAGCAGGCTACTACTTTGGGTAATTTTTATCATCACCCCTGCTCTCAAAATGGTCGTCAGAAGACATCGTGAGGAAACGGACATGCTCTAGGACCGTCTATCTGGGCCGTAATCCACCACACGGTCCCAATGTGGCTTAATAGATGTCGCACGTCTTACTATCCTAGGATATTACTATCCTAAGACGAATCCTAAAAATAACCTTATACAACGTGTATCGGAAACCCCATATCTATCCAAAAAGGTTTTTTTTTTTTTTTAGCGTGGTAAAATTATCAAATAAGTCCTCCCACCCCGGGCAGGGTGGGAGGGACTGTCAGACTTTTACTGACTAAAATCCACGGTGTTCCTTCAATAACCCTTTACGTACCGGGGTCACGGTAATGGGATTAGTCCCACGACCCCGGCAGGCTTCGGCCCTCTGCAGAGGGGGCCTCGTCATGTTGCTGACGCTCTTTGAGGCGCGCGTGGAACACAACGCGCCGTCGACCCGGGCATGGTCCATGGTCGGACAGCGAGTTGCCCTTTACTCGCTGTCCGCATGCCCGCGCCTACGGTGGCCGGAGATCGTCGGCCGACGTCCGACGCCGTGGGCGTCTACCACTGCGGCTGGGCTGGAGGGAGGACGCCATCCTCTCCCTCATGCGGCCCGCCTCCTCCTTTGATAGCATGACTGCTTCGCAGAAGGAGGCGACCGCTTCCCACTCCCTCTCGCCCCGCAGCATGGCCTCGACCAATGCCGGACGCGAGAGGTCTCCGCCTATCGCCGCCGTGAGGACATGTCGGTGCTCTGCCCAGGCGGGGCAGTCTTGCACCGTGTGCTCTACGGTGTCCTCAGGGCGACCCTCGCAGTGGTGACACCCAGGCGTTTCCTCCTTTCCCATCAGACACAGGTACCTCCCGAAACTTCCGTGTCCGGTGAGGACCTGCGTCATGCGGTAGGTCAGGACGCCGTGACGCCGATCTAGCCACTCCTCAAAGAGGGGTCTTACCGCCGCAATTGCGGCGTGCCCGGCCGTCGGTTGCGACAGTCGTTCCCTCCATACTGCCCTGAGATCGCGCCGGAGCTCTTCCCGCCGCGCCTCGACTTCTCGAGGCAGATCCAAAAAGGCTGAAGACAACATATTTGCAACAAGGCTAACCGTCTCCTGTCTTTTATACTACGACATACTAAACCATTTAAACATCCGCAAACTTTGTTAATTCTGTACTATTCCCTGGTAAGATCTATTTTGGAGTATTGCTCGTCTGTATGGTCCCCAATATATAACACTCACATAGATCGCATAGAATCCATACAGAGAAGGTTTGTTAGAGTTTTAAGTGCGAAATATGGACTCAGACGTAAACTACCCAATTACAATCAGCGTCTCACTCACTTTCACATAAAGAGTCTAGAGAAAAGGAGATGGGTTAGTGATTTAAGTATACTGCATAAAATTGTTAATGGCTCTTTTGATATTCAATTGCTTGGTCAGATAAACTTTAAAATACCAACTCGATCTGTGCGCACTCCACAATTGTTCAGTATTCCCTCTAGTAACAATAATGTTTCTGAAAACAATCCGTTGTCCAGAATGTGTAGTCAATATAATGTAATATGCTCTAATTTAGATTTGTTTTTGAACAGTTTTAACGAATTTAGAAATTTGCTCTATAAAATGTAATTACAACCATAATTATCATTTAGTATCATTTAGTAACTTTAAGCTTGATATTAACAGAACCCAACAGTCACTAATGAAGTATATTGAACAATGAATGCTGTGTACAGTAATAATTGGACTTCAGATTTATGTAATGTATGTATATTGTTATAACTGTATTAAATGCCTTAGTCTGTAGTCTGTCTCTGTACTTATTAAAATAAAATAAAATAAAATAAAACATCTGGTATGGAGTCTCTATGCACAGTTTCAGCTCAAAATAAGTGACTCACAGAATTGACCCCAAATTATTGGTTTTATATGTTTCTTGAATACCAGTAATAACAAACCTGTCACAGCACTATGAGGGTTATCACTTTCCACGTCACTTGCCAATATAAAGATAATTCTCTTCGTTCTTCTTAATTTGAAAAATTCGGTCTCTGGTATCAATGTATTGAAATTTCTAATATGCTCCACACATGTACACATAGGAATAGAAAACCCTTGCCATATCGTTTATTATCTTCCAAAGAAGCCGTGCACTTGGTATGTATATACCCTTTAAATTAGACGTTGTATATTGTTTCATTGGGTGTCTAATTCCGTTTCAAATAAGGGCTACGTATCTACTCACGTGACTGAAGTCGATGCCAAGTCAATTAATAGTTTTGATAGGCTAAGTACGCCGCATTCTGGGACACGCCCGAGGTAATCGGTAATTACGGCCCATGCTCTCTCATATAGAGGAGGCCTGTTTCCTAGAAGTAGACACGTTTCATGATGGTCTTGTCATCTTATGTTATTAAATGCAGAAATGAATTGTGAATTGAGAGACGACTAGGAAGTAAATATAAGAAACTAACTGTTTCCCGCGACTTCGTCCGCATGGAAATCTTTTGTGGTAACTTTAATCCCTTATTTTAGCCTCTTTGGGGTGGTTTATTGATCACTTTTTTAGCCGTGAAAGCATAACAACACATTTATAAAAGTAGTATTTATGGACGAGGTATTATTTTTAATGCTATTAAAGAATACAAACAAGAAGAATCTTGCCAATTCATAATTATGTATTCATATATGTATATTCACAATTCATATATATTCATATATGTATATTTATAATTCATATATATTCACAATTTTAGAATTATCTTTGACTTCCAACCCGTAGTTTTCCTGCAGAGACTTTAGTGAGCATTTGACCGATTTGTTGAAGCCTGAAAAGCGTATGACTTTTTACAAGCGACATCACAGTATGTCATCAGTTCATCACATACCTTCAACTAGTTTAACAGAGTGGAATTAGGCGTTACTTTGCGGAAAACCCTAACTAACGAATACTACAGAAAAATACTTATCTAGTGTGAATTCAACTAAAACCAGTCGGCAAGTCATCATCTCCTGAAGTTGCTCCGTGGAAGAAACACATGTCAAGTGCTTCTATGTTGCATTGCATCACTTTCTGCATGTGCTTATATTATGCTTATCGTGTCGCGTGTATGTATAGTGATAGTTTAATAAGGATTTTAATATGTATTAGTTTATTATTGTGTAAGTTATAAGTATGTTTTGGGAATAGTTTCATTGTGCGTACAGCTAAGGAGTAGAATTCTTTGCCGGAGTCTGTGTTTCCTGATAGATACTTATAACCTGGGAGTCTTAGGAATATGTCCTAAGACTTATTCCTAAGACTCCCAGGTTATATCTATCAATAATACTAGGCTACTTCTAGAGAAGCGTGCTTCATCTTCAACCACATCATCGCTTAACATCAGGTGAGATGGTGGTGAAACGCATACCTAACAATAAAAAAAAAGATTGTTTTGTGTATTCTGTTTAACATACGTTTAGTAATATGTATAAGTGTTAGTGTTAAATTATGTAAGTATTTTATTTGTATGGACCAAGTTTACCCGAAAGAAATGGATTGATTGATTGTTTTACGGATGGGAGGACGGTGCTGCATACTGTATGCAAGGTTTTGGCGGAATTGACACTAGATATTTTCCTGTACTTAGTATTAGTTTAGAACTCATTTTGTCATCTCTTCCACCAACATACGTATATGGCATATTCAAAGTCTTCCACATTTCTCTTTCATTATCTAAGAAATTGCACATTCTCGGTCTATTTATATGCGTTTTATCACACACATGCCGCACGATGTAAGTGATCGTTCACATTAAAACACCGGTCCTCCACGAACACTGTCTGGAATGACTGATGTATGTACACAGTTTCTACGTACCTAGTTTATCTTAAAAGAAAGACTTTTTACGTTAAGTGGTAAAGAAAAAATTAATGAAATGGAAAAGCTCTCTCTGTTCTGGTCTTGGACGCATGTGACAGTGTGAAATACCCGAACACTGATAAATCCAGAGATTTGTCGGTAAACCCAACAGGTGCACAATTATGAAATGGGGATTCAGATTTTTGGCCCAGCCGTGAGTCACACAAGAATCGTGTCACTATTAAGTTCTTATTTTATACCCTTCTTTTTGTTACAATTATATGTTTTGTTATTGTGTGTATTTGTGGCATATGTCAATAAACGTTTTTTCTTTGTTTCTATAAGGGGAGTGGCTAACACACACGTGATGCACCAATGCTGTTTTGTGGTATAACGATATGCTTTTATATTGTACTACTATTTGTTTACATAGCTTTTTATAAGTCGACATCTTTATATTTATTTCTTTTATTTTCGGAAGACCTACAGATTAATAGCAATATATATTTTTTTTTATTTAAAGTATGTTCGCGTTTGACCACCATCTCACCTGATGGTAAGTGATGATGTGGTCGAAGATGGAGCACGCTTACCTAAAAGTAACCTATTCACTCTTGACTTAAAGACTCCTAGGTTATAGCTATCGGGAAACAGACTCCGGCAGGGAATTCCACTCCTTAGCCGTACGCATGTCTTTTCAATGCATGTGCCATGGCTATGGAAAACTGTTACATTATTAAAGTGATTAATTTTTTTAGAAGAAATTCTCTGCAATTTAGCTAGATCACGGTAGGGTTGCCATCACCAAATTTGCTGGCCCCAGACAAAGACTTATAAACCCCGGACATTTGGGTAAAATCACAGTTTTTCCCCGGACACCGTAGAAAAATACATTTTGGAACTTGAAACTAAAAACAACTATGTTTAATTATGGTTTTTATTTACTGAGAAAGTGATAACATTTTAGAGCTCTAGAACTTTTTTTATAATAGTCTCTTCCTTTTCATTTAATCAATGTAACATAAACAATGAGATGCAATACCATAGGAAAATAATAATACAGTTCGTGCTTTTTGGTACTCGTAAGACCAATGTTTGTCCGGGTTTTACCCGGACGCTTATTGGGAAAATCCCCCCGGATGCCCCCGGATGCTCTCCAAACTAGGACAAATCCGGGAAACTCCGGACAGATGGCAACCCTAGATCACGGCATTGAAACTGTGTACATAACATAAGTACATATATCAGATTATAAGGTCCCCACTACTGGCAAACAGGCCTCCAGTTTATAAGAAGGAATGGCTCGTAATCCACCACGTGGACTTAATGCGGTTTGGTGCATGCCGCCCGTCCTAGATCATTTCCATTCGCAAGTAGATATGCCAAATATTTCACTATATATTAATAAGCTTCACCTATGTGCCTATTTTCTGATACTTCTGTTTGTTATATTATATGTCTATATTCTTTGTTAATAGATTCTAAATAATATTTGTTTACAAATAATTGACAAGGGTAGTAAACTATCATATGCAATAAAAATCCCCGAGCTATGCGATACCAATTTCGTTTTTTTTTCAGAACAAATACTCCACTTATTGATCATTGAGGAATATTATTTCAGCATTATACACGCGTTTGATATGAGTTGCATGCGCTTATAACTCATATCAAAAGCGTGTTCTACACAAAAGCAATAAAAACCTTGCTGTATAACACAATCAATTGACATTGGAGATTGTTAATGAGAAGCTTGCAAACTAGTGCCAATTGAATTTAATTCACCTATAGTACAGCCCACAGAGCATGGACTAGACAGACAAGCTGGCAGACACCTATCTCACTCTCTCTCTCTCTTTCTCTACTCATCATATTAAGCGTCAATAGCCTAATGGCTAAGGTGTCGGCCTTGTGATCGAGAGGTCACAGGTTCGAAACTCACCCATTACATTACACTATTGCCGTGAACCCACTCCAGACACATATTTAGTTTAGGTGGAGGGGCTCTTTAAAAAAATCATCATCGCGTTAGTAAGAAAAAAAAATAGCCCGTTTTAGGGCTGAAATCATAAAAACCCAACCTGTTCATACAGTTGCCGTTGCAATCCGAGGCTGTGGTATCTCGTGAGTACATTCTTGCAACAGAGGCAATCAATGGCTCTGTTGGGCCCTGTCATTATACTCTTTGAGGCCCGCGAGGGATGCGACTGGGGGCAATTGAGGCCCTAAGGACTTAAAGTAAGTTTCCACACGATAACGTTCGATTATTATAAATTGCAGGGATATTGAGAATCTCAGTTATTAGCACCAGATGGCGCTAAATAAGTTTTCATACTTATTAGTAAATTGAAAGAGTTCATTTACAAACTCTCATTAATTACACAGAACAAGGATGCCTCTGCAACAAACCAAGCATATTTCGACGATGACTCATATTAATTGACGGCAACAAAAAACCTACCTATGACAGCCAAAACTAGTTCTTACAGATCAACTACGCACACACAGCCCTTGAATCAGCAACGGCGTCACCAACAGGAGCGAGGACAGCGTTCCGTGCTCTATGGTTGTAGTACTGCCATTTTAACACGTACATGTTAACTCTGATGACAGCTATGCAATTCACTCTTGCGCATCTATAATGACTTTATTATATGTTCTAGATCGTTATGAAGCCCCTTTGTCGTGTGAGATATACATGCGAACTATAGGGTGACTATTAAAACTTCAGAAACTTCGACGGTTACAATGAGACAATATCAATAAAGTATCGTACTATCGACAATAAACAAAATATATTAGGTACCTCACTTTCTACCAAATACATAAGTACAAAATAATTATTTGCCTTTAATAAAAACAATTCGTAACATGCCAGCCCCATGACGATATTGTAAATACGTGTAGATACCTAACTTAATAGTCTTTATATTTTTTTAATTCTGGATAGGCTCGTGTTTGATCCTCATCTCACCTGATGGTAAGCGATGGTGTGGTCATAGATGAAGCACGCATGCCTAGAAGTAACATATTCACTTTTGACTTTAAGACCCCCGGGTTAAGGCTATCAGGAAACAGACTCTGGTAGGGAATTCCCCTTTTTAGCAGTATGCACAATGAGAGTATGATTAAAGACGCTCTAATTTAAAAGATAAGACAAAGGAGTGTGGCATTTTTACAACACTAAAACTACCCTAGTAGTACCATCAGCACCATGGAGTAAAGCTCTAAGTCCTCTCAGGAGACCGCTTCAGAGCTCTTTGTGCCACTCTTTAGGCCACCTCCTTGAGGGAGACTAGAAAAGATTATCTCCTAAGCCTCGCTGTAGAGTACCAAGAGGCCTAAGTGCCACCGCGGCACCGTCCTCCACCACACACGCCTCTTAGTGGGTGGTCCAAGACGCCATTCCGGGGGCCCCCGAAAACAAACCCTCGCCTGCCTTGATCTATAGGATAGGGTTCAAATTACGAATCTAGAAACATCAGAACTTACACATATTATTTTTACACATTGCTCGGATCCGACACGTAATCTTCAGTTATCCAACAGGTTCATAAAAAAAAAAAACAATATTTTAGTAACCACGTACAAGCATTGTAAGTAGATACTTAGTGGTCTATGAAAATCACACTCACTCAAAAAAAGCATTTTATAGTTATCACAATTTAATCAATCGAGAAAAAGGAATATTTGTAAGTTACTATACAATTACTACTTTGTTTGCCAGCGACTGTTCGCGTGGGAGGGTTTTCTCGCCTAAATCCTGATACCGTGATACCGTGTGAATTCCGGGATAAAAGTAGCATATGTATTATTCCAGGATGTCAACTATTTACTTACCAAATTTTATTCAAATGCATTCAGTAGTTTTTGCTAGAAAGAGTAACAAATATCCATCCTTACCAGTGGCGAAAGCTCCATACAACTCGATTCCTACCGGCTTCCCTTTTGAAATATGGCAAATGTTAGTCAATTATTTTATATATGAATATATAAATAGTAGGTAAGTAATCTATTATTTTCAATTAAACAAATAATTATTTACGAAGTTACAAGATTTCGAAGTCAGCCACAGGGCCACAGTTACTGGAATTCACGCATCACACTTGAGCAAGGTAAGCATTTTTTGGTCCTGCTTCCCTTTTATGAAAATTCACCCTTCGCCACTGATCCTTACAAACTTTCGCATTTATAATATTAGTAAGAAGTAAGATTAGTATGAGTAAGATATATCCTCAAAATCCAGTAATACCAACCTTCGTGAAAACCTATTTCATTCTGAAAGAATCCAAATCCCATCATAAAATAACTAAAATACGGATGGGTCCAGTCTGGAGACTATTTTGTCGAATCTAATCTTGGGTGCGAATCTCTGACTAAATCCAAGTGAGCGCTTACCTACCTGCAAAAGTTCTCCTTATTCAGAATCATAGCTTTCTACGAAAGATTTCGAGGTTTCTAAATTGACTTGGTGATGGATAAAAACACTTTTTAGATAAAAACAGGGACTTATTTAAGGAAATTGAAATGAATTGGTTAATGCAATTTGATTTTTCAAATACAAAATATTGAATTTAGTAATTTGCCTTCAGGGCCGGTTTCTGCATTGAGTATTTGATGTTATGAACTATGTCGTAACCTATTTCGTTTTCTTCACAGAACAGATAAAAGAGGTTAGAAAGGAAATAGTTCCTGATTTCTATGAGAACGCGTGTCGCCGCTTGTCTCGCACTCCCACAGCTCAACTACAAGCAAGAGGCCCGTTACGTATGCGAATTACGCACACAAATAAATTACACATACTTAAATCGAGAGATTGCTAATGATTGTAACTCACTGTCGATAAACATGCGCCGTGCATCACGGCCAATCAGGGCAAAGGACGAAACGTCAATGGTTGAAGTGAGAGGATGCAATACATTGTAAACGGAGTTTGTCATTGCGTTAATTAAGCTGATGAATCAGTAGATTGTAACTCACTTTGCGCCGTGCATCACGGCCAATCAGGACAAAGGACAAAACGTCAATGGTTGAAGTCTGGCGCATGTAGTACATTGTAAGCAGACTTGGTCATTGCGTTGATTAAGCGAGTACACAACGGGCAATGTATACTTTTTGTAACTTGTTGCAATAATGTTCGTTAATGTTCGGAATTTCATAATGATCAGAATATTTTTATGTTTTTTACAAATAAAATTGTAATTAAATGTTATTTTCGACTTACCGATGGAAAGATATACCTCCTCGCTCTATACTTGCGGTCTGAATTTTTGTTTTACAGGTTATAATTGCACAACACGGCATTTTAAAGCAGAGCTCTGTGTTCCGAAGTAATCCGTAAAGCTGTAGCAAACCGTATGTATTCGTTACTGAGATACGGGTGCCCCATCAAGTACCGAGTAACGAAACGTTACTCACGAATGCAATTCGTTACTCGCATGTTTCGTTACAAATGTTTCTGATCGCGCAAGTACCATTGATACGAGTGTTGAATGCGGTTTCCTTTCCGTGTTTTACGCATGCGCGAGCATTCAGTGTATTTAAAAACATACGTTACAAATAACGATGCTTATTTACTTGAAAACGGAGAATTTTGAAAATTCTTATCCAAATTTTTCAGTGTTTTTACTGCAATGATTGCGATATATTAGTGTGATATATCATTCTTAAATAATATTAAAAAAAACTCCCAAATATATTTTTTTTAATTATGTAATATCCATTGTAAATTCAGTTGATTTCGTCGCAGTTTACTTGTAATTCCAACCTTTATCTATTAAATCAAACTAAATTTAGATTTAAAATGTAACGTATAGATATCTTTTCTACAAATTACGAATAATGCGACGCCGTGATCTCATACCGTATGAATACGCAATGCGACTCGATGTGTTGTGTTGTGTCTATAATTCTATATTATATGACGTATCAAAGTAACGAGTAACGATACGATAGTAACGAGTACTAATGGCTATAGTAACGAATACATACGGGTACGCTTTTTTCGTTACTTTTACACCTCTAGTAATCCGAAGTGCACTAAACGCGGTGAATGAATTAATCGGTCGCGCTATGATTGTCGTATCATAAATGTGGCGCGCTCGCCACGCCCACATTACCATTCCAACCTTATTCATCTATTCCGTGGTTTTCTTACTTGCATGCCAAAGATTGCTGTATTTCAGGCTTACTACTATACTTTAAAATATGCTTTCAAACAACGAAAACGCGATCGAAATCGTCAGTAGTTTTTGACAAATCGCGGACATACAAAGATACATATATAGTCGAATACAGAACCTCCTTTTTTAAAGTCGTTTAAAACGAGTCGAGTTCAAAAAATCTATTAACCACAATATAAACATTAATGTTTCAAAAGAAAGGTCGAGTCCTAACACGACCTTTCTTTTTGAGGAAATAAGGGTGGTAGGTAATCCACCAAACAGGCCCAGTTGAGGTTGGTGAACGCCACATGTTTTAGGATTCTCCCTTCATAGGTCATGCCGATTTCCTCACGATATTTTACCTCACCCTTTCAGAGAGAAAAGTACACCAAGTAATGTGGTAGTAGCCACGATCTACAACTTATTAGTCGTGCCTGTGACACTCACTGGGCCACTAGTGCTCTCATTTTTTTTGGTGGTGTAGTGTATGTGAATTTAATAATATATAAGATCTGTCGTCTCAATGCTTATGCGCCCCGCGCTTAGAGAGTCGGGGGTAGTAGAGTGAAGCACACTACCCCTCCCTTAGGCAGTTGAGCAGTTCGCATACAACTACGGAGCGGTACGGACGCGCGTGCGGTGTGTAAAGCAGGTAGCGTAAACAGTACAGGTGGAAAATCGTCTAATGACTCCTCCCGCTCCGGATGAAGCAGAAGGAAGTGTCAGGCTTATACTGAGTAAAAACTCACCCAGTTTCTTAAAGCTGTGTTCAGACTACTGGTTGGTTGCATCTATAAACTCGTTGACATTGGGACAACGAGTATGTTTGGTGAACTTTTTTACTTTTAATCGTAAACCATTCCCCATCGGGCACGCCGCAATTGCGGCGGTAAGACCCCTCTTTGAGGAGTGGCTAGATCGGCGTCACGGCGTCCTGACCTACCGCATGACACAGGTCCTCACCGGACACGGAAGTTTCGGGAGGCACCTGTGTCTGATGGGAAAGGAAGAAACGCCTGGGTGTCACCACTGCGAGGGTCGCCCTGAGGACACAGTAGAGCATACGGTGCAAGACTGCCCCGCCTGGGCAGATCACCGACGTGTCCTCACAGCGGCGATAGGCGGAGGCTGCGGGGCGAGAGGGAGTGGGAAGCGGTCGCCTCCTTCTGCGAAGCAGTCATGCTTCCGAAGGAGGAGGCGGGCCGTGTGAGGGAGAGGATGGCGTCCTCCCTACAGCCCAGCCGCAGTGGCAGACGCCCACGGCGTCGGACGTCGGCCGACGATCTCCGGCCACCGTAGGCGCGGGCATGCGGACAGCGAGTAAAGGGCAACTCGCTGTCCGACCATGGACCATGCCCGGGTCGAGGGCGCGTTGTGTTCCACGCGCGCCTCAAAGAGCGTCAGCAATATGACGAGGCCCCCCCTGCAGAGGGCCGAAGCCTGCCGGGGTCGTGGGACTTATCCCATTACCGTGACCCCGGTACGTAAAGGGTTATTGAAGAAACACCGTGGATTTTAGTCAGTAAAAGTCTGACAGTCCCTCCCACCCTGCCCGGGGTGGGAGGACTTATTTGATAATTTTACCACGCTAAGAAAAAAAAAAAAAAACCATTCCCATCGTCCACCAAAAGATCTTCTATTTCTGACCAGCTTTGTTCCATGAATTGCCAAAATTATGCAATCGATACTTAAGTAATAAAAATACCTACTTACGAAAAGGATCAACCAAACTCATTAAAATTCATGCTGAAATATCATCAATACACCCCAAAACACATGCTTTCAAATGTAACAAAATATGATAATCATAACAAAAAATATGTAAGTATTAATAATAACAATGAAAATGTCCACATTTTTTCTTAATGGAGGTATGTTAAGCTGTTAATAAACCCACTTTGATCGTTTTGATCATGCTTAAACAGTACTGACTTTATTTTTCGTAAGCGACGGAACAGACAGAGAAAGCATGGCCAGCCCGACCCTTTTCAGGCTGCTATGGACGCCCTGTAAGATAGAAATAGGAGAAAATATATAACACATAAAAGAAAAGAAAATATAAACAATAAATATAAAATATAAATACTTTTAAATAATAAATAAATAAAATAAAATTCATTTATTACAGGTCCATGACCCATATAAATTAAATTAAAATAATCACAAATTAGTAACTATTGCTTGATAAATTAATAAATTCCAGATGTCAAAATTACATAAGTACGAGTTACGACTTGTACGAGTAAACGGAGTCAAAAGAAAAATACATAGGTGATTGAGTGAGAACAACTTATCCTGTTATAAAATGTTAAATTACACGTCAAACAAAAGCCAGTGCCTTATGTAGACAATATTTAGCCGACCTACAAATATAATTCATATCTAGGTACATAACTCTATTAACAAAAAAAGAAACCATCGCAAGTAAATCTTCAAATAATAATCCGTCGACTTTGACACGTGTTTATCTAAATGAGAATTGTTAATGACTTGTCTATTCTTCAAACAACCAGTCACCTGCGCGGGAGTGCGCCTGCTATTCTTGAGCTTAATTGTCTAAACAAGTCAGAATTATGTACATTTAAGCTTATTGTACATTTTATTCACAATTTCGAATAGACAGTTGTTTCATACTTTTCATTTATGAACTTGTCACTATTTTTAGGTTTTATGGGAATGTGTAACACACATTCTTGTTTACAACTGCATAGATGTTCATCTAGAAGATCTAACCTAATATTATAAATGTTTAGTGGTATGAATGGATGTATGAAATGTAACTCAACCACGATAAAATGACTGAACGGATTTGGAGTCTTTAAGTCAAGAGTGAATAGGTTACTTCTAGGTAAGCATGCTTCATCTTCGACCACATCATCGCTTACCATCAGATGAGATCGTGGTCAAACGCGAATGAAAAGATTATTGCACATTTTATTCACAAGTCTGAATAGACAGTTGTTTCATAGTTACTTTTCATTTATAAAATTGAGTTATTTTTAGTTTTTATGGGAATGTGCAACTCACATTCTTGTTTTTTTATTTATTTATTTTATTTGGCTCTTCAACAATGAAAACACTATTACATACACAATTTTACATCTTAATCTATGTTTAAGTGCTCCATCACTTAGAGAAGAGCACTGCATGCACTATTTTATACGCGTAAACTGTTAAACAAAATGAATTACTTAATTAATTTGTTTGGTACTCAACACATGTTTACCTAAACTAATATTATAAATGAACTGTTCAGCTTCAGATGTATCTACGAATGGATGTGTGTGAGTGTTTGTGATATAGATAGATAGATAGATAGATAGATATACTCTTTATTGTACACCATAACAGAATTAAATAAGGACTTAAAAAACTACAAAGGGTGTTACAATGGGCGGTCCAGACAACCTTTGGATGGATTCAGCAGGAGAAAATAAATACGCGGGTAGTCCATGGTGTACTATACACTTATATACAATAAATAAGTAATAACCTACATACTCAATACACATATACATATATATACATAAAAATAACAAAGCTGAGTTATATAAAAATAGTAACAAATTAAAGAGAGAGATAGAGATCTATTACCATGTTTTTGAAAGAAGGAAGGGTTTGTGCTTGTCTTACTGACACGGGAAGAGTATTCCACAGTCGTACTGCTTGAGCTGTGAACGACTTACCAAAGAAATTAGTGGAGTGACTCGGTACCTCTAGCCTCAAGTTTTCCAATGACCTCAGAAACCTGGCATGTGTGTCATGGAGCAAAAACTACTACTACTACTACTAAACGAGATTTTTACGTAAACGAAGACGTGATAAAAATGGAAGTACCTACTTAGTTATTTTTTTTTAAACTATTAAAAATCATTAGATGTTTGTTTTAAACATAATCATAAATATTTATTTCTCTTTCACAAAGGTGTCTTACAACTAAACCATACATAATATTATTTGATAATACAGGCTCTGTTGGAGACTGGTATCTGCACTTGGAATTATCATAATGATTATTTTAGCAAAAAGACACCCTATTGCTGGACTATACCTGCTCCAAACGTCGCCTCTTCAATCGTACCACATCGTCCACATCTGTCCTGTACAACTTACATCCAGCCCTTCACAACTCTCACCTGATCATCGGTCAACCTTATTAAGACCGTCCAACGCTCCAGTTACTGACTTCAATAGATCGATTCAGATACTAAATAATTGCACTCATCTATTACGCCAAGGTTAAATAAACAAAGCCAAAACTGCTAGTACGAGGCTATGTTTAAAAAAAAGCAATGATTTACCTTGTTTTAAAGACATCTAGTATTTATAGCAAAATGTGCCCGTGACTTCGTCAACGTTATAAAAGTGTTATAATCAGTTCAGTCGTTACAGATATCCAGACCAAGAGACCATACAAACAGAAAGACAGACCGACAGGCGAATAAAATAAAACGTTTTTGTGTGTTAGTATCGTAAAGCAGAGGAGTATAGTAAGACACTTCAATTTATTTTATACTAGCCTCTGCCCGCAACTTTGCGTGGAAGGGTATTTCCACGTAAATCCTGATCCCGTGGGAATTCCAAGATAAAAAGTAGCGTGTGTGTTACTAGGATGTCAACTATCTACTTATCAAATTTCATTCAGATCCGTTCAGTAATTTTTGCGTGAAAGAGCAACAAACATACTATACATCCTCATACACTTTCACATATTTTATAATATTAGTAGGATAGGATAAGCATGGATGTAGGTATAGACCAGCTGTTGCTCCCAACTTCACTCGTTTGGATTTTCAGTCTTTTCTAGCGATAAAAAGTATTCTATGTGCTATGCGAGATTGTAATATTTGTGTGTGTGTCATGTGTTTATAGTAATAGTGTCGTCCAAATTCAATTAAAACATCCTGGAGTGATTGAAACACAAACGCACAAATAAACAAACTATCTCATTTATAGATAATGTAAGTAGGATAAAGGCACAAAGGTGTCAGGCTATAATCTTTATCTCCTTATCTGTGAGTCCGGCGACCACCCGCGGCCATGTTTACATAACGCATCGCGCTCTGTAAACAAAGATTGCAAAACAAACGCATGCGCCGGCCGGCCACCTGGACGACACGCGGCTAATTGTCTAGACTCTAGACAATTAGCCGGTGGCTATAATTTTGACTTAATACCGAAAAGTGGTCTATAAATCAGTGTAAAGCTACAATTTATAAGATGACAATGAGTACTTTATGTTTATTGTAAAATAAAGATTATAATATTAATAGCTTATTTCCTATCTAGTCTTAGAACCCATCGCCCTCCCTCCGCACAAACTGCTTCATAATCGGAGAGGACACACAACCTTACCTAATATCCATTTTACTCAGAATATAGTGATGCCTTTTCCTGCTTGGCTTAAGCAGGAAAAGGCATCATTCATCATCTCTCATTTAAAAACCAATTATTTTTAAGTCGGTAATAAATACAAAGCGGCTAGAATAGAATAGAATAGAATAGAATAGAATAGAATATCATTTATTTCTAAGTATATGGTACATTGAGATCTTAATATTAACATAGTTTCACATACACTACCGTTACCGGTGTAGAAATATTCAGTGAATTACATTTAAAAATGTTGAATTTTCATTTACTTATACAAAACTTAAAATAAATTGAGATAATTGAGATTTATTATTATATAAATAACTAAACTAGTCAATTAGTAGGATCAGAGTAACTCAAGTAACAGCTCCGATAGTCATGAAATAAGCTAACAAAATTGGAAAACAAGACACTAAATGGTGAGCACTCATATTACTGCGTGCGTACTATTCAAGAAGCGGACTTACAATCTTCACTTCTGTTGTTTTAACTTCGCGTTTAGCACTATCGTCTTCGTTTTGAACGCCCAAACTTAAACCAGGTTTTTTCAACTTGGCAGTTTTCAGTAAAGTAAAGACTTAAAGTTACATGTAGTTTGGAGAACTGGGCCTACCGAATTTATCTATAGGTACATACATGTTTATACAAATAAAATTGAATTTTCTGTCTCGGACTTCAAAATAACTGTGTTTTCTCAAGTGTTTACAGTTCTTTACACGATGCTAAAACACAAACAAACATTTTTTTTTAATTTTGTCTGTCTGTAGGTCTGTTTGTCCGGGTAAATCTCTGGAACGGCTGAACCGATTTTAATAGGACTTTTACAAGAAGATAGAAAAGGTTATAGGGTAACGTGAAAGCTAATTCCACGGGTTCGGAATTTGAGTAATATCGATATTAACGTGAAAGAATTCGCGGGCATTACATGTCCAGAATATAATATCTAGGTACATGTTCAAGACACATAGGTTTATCCAGATGTCAGTTCCCTGTGTCCGAAGTTTTGAATTCAGTCCTTTGAGATCTAATTTAGTCGCAAGTCGTAAACTGACAAATCCTAAGCACAAACAGTCCGTTAAAGTTGAAATCCGGAGTTTCATGTGATGGTGAAAACTTTGTTGGAAACCCTAAGTTTAGTTTATTCTCATCCATGATTATAAAAGAACTGCAACGTTGAAAGTAACTTTTACATTTAAAGCTGTTCCTTTAGTCTTTTATTTACGCGACTGCAGCGAAGCCCAAACGGATGGTAATGTGTTTAACTTGGATGTATGTATGTATGTCCGTTTCTTGAAAAGGTGACAAGTAGGCGGGACCCGGTCTCTTTTTGTAACTTTTTTTTTTCTGTTGTTAGGCTTACGTTTCACCACCATCTCACCTGATGTTAAGCGATGATTTGGTCGAAGATAAAGCACGCCTGCCTAAAAGCAACCTATTCACTCTTGACTTAAAGATGAATTATATTTTATTTGGGGTCGTTGCTGCACGCTTTCTTTCATTCCTCCCGGTCAGACGTCATAGCATTTACCTCTTTTTCTTCCATAGCATGCTTATACAGTCCATCCATCTTTTGTTCGTCCATACACTACTTACCTTGTTTATGTTTAAGTTCATAATAACTGTTAAACTTTTTAGTTTCATATATTTTTTATGCTTAATTACTGTAAACCGGAAGAGCGGAATTACTTAACACAAGCAAATCTCTGCTTAAAAGATAATTCCAGACATTGTAAAATTTATTACATAAGTTTATGAACAACATTATCAACATTCTTACCCACAGAAATCTTAATTATTAAGATTTCTGTGTTCTTACCCATCACTCTTTTGGTCTTTTGGATACAATAAAAATACATTCCAAATAATAAGAGGAGACGCGCTTATATGAAACTGCATTCATCTCCGTATCAGGGAAAGGTCCCACCGCCCGGAGAACATAGGACCAACATAAAAGCAAGACTCGGATTTTTCAGCGGCACACAATCATGCCGGAACTAGGAAATGAGCCCCGGGCGACTTCAGACCTCACTGTGTTCAGTCAAGAGGATAATCACTTCCATTGTGGCTTGGCTCTACAAACGATTCTAGGAGATGACAATAACCGAAATGTTTACACTTAAATTCTTTGTATATAATCCACAGCCTCATGAAATCAAATTTACCATATAGGATTAACTTGTTTGAGAGTAGCTGAAGGGAACAGGGTGGATTTTTAGTCATTAGATGTCTGACACTTCCTTCCGCTCCACTCAGAGCGAGAGAAGTTATTTGATGATTATCCCAACCGAAAAAAAAATGTTTTTATTCGAATTAACGGTGTTTGACTAAGGATCGTGTATTATCACTGGCTCACCAACCGACCCATTTCTCAGTGCCATGCCGTGCCGGCGCAAGTCGCTCGCCACTCGATAATCACACACCACATCCCCCCATAACTTGTGTGTATGATACAATGTTATATCTACTTGTATGTACATGTAGTGTATGTGCATATATCCTCGGAAGTCCCACCATGAAAGTTGCCACCGAGTCCGAGCAATAGAGCGACCTCCCTGTCACTCGTGAATAAATATGAACAGAATGTTCGTTGTTGAAGATGATCTCTTTTATTTAGATAAAATAGCTCTCGTGATGCGCTTCCTGGTCTTGTGATCTTCAACACCTCGGGAGCGTTGGAATAGGTCTATAGACAATCGATGAACTTAGTCTATAGACTAAGTTCATCGATTGAGCATAATGAAAACTAAATCCATTGCAAATGTACCAAACCGGCTTCGCAACACACTCATTCGCTCCAGGACAGACATCAAAATTTAAAGACAAATTCTACAGTATAGCGCCATGACATGAGGATTGAATCTACTTTTGTGAAATGTTGACTTTTTTCTACAAATTCTGGTCTTAGTTCTGATCCAAAAGTTGAAATCCACCTGATTAATATACTCATCCATTGACATAACGATCAGCGAAAATTTTGTTTAGTTGCTAATATTTTAACACTGGCAACATTTTAGCCCGAAAATTAAGTGTCAGTAGATAAACACGTTAACATGTACGTATTTACCTACTTACTGTGTACTGCTGTGCTAACTTACTCCGATATATTTTTTATTTATTTTTCTGTTACTAAAGTTTTAAAAGTGGAAACATTTTAGCACAGACAATAAACAGTCAGCAGATACGTTACGTGTACTTTCTGTGTTACATTTTTTAAATAGAAATTGTTGCTAATATCTAAAAAAATGGCAGCATTTTGCCTGCCTTTATGTATGTCCATTACTTCGCAATCTCTTTATAATGCGTTTGGCCTAAAACCTACATTCGTGGCTTATATTATTCACGTCCAATTTACATGTCTGAAAGGCTTTAAATTAAATTTTTCCATTGAAGGCTGGCGCTGAGTTTTTAATAAAAAACCTAAATTATGTAGACTCAAATTAACGCCTCTTACTCTCGTGGGGGCTGAGTTAACATAAAAAATATACTTGTTTTATTTAATACGGTACGATATGAGACTTAGATGGCCAGTTCGTAGATGTGAGTTTTTCGTAGATCAAAAAATTCGTCTCATGCATTCTATGTTTTGTAAAAATCAAATTATAAAAAATATTTTAAGTTAAACGGTTTTATTGTGATGCAACATTATAATTTATTTAATCAAGGTTAACAACTTTTACAGATATAACACCGATAGGAACATACAGTGGCGTGCGGTCCATACATGCAAATAAGCTCTGCATACACTGTAGTCCCATACACACATGCCTCTCTAAATGATAAATATTTACCAAAAAGTACATCTAACTTATTCTACATAATTTCACCACACTTCGCAATTTACGCGCCATCTATTACGTTTATTCGGAACCATCGACGGAGAGTTGCTAGTCTAAAGTTTTATAGAGATACCGCGGCCCCGGAACTTTAGGGCAGCCGAAAGAACAGGGTGGGTTTTTAGTCAGTAGAAGTCTGACACACCCTTCCGCTTAACCCAGAGCGGAAGAAGTCATTCGATGATTCTCCCAACCAGGAAAAAAAAAAAAGTCTATCGGTTTTCTATCGGTTACATTTCGGAGAGTGTGCGATGGAATTACACAATCTAATTCCGCCGAGCCCGTTCCATCATCGGACTACAAGACAAACGACGATGCGTCATCGTTACATGGTGGACATCCCACGCATACGCACAAAACGTTTTGGCTAAGGAGTGGAATTCCCTGCCGGAGTCTATGTTTCTCGATAGCTATAACCTAGGGGTCTTCAAGTCAAGAGTGAATAGGTTACTTCTAGTTAAGCGTGCTCCATCTTCGACCACATCATCACTTACCATCAGGTAAGATGGTGATCAAACGCGAACCTAATATCAATAAAAAAAATAAAAAAATACAGCGCCGCTCCTGAGTCCTGCGACCATAAGCAGTACCTACTAAGGCCAGCTTAAATACCATACAACGTATCTCGTGTAATATTGTATACAGCAAAAGTGTGACTGGGCGCGTGAAGATGTGAGCGCATGTTTTGTAGAGTTTGTAAGTACTGCTTTTATTTTAATCCAACCAAATTCAAAATCTTTAAAATACCCATTGATGGTTTGTAGCAGAGGGTCCACTTTTTAGTCGGATGGTCTAATGGCCGATTCATTCATTCATTTCATTCATATTAGTTCGTAGTTTATTATTTTTGGAAAGTTTTTTGCCATATTTGTTTTCCTCAGCGCAAGTGATTGACAGTTTCTGTGATTATTTAGTAAGTTTATTGTGAAATATTGAAAATGATACCTGTGTTAGTATATTGAAAAACACAACGCGAAAGTTGACAGAAATAGAGACATGACATTTTCAAACGATTGATTGATGCTGTTTGTTTTCTGAGTAAACAAGAATTCATTCCGTAGTCATGACAAATCCTACGACTTTTAGTCATTTTAAAACGAAGTAATTACTTAGCAGTTTTAACGACGACGTATTGCAAAATTATCTAAAAAAAGATAGGCGCTTCGATTTGATTTATAAACATTAATTACATATTCGTGGTGGTGGGCCACCGATCGAAACAAGCGGAAACTGATAAGTTTTATTTTAATTTTAGTCGTGCTTACCCTATCTTAAATCTCTGTGCACGCCCATGGAATATCTAACTACACAACCAATTATAGTTATGCAAACGCCACACGCAATATGCTCTTAGTAATTTTAATTTTAAAGACATATTTGTAAGTATTTAAATTCTAGATACAATATCTTAAATAACTACGAATTATTTATCACGCTTCCCTACATTTTACGTGTCTGAAAAACTTCATAATTCATTTTTGAGTTTGCACTTGCGGGGTACAGGCGAATTAGCACCAAAAACTGTAGGTATGGCGAAGAAGTGGAGCTAAGGGTGTTATAGGTTTGCGAGGTGGTTTAAGTAATACTCTATAGTTGAACTTACATAGCAATTGTAGGTAACTAGTCAATGTTGTTATTGAGCAGATTAAACGCGAATCTCAAATACATAATAATGCAGTTTTACTAAAAGCTAAAAAATTATAGGCAGATACGAGGTTCTAGTCATCACATCTCTACTCGTCAATCTAGGAAATTCATCTGATCATGGGCCGATGTATCCAAAGCATATGAACGGTTGACTGTAGAAAACAGAAATTCCACGTCGATATAATTTCAGTTGGCATTCAATGTCCTTTAAAAAACATTGCCACGATAAACGAATGCTACAACACAAAAAAAAACGTGATTTCCGAACGCAACAAATCTTTTGCTGTCTTTTCTACGAGAACGGTAAATCATTCTCTTGTTTATGGTTTGTGACTGAAAACGATATTACTGCTATGCCATAAATAATGTTGCCGTAGAAATATAACCACACGAGTCAAGAAACACATAATTCTACATAAAATATATTTGATTGATATTGAGTAAAAAATGTTCACGTGAATATCACTGTGGTGACAACCGTAAAGAATCGTTTAATTGGCCAATTAAGTATGTTTTTCAACCGACGACAAAAAAAGGAGGAGGTTATCAATTCGACGCGTATATATATATTTTTTTTATGTATGATCACCAGTGATCGGTGTAGGTAGATTGATTTTTGGTACTTGTATCATAAATGCACACAGAAAGAATAACATGGATAAGCCATTTTTCCGGAAAGTAATTCCGGTATTTCCGGATTCAATTAAACATTGTTAATGTTGGTAGTGTATTATTCCTACTCAATTCAAAATTTAAAGGAAGGTATAAAAACTAAATTAATTCATTATTTATCTGTAATTTTTATTGTTTATATGTAATTTTATTTTTATCTGTAATAATATTGCTCATTTTATTACAATTCCTACCTTTTTTTTGAGGATGGCAAATCATCAAATGACTCCTTCCACTCTGGCAGAATAAAATTCCTACATAAGTTCCGGTTTTTTTTTAATAATCCACCAATTCCGGAGGAATGTCCATATTAATATATACGTTTCGGATCAATGACCCCATTTCAATCTACCTACTCCGATCACTGATGATCACCGATTACTCGAAGACGGCTGAACCGATTTGGAAAAATCTTCTTTTGTTTGAAAGGGTATACTTCGAAATTGGTCCCATTGTCACTAAGTCAGGATCTGATGATGGGATCCTGGAGAAATCGAGGGAACTCTTCAAATATTATAGGCACACCTAACTATAGTGATTTGAGTATTTTTTATAGTAACTTGTGTAGTTGCATTCGAAAAGCACCATTTATAAAGTGGACCTGATGATGGAGACCACAGATGGTCACTGGAACTACTCAATATATATGTAGGAATAATAAGTAACTATTTCATGTGTTCCGCTTCGATTACTTAAATGTGGTTATCAAGCACAATATGCTCGTCACAATGCATATGGTGAAGTGAAGCTGATGGTGAACTACCAGGTAAACTCCTCAACAATTAAGAGTCCCTAACAGTTTTACTGCCGAAAAAGAGAAATTACCTATTTTTGTAGAACAAATATCTCAATAACGTTATAAAATATAATTTTTCTTTTAAAACAGCGTTTAACATTGTATATTTATCTAATATGTGGTCAAATTAATCTACTCAAAATAAATCGAGCAAGCGCATCGATTTATAAGGCATACTTTGAAAATGTTATTAAGTACAATAAAATATGAGCTCAGAATTAAAATAAAAAATAATAATTTGGTAGATAAATACCTGTATTATTCAGAATTCGTTTTTAATTTTCTATTCAATAACGGATTCTTACTCAAAAGTGACGGTTTTGCAAAGGATTTTATTGAGTTTTTTCTGAGTTTACTATTTTTTTTTTAAGTACATCGCCCCATTATTTTTCAAAAAATAATTTGTTAACTTACTAGTACACTATATGCCCAATGGTCAGGAATTTTTTTTAGATTGTTATTCACCCCCATTAAGCTAAAAAAGCAGTTGTAAAACCTGGTATTACGTGATTTCGTAAAAACACGTGTTTGTATTTTATTTTTTTAAATTTATTTTGAGTAGATATTTAAATTATAATTTGACCACATCTATACTAATATTATAAAGCGGAAAAGTTTGTTTGTTTGTTTGTTTGTTTGCTTGAACGCGCTAATCTTCGAAAGTACTGGGTGGATTTGGATGAAATTTGGTATGGAAGTAGCTTGAAGCTTGAGGAAGGTTATAGGCTACTTTTTACCCGACTGCAAAAAAGGAGAGTTATGTTTTTACCGTGATAGAATCCACGGGAGCGAAGCCCCGCGTGAGTACTAGTACTAGATAAATATACAATGTTTAACGCTGTTTTAAAAGAAAAATGATATTTTATGCCGTTATTGAGATATTTGTTCTACAAAAGTAGGTAATTTCTCTTTTTAACCGACTTCTAAAAAAGGAGGAGGTTCTCAATTCGGATGTTTGTTTGTTTTTTTTTTTTTATGTTTGTTCGGGCGTAGCTCCGTCGTTTGCCAACCGAATTGAAAAATTATTTTTTTGTTGAAAAGGATATACTTCCCAAATGGTCCCATGAAACTTTTATCGAAAACGGACAAGCCGTTTCTGAAAAATCAACAAAAGTCTAAAAAAACATTTACGTTGATGATCTTTTCGTTTACTCTGCATTGCGTTTTTTGTTCGCACATAACTCCGTCATTTACGAACTGATTTGCAAAATTCACTGACCCACTAAAAAGCGCGAAAATAAAAACTTTTTTGCAAAAAATAAAACCGACTTCCATATCAAAACACTACAAAGCCAAAAATAATTTTAATTTCGGAAGGCGGTGTGAAAAAAAAAGAAAATACAAAACCAATAACACCGACTACCGAAATTAAAATTATTTTTGGCTTTGTAGTGTTTTGATATGGAAGTCGGTTTTATTTTTTGCAAAAAAGTTTTTTGGCAGTAAAATTGTTAGGGACTCTTAACGGCCCAACATTGGGAAAAGCAATATTTTGTAAATGATTATAAGTAGTTGACATTTAGGCTCTTGTAACTAGGTAAATTAAAAATCAACCTTCTAAAAATCAACTTTTACTAAAAAATTAAACCGACTCCCAAAAAACACTGCAAAGTGAAAAATAACTTTAATTTCGGAATTCGGTGCCAAAAACGAAAATACAAAACTAAAAACACCGACTACCGAAATTAAAGTTATTTTTCACTTTGCAGTGTTTTTTGGGAGTCGGTTTAATTTTTTGGTATAAAGTTTTTATTCTTAAATTGGATGACACGTATGTAACTAAAAGTGTGGTGGATTTGAATATTGATCGATCGATACCTCTTTTTTCTTTGGCCTTCCTCTACCACCGGTAGAGAAAGGGCTAAGAAAAAATGGGTGGAATGTGTGAGGAAAAGGTGCTGTGACGTCTGACAGGGGAGAATGGAAAGTAAATACTTGGTCGGCGCAACACATTTTCTTCTTTTTCTTTTGGTAAGGGCAGGAAAATGACGTTCGTTTTTATTCTGTTTGTGAAATAATGTAGCTCATTAGGTAGGTACTCTCTGCAAACAACGATTACTTTTTTTAAGTAATTAACAATTTAATTGAAAAACGCATTTTTCACAATTAAGTAGCCCACATTTTTTAAAGCTAAGTTTAGCGTTAAGAAGTCAGTACTATACTATATTTAAAACTGACTTTTCTTTAAAGAAATTTAAGAAAATTGCTTACACTACGCCCTCTGAAGTTGTGTTAATGTGAGAAGAATACCTCAGTTAGTCATACTAACGGAACGTCAAATTGATGCTTAATTAATATAATTCCTCTTATGAGAAAAGATGAAACTGATATAGGTAGTTGTCATTCAATAATACAAAATGATCACGTATCTCTCTAATTAGTTGTGGGGAGAGGGGGGTAGATGTCGGATCCTTTGTGGATGTTGTACGAACTGATATTTAGCCATATCTGATACACTGAAGGTCAGACAAAATTTGTTCATACGTTTCAGTGGATATAAACAAAAGTTCAATTAATCGTATCGAAAGGTAATTTCAAGTTTGACTTACAGGACATTTCATACATACAAACACGTACGAATACATGTACATACAGAAGGAGCTTGCAAATGGCGCCTGCGAACGATTTGGCCATTGAATTGGATGTGTCAACGAGTAAATGCGCATAAAGAATTTTCAACGGCTGGTCACATAAAATCTAACGTTATAATAAAAAAATCGCAGTAAAGAATCTTAGACTTGGCTTGCCTTTTCATAGAAATTTCATTACTTTTTATAGAGAAACAAGCAGCTCCATCGAGACCTGGCTAGGTTTTTACAGGATGTTTTGGTGGGATATGACTTACATATAATAATAACATTAAATACAAAGTAAGTACCTATCTACTAATTTTATAAATGCAAAAGCGTGATTTTTTGGATCGTCCTTTCTTTCACGTCAAAACAGGCGTAATGTAAACGGCTGGAATGTAACGTAGATTTTTTTTTTCCGAAAAAAACTTTTTCTTTAGCGAATCTACGGGTGGTCCATACTAATATTATAAATGCGAAAGTCTGTCTGTCTGTTACACTATCACGGCTAAACCACAACACTGATTTGGATGAAATTTGGAATGAAAATAGTTGAAGAACCAAAAAGGTCAAACATAGGCTATTTTGTTTCAAAAATCAACCCCTACTGTGTTGAAAATGGGAATAATTAAATATATAGGCTTACATATTTTACGCGAACGAAATCGTGGAAAACAGCTAGTTTGTGATTAAAGGCTTGTGTGAACTCTAGCAAACGCGGCACCCTGCCATTCAACGCCACGAGGAACATTAAGTGTAGCAGTAAATGTCGTAAAACATACGATATTATGCTCTACCGACACGTTCCTATACTGTGTTGAGAGCAAGATCGCCTTTGTCCTAATTAATTTCTAATCGTCTTGTTCTAGTTTTAATTGTAGTGTTTTATACTAAATCAGCCTCTGCCCCGGATTGCGTAAAAAGTAATTTTCAGCAAATAATAAGTTGCCTATGTCATTCAACCCTATAACTACATTAACTACATTTTACAAAAATCATGACATAGGTAGTTCTCTGTTGAATTAACTTATGTTTTGCCAAGGTACATATCTCTGTAGTAACGGATAATGGAATTTAGATCAGAAATTTACAAAAATCTTATTTAAGTGAGTAAATGTAAAGCTGGTCTCGTCTTATTCATTCTTTTCTCAGCTAGCACCCAGCCAAGAAATTCGTTATTTCGTTCACAAATGAATGTTTGACGATGTAATTTACACTTACCTTCAAAATCAGACACATTCATGTCTAATTTGCTACGTTCACAAACAAGAGGTTTATTTCTATTCAAAATTTACTTTGATTCGCCGAAAAACTGAAAGGAAGTCGCCCATCTTGATATGGACATGTGATGAGGAGGGATGACTAAACTTGCACATGACTAGGAGAGTTTTGAGATGAATGGAGAAGTAGATGAAGGCCAAAGAAGAAATGGATGGTTTGTGTGAGGAATGATATGGATGAAAAACCGACTTCCATATCAAAACACTACAAAGCCAAAAATAATTTTAATTTCGGTAGTCGGTGTTATTGGTTTTGTATTTTCTTTTTTTTTCACACCGCCTTCCGAAATTAAAATTATTTTTGGCTTTGTAGTGTTTTGATATGGAAGTCGGTTTTATTTTTTGCAAATTAAGTTTTTATTTTCGAGCTTTTTAGTGGGTCACTTTGTAATTAATCTAGTTACAAAAGCCAAAATGTCAACTACTTATCACCTTCACCAGCAGAGTAAACGAAACGGTCGTAAATGTAAATATTTTTTTCAGACTTTTGTCTATTTTTCAGAAACGGCTTATCCGATTTCGATAAAATTTTCATGGGACCATTTGGAAAGTATATCCTTTCCAACAAAAAAATAATAATTTTTCAAATCGGTTCACAAGCGACGGAGCTATGCCCGAACAAACATAAAAAAAAAAAACAAACAAACATCCGAATTGAGAACCTCCTCCTTTTTTAGAAGTCGGTTAAAAAAGGAGTAACGTCGTGACGTCTGACAGGGGAAAATGGAAGAAGAAAACGTGTTGCGCCAAGTAAGTAAATGGGATAAAGGCTGGAGGTTGATAACCATCTGTTTAAGCTCATCCCTACCTATTAGGGTCGGCTTCAACTGGATGCAACTGAGAACTAGTGTTTTACATGGAGCGACCGCCTATCTGACCTCCACAAACCTTTAGCTGGGTAACACGATACCCCTGTGCAAGACCAGAGTCCAATTTTCTGGCTTGTGACTACCCGTAACTGTCATTGACTGTCAAAGATGTACAAATGACACCTAAGACTAAGGCTGCGTTTCCACCAGAGATGTGCGAGGATGCGTAGCGAGGAATGTGTTTGTAAAGAACCAATAGAATCACTTTATTTACCTCGCCTCGGTCAGCAAAGCTCTGGTGGAAACGGCTCAGCGGAGCTAGATTTTTGCGCATACAAAACAAGCGAGGGATGTGTGCGAGGGATGTGTGCGAGAGATGTGTTGCGAGGGATGTGTTGCGAGGAATGTGTGTTGAGAAGGATATGTTGCGAGGTTTGCGCATCCTCGCACCACACATTAATGCGCATTTTCACAGCTCTGCTACACATCCTCGTAGGCATATTTTCATCGCACAGCTTTGGTGGAAACACCCACACATTTTCACAGCACAGCTAGACATCCTCGCACGACACATTTCCATCGCACATCTCTGGTGGAAACGCACCCTTAACGTGCTTTCCGAGGCGGGGCGGAATCTCGTCGATCACTTCTCCATAAAATGGTCTTGTCAAGCGTTATTTGACCTCGAATCGACCGTGCGGCTATTAATATTTAGCCACGAGCTCTTGGAAATGATGAAAGCAGTACCTACTGGCAGGAAGATGATGATATAATTCATGATGTATCGGTGAAGTATATCTCCTACAACAATAATAAATGTTAGGCTAAACATCAGTGTGACGTTGACGTCAAGTTTGTCCATCCGTATGTTTCCAGTACACTAGAGGCGCGGCCGCACACGGCTTACGTTAATTATTCATATTAATTTAATTATTGCTGTCGACTTGATTCGCGTGTTACATACAACGAGATTTATGTTGTATCTAAACCTTTAGTAATGATGTGTTTAATTATTTTAGAGAAGAGCATAATGCTAACTAATGTTTAATTAAATACCAACTAATCTATCTATGTAGATCCCCACTGTAATAACGTCAGCGCGCACTGCGTACTCATTTTATCCTAGAATTTTAGGATATTTCATCACTATCAAATATCTACTATAACGAATAGGTTTTGTTTGGATAGATATTACTTAAATGGTACGATTTCTCAGAATATAAAATATTATAATTATGTGGAAAAATATTGAAGTAACATGCTATGGTTGTTATTCTATTATTTTTATCATCAGAAACGTTGTTTATACTACACGGATGTCACATGCAATTAGGATAATATGCTGAGTATGTTTATCCTAGGTTTGACAACGACCATAACTCATGGATTATAACTTCATAGCCTTTCTTTATTAGCCTCATGAAGTTGCGATGATTCTGGAAAGCTAGTATCACGAATTCTTAAATTATCAAAAATTAAATCAGGTCTTGAAGTGAGCCGTTAATTCGTTAACACCATATACACCAATACCTACTCCATATTACTTTAGTTTGTTTATAAAACATGTTTTTCCACACTGACAACACGACACACAACAACTGTTTAACAAGATTCAATTCAGTCTTGATCACAATCATGTGAATTCCGGGCTCAAAATTGTGTTGCCTCTATCTTCCAGTGATAGTCCCATTAAAAATAGTCTAGCTATTCCGGAGATAAAGCCGGACAAACAGAAAGTCAGATATTTTTTATTAAAAAAAAATTTTCGTCCCTCCAATTTGATTTCGATTTAGATGTAAATATTATTAGTCGACATTGCAAACTCAACGACCCGTCTATACTGTACTTCCGTATGTTTCCACAACAAGCGAGATGTCGTGTCGTCCGTGTAAAGCTCGCGTGAATAATTAATTTATTATTACAGTCAGCTACTTGATTACTAGCGCAGTGAGTAGTCAGCTTAATGAATTGTTCAACGCTTAGGCTGTTGTCCCACCGCCAGCGAGGAAACGATCTGTCGGCTAAAGCCGGCTCTTCACGTTGGCCAACACAGTAGCGAATGTAGTGGCCAGCATATTGGCCAAGAGTTCGTGATGGCGTCCACACGTTGGAAGGTCGTTCAGTTTGCTTTGGTTCAGGCCAATGTGCGGACGTATTTATTAAAATGGATATTGAGGCGCTAACTGCTGCTTCTTGGGTTCCACAAACAATTTACGGCTTGGTAGAGCTCTATAAACCGAAAAGTTTCTTCGTTATTAGTCATTACTGACATTTTGTTTACACTAGTTGTTACCGACGCGTGACTATAAAAAAACTTTTTAACAAAAAAATAAAACCAACTTCCATATCAAAACACTACAAAGGCAAAAATAACTTTAATTTCGGTAGTCGCTGTTATTGGTTTTGTATTATCTTTTTTTTTTACACCGCCTTCCGAAATTATAGTTATTTTTGCCTTTGTAGTGTTTTCATATGGAAGTCGGTTTTCTTTTTTGTTAAAAAGTATTTTTCACGCTTTTTAGTGGGTCGGTTTGTAATTTATCTAGTTACAAAAGCCAAAATGTCAACTACTTATCACCTTTTACAAAATATTTCTTTTCCCGATGCAGATCCGTTAATTTTTGAGGAGTTCTCCTGGTACTTCATCATCAGCACTACATCACCATATGCATTATGACGAGCACAAAGTTCTTAGCATCCATATTCAAGTAATCGAAATACTTATTATTGAGTAGTTTCGGTGGTCATCTGTGGTCTTCATCATCAGTTCCACTTCCCCAAATGGTGCTTTTCGAGAGCAACTGCACAGGATACTGTAAGAAATACCCAAAACGCTATAGATGTGCCTATAATATTTGAAGAGTTCCCTCAATTACTCCAGGATCCCATCATCAGCTCCTGATTTCATCATAATGGGACCAACTAGAAAGTATACCATTTCAAATAAAAGAGAATTTTCTAAATCGGTCCAGTCGACTTCAAGTTATGAGGTAACATCCGTAACATACATAAAAAAAAAGTTCAAGACGAACTGAGAACCTCCTTCTTTTTTTGAAGTCGGTTAAAAATTTTAATCAGGTGCGTGCGATCGTTCTGGGAGCTCGTAGCAAACTAAACGCGCGGCCAGTGTTGCCAACTATACCAGTGTTGCCAACCCTAATTTTAGAAAAGTAGTAGAATATGTGCCAAAAATCGGTAGAAATTGGTAGAATCCAAAATGAAAAATTGGTAGATCTACCACCTTAATTTAGTAGGTTTTTTAAATTAAAAAACGAACTATTCGCATGTTTATTTAGAATAAATCTTCCACCAGCGCATTTAAGATCACACCTACATGCTTTACAATAGAAATATCCATTCCCCTTCGTACTACCTTTGTAGCCAACCTGCATATTCCTTTTTCTTTTTCCCATGACTTAATATATTTTTGATCATAGTGCCTTTTTCTGGCCTTTCGTGGCGGAGTTTCTGACCTTTGACTCCGCGTACCTTCTCCGCCACTATCCTGTGCATCGCTGCTATCAGAATCCATTGCTCTTTGTCCTAGATTCTAGCTTGCTAGAAGCAGAAGCAGGTCACAACTCACAACTCTGTAGTAACTAACAAAATTAGACCAAAACAAATAAAATCACAATTACTACAACAAATTCAACGATGGTACGAAAGTGTCAATGTCAGAATTGTCAGATGTCAATCAATGTCCACTGTCAATCGTAAGTTTTTGTTTATTCGCCGTTGAGCTAAGTTACAAATCCATACCGCCTCATCCTTCAGTAAGAAAAAAATGTTTCCAATAATGGCGTTGAAATTTTTGACAAATAGGTAGATTTGAGGCTTAGGTTGGTAGACAGGTAGACTGAGGGCAAAGTAGGTAGAACCTAAAAGTTGGTAGATATGGTAACACTGAACTATACTATCACCTCTGTCTGTAGCTAGAACTTTTGCAAAAAGTTGCCAGATTCCCACATCTTACCCCAAAAAGTAGCTAGAAGTTGCTAAAGTTAAAAAAAAAAACTAAACTAATCGTTAAAGTCGTTTCTACATTAAAACTAATGTGTGTAATGGATAACTTTACTTTCGTAATATATTTACAGGTACATACTTATGGTAAAACATTATTGTTTTGATTGGCTAATCTTATACTTGGTTACGTTTCTTTGACAGACATTCTTTTACAAATAAAGGATATATTTAAACAATTAATTACAACAAATATACAAAATTATGTACTAAAATACAAACTACAATAAAGCATCAAAAAATTCATCCTCAACGCTGTCGGCTGGCAACGTACCTAAGATACTGGCGGCATTGCCTCGTTGTATGGCAATGCTTAGCCGTTGACCAAAGAAATAGCCAGCCCTTGGGTCGCGGGAAGCGTCAACGAGCCTTTTCGATATTTCTTTAAAAAGGCTGTGAGCACACGGGCCCCATGGTCCGAGAGTTTCAACCCCAAACGGCTCGAAAATATAGTTATCACCGAGATGACTATATTTACGCCGCTTGAGGTTTTCCGCAGCCGCAGCGGGAGCGCCAGCACAACATGATGAACTGGGAAGATGGGATGGCGCCACAGTATCGACACAAGTTGCGTCCCACACTAAAGGCCTACCCATCTTCCAAGGAAACAATGACATGCCGTCCGGTCTCTTGCCATCGTCACGCGCCAGTCCAATGGGTTCCAATACGGCTGGAACGCCGACGGTGACAAGGGCTCGTCGGATAATGTCATTTAAGTTGGCATGTCGTGCAAAACGACCCGCACTACGGCTGCAAGAGAGACCATGGTGCCCGAGGCTGTTGACCGCTTCCCCACAATTACAGCGATGAGGGGAACAACAAGGGGCTCCTAGGCGTAGTGAAACAGCGATGCGGAAAGTGGTGTCGTCGAACAAAGTGCCAAGATTTGAGGACGGTAGAGCATGTAACCAAAGACCTGATTCCCACTTTCCCACAGCCAGCAGACGAGCACACTCAGCAGAAGTAGCAGAGGTGGTTAGTAAATTATTCAGAACTACTCTGCAGAGCGGCTCGTCCCACCGCCTCTGGGAACATGGTATAACAGGTAGGTCAGAATTCGGACAAGCGAGATTCCAGGCATCAATTGCCTCAGTGAAGCACGGCACATTGAAATCAATCAGTGTGGAAGCCAGGATATTCCTGATTAATTTCTCAGTGCTGTGGACCGAGGAAATGAAAGCCGGTAAACTAATACTAGAAATTTTGCGGATTCCGAGCCCTCCCATGCGGATGGGAAGAGAGGCTTGGGCCCAAGCTCGGTCATCCAAAGCCACATTCAGAATTAAGGACAAAGTTCGTCTGATAATTTGATCCATTTGAACTAAAAGTTGATTGTGCTTCCACAAATGGGAAGCACGAAGAGAGTATGTTAATTTAGGGCCGAAACAGCAGAAACGAATTATAGTGATGGCCGAGTGCATATTGATTTGGAGCAATCTTTCCGAAACGTCATTGAATTTATTAATTTGTTCTGCAATAAAGTCGGGAAAGGAAGTATCAAAGATTGGAGAACCAAGGAGACGGAGAGAACTTTTCTCAATAATTTGAATTCCAGGAGCTATTTCGTTAAATTTAGAGAGAGTCAGTAGTCTGTCAGTGTTATCTGTTAAAAATAATTCACATTTTGAAAGGTTGAGGTCAAGGCCAATAGAATGTAGTTCATTTTTTAAGAAATTTAGGTCTGCTAAAATATTTTCTACATCACCTCCCAAGGTTCCGTCGTCAAGATACCAAACATTGAATTTAGAATTTAGCTTTCGAATTATTGGGTGAATAGCTAAACTGAAAATCACTGGCCCGAGAGGGTCACCTTGTTGACAGCCAACAGCTGATTCTAATAGATTGTCTCGAAACAATAATTTGGATGGATTTCTATAGCATTGCCAAAGGAAACTATAAATTTGGGGTAATTCTTTTTTAGTCTCAGCCAACAAAGTGTCCCTGTTAACTGAATTGAAGGCGTTCTTTATGTCAACCTTCAGAATGGCCTCGCTTTTCCCAGAATTTAGGTATGTCGACAAAGCGTGTACGGCAGCCTCACAGCCCCCTTTGGAACCGTAACCAAGTTGCAGGGGCTGAAATTTTTCCGAAACAGCCTCACCATAAAATTTACAGCAAATCTTGGCTGCCATACGGCGGTAGGTGGTTCCCACGGCAATGGGACGAATGCCGCCATCTTTCTTGCGTAGCGCACATAAATTGGCGCCATACAGAATATCGATGACAGATTCGTTTACCTTGCCGGAGAGCATAAGGTTAACTAGAGCCGTCAGCTCCCTCAAGAGCGACTCACCAGCTACCCCGGCGCCTGAACAAATGAGGTCCTTCAGGTGCTGCGGGCTCAGGCCGTCGAGACCGCCAGCGGAGCCGCTCCGGAACGAGCTAACGGCTGTGATTACCTCTCGACCTGAAATGGTGAGGGAGTGAATATCAGGATCAGGAGGGTCGGGAAAAGCAAGATCATACGCTGGGGCAGGGTGTTTGGTCTTCAGAGCTTCGAGAGTCTCTGAAGAACAAGGTGCCACCACATCGCTGCTGAAGAGAATCCTGGCAGCTCCGCTAATATCACCGTCCCCTAACTTCGTTTCTACCAAATGGGATATACCTCGTGAAGAGGTAATTCTAAGAGAGGGAGAATCGAAATCAAAACTTGGAGCCGAAACATTACAATTTTCTTTAATTTGAGCTGTTAAAGTCTTTTTTGTGGCCGGATTCTTTTTCACGTGAAGAACTTTGTAGGGGAAGGTAAGCAGTTGTTCCCAGGCGCTTTGTGAGTTCTCCCGGACAGCTTGGCGAACGCAACTAGCCAGGTGTTGAGCAACTAGAGGTTTGGCGCCGCGGGGAACTCGCTTCAGAACCGGAACGGATTTTTTTAAATTTGAAAGTGTTTTCCAAAAAGGGTCGGAAGTGGTATTAGAAGGTGTGGAAATAGGTATGGAAGCAGAGTCTGAAGGTGCATTTTGCGACTTATGTATTTTCCCAATATGCACATTCAGACCCCGCTTACCTTTGAAAAAGCGTGCCTGGGTACAGAGCGGGCATCTCTCCAGGGTGTTCAGCGATGTTGAAGGTTGACTAGCACCACCAACAACCACATCGCTGTTGCTACTGAACATCAAGAACTAAAATAAATAAAATTTAAGAAACTATATTAAAACTATAATACATTAAAAATAACTTAAAAATTAAATAAACTAAGAAAACTATAGAATATAAAACAGAAAAGTTCATGTAAAATACCACTATGTTGCACTAGTTTTGCTTGAAATAGATTTTTTGGATATCCTGATAGATTTAAACGTACTTTCCTTAGTATTTTCAGAAGTCTTTGAATGTTTTTATCTCTTATTCTTATGCTTGGGTGATAGTGAATGGTCGCTACTTTCCTTTAGCGGATCTAGTTTCGGTTTCTTTGCAGCAGGAACACTGGGATATCAGTCAGCTTCTCATACTTCCCTTGGTTCACCAATGTAGGATATGAGTAACGTTTACTTCCTAAAACCGGCAGATCACATTATTCGCTATAAGCAGTTGCCAGTTGCACAGAAAATAAACTTCAACTCTTGATATGTGGCTCTTGTGGAGGAGCCACCATAATTTTGCCAACAACACGTATGGTCGTGTGTAATAAATAGATCTTTGAATAGTGTATTAGTTTTTCGGTAAAATAAACAATAATATAGTACTCTGTGACAATAATGAATTAATAGAAAATAAATATCGTTTTAAAATAATATCTCGTTGTTTGACGTTGACGTTGACAGATCAACCAAAATAATCAAAACATTATTAATATAACTTAATCTAGGGAAGGTGATGTAGATGGTTGTACATCCTGAGAATCCAGGGATTTTGTGTATTTCTCCACGGTTCCCATTTGTTGGAGAACTGTTAAAGGTAAGGTACAGTTGAAGCAACATTTGCCTTTTTTAACCGACTTCTGAAAAAGGAGGAGGTTCTCAATTCGGATGTTTGTTGGTTTTTTTTTTTTTTTATATGTTTGTTCGGGCATAGCTCCGTCGCTCGCCAACCGATTTGAAAAATTCTTTTTTGTTGGAAAGGGTATACTTCCCAAATGGTCCCATGAAAATTTTATCGACATCGAACAAGCCGTTTCTGAAAAATCACCAAAAGTCTAAAAAAAATATTTACATTGATGATCTTTTCGGTTACTCTATATTGTGTTTTTTGTTCGCGCGTTTTTAGTTTTTTGTAGTTGACTTTTTGGCTTTTATAACTAGATTAATTACAAATTGACCCACTCAAAAGCGCGAAAATAAAAACTTTTTTGCAAAAAAATAAAACCGACTTCCATATCAAAACACTACAAAGCCAAAAATAATTTTAATTTCGGAAGGCGGTGTGAAAAAAAAGAAAATACAAAACCAATAACACCGACTACCGAAATTAAAATTATTTTTGGCTTTGTAGTGTTTTGATATGGAAGTCGGTTTTATTTTTTTGCAAAAAAGTTTTTTCTGAACGAGTCTCTTATACATAAAATAGAATTTAGAGTTATCAAACTCATTCGGTTTCTCTGCTTATTTTTAACTAGATTCATTTGAGAGAATAACCTCTCAACCTCTGCATTTGAGTGTGGAAGTGAAAGGCAAGATATAGCTGTTCAGCTCACTTCACTTATCTATACTTAATATTATAAAGCGGAAAAGTTTGTTTGTTTGTTTGTTTGTTTGCTTGAACGCGCTAATCTTCGAAAGTACTGGGTGGATTTGGATGCAATTTGTTATGGAAGTAGCTTGAAGCTAGAGGAAGGTTATAGGCTACTTTTTACGCGACTGCAAAAAAGGAGAGTTATGTTTTTACCGTGATAGAATCCACGGGAGCGAAGCCCCGCGTGAGTACTAGTATCCCTATATGTATTATCACCACATGCATTTTTAAAGTGTCTGACCTCCACCCAAAATTTCACCTTTTCCTGTGATGTCCACTTAACCAAATGTAGTAAACGCGCGCCCTTTGTGCTTTTTAACTATTGTCTTGCTTTTACAATATAACTCAAAATGCTGACAACTTTACGACTCTAAAAATTGCTTCCACAGACAAAAAACTAAAACTGAAAATCACACACAAAAGCATCAATAATAGTGTGTAGATAAAGTCGCTATGTTGATAATTTGCTAAAAAAAGTAGCTAAATCGTTAAGCTACAATTTTTTAGAAATTGTAGCTGACAGGGGTGCAAAAATAGCTAGATCTAGCTATAAAATAGCTAAGTTCACATCACTGCGCGCGGCCAACGTGTGGACGCGGTGGCCAATACTCGCCCTCGGATCGGACCGACGGATCTTCGACGGACGGATCTCGCGCCAACTTGTAGGCCATCATACCAATACAACCCAAGATGCACAAACACCCCCTCTACACGTTGGCCAATAGGCAATGGTCACTACATTCACCACTGTGTTGGCCAACGTGTAGAGCCGGCTTAATTTCTCGCTCAAGAAACGTACAATAGATATAACTACTGTCTGTGTAAACAAAAAAGATGCATATTTTAATAATCGATCGCTGACTGTTCACACTGCCGCCGAGGACTCGGTCCACTAGTTGGTCGCTGAGCGACAAGAACTATTAAAGATAACACTTGCTCAGCGATGACATAGCGGTCAGAAATCACGCCGCGAGACCAACGAGATGATAGCTCAGCGATAGAAATATTGGAACTACACCCTCGCTACTCGCTACTCGTCAAGTCATTTTCAGATACTAGCTCTACTCGCTACTCGTTCATCGCCGGCAGTGGGACAATTGCCATAGATACACAGGCGACATAATATTATCTGGTCTAATTTTGTCCGTTATACAGTACTTTTCCATGCAATAGGTACTCAAAGGGATAAGGCGAGAACATTGGCAAACAATCATGAGGATATTAAACATGTTTTTTACATCACATTATAAATCTCTGAAATTCTCGGCTTTTCTCTAACTAACATGCATTATACATAACGTGACCATTAATTCTTAGACTCAAAACGGGACGGTATATTTAGGTCAATTAACAGGTACCTAGTCAGTGAAAAAAAACCCTTTTTAAAAGTTTTTTATTCATAAAATTCAGTTCAGCTTAAAAGTTGCAAATTAAAAATATATATACCCGAAACGTTTAGTTATATTTATATTTATCAGAGGAACAAATCTGCTTTAATATAGGTGATTTTAAGTAAGAATGAAACTCTTGCTACGTTTTTTTTATATTCACCTTAATTATCAATATCGCCTTTAGAACTGAAGAGCCGGCTCGACTACCCAAATTTTTGCACGGTGTCAGAAAACGGGACAATTTTTCGTCCCAGAGTTCATTTCGGGGACATCGGGACTTGTAACTATAAAAAAAGACAGTCCCGTTCAAAACGGGACGTCTGGTCACGTTAATTATACATATACTGTTCGGTCCGACGTGAAACAGAACGCACCCTTTTGACATAAAGAATTTGATTTTGACATTACTTGACTTTGACAGATAGACTTTTGCTTGGTTGGAAAAAATGCCGGTCGTCGGGACCCTCTTGAGTTAATATAATTGGTAAAATATCGTTGGATTCGCCTGTTGAGACCGATAATTGGGGCGCGAATTATTTGTTGTTTGAAGTTGAAATCCCCATTTGTCGAAAACCCCGGGATATTGTTGGATTGTACGCCGTATTGTTGTCGATCGGCTGACACGCGGAATTTGTTGGAAATCGAATTGGATCTCACGAGATATGAGCAGATTGATTGTGAACAGTGTTTAATTGAACTTTGTACTCCCGGATTGACGAGAATCCAGGGATATTTCTCGGAACATATCGCCTTATTGCGTCACCTCGTGGCACGCACTTGGTGGAAACGAGTTAGGCTGTGATGCTGTGGGACCCGCGCCATCTGGAGATTGACGCCTTGGGAACGTCCTAGAACACACTTGACTTACATCACACGTTTCAATTACTCATCTCATATTACATACAAACACTTTGGACGTGATCAAACAGATCCTAGGTTGCCGTCTACAGCTCAGGTGAGTGTTATTTGTAACTATTTGTAGGGCCTCGCAGGCTATAGATTGTTGTCGGCCGGAGAGCCTGTAGATTATTGTGTAACCTTGTTTAAAAGCAACGTTAAGCTCCACGTATCGTGGACAAGTTTAGGACACCCCAGTTACCGTTGCACTGGGCCTATTGCAGTCCTGAACAAATTGGTAGCAGAGCGTGGTTCTTATAATATAAGATCCACTGGTTTAATTGGAAGTTTTGAATATTGTTGAAAACTTAAAACTTGAGTTTAATTACTTAACACAACTTATAACTTAATAAGTTTTGAATATATTACCATGTCATCCGGGCTATCTAATTGAAGTTCAATCAATTGAAGTTGTATTTGTAATTTGTACTGTAGCTCTTTGTTGAATTGACAAGTAAGATTTATTTGTGAAATTAGGAATTGGTTGTATTTGGTACATAAGTTGGTATATTGTTGTAAAAGTTGTTTGGTATTTGTGGCAATTAATAATTGAATGTCATTGATCTGAATTTAAAAGGTTATCTAAATAATAATTACACATAGTCTAACATAATAGGACTTGAATTGTGTGTATTGGTTATTGCATTTATAGTAATTATTGGATTGTTGTTAGAGATTCTCCGGCTCAATATTATACAGTCAATTGTTGTGCTTCTTGATATTTATTTGAGGTTGATCCAGCATTGTATTATACATTCAATTGTTATTTATTTTGTAACTAGCCATCCTTAGCAAGCTAGATTCATACTTGGAATAAGTACAGGGTCGGATTTGGACTTGAAATAATTGAATTTGAATTTTTAATTTGTTGAGATTATTTGGTCGACTAACAAGTCATTGCTGTTTGTTTAATATTTGATTGTTGGTTGTTGATTGGTGTTTTGTATTAATATTTGATTGTTGCAATGGCCTCATTAAGGGCAGTCAGGGAGGCTGCTGCGGGATTGACCTCACAGTTGAGATGGTTCACATCGGCAGCTGCAACTGTTGAGCGTGTGGAATTGGAAGAGCTCACCCTTGCTCGGTATGGGCAAGTGATTGAGAGGATCAAGTCAGCTGATGCTGCGCTCACGCGCTTCAACGAGTACATCATGGACGTGGATTTGGGGGTGATGGATCAGACAGCCCGCGATAAGATTTTGGGTGACTATGACCAGATTATCCACCTGGGGGATGTCATATGTCTACGAGCGCGGGAAATTTTGACGAGCCGGGTGCCTGATGCGGCCAAGCCGCAGACCCCTGTTGTTGCAGGCCCTGGACTATTGAGTAGGCTGCCCACCCTGGAGCTGCCACATTTTGACGGTCGCTTGGACCACTGGCTGGGCTTCCTAGATCTCTTTGAGAGTCTTGTCGATGCACGCTCGGACCTCGGACCTGCCCAGAAGCTGGCCTATTTATTGTCTGTCCTGGAGGGCGAAGCCAGAGCCTTGGTGCAGCACTTGCCGGTGACGGATTCCTCTTACCCGACCGCTCTGGAGCTTCTCTCCCGACGGTATCAGAACAAGCGCTGCCTGGCTGATGTGCACATCGACCAGATTTTGGGGCTACCGGCCATTGTCAGCACGTCGACGTTGCGCACTGACTTGCTGAACCCGTTGGTTTCAGCAACCAACGCTTTGAGACGCTTGGAGTTACCGGTGGAACATTGGTCCTACTTGTTGGTGCACATAGTGCTGCAGTTGCTCCCCGCGGAGTTGAGGTCACGTTTTGAGCAGAAGTATGGTGGGGATAGTGCCACCCATCTTCCCCCCTTTGACGACCTCCTCAAATTTTTGGAAGACGAGTGTCGGTTTGCGGATAACACTCGTGGCGCCCCGTGGCGAATGTAGTGGGGGTGACCCCGTGGTCACCCCCACTACATTCTCAGCCCAGAGACCAGGGACGGACTAGGGCTCGGGGGCCTGTTGATGTTCCCCCCGCCCCCCGTTTTGCTGGCGCCCAGAGTCCTCGGGCTAGGGGGCCTGTTGATGATCGCCCCGCCCCCCGTTTTGCTGGCGCCCGGAGTCCTCGGGCTAGGGGGCCTGTTGATGATCACCCCGCCCCCCGTTTTGCCGGCGCCCGGAGTCCTCGGGCCAGGGGGCCTGTTGATGTCCGCCCCGCCCCCCGTTTTGATGGTGCCCGGAGTCCTCATCATTGTGACTTTTGTAAGGCAACAGGGCATGCCATGGCGCGTTGCCCGGCCTTTTTGAATTTGCACGTAAGTGCCCGCCGCCGCATTGTCAACGCACGCCGTTTGTGCTTTTCGTGCTTGGGGGCCCACTTTCATCGGGACTGCCCCGACCCCCGCCCGTGTAGAATTTGTAAGGGGTCCCACTTGGAGATTTTGTGCGCCAACGCGAACCGCTCCAGCAGACCAGCTTCTGAGGGGGGTTCGTGCAAGGGGGGGTACCCCGGAGACGAGCACCGGGCTGAGACCCGCGATTCTGTACGCCGCACTCCACCCCCCGCGCAAGTTGAACGGGAGCCCCACGAGCGCCATTTGGTCTTCCCTCGTCAGGGAGAACGCGCATTGGCTGCCAGGCAGCAGTGGCCGGGTCGGCGCCGCTGCCTTTCCCCTCCGTTGGCGGAACGTCCCCGGCTGGAGTCGCGCCCTCCGCCATTCGGGCATCCGGTGGGATATGCCCCTCCAGTGATGGCGAGCGGCTCGGGACACCGCGCAGACGAATATTTGGATTGTTGGCCTCGTCGTGAACGAAGGCAGCCTGGAAGCGGCGATCGGTCGCCGCCCAGGCATCACTAAGAGATTGACGCCTGCCCGCTAAAGTACCCCCCCGATCAAGACGGTTTTGTTGCCAACGGCCTCGGTCAAGGTCTGGGGACCCTTGGGTGACTCAATTGTGGTCCGTGCCATTTTGGGCACGGGAGTCCGGGGTTGCCTTTTGTCGTCTTGGTTAGCGGGACAGGTTGGCCTGAAGGTGAACGACCTTTCAGGCAGGATTTGGGGAATTGGCGAAACGGCTGTCACCACTGTTGAGGGAAGGACCTGGTTTGAAATCACCCTTGTGAGTTGTCCTTACCCTAAAATTGGTGCTCCTGCCCTTGTTATAACTGAACTTGGTTCAATTGTTGGTGACTGATCGTCACACTAAGAACTCGCATGCCGGTTGCAATGCGCTGTTGGCCATTCTGCAGCGAGAATTTTGGATTTTGTCGGCTGATCGCGTCAATGAGACGAGGCCCTTTGCTGGCGTCGTAACGGATTTTGTTGGTCCCCCTTTGTTGAAGACGTCCACCCTTCGTAATAGCAAGATTGTTAGGGCTTATTTGTGTGTTTGTCTGCCTGTCAACCAAGGCAGTACATTTGGAGCTGGTAACCTCCCTCTCGACAGAGGCCTTTGAGGCGACTTTGGAAAGATTTGTGTCTCGCCGTGGGTTACCTTCGTTGATTAGGTCTGATTGCGGTACGAATTACAAGGGTACAAGTAACTATTTGAAGGAGGTATACGCCTTCCTTAATGAGAGCCAGGTTGATATTGGTAATAGTTTGGCCCGCCGAGGTGTCACTTGTTTGTTTGACCCGCCAGCCTGCCCCCCATTGGGGGGGTATTTTTGGGGCCGCGGTGAAAGCGGCAAAGGGACGCTGGCGGAGATTGTTGGGAGACACCGTTCTCACCTTTAATGAACTAGCTACGGTATTTGGCCGCATTGAAGCTGTGTTGAATTTGCAACCTTGTCAAGACTTCCAATTGATTAGCGGACGGGTAGGCCCGTCCGGGGGGGGTAGATGTTCGGTCCGACGTGAAACAGAACGCACCCTTTTGACATAAAGAATTTGATTTTGACATTACTTGACTTTGACAGATAGACTTTTGCTTGGTTGGAAAAAATGCCGGTCGTCGGGACCCTCTTGAGTTAATATAATTGGTAAAATATCGTTGGATTCGCCTGTTGAGACCGATAATTGGGGCGCGAATTATTTGTTGTTTGAAGTTGAAATCCCCATTTGTCGAAAACCCCGGGATATTGTTGGATTGTACGCCGTATTGTTGTCGATCGGCTGACACGCGGAATTTGTTGGAAATCGAATTGGATCTCACGAGATATGAGCAGATTGATTGTGAACAGTGTTTAATTGAACTTTGTACTCCCGGATTGACGAGAATCCAGGGATATTTCTCGGAACATATCGCCTTATTGCGTCACCTCGTGGCACGCGCTTGGTGGAAACGAGTTAGGCTGTGATGCTGTGGGACCCGCGCCATCTGGAGATTGACGCCTTGGGAACGTCCTAGAACACACTTGACTTACATCACACGTTTCAATTACTCATCTCATATTACATACAAACACTTTGGACGTGATCAAACAGATCCTAGGTTGCCGTCTACAGCTCAGGTGAGTGTTATTTGTAACTATTTGTAGGGCCTCGCAGGCTATAGATTGTTGTCGGCCGGAGAGCCTGTAGATTATTGTGTAACCTTGTTTAAAAGCAACGTTAAGCTCCACGTATCGTGGACAAGTTTAGGACACCCCAGTTACCGTTGCACTGGGCCTATTGCAGTCCTGATCATATACCTAAACTCTTTTCTGTTGACTCACTGTGTCTATTGATGAAAACCGCTTTAAAATACGTTGCGTAGTTCTAAACTGAAAGATGTAAGCGGGCAGAGGGGGGAAGCGACTTTATTTTATAATAATAAAGATTTCCAGGTAGGTACCGATTTGTATTTTGACAAGCGACATAAAATGGTTAAGCGTCGGAATTTGTGCACATTATTTCCGCGACCGTCTGGATCGAATATTACACTGGAAAAAAAACCACCAAATTAAAGTTCCCCCGGCGTGATAATAAGTTAAACAAAAGATTACTCAAGCGTAATATTCTATTAAAATTAGCTTTCTGCCGCGTGAAAGGACGAATTAGCTTACTTCTGAACGCGTCTCTTTGCTATTTTTATTGGTCAGGCGTTCCGTGTCAGTTGTTTGATGCATGTAAAGAAGCTAGAATACGAGTTATAAGAACATAAGTTTGCCAATTAGCATGATGATATTCTAATAACATAACAACATATAATATTTTAAGTGTTCATTTATTTGAATAACTGGTCAAAATCGTTGACATTCTCCCGCGCATAGACGAAGCGGCCGTTATGGCAATACAAACGGAACATTAGATAATATGATCAGCAATGGACTTCTATCTGCTGAGAAAATGAGATAGATAGATATACCTACCCTTTATTGCACTATAACAGGATTAAGTAAGAATTTTACAGCTATGAAACGGTTACAATGGGCGGTCTTATCGCTAAAGCGATGTTTTATAGACAACCTTTGGATGGATTTGACACAGAAGGAAAAAAATTAATACGCATGTAGTCCATGGTGTACTATTTACTTATATATTTATAATACATAAGTAATAAAGTGCATACTAAGTAAATAAAAGCTGTGACATATTATACTTACAAAAATTTAAGAATCAAGATCAACATCGTAATCGGGATTATGTCAAGAAAATTTGGGCAGCAACTTCATTATGACACAAACTCTACACAGATTACCAAAATGTTTGGGCGTCAGCCAATTTTTTTTTTCTTTTAATTTTGCATTCGCTTCACTGTTTTCGCACGAGGTCATTACCGTTCATTGTTCATCGATTTATGGATGTTATGACATCCAAGATCCTCACGGAGTAGTATACAGTCACAAATTTTTTAGTGTTTTGGAGAGTTAATCGCGACACATCTTCCTAACTAAAAGACTAGGAAGTGGTGTCGAACGGGCGTTTCAGCTTCGGAGCTTTCTTTATGTAGTTAATAGTTTTTACCTACAAATAGTGCTGGCTCTTAGCCTAATTTAAATGTCTATTGATATTGATTTAGAAGCCCGAAGTACAAGGTTATATCGAAGTCTGGCCCCACCTGTATCCCCATCCAGAAACTAGTTTGTGGAGTTCAGATAAGCAGCCATTCCTTGCGATATTTAGATGAAGGCGGAGTCCAAAATAGTCGGCCAAATAATCAGATTATATTACGGTCTTATTGTATTGTGATATAACTACTAGTAACATCGAACAAAGTCGACAAAAAATTCGTAGAACTCTTCCACTAACCCAAATCAAATTCTGCAGAACAGTGAAATATAATTTTAAAAGCAAAGGCGTAAAAGATTATACCTAATACCCATAATAAACTACCGAGTTTCTAGTTCCACTCCTCGATCATATTGCATGATGGTATACAAACAAAAATTGTGTAGGTATCAATATATTTAGGTACGTTTAGAAATCGTGGGAAAATTTTGTTCGATTACAGAACTTGTGAAACTTTTTTTATTGCCTTTTTCTGGCTGATTATGATGGGATCGTATTTATATTAGTTATTATCATACGGAGTTCTTTAGACTCAAAAATACTTTTTGACTGTAGTTTTTTTGCGCAACTGTGAGACACAAACTGTTGTCTTGTATTTTTATAGTGTCTCTTGTTTTTTTATGGGCATGGTAGGTATATCTACTGTACGTACGGACTGTAGTCGAATGTTTAATTAATTTTCTTTAAGCTTCGGGAGTGCTGGCACTTTTTCAGAAAATTCTACAGCTATTTTTTTTAAATTTGGTATACCCAGTAGCGTTCAAAAACTGATGGATACCAAATATCTGGTGCAATTTCTTTGTTGAATATTAGTACTCAAGAATTTGACAACCGGTCGAATCGAATCAACATAACAACATGCTTATTAGCCTTGATTAACAAAATCGAAAAGGTTTTAAAATTGGCAGTGCTTTCTTACGTCCAATCAGTTCCAAGAAAGAAATTCCTAAAATAAGGAATACACAGAGCCATCTATGTAAGTATTATATTTTTCATCGTCCCACGTCACATTTTTCGCATACTTCCGGCAGTAATACATAAAAGGTACATCAGGCAGTAAAACTGACATAAAACCACCATACTCCACCATCATATTTAGTTATAAAAATAAATCTGTACTGTGTGAAGAACATCAATTTCATAGTGCAACTATTTTTTTAGCGAGAAGTACAGATACTCTCAGGCAGATTCAGGGCAATGGCGATCTGCCCTCCTGATTTTACCAGGTATAACGAGGCTGGAGAGCAATGGTGGCACAGTGGTTACAAGTCTCACTTGTGAATTGCAGGTCGTGGTCGTTCGAGCCCCGTCAGGCACATTTTTTTTATTGAAAATAGTTTCTCGTTTGACCACCATCTCACCTGGTGGTAAGTGATGACGTGGTCGAAGATGGAGCACGCTTACCTAAAAGTACCCTATTCACTCTTGACTTAAAAACTCCTAGGTTATAGCTATCGGGAAACACAGACTCAGACAGGGAATTCCACTCCTAAGCCGTACGCACAATGAAGGTCATTCTCAAAACGTTTTGTGCGTATGGGTGGGATGTCCACCATTACTTTGTGTAATTTATTTCATCACCACTGCCCTCAAATCGGGGAAGGAAAACATCGTGAGGAAACCGGGATGTTCTAGAACCAAAAGTTCCAAGACATGCGATATCCACCAACACGTACTGGACCCGCGTGGGGGATTATGGCCCATCCCCTCTCGTAGAGAGGAGGCCTGCGTCCCTGCAGTGGGAACGTAAGAGGCTGAATTATATTATATTGTAAATGAGGCTGGCTTCGTTTTCCTCATAGACATTAATAGCCTAAAGGCTAAGGTGTCGGACCAGTGATCGAGATGTCGCGGGTTCGAACACCACCAATTACACTATTGCCGTGAACTGAACAAACACAAGCATATTTTAGCTTAGTTGGATACTTAATTTTACCCACATTGTACTGTCTCTTAAAATACAGGTATACCCAGCCTAGTTTAAGAAGCAGCGTACGTATATTGTTATTGTACATCACCTTTTACCATAATTATAGTCAATAAGATTGTATATTTCATCATAGTTCCTAGTTTAAGATATCTACTTCATATGTACTTACTTGGATTCAATAAAAAATATTATTATTATTAGTTATTATTACTAGTTCTCTTTTTAAAAAATCCTCATGGACGTTTTCCGCCCTGAGGAGCGCGAAGATGTTCTCTTTTTAAAAAATCCTCATGGACGTTTTCCGCCCTGAGGAGCGCGAAGATGTAATTCTTATTGACTAAAACCACCCCATGTTCCCACGCACACTTGCACGGGGGGGCTGCGGGAGCAGGTAAATATTCTTTAACGCGTGCCCCGACTGGAGGTTGGCTTTTAATCTAACCGTAGCTGAATTTCCGTATATTAAACAAAGCGACTCCTTTATCTGCAAACTACTCACAAGGTATGCGACAGCACTTTTCGCCAGACACAGTATCAGATTTTCTAGTAAGTAAGTACCTGATTACTTTAATCAACACAATTTTCATTCCAGCGTGCATAATCCTCTAAGAAAATATAATATGCTTATCAGTACTAGATTTTCAGTAACGTGTTGATAAAGTTCTTAAATTTCATAGTTTTTGCATATTTCAAGACTTTGTAGGTACAAAGTGAACGTTTCATTTAAATAATTTTCAATAAATATGTTGTACCTAAAGTATAATAAGTCTGCTCTCCTCATTGGACTTTGAATAAACTCTCTATAATTTCCGTTTAAAAAGGTTAGCTTTGTTTATAGACCTGTGTAATTAGATTTTGTAAATTAATGTGATTTTTGAGACATATTATGAAAAATGCATTGTGATGAAAAACCTCAAATCATTCATTGTTTTGTGAACATAGTGAAAAATAATCTACGTATATTAATATTTTAATGCGAAAGTTTGGATGTATGGATGGATGTTTGTTACTTAATCACACCAAAACTCTAGAACGAAATTAGCTAAGTAGATAGTTGACATCCTGGAATAACACATATGTAGGCTACTTTTCATCCCGGAATTCCCACGGGATGTGAATTTACGCGAACGAAGTCGCGGGCAGAAGCTAGTAAAATACATAAAAAAACTCAGCGATTTTCAAAGGTTTAAAATGTGTTATGTAGTGTTACAAGTAAAAACTATCATTGCTCATCGACTCATAAAGATGCTTTCCGATGAACGGGAAGTCACGGTATATAATGAACATAGATCGGAATAGGTAGAGCTATTTTATGTACTTGCCATAAGTTAGAATAATATGGATTTTCCCCGAGTCCCAGGATTTGATTTTTAAGTAGTAAAATCATAAAAAAAAACTATTCTCACCTTCGGGACTATTGAAAGATTACACTTCCTTTCTGGCGGGTAAATATAAAAAAGACGAGATTAAGGATAGTATAATAAATAGATAAACTTGATTCATTAAACCGCATATATTTTTTTAAGTAACAATTTCTTATTCAAGAATCAACAATCAATTACACATTCACAAACATTCTGAAGTTGTACAAAAACATATTATTACCATACAAACTATTTATTTTATACATATTGACAAAATTAATGCAATTCAATAAAATCCCGTAGTACCAGTAGGAATCCCGTGGAATATCCATATTACTTAACATCAATGTTTGCGGTCAATGAAACTAAATAGCTCTACCTATTCCGATCACTGGTAATGAATCATCAGTTCCACTGCCTGACCTCGGCAAGCGTTAAACCTTGAATATCAATATTCCGTGCGGCTGTTATCTCTTAGACACGAGCTTCTTTTCGAAATTAATATCACAGGCAAATCATTTCGTGATTATACCGTCCATCTATAAATCATTCTTTCATGTGAATAGGGCAGTCATTCCAATGTATAATGGAAGACATATATATATATATGTCGCAGGTTTTTCATAAAATTAGGTTTTTGGTGAAAAACCGGAAGATGACACATTTTAAACTCAATTTCATCATAAACCTGTAACAATCCAGATTTTTGATCAAAAACCTGAACTAGTATGGGTTTATGATAAAGTTCTTGTCAAAATCACGGTTTTGCTTTTTTTTGTTTGGGAACCCGACGATCCCACTACAGTCCGACAAGGGAGCAGTAGGGAAACTAGCACTCTAAAGAAATACATAAACAAAACGCGTTCCGTATTCGGGCCTCGCCGACGAGGCCCATTGCGACGTCCGCGTACTTGTAACGTCAATCCTCCTCGACCTTTGCCAAACGAGCCAGCCCGCGATGCTGAGCCAGTAGCAATAAATAACCCCATTAATAATAATATGACCCAGCCTGACCCTTTGCTGCCCTCCACCAACGACCCCGCTATGCCGAGGCCCGTACTCCACGCCCTTCATTTTCTTCTGATAATATCTTCCTGCATATTTGATTAACTGGGTTGTTGAAGGGTATGGATCAAAGATTCTGTGTGATTTATGTCAAAAAGAACAAAACATACTTATCGAAAGGGAACATACGTTGAAAATTTAAACATGTCAGCAAAAAAAAAATATGAGCAGCTTCTTCGGAAAAATTTGGAGAAAAGATATTGGTGCTACAATTTTAGTAGATGTGCCGAAAAGAGATTGAGGGCCACTGGATGCAAGTAACATTATAGGAAAGGTAATTGATATGAAGACCGATTTATTCAAAATTGGTACTTCAGCTGGGGTTCTAAAAGACTGGCTGCCTCGAAACATCTATTCAAATATGAACTACTGCTTTTAACGAACCTGTATCGACAAATGAACTGAGTTTGCGTGAAATTGCTTCAAAGACGTCTTTATTTGGAGGCCAAGGTTTTAAGAAATGCTCGTGCGAAAAATCTAAAGTGCGCTGCTAGACAAATCGATGTGCATGCAAAAAAAATGTTTTATGCAACTCTAGATGTCACAAGTCAACAAACTGTCATAATAAATAAAGCATACTAGCAGATTTATAAAAAAGTAAGCACGTGGTAAACGTCTTTATTACATTTTTATTCTTTTTTTAATTATGTCTCAGTTTAGTCGTATTTAATAGTTACGAAATTTTATTTTCGTGGCTTATCAAAATCAGGTTAATATAGGTACGTGAAATTGAAACATTTAATTTCATAATTGGATTGAAGGAGGAAAATATTGATTGGATCATGGATGTAAAATTTTATTAAATAAATAATTGTTTTCTTTCTACTAAGTTGCAAATGATGATGGATTGTTTTTAATTATTTGTATTTATTTTGATTTATTTGTCATAAAACACAGCAAACCCGTGATTTTGACAAGAATTTTATCATAAAACCAGACAGGTTCAGATTTTTGATCAAAAAAGGGGCCATCTTCCGGTTTTTTATCAAAAACCTAATTTCATAAAAAACCTGCGACATATATACAGTGGTGGTCATATAATTAAGAACGATTTAAAAAACAATGTCATATGTACTTTTATGTTCCTTCTCAAAAGTAATTAAGAGTAAACATTAAAATCACTTACCTTACAATTTAATTTATTATCGACAATTACAATTTCAAATAGTTATAAAGCTGAACAAATAATTAAGAACGATTCTTAAACTGCTCGAGAGTTGTTTCGGTAGATACTTAAGATTTTAAAAATCTCATTAAATAAACGGTGATAATGTTAAAAATTGCAATTTAATACATTTTATTCTAAGTTAATAGTTTGTAGCGTGTCCACGGCTTTTGATGACTGCCTTACACCAGCGAGGCCTTGACTTTATCAATTATTGACAATTTTCAAGAGAAATAGAGCACCATTCTTCTATAAAAACGTTGTATAACTCACTTAGGTTACCACACCGTCGATTTGAAACCTTTTTCTTAACTTCACACCAAAGATGCTCTGTGGGATTTAAATCTGGACTGTTTGATAGCCATTGTAAGACAGAAACTGATTGAGATGTGAGGAATTCTTTAACCGTGCGTGCAGTGTGCTTGGGATCATTGTCGTGTTGAAATGTCCAAATAATCGGAAGCACGTCTTCAGCATATGGTAACATTGTTTCTTCCAGTATATTTTTGTATTGGAATTGATCCATGTTTCTTTCTATCAATCTAACACGTCCAAACACCATGACCAGAGAAGCACCCCCAAATTTTCACACTTCCACCACCATGATTTAATGTCACTTTTGTATAGTTACTTGGGGTCGAATGCTGCATTGGGACTATTGGGAGGGCGTCGAACATGTCGTTTCCCATCAGAACATACTCTGTTAATTTTTGTCTCGTCAGAGAAAAAAACATTTTTCCACTGCCTTACTGTCCAGCTTTCATACCCTCTAGCAAATGCAAGTTGGGCTTGCCTATGACACCGTTTCAACATGGGTACCTTTCTTGCTATCCTTCCGTTCAACTTAGCTTCTACCAAAGGCCTTCGAATAGTTAGTGCGCGCTGAGATCGCTGAAGAGTTGTTTTCGCCAAAATAATATTTTCTCAACCCGTTAAACCCCTTAAAAGGGTATTATTTTGCCAAACGCACGATATTTCTATCGTCTCGCCGAGGTGAATTTCTCTATTTAGGTACACGTGGAATATTTGAAATTGTTTGGTACGTGTTAAAATGCTTCACAGCCTTAGAACAACAACGCATAGAAGGATAGTACAAGTGCAAAAAGTGAGGCAACTAAAACTTAGCCATTTTTGGCTAACTTTGCTCGACGAGCCGTCAGTACTCAAGGTCACATTCTGCCGAACAGAGCTCGCGAGTAAATAATTTAAAACGACCGTTTGTAGCGTAAAGGGATGTCATAGTCCTTCAGGAAAACAAAAAACGTATAATCAAATTACATTTCACAAGTAAATACTTACATTTTATACATTATATTTAAGTAAATCGACCATCAAACAAAAATTCTAATAACCTAACTTATCACAATTCAATGTTGCTATCCGTGAGGAAAAAAATAACCATATTGATTTTCTTTTGTGCTTATTTTTGTTTAAAAAAAAAATATAGTTTTGGCGGCAATTATGTATGCGTCAAACTAAACTATATTTATTTACAGCTACTACCTACAGTGTTTTATAACTAAAAGTTACTGTAAGTTCGAAGAGTGGCATCATAAAGATGACAATTTTATTTATTAAGATTTTTTTCATTTAAGTAATGTTCTCAATATTATTTTTCTATTTCATAAATACAACACATACTTTTAATTGATATCAAACGAGATTTTTCAAGTAATTAATACATTTCTATAACAACATTATAATTATAACACATTACACATCAAATATTCTAAACGCAATAAACGATATCTCATTTCGTTTACCTTCCGTAAATATATGTCATATTACATGAAAAAGCATCATCTTATTTAGTTTCATAACATAAAATACTTGATTTGATCCAGCAACATAATAGTGCGTTTTTCCATTTTTGTGGTAATGGTCAGTACCAAACGCACCAAATATAGCTTTCAGTGATACCATTACCAGTGTAATGGTATCACTGAAAGCTGTATTTGGTGCGTTTGAAGAACGTAGACACATTCGGCTCACGCACACAAAGAAAATAAAGTGGACACACGAAATCGCTCGTGTTTTGTTCTAGACGCCTCTTGTATGCGTTGTTGTTCTAAATTCACAGCGTAGAATATCATCGTTTTTTAGCACTGCAGGTGATCGGCTATCTTTTTATATGACCAATTCTTATCGCAAAGTTTTATTATCACTTCCCTTGTAGATTCAACGCAACTTTTATTTTTCCCCATTGTTTTTATGTGAAATAATCAATTTGACTTTTACAGCACTAAATGGCAAAGAGTATGTAATACACTATGTTTACTAAATGGCGCTAAAATTCTAAAAATGGCTTAGTTACAGAGTGTTCTCTATTTAAATATGAATAAAAAAAATAAACTATCCGGCGTTCCTAATTATGTGGCCAGCCAGTAATTTTGCAATTATATGTTAAGGTTTAATGTGAAAAATTTATCTATATATTATTGAATTAATCATGTTATAACTGTAACTGTACTGTATGGAACAATTTTGCGATACCGAGACAAAAAGACATGCAAAAAGTGGTAACTCTCGTAAGTTTGAAAGAAAGCTTGTTTTTAAATTGTCGTTCTTAATTATAAGACCACCAATGTATATCAAAGGAATTATTAGGTCAAGTAATATATCTACCTACTAAAGTTCATCGAATTGATAAAATATAAATGAGAGACTGTAATTTTTATCAGAGAAAAGGCTTATATTAAAGTAGAACAACAGAACACAGATTTAACAATTAGATTTCCTTTTTTTTCTGGGTGGGAAAATCATCAAATAGCTCCACTCACTCTAGGTGGAGGGGAAGGGAATGTCAAACTACTACTGCCTAACAACCAACCCTATTCCTTCAATTGCCTTAGCGTGTCGGGGTCGTAGTATCTCGTCAATACATTTCCGCAAGCCTGGAAGATGTACTGCACCCTGAGACTAGGCAAGTGAGATTCTGTAAGTGGTAGGTGTAACCCGTGGGCGAATTTTCATTTAAGTAGTTCTTACAGAATAAATACGATTTTCCTTTAAACAAAAAGTCATTGCCCCAACCAGACCTGAAACATCTATTTGCAAACCATACAAATATTTGTTCCAGTTCAGGGATTGAATCTACGATACCCAACGCACCAGCTAATCGCTCAACCACATTGCTAACCGTGTCTTCAATAGATTCGAGACAAATTACTTGTTTAAATCATGTTTATAATAAACAAATTCGACCAAATTTCAGCCCCTACAACTGGGTTACGGCTCCAAAGGGGGTTGTGAGGCTGCCGTACATGCCTTGTCAACCTATTTAAATTCTGGTAAAGGAGAGGTCATCTTGAAGGTTGACATTAAAAATGCTTTTAATTCAGTCAATAGGGACACTTTGTTAGCAGAAACTAAAAAAGAAGTACCTCAAATTTTTAGTTTTCTTTGGCAATGTTACAGACATCCGACTAAATTACTTTATAAGGAAAACCTTTTGGAATCAGCTGTTGGCTGTCAACAAGGTTATCCCCTCGGGCCAGCGATCTTTAGTTTAGCTATTCACCCAATTATTCGACAACTAAATTCAAAATTCAATGTTTGGTATCTCGATGATGGAACCCTGGGAGGCGATGTAGACACAGTTTTAGATCATCTACAGTTTTTAAGAAATCAACTCCATACCATAGGATTGGATCTCAACCTTTCGAAGCGTGAACTATTCATATCCGACAGTACTGACAGACAACTAACACTTTCCAAATTCCACGCATTAGCCCCAGAAATCCAAATTGTGGATAAAAGTTCACTTCGTCTTCTTGGGTCTCCAATTTTTGAGAATTCCTTTCCCGATTTTGTCGAGGAAAAAATACAAAATTTTAACGACATTTCGGACAGATTACACCAAATTAACATGCATTCGGCTATCACCTTAATTCGTTACTGTTGCTTTGGACCTAAATTAACGTACTTTCTTCGTGCTTGCTTCGCATCTTTGGCATCATCCTCACCTTTTGGAAAAAATGGACCAAATTATCCGGCATACTCTGACAGCAATTTTAAATGTGGCTATGGACGACCGAACTTGGGCACAAGCTACTCCTCCCATTCGTATGGGAGGTCTCGGCGTCCGCAAAAAGTCTCCCGGCTTTTATATCTTCGGTCCACGGTACTGAGAAATTAATCAGGAATATTCTAGCTCCGTCACTGGTTGATTTCAATGTGCCGTGCTTCACCGAGGCTATGGACACCTGGAGAATCGCTTGCCCGAATCTAAATCCACCCGACATCCCATCATCTCAGAGGCGGTGGGATGAGCCGCTCTGTAAAGCAGTTCAGAGTGACCTTATTGCCACATCTGCTTCGGCTGCAGAGCGTGCGCGCTTGCTGGCTGTGAGTGAATGGGAGTCGGGTCTCTGGCTTCATGCACTACCGTCGTCGAACATAGGCACCTTGTTCGATGATACTACTTTCCGCCTCGCTGCTTCCCTTCGATTAGGTGCTCCTTGTTGTTCTGCTCATCGCTGCCACTGCGGCGAAGTTGTCAACAGCCTCGGTCACCACGGCCTTTCATGCGGCCGCAGTGCGGGTCGCATAGCACGGCACGCGAATATTAACGACATTATCCGACGAGCTCTTGTCACTGTCGGCGTTCCAGCTGTATTAGAACCCAATGGCCTGGCACGCGACGATGGCAAAAGACCGGACGGCATGTCTTTATTTCCTTGCAAGATGGGTAGGCCTTTAGTGTGGGACGCAACTTGTGTCGATACTCTTGCGCCATCCCATCTTCCTAGCTCGTCTTGCTGTGCTGGCGCTGCCGCTGCGGCTGCTGAAAACCTCAAGCGGCGGAAATATAATAATCTTGTTGGTAGTTATATTTTCGAGCCGTTTGGGGTTGAAACCTTGGGGTCGTGGGGTCCGAGTGCTCACAGATTATTTAAAGATCTATCAAAACGCCTAGTTGACACTTCGCGTGACCCAAAGGCTGGCTTTTACCTTGGACAGCGGTTAAGCATTGCCATACAGCGTGGCAATGGCGCCAGTCTTTTGGGCACATTACCAGTGGACAGCGATGCGCACGAATTTCTGGACGCCATATTTTAGTTTATTTTTAGATGTATTTGATTATGTAGTTTAGGGTTTTTATTTAAGTGTATATTCCTTTATTGAAATAAAAATTAAAGTAGCCTTGTTTATAATATAATAGAAAGCAGCGGAGTACAAATTATTTACTTGAACATGAACTACCTGATTTCCACACATCAGTTACTGTGCAACCATAGATACAGGGTGGCCCGTTTACAGTGATCCAAAGATTTTTTTCAGCTTGAGAGCATCATAAGTGATCATTTAAAACATACTTTAGTAGTTCGAAATTATGTTTTTTTTTAATAATCTAGTCTAGTTATTTACACCAGATGAGCCTATAGCGCGATAGGTAGATTATTGCACTATGCTTATACCAAATTTCATTCGATTCGGTCCAGTACTTTTCATAACAGAGTGGTTTTGTGTCAAAAATATTGAAATTTCGGATAATATAAAAAAAAAAACATAATTTCTAAACCATAAGTTTTCGCTTAACTAAAGTATATTTTAAATGATCACTTATGATGCTCTCAAGCTGAAAAAAATCTTTGGACCACTGTAAACGGGGCACCCTGTATAACTAATAAACAAGCGTACTAGTTCGCGGAGACGGCCGGCCATTTGCCTGTGACATGGGCGCTGTGGCCATGTCGCGTGGACACCGACACGCCTCCTTGCCATTTCTCCTGTTTTTTATATTTCTATGTGTGCAACATTTGGTTACGTAAATATCGCGGCCCTAAAACTTAAGGGCAGTGAAGGAATAGGGTGGGTTTTTAGTCAGTTGAATTCTGACACTCCCTTCCACTCCACCTAGAGTGAGAGAAGCCATTTGATGATTTTCCCACCCAGCTGGAGGATTAGATGATTTACATGATGACCGAAAAAAAAGAACTGTGCAACATAATAATCAAAAACAGAAAAATATCAGTCAAAATCACGTACAAGCTAACATAACTAGTTACTACAAATAGTAATCAGAAAGCGGAAAATGTTATTATGCGGAAAACTATCGAACACCATAATAATATGTACATGTACCTAAATAGTAATTGCTGATATATGTGGATGGTATTTTTCAAACTGTTTTCCTTGTAAGTCACTCGTTGATTCTTTGTGCCGCAAAATTGGCGCCAATGATGCTAATTACTGGCTCCAACCTATGGAAGATTTTGCCCAACTAAATAAGTTTTCTGATGCCAAATGAGTTCATATTAAGTATCTTATTAATGTACGTATTGTTGTTCTGTTATAAATATCAGCCTAAGGGTTTCGTACATACTTATCTAAGTATGTAAAATATTATTACATATTTACAGAATTTTTCTTTAAATGATTCTGTTCTTACTTCTTACCAAAATTCATAATTCTATGTCAAAGGAAAGTAACCTATAGGATTTAATTCCCTTGTAATATCCTAAAATATGCGACATATAGTTACGGTCATATATTTTGATGTAAGGTAAAGGTACATATATTAACTCAATTATAGACGAATGAATGTCCCTTATTATAACACAGGATTTTTCCTAACATAGGGGCCGTAGAACAAAATAACTTGATAAATAATAAATACGTTTTTGTATATCCTAGATATAAGTTTGTAACTCTTTTAGTTATAACAAATATATTTTTTCTACGTTGGCGAGACTTCAATGCTATGTCTATTGTTAGGTTATAACTATTGAAATGGAGACCACCACGGAATTAAAGCGAAGGATAAATGCACAAATCTCACGTGACGCTTCCAAAAATTATCACAGAAACATTTTTCACTGCCTCGTGAGTCGAAGAAGCGTTTGGTCTTTGGAGATAACGCTGAGGCGGACTTTCAGCGAGTTAAGCGTGTTCGCCTATTGAAGTCCTAGAAGTGCAAACATGATATCATTTGCACGCGATTCCAATTTGACGTTTCCTATGGAGATCGAGCAAAAAACTGAAACCATACTATCACTTCTTACTATATCTCGGCATTACCGTGCCCTAAGTTTGAAGAGTAAACTCTCTGCAAAATCAATTACGAATGTCTCCGACGAAACTCAGTAATTTCAACACAACAACGCTACCTGGCGGCAGTGGTTGATGTAGCCATCTGGAGATTGATGAACAAGCTCTAGGAACTAAAATACAATCCCGTTTTAAAACCTGATTGCATAATCTTACCACTATTATAAATGTGAAAGTCAGCTGAGCATCTACCACCTGGACAAGAACTACCATGGCTGACCTGGAAGTCTTTAAATACACTCCGGACCCAGGTTGATCGCAGCAAAGAAAATCTGTTCGGATGGAAATTTATTGATGACTCTGCCTTGGAGTGTACATGTGGTTCTGCTCCACAAACCATGTGTCCTGCGTGCCCTGTCAATTGTTACTGTAGGACTTGATGGAAGCTACCGACTATGCCAAACTTGTTGCCCAATTCTGGGTAGACTCCATTTAGCTATTTGCCATCGACACGCTAAGAAGAATGTGAAAGTTTGTGAGGATGGATGGATGTTTTTTACTCTTCACATAAAAACTAGTAGTTTTTGTGTGAAGAATCTAAATGAAATTTGGTGCGTAGATAATTTAAATCCTGGAATAACGCATAGGCTACTTTTTATCCCGGAATTCCCACGGGATCGGGATTTACGCGGGAAAACCTCCCACGCAAACAAAGTCGCGGGCAGAAGCTAGTGCAATCAATACTAATATTATAAAGAGGTAAAATTTGTAAGTTTGTAAATTGTAAGTTTGTATGTATGGGGTAATCTCTGAAACTACCGAACCGATTTTGAAAACTCTTTCGCTTACATGTAGCTGCATTGTCCCTCAGTGTTATAGACTATAAATTATCTTTATATCATGCATATTAGCCGAGCTATTATAATCTTTGTCAAGCAAGTCGGAGACGGGATCCCGTGGAATATTTTCGACTTCTACGCGGACGAAGTTGCGGGCAGAAGCTAGTAATAAATACAAGTAGTTAACATAAGCACTCATAGTCGAATTTCAATCATAACTATTGCGTGTTTTACGTTATCGACGAGATGATTTTTTAAGCATATTAGGTACCATACATTTACTAAACAATGGACTTGAAATTCCTTTCGATTTTGAAAGCATGACATTTCATGAATAACCCAAGGTTCTGGTTGTACAACACTATTTATTTTCAAAGCATTTTTAATTCTAACTAGATATTATCTATCAGCGTGCAAGTATTTAGTGCTTAACTAAGTTAATTGCCTCTTAATTACCGTTATCTCAATAGAAAAGATCACGCTCGGACGACTTGTCTGTTAAAATAGCACCCCTACTAATACCCACTTTAAATAAAGTTACAAAATAACTGACAAAATCACCTCTTTAAAATACAAAAACCAAAACCTATAGTGGGTAGGTTCCTTCCTTACCCCTAGTAGGGGTTATAGATGAATAAGGATTAGCTGTCAAAATAAAAAAATAAATATTTTGTTATTGTCATGTCAAAAATATTTCATTTTAACAAAGAGAAGTCAAATTATCTACGCTATTTCCGGGGGCATTCATAAAACAAATTCTTAGATTATTCTTGATTATTCTTCATTCTAAATTTTCAAAGAGAATTTGAATTTGGAATGTGCTTCTCATTAATTGGAACGAAAATTATTTATTTAATACGCTTTAGTAAATAAGATTGAAACGGTGAAGTTTCGCTGCGGATACGACGCCGAAGAGTTGATCATAACGGTGTGTCAAAGAATTTGTACCTTATAGGTATATGTTGTAGCCCGTATGTGTATTTAATAAGTGATTATAGAGCGTGATGTCTCTAGAGTCGATCTCAACAAGACACCAAACTTTCTCCAAGGAATTACCGACCGCGTTCATCAAGAAGCCAGGACATTTACAAACTAATCTTCTGATCTTCTGATGCATTCTTCACATGCACATTTTTACACCGAAACTACTTTTTCTAGAGAAACATTTCGCAAATAAGTAAGAACATTGTTTAATCATACTAATGCTATGTTACAAAATATTGCACCATTAGATACCTATCTTGCCGCACTTATAAGAGCGCTCAAATATTGTGAGTGTAAGAAGAATTAACAAAGGCTCATAATAGACCATAGTATAAAACATGACTAAGATTTCGTGTAACGCTCCATTGACTTTTAAATGACAAAACATTTATTTTTGTCACTCTTGTTCGAAAATCGAATTAGGTAGGTAGGTACCGAGCAATTTTCACACACCTGAAGCCAAAAGACCCACTATCAAGCCCAGAGGGCAGAGATATAAAAAAATATGCGTGTCAATTTATATTGATAACAGTTAAAAAACGCGATTTCCATTTTAAGCAATTAGCCAACCCAAACTAACTTCCCTTTTAACCTTTGTCCACAAACACGATTTACGATTACTTTTAAGGCCAATTATTATTAGCACTATAGCTAACAGGTCAATAATGAAACGATGGAAACGATGTTGATTAAGTAAATAGGTATATATAACACATCAACACAGTGGACCAGCTGATTAACAACTAACGCGTATGACTCGAACAAGGACATGTAATATGTACATAAGTCGAATAAGTCTTCCGATTCCATTCAAATAAGAAATTACACCTCGCAACCTTGTTTCAATACTCACAATGCATATTTTTCCTAAATGTCACAGTTATATTATTGTTTTGTTTTATAAATAATGCCATATTGCATTAACCGCAGCAACGGAAACGTATCTCGTTGTGACGTAATTATATCTACATATTATACACGCTACTGAGTTTATATAGGTACGTTACAAACACAAACTAAGTTCAAAGCGTTTTATTTTGCGCCAAAATAACATAACAATCATAGGTTTACTTCATTCTGGCGGTGCGATAAGGAAGTTACTGAAGTACTAACTATTGTTTTCTTGAATAATAACCTAAAAACGCAGCTTTCTTTTCAAGACAAGGTCGTTTATTATGCCAAACTAGTGCTAAAGTGTACTTACCATCTTCACTTCGCTGGTGTTCGACTTAGCGTTCGACATCGCCTTGATCATCCTGCTGGAGTTATCCAACAAACACTTTTGGATACTCATAACTGCTTTTTTTATGCTACACAACACAGAAAAAAATATTCACATCATTGACACAACACAGCACGTCACTGTTGCACACATTAATAAGTGATTAACAGGCCATCACGACGTAAACACAAATAAATCACATTTTATTCTTAATTTGCGAAACGCGCGTGTTAGGTTATATCCATTGATTTGACGTAAGAAAGTTTTCGATTTACGGGACGCGGAATGACCACGTGGTAATTTGCCCGGTGACGGAGCGCGACTGCGGACTTGGACCGGCGTGAACACAGCTGCCGCCGCAGCGCCCCCTGTTGCCCGGCCGCGGCGGGACAAAGACCGAATGCAGCCACACCTATAAAAAACTACACACAAATCATTGAACTTGAACTGATGTTTAAACTGCAAGAGTGCAAACATTGTGACGTCAACACACTTACTTCGTGTGACGTGGACTCGAGCTGGATTGAGTTTTCGATTAAGCGCGGGGATGCCGCTGAGGCGATAATGGAGTGACCTTAGATAATTATAATAAACATTTCTATGGGACTGACGTTCTCGTTAAGGGCTCCTTCAAGCTAGATAGTGTGCCAACGGAAGCTGTAACAAATTACCCTTTGTTTCCGAACTTTTGTTCAAAGTAGTCTGTTTCTCTTTAAGTTTCCAAACGAATTATGCATTGCACCCTGAAAAGTTCAGTAGTTTCCGGAAGAGAATAAATGTCGACATTAAAATGAACAACTTTTTCTGCAGTCCGTAGTAGTTTAAATATTCGCATAATATTATTTTACACTAGAATTTTCCACGGAGCAGTGTAAACAGTTTACTTGAAGAATGCGAACTTTGAGCAGTGTTATTTTAAGCGAAATCGGAAACGGTTTAGTCCCGAATGAATAGGATAATCTTAAGCCTAGTATTAGATATGAAAAACCACAAAAATCTATGTAAATTCAATAACCACTAACCAGTAACCAAAATGGCTTTTCGTTACGAATTTCATCAGAAGTGTTATTATAACAATGGGTCTTGTTATGATGTTGTGAACTATAAGACCTACTTACAGACCAGCCATAGATAATTTACAGATATTTTCAACTGTCAAAGGTCAAAGTATGCAGCAACAAGGACTCAAAGGAGGTAGGTACATATGTATATCCTGCATATTGCTACAAGATATTTACCGCTCACATGCTCATCACAAGGGCGACAAAATTGCACGTTCAAGACCGTAGATACTATGGAGAAGAATGTACAAGAAACTTCAAGTTCTATTTATGTTATGATATTTGAATATTTCTGGAAAACTAGACCTAGGTAACGCAGAACACAGTACTGGCCCGTATACTCCACAAAAATTTGCCAAAGTTTGCACAACATACAGAAACTGTAATGTAACACAAAACCCAATCTTATACTGGATGATGCGATGTTGCCCTTCTACAAATGGCTTCGATCCACAGAATAAAATATTTGATATTTTTTTAATTATTGAAGGCTCGCATTTGACCACCATCACACCTAATGGTAAGCGATGATTGATCGAAGATGAAGCACGTTTACCTAGAAGTAATCTATTCACTACTGACTTAGACTCCGAAGCTATAGCTAACCTGGGAGTCTTTAAGTCAAGAGTAAATAGGCTACTTCTAGGCAAGCGTGCTCCATCTTCGACCACATCATCACTTACCATCAGGTGAGATGGGGTCAAACGCGAGCCTATTATCAATAAAAAAAAAGCTATCAGGAAACACAGACTCCGGAAGGGAATTTCACTCCTTAGCTGTACGCAAATGTTGTTTTCTTCCGTTCAAGCTCGAGATTCAGTTATCACAACCAGATCTTAGTTGCATCTAAAGATTTGAATGTTCTCCTGTAGAATTCACATTGAAAATCTACATCAATACAATATCTAAATATCTGTACAGATGGTTGTTTATTTAGGTACTCCGTATCAGATACTGAACATCATTATTAAATACAGTAGGATCGTTATATACGATTATCGAAATACGTTAATTGTAATGACTCCGCTTATATCGAGCAACCGCTTATCATGAAGTAATTACAGAGTGGAGTTTTGTTTTCATATACAATCCATACTAATATTATAAATGCGAAAATATATCAAACTCCAAGCCAAAAATATTTTATTTCACGTAGGGCTACGGCCCTACATGGGCACTTATAAATCATCAGAAGCTTGTGCATGTCTGCCACCCTTTAACGGTTAAACCGCTGAACTAACTTTGATGAAATTAAGCAAAGATATAGTTGAAGAACCGGGACCAAACATAGGCTACGTTCTATCATGAAATTTGTAACTGAAAGAAGTCGTAGTCAACAGCTAATTCTTTATTTAAAAAAATAGGATATGTAGAGCACCTATGCAGCAGAACATGAGTAACTTCCCTTGCTCACAGAAGGAGCTCGTGGCTAAAAAATAACAGCTGTATGTATCGATCTGCGAGGTTCAGCACCGCTTGCCGACGTCGTCGTCAGTCCGTGGTTGGTTGGACTATCTTAAGGGGATTACATTGCCCAACGACCTTGGGGATTTGGAAACTGTACTAGCATTTGTTATTTTAGTGCCCTCTGCCGATTGATATTTATACTACAACGAAAGATACGAAAAGCGTATTAGATTAAGAATACAGACACGGCGCGCGTCGCGTCGCTGTCGTCTTTGCCGATTTAATTTTGTTCTCTGAGAGGCTTACTACATTTTTACTATTCCGTTTTATTTTGAAATAAATTACCAGATATAAGTAATAAGACTTAATAACTGCCTCCGTGGTCGAGTGGCATTTGCCTTGTGACCCGGTGGCCGTGGGTTCGATTCCCGTGGGAAGCATACTTTATAAAGTTGTTTCCAATTTGGCTAGGACATTGCAGGCCTGCATCACCTGAATGTCTGATAAAAAGATGGTTCCGTGCTTTGGAAGGTACGTATAAGCTGGTGGTCCCGGTCGCCAAATGGTGATCGACAAAATAGACTACGACAGAGGCCCTTGAGGCGGTCTAGAAACTCTGAAACTAGGGTATGTGGCGTCGTTAGACCTTACTTACCCACACAATAAGAAGAAGAAAAGTAGGATTTGGTATTTAGTTTTAATTTGTTGTTTCATTACATATTTATAAAATATAATGGTAAAGTTGCATATCTAATGATGATGGACTGGTATAAATAAAAAGAAAAAATAAGTGTGTAAGTAGGTATATGAATTTTTTAATCAACAAAATCTTAACTTAAACTCGACTAAAACTGATCAATTTGTAAATATCCAGGACAAGTCGGTTGATTATTAAATGTGATTGTTGTTGACGGTGAATGTTGATCGTCAATAATATAACATTCTTCTAATTGGATAGTGTCCGCGTCGAGCTAGAATATTCTGGTTACTTTTTTTTTCACCCTGATCAGGCTGCAACAAACATATTCAGATTATTTATGATTATGTTTCATTTTATAAATAGAATACGAAAACAAAATTGTAACACGTTGTATAGCTTGTAGAATGTTTATTGATTTTTAAATATAAATACCCACTTAACAAGTATAGTTTATTAGATTCGTCTAGGAAGGAGAAATTACAGTCTAGTAAGATAGATTTAAGAGAAGATACAGATTTATGAAACTACACTACACTACTACTAAATAGTAAACACACTATAAGAACTGAACGTTCTTGATTGCATACAAAATCAACGCGGGCTTAGCGGCGCGCTGGTGCAGTGGTGGAAAGACTGAAAGGTAGATCGCCTCGGGGTGCCTCGAGCGCATCGACAGCCGCCGCGCTGTTTGGCGCGCGCGGTGATGGATAGCTATGCGTATGTACTTACCTGCCGCATACTACCAAGTGTCATTCGGCGATGCTTGTAAATTATTGATTTTATAAGGTTTTGTGATGTGTTTATATGAAATACACAGTCATATTTGAGATTTAGTAAATAACCTTAAAAAAATTGGCGAAGTGCGTGTCAGACTCGCCCATGAAAAGTTTCGTAGTAACTACGCAAAGTAAGTTTGTTTTTAATAGAGCTTGTATGAAATACAAAGTTATATTTGCGGTTTTATTTTAAATTTATTTAATAAATTCATTTTTGAGGTCATCATAATCCTATGATAGAAAAAAAACTGTAGCCTGGATTTGTAAGTTTTGAATCTTTATCTCTTCCACTGATTTACACTTTTTCCCAATTTTCTTTACTTGTCCCTACTTAAATTCCAGGAACATGGTTTTAATTCCGGCCATGAAAATATATAATTCGTTATCCTGATTTATCCTTGACTCGGAACTTTTTTTGCTAGGACCGTTTGAAACGCCGCATTATTTACTAACCGAGTCAGTATTCAGTATGTTAGGTTCCGAGGAGCAGTGCTGAAGTGGAATTGGCAACGGTGCTGCAAGCGATGTAGACGGGGTGAACGTCAATGACGGTGATCTATTTGTCGACACATTTTCTTATATATAATATAATATTTAGTCCTGGAAATACTTGTTAGTATTTCCAGGACTAAATATTATATTATTTAAAAAAAAAATTACAAAACTTATTTTACAAATGCAAAGAAAAACGCCAAACGCACAAAAAGTCAAGTCACAGGTTTGGATACGAACCTGGGTTGCTCGGAGATTCGTGGAGCCAACGCTTACTTATCGCAACTGCGCCATAGACTTCTCGAGCAAAGTTTTGAAATTGGTGAACTATTTATTCAGTAGAATGGGTAACTCGTGAGGTTTCTGTGACTTCTTTGTGTTATTAATGAGATCAAAGTACAGAACGCGTACACTTTTTAAAAATCTGAGTTCGTTGTTATTTAAAACAGCTGTTACTTTTGCTGTAGATGTTGATAAACGGAAATTTTACACACGATTATTACTTGTAACTTGCTAATGTAGATTCTCAGTTTTTACGTATATTTATGCATTTTAATCACGGTAAAATTAACACAGAGCTGTTAGAAGTACGTCCGTCTGCATTGACTTCTCGCGCCCCCGGGGACAGGAGTTACTAAATTTTAATAACTCTAACATCTATACTCAGAATGAAAATCGTGTATACAACATGTAACATAATTAACGCACACCCTCAAACACTCCAATTAGTATATGATGTTATAATCATAATTCATACACTGAATTTTTAGTTAAACATGTATAAGTGTATTTGTAAAGACTTTAACGTGCTTAAAATAAGGTTCATTTTTCTTTATTTTGTATCATTCAATACAGAATTTGTACTAATACAAATAAAACTGCACTTTTAAAAGTCTTATTGCCTTGAGTTACGGTTCATTTCTGTTTGTTTTGACTGTACAAACGTAGTATGACTGTGATTTACGTAGTTTTAATTATTTTTGGGATAAGGATAAGGATAGGTAATTTACCTATATATGTTTTTAAGCTAACATGGTCACTAACACTATCATTAGAACTTAAAATGGGATATTTACCATGTGTATTTATTGTTTTGAGTTTCCGATATTTCGGCACTGTTGCAAGCGCCATGATCACGGATGAACTGAAGTAATTGCGGGTGGAAGTTTATGAGCAGACAAATCGGTCTACCCACTTTTTCGTTCGTTTTCTGTTAGCGACCCTGCTACCACTGTCACATGTATCACTAAACACTCGATTCTGTTCCCGACACATAAAACTCACCGTGTCGACTCGCGAACTTTCTACGGAACTTTGTCGGTTTTTACACATTTGAACCACTGGACTTAAGTTCATCCGTGATCATGGCGCTTGCTACAGTGCCGAAATATCGCAAACTCAAAACAATAAATACACATGGTAAATATCCCGTTTTAAGTTCTAAACATTACCTATATTAAAAATGATAGTAATAGCTTCAGTAAACGATTCCGAACAAACTACTTCTAGGATTTACGTTAATTATGTTACATGTTGTATTATTAGTAGTAGGATTATACGTGGGTGAATCCGTGGGGCACAGCTAGTCTTCTATGATAATAGAGTGTAATAAAATCTAAACGAAATAATTGCTATTTTGTCTAGATCTTAATGAAAACTTTCTATGAAAATTGGTTAGAATCGGCAGTTTTTGAGATATAAGTAGCACATTTTCTAAAACCGCAAATATAACTTTGTATTTCATATAAACACTATGAAAAACAATGTTATCTTGCGTAGTTACTACGAAACCAAACCCTTCATGGGCGAGTCTGACTCACACTTCGCCAATTTTTTTAAAGATAAATTACACTCGTACCTACACGGTTAAAAAAATTGTAAATTCAAATAAATAGAAAAAGATAGAAAGCTCACCGGTACAATTTGCAATACTTTCAATGGTTCTGGTATACGTGGTAGAAGTACATTTGAAATGTTGGCAATGGGCTGAGGACTTTGGTGTTCCTGGTTTTGCTTATCCTGGTTTTATGCTTGAGTGTTCTGCTGTTTTTTGTCTTGCCTAGAAACATAATATATTTGTAATTACGCTGGTCTAGTAATAAAGCACAGAATGAACTGAAAAAGTATTTTGCATTCATTATGTGGTAGTTCATGATCAGGTAGGTGAGACCATCATAGTCATCTTGGTCACGTTGAAACCTGTTAAATGAGTCCAGACATGAAAGGTCTACATAGAACCAGGGCTGAGATACTTTTCTCATATTCGGAGTTCATCATCAGGTAGGCCAGATCATCACAGTCATCTTGGAGTCGATGATCATTCAAACGTGAAACCCTATGGTAAAACCAGTATATTTTAATTTTACGAAAATTCATAAAATTGTTATAGTGATAAAATAAAAACCAACAGGATTTAATAAATATTGTCATCATAATAAAAACAAAAGCGTCAATAGCCTAATAGATAATGTGTCGGACTTGTGAATTGTGATCGACAGCTCATGAGTTCGAACCCCACCCACTACTCTATTGCCGTGAACCCACTCCACACACAAGCATATTCAGCTTATTTGGATTGGTGTTAACAAGATTGCTCGTGTGAATGTGAATTCTACCCACATTGCTAGTTAACTTCTTTTTGTAATGTAGTTAGCCACATATTGTGAAAAGAAACGTTATTAATACAGACAGTATAAAATGACATATGACGCATAAAAACTTAGAAACGTCATATGTGGCAAAGTACATTACAGACGTTTATAAAAGGATTTGCGGAACATATGCGCATTCTAGAACTAGCTCGGGAACGTGAAAACCGCCATTACTCGCTGTTGAATCTGAATATTAATAAACAACCACAAGTGCTTCAAACTGACTTTTATTAAGAAAATAATAACAATACATGGCGCAGTCGACTCAAGAACCATAAAAAGTAATGAAAACTCAAGAAACCGTGGATTTTGGATCACAATCAGAACACGTGGAAGAAATGGGCACTCCTATCGAGTTCAAGATGCCAATTCCTCTAAAATGGGATTCAGTTGGTGATATGCTAACAAGATGGAAAAACTTCAAACAGCAACTATCTGTTTTTATCCTGGCGTCCGGGCTGGAAAAAGTCTCAGAAAAAAGAAAATCTGCTATCTTGTTAAACTGTTTAGGTGAAGATGGGCAAAATATATATTACAACATTTTGAAGAAAACAGATGAGACACCTAAGTATGAAGATTTACTCAAACAATTCGATAATTACTTTGAACCGAAACAGAATGAAATTATAAATGCATTCAATTTCAACACTAGAAATCAAGAACAAAGCAAAGATGTAATTATTAATCAATATCCTGAACTTTTTCAGGGCATAGGACAATTTCACACACCGCTGGAACTGCACACTCAACCAGATGCACAGATTGTGGTAAAACCACCACGACGAGTTCCACATGTATTAATGGATCGCCTGGTGGATAAATTAAAAAATTTGGAAAAAAATCAGATTATTGAGAAAGTCGAACATCCAAAATCATTTGTGAGTAACCTTGTAATAATTGAAAAAAGTGATGGTAATTTGAGAATTTGTCTAGATCCCCAAGAATTGAATAAGGTTCTAATAAGAGAATATCACTTAATTCCAACATTAGAAGAAATAGTAAACAAACTAAATAACAAGTCAATTTTTTCAGTATTAGATTTATCGGATGGCTTTTACAATATAAAACTAACAGACAAATCAGCAGACTTATGTGCATTCAATACTCCTTGTGGCTGCTATAAATTTCTCAGATTACCATTCGGTTTATCAGTAGCATCTGAGATTTTTCAAAAGTATAGTGAAAAATCATTTGGTGACATTCCTGGTGTTGTAATCTACTGCGACGATTTATTAATTTGTGCTGAAAATGAACAGGAACATGACAGAATATTAAAAACTGTGTTAGAAAGAGCAAAAGAAAACAATGTCAAATTCAATAAAAGAAAATTTCAATATAAATTACCTGAAGTAAAGTATTTCGGTCACATCTTTTCTAAGGAGGGAATGAAAATTGATCCCGACAGAGTAAAAGCTATTTTGAGTATTACTAGTCCAATTAAAAAAAAAGAACTACAAATATTTTTGGGAATGGTTAACTATTTGAGAAACTTTGTTAATAAATTGGCAGACCTCACAGCACCATTAAATACCCTCTTAAAAAAGGATGTGTCCTGGATGTGGACAGAGTTGCATGAAGAGGCTTTCAATAATATAAAAAAATGGATTAGTACAGCACCGGTATTACAAAATTATGATTCCTCCTTGCCAGTCATAATTCAATGTGATGCCAGTAGGGATGGATTGGGTTGCTGTTTAATGCAAAATGGCAAACCAGTTTGCTATGCTTCTAGAAGTCTAACAAGTGCAAAAAAAAAAATTTTCTCAAATAGAAAAGGAGCTACTAAGTGTAGTATGGTCAACAAAGAAGTTTCACTATTTTATATATGGTAAAAAATGTACTATACATAATGATCACAAACCTTTAGAAAGTTTACTGAAAAAGCCTATTCATGCAATACCATCATCACGACTGCAAAGACTGAAGCTAAAATTGTTAAAATATAACTTAGAATTTAAGTACTTGAAAGGACGTTTAATGCACATAGCAGATTTATTATCACGCTCATACTTAGATGAAAATGATGACGACCAGTCTTACATGTATGAAGTAATACACTGTATAGGTCTTGCAAACTATTTACAATGTACTGACCAACAAAAACAAGAACTAATATGTGAAACATCTAAAGACATAGAATTATCTCAGTTAATTGATTTTACACAGAATGGTTGGCCAAATAAAAATATTCCTGATTACCTAAGGCACTACTTTAAGTTTAGAGAAAACATAACAATTGATCAGCAACTCTTGTTTATGAATGATAGACTGATAATTCCAAAGTCACTTAGATTAACCATCCTAAATAAAATGCATGAAGGTCACCTAGGAATGACAAAAATGAAGCAACTAGCTAGAGCCTTATATTATTGGCCAAACATTGATTCACATATAGAAGATGTAGTCAAAAAATGCTTTATCTGTCAAACACATCATAATAACAATATTAAAGAACCTTTATTGTCGCATGATGTACCGAAGTTACCATTTTCAAAGATAGGAATTGATATCTTAGACTTTAAAAAGAAAAACTATTTGATACTTTATGATTACACCACAAAATGGTTAGATATGAAACTAATTACTAATAAATCTGCTAATAGCATAAATAATGCACTAATAGATATATTTACTTGTTTTGGTATACCATTGGAAATTGTAGCTGATCATGTTCCCTTCGATTCTCTACAGTGTAAACAGTTTGCTAAAGAGTGGGGTTTTAAATTCACATACTCCAGCCCAAGGTATCCTCAATCAAACGGCATGGCAGAACGTGGAGTACAAATAGCTAAAAAAATCTTAACTAAGTGTAATGAAGGTAAAACAGATTTCAGAATGTCCCTATTACAGTATAGATCCTCGCCAGTTTCCGGCACATGTTTCACACCTGCACAGCTAATGATGAGTAGGAATTTAAAAACTAAGTTACCTTCTAGTTATAAGTACTTAGTACCAAAGTTAAGCTGTAACATAGATACAGAGATGAATAAGACTAAAAATAGAAATATAAGAAATTATAATAAAAATGTTAAAGAAAGAAGTGGCTTTAATCTTGATCAGAAAGTCTGGTTTAAAAAGGATCCACAAAAGAAACAATGGACACAAGGTACAATTATAAATAATAATAATTATAGGTCATATGTTATTAAAGATTATAATGGATGTATTTACACAAGAACTTCTTATCATATTCGATCTCAATAATCTGCTAATAAATGTACAGTGAGTGTGCAGTTACAGGAACGGTGACACACTGTCTTTAAAATAAGTAGTGGTATAAAGCAAAGATGTAAATTAAGAATAACTTAGTATTGTATAAATGAATATCATAAGTAGAGTAAGTAATGATGCAAGTGATTATCTTGTATTGAAAATTTTCTTTGTAGTACCTAACTTTTTTTTTGTATATTTTTTTAAGGGAAAGGGGTATGATGTAATGTAGTTAGCCACATATTGTGAAAAGAAACGTTATTAATACAGACAGTATAAAATGACATATGACGCATAAAAACTTAGAAACGTCATATGTGGCAAAGTACATTACAGACGTTTATAAAAGGATTTGCGGAACATATGCGCATTCTAGAACTAGCTCGGGAACGTGAAAACCGCCATTACTCGCTGTTGAATCTGAATATTAATAAACAACCACAAGTGCTTCAAACTGACTTTTATTAAGAAAATAATAACAATACACTTTTTAAGAAAAAAAAAAGAATAATAAAACTAGCACTCGCGCTTAATCACGATAAAAATATGATGTACTTCTTTTGCAGTCGGGTATAAAGTAGCTTTTCTCAAGCTTCAAACTACTTCCATAAAAATTTCATCCAAATGTACCCAGCGTTTTCAAAGATTAGCGCGTTTATACAAACAAGCAAACGAACTTTACCACTTTATAATATTAGTATAAATAATTATTTTATTACTTACCAATTATTTTGAAGAGCTCGGCCACACTTCACATTACTTTAACTTTTGTATATAGGCATAATGTATCAGGTTTAATCTATGACCAACTTGAAAAGAAAAACAAACTTACAAACACTTTTATGTTAATTTACAAACTTAATTTATATTTTAATTTACATGTTATATATATCTATACTATTTGCAATATGATTTAAGTGAAAAGTCATTCAAAATCCTACACTTTTGTTATTTATGCGGAAAAAATATCACACGCACAGTCCTCCCGTCACAAGAGTCGTCAAGACACTAACGAGACGCGTTCCGGCTATGCGCAACAGGCGTTGCGGGGGTGTTTCACGCGAGTTACACGTAGTATTTTTGGTTTTTATTTTTTTATAAAAAATATACTAAACTAAATAATAAATTAATCAATATAAACCGTTAAGAACATCGTTACCTTTTTTTTGGTTTATAAATCATATGTATCTAATAACCGGTTATTAGTAAAATTTGCAATTTAGGTTTGAAAATGCCTTTTTATTTAGATTTATTACTTTAATTTGGGTATATTTATCAGGATTGTAAACAATGCATTCGCATCGTAATGATCTTAGCTTTAATATATATATTTTGTTTGGTGAAAGTATAAGAAGATTCTGCAGCAAACTTCTTTAAAGTTACGTTATTTTTACGATTTGAGCGGGGTAGTACCCTTAAGTTAACGTGTCTCGGAAACCACGTCAAACCGGTGGTCCCAACTGTCATTTATACATCTTTGACAGTCGTTACGGGTGGTCAGCTACTGCGTTGTGGAGGTCAGATGGGCAGTCGTTTCATGTAAAATACTGTTACGAGCTGAGGTTCGGGATAGAAATAATTAACGCCAATTAAACCAAAATTAACACTCTCCTTAATTAAACACAAAACAAAAATTTGACACAATTATTCGCACCACAACACTTGTCACTTAATCGCACTGAAATTCACTCGTATAGCTTCGATTGTATCGCCTCGAATCTTCTAATAAGACTGACACTCTGCGTTTTTTTTTTTTTTTTTTTTTGTGTCATCTCGCAGGTCAACCTCTGAGGTTGCCACTTTGCGATCTATTTATACCCCGGTCTATGAGTTCCAGAACGTTCCTGTAAAATCGACTCACTGTTTATACCGCTATTCGCTGCTAGATGGCGTTAGTGTCTCGACTAGATATACTCAGTACTGCTACTCGCCGCTAGATGGCGTTAGTGTCTTGAACATTCTAGATTTCTGTCGAAGTTTCTCGACGTACTTCACTAAGCGACTGGCGTAACAATACTAAAACTCAGCTGTATTCTGTTAGACTGGAAGCGGAACCCAAAATATGTAGTTGTGAAAAGGTTAAGCAGACGATGATTGATGCAGTCAGTATCACCATTAAAGCGTGAATGAAATGTTTATTAACCAGGGTTAAACCACAGTCTTGAACTGTGTAAGACGTGTCATGATAGGCGATTAACACACGGCACTGCGCACCGCCGCCGCATCAGTTGCAATAGTGTCGGGAACACTTCAGTCACAGTATAACTTTATTCTGTGCTTCAGTTTCACAGATCCGTGATAGTCAAGGTTAGGTTTGGTCTATGCCTGTTTTGGAGCTTAGTGCTTATGTACTCTTTGAGGGTCTGGTCGCCTTTATCGATGGTAAGCCGCGGTAGGCGGTGAAGCGGATCTCATGTCGCATTGGCCTCTGATAAATCCGTAGATGCCTACCGTAGATGCCGTGTCACCGTGTGGTAATCGCTTAATGCTACCAACAGAGAAATATGTTGTGTCTGCAAAGATTTAATTATAGTTTTTATCGTTCTATTTATAACGCTAATGTGTCTCCGGTGTCAAGCCGTCGCCTTTTGACGCGGCTAACGTTACATTTATATCACAGAGTAGTGAGAATTTATACAGATTTTTGTTTTCATTTTCTTTTCCTTATTCTTGGTAAATGTTTTTATAGGTTGAAAAACACATGTACATGCCAATCTATTGGGTCACTTTAAACTAGGTGAGGAGATTGTGTTCCAACTGACCACTTTGGAAAGAAACACCGAAACAAAGTCACGAGGTCAAAGGCTCTATTAAGGTCCATACAATTCGTACTGGACAAATCATAATGAGATCCGTGTAGGTTAATGACCACACAGAATCACAGATTGAGTGGACCAAGCATTTATCAGTTGTCATGTAGCTCAACTTAGAACGTCAGAAGATCAACGATTTGACGAATAATACCGGGATAAGGACATTGTTAAATAAATAATAAATTAATAATACAACAAAGAAATAATAATCACAGCATCGTTTACCATTAGCTGAGATGGAAGTCAAAGGCGAACTTATCAACCATAAAAAGATTAAGCCAACTACATAGTCCTCACATTTACAGTTATGAAATAAATCGTGTATATGATGAATATTTATTTATTTAGGTTTTCCAATTATATATGTGGGCTAATGCTAGTATAATATAATAACGAATACGTTTTAATTAACATCTTTAACAGTATCTTAATAATTGCAACCTAATTATAGGCAACCTCAACATGCATACAGAGATTAAATAAACACTTAATGAAACAAACAAACTTACAAACTCTTTCAATTAAACTGCAAAGGTTCAACGACATTATCTCTCTATTATTTTATATTAATATGTTGGGAGAATCGCTAAAAATATCTTAGTATGTATGTTACTCTGTTTTGTAAAGAGAAAAATTTCAGTTAAGGATAGTCGTGGTCAAAATAATATCCTTCCTTATTATTAGAAACTTTTTATTTATTTACTTCGTTCATAATATTATGTGTGTTCATTTGACAATAAGTAACCTCTTTTATGGAAAACGGCTACGGATTTTCTTTTTCTTATATTATATCATCTATGTTTTTCTTATTGTTGACATGCTCACGGCAGACCATAGATGATACATATAAATACTGAGATAGATGCGCCACTCTATGATTCGAAAATTGAGTTTTTGACCCTGATCGCCAGGTAGCGTAACGGTAGTATAATACCGAAAAAATCCGATAGGTGGCGTCTACCTGATATGTTAATAATATTTTCTTATTTTAAAGATTTTAGAAGTACTAGATTGATTGAAATAAATATTCTAATCGACAAAAGATTAAATCTTTGATTTTAGAATATTTATTTCAATCAATCTACACACATCAAAAGTGTCTAGGGATCAACATATATTTTTGCAATAACTTTTCTCCTGATTGATATTAATTAAAATTTTCTTTAAGGATTCATCAAATAAAGTGTTTTCGTTTGTCACAGTAACGATAAACGAAGTCACCTTTGCATTAATAAAGAAATTTGCCATTTTCCTAATAAAGGGATTTTTGACATTTGAACCACTAACATTAAAGTTCTAAAAGAAGACTGAAATAACAGTTTTCTTTAAAATTTTATTGGGTAACTTAAACAATTAATAATCCGTGTTTCTACCGCGAACACTAACAATACAAGAACATCGGTTTGGCATACTCAAAATGAGTTCATCCAAATCACGCTGTGGAATGGCCGCCCATGTTCGTTGCAACAACAAAAAAAGGTCTTCTTGCGACTGGATACCCTCCATATTCGGCAGAGCTCTTCTCTGTAGCATATCCCATGCATGCTCAATCGGGTTCCAGTCTGGCGACTGAGCAGGCCAGAGCAGGACATTGATGTTAGCCGCGGCGAGAGTCTGTCTTACAACTCTTGCGGTGTGCGGTCGTGCATTATCATGCATTAACTGAAATAAGGGACCGATTTGCACTTGTAGAGGAACGATGACGTCAGATACAATCGTCTCAGCATAAATTTGAGCGTTGAGGTTGCCTCTGATCCAAATCAACTCAGTTCTTCCGCCGATCCAAATACCCGCCCATACCATGATGGTTCCACCACTATAAGGATGGACTTCCTGGCAGGATTTTAATCGCTGTTGGCATCCAGGGGTTCTCCAGTGTCGTATACGTCTTGTATCCGGTCTCATACCAAAACGAGACTCATCAGAAAAGCACACGAAACGCCATTCTTTCTTCTGCCTAATTTCTGTGTTCAAGAGCCCATTGATATCGAATCCTACGATTGTGCATTGCTATAGGTGGTACCCGTAGCGGTCTTCGGGAATGAAGGTTCACTTCATGCAAGCGGTTTCTGACTGTTTGGTCGCTAATTAAGTTCCCTGAAGAGTGATGAAGCCTCACGGCTAACATCATGGCGGTTATTGTTGGAGCTCTTCGAGTTAAGATTTGAATGTATCGGTCTTGTCTCCGTGTGGTGCAGCGATACCGTCCTCCATGGCGCTCAGCCACGGTACCAGTGCTTCGGTAACGTGTCCAAAGTCGACTGATAACACTCTGACTTGTATTCAGAGCTAAAGCCACAGTACGTTGCCGGGAACCAGCTTCTATCATTCCCACGGCTCTGAGCATTTCTTCCCTGCTTAAATGACGTCGCCGCTCCATAATAACGTTGGTTTTAATCAGTAGTAGGGAAACAGTAGCACTAATAATGTCTTCAATGCGTTGTATGTTTTTATAGGGAAAATATTTACAGCTGATTTTCATCTTTTAGTCGAATTTGATTAACAGTTCCTGTTTCAAATTATGAAATGCACCAAAAAGGATCCATATAAATTTATAAAATCATAAATTTATTACAAAGCCACATCTCAATCTCAAGAAATCCGCATAAAAATGCTTGATCCCTAGACACTTTTGATGTGTGTAGTACTTCCAAAATCTAAAGATTAGATTTTAGAGGCTGGCAAAAATTAAAACACGGTGAAGATGGATTTAATTATTCTTTATATTTGTGATTTTTTGGATTCATTATAAATCAACGAAACATAACGAACGAACGAACTACTGAATCAAATTTAATTGAGTCTAAAATAGGCAACAAATCATACCACAATTGGAAATGGAGCGAGTTATTTTTTAAGCACTGCTTATATATTTTTGATGACCCCTTGTAAGAATGATTTAAATGATTCGATGAGCTTATCAAATAATAAATCTCTGCACTCTTCGGGCAGAATGTTGTGTTCTGAAACAAAATATTAATGTTGGTTAATAACATATTGCAAAATTTGCTAGGTAACAATAATGATGCAAATATGTGAAATTATAAACATACTAACTCGATAAAAAACGTAAAGCGCTAGACACCCTCTGGCTGAACACTTGTGCTGCATATTTTACCTTCATTTTAGGTATTTTATTACTCATCACATGTTTTTCTGTTAATTTATTAATTAATCGAAATTTGTCAAACTGTTTTTGACAGTTTTATATTTTTCTTTTTTCTTTGTTTTTCATAAACAAGCGAGGTGTATAGAGTCTATGATGCAGTAAAATTATAATGCCATTTAATTTAGTGATTTAGTGAATTAGGTGCCTAAATACATTAAATAATGCTTTATGAATTTTTCGATATAAATAATATTTTTTTATTCATTTTGATTATCATATATGTATAAATATATCGTAGCTGCTGCCATCTATTAGCAAAACAAACACATTACGTACAAAACTAAGTTGACCCCAGACATAAGATGTCACTAGTTTTTTTGGCAAATTTTGTGTCTGATGTTTCTTCGGGAGTTTCACCCCCCTGCGGCAGACCACCGTCTTACCTGATGGTAAGTGGTAAGTGATGATGTGGTCGAAGATGAAGCACGCTTACCTAGAAGTAACCTATTCATTGTTAACTTAATCATCCCCAGGTTAAAGCTATCAGCAAGCATCGCCGATCGTCTTGCAGTCCGATGATGTAACGGGCTTGGTGGAATTATATTTATTTATTACTTTATTGTACACCTTACAATACATTTAAGGATACAAATAATAAAACTAGTGTACAATGGGCGGTCTTATCGCATAGGGCAATCTCTTACAGATAACCTTTGGATGGACAGAAATTAAAGGAGATAGATTTAGGGCTGTCAGTGTACCAGTGGCGAAGGGTGAATTTTCATAAAAGGGAAGCCGGACCAAAATATTCTTACCTTGCTCAAGTGTGATGCGTGAATTTCCAGTAACTGTGGCCCTGTGGCGGACTTCGAAATCTTGTAACTTCGTAAATAATTATTTGTTTCATTGAAAATAATAGATTACTATTTATATATCTATATTAATATTATAAAGCGGAAAAGTTTGTTTGTTTGTTTGCTTGAACGCGCTAATCTTCAAAAGTACTGGGTGGATTTGGATGCAATTTGGTATGGAAGTAGCTTGAAGCTTGAGGAAGGTTATAGGCTACTTTTTACGCGACTGCAAAAAAGGAGAGTTATGTTTTTACCGTGACAGAATCCACGGGAGCGAAGCCCCGCGTGAGTCATATATAAAATAATAAACTAATATTTGCCATATTTCAAAAGGGAAGCCGGTAGGGATCGAGTTGTGTGGAGCCTTCGCCACTGCAGTGTACAACGTCATACATAATACTAATTAAACATAATAATATAAAATACATACCACAAAATATAATATAATACATATCAAATTCATAATAGAGAAAGGAGGGGGAAAAAAAATATAGTGCGAGGTAATGCTCCTTCACCATTCTTTTGAACGTAGGTAATGTGCAATTCTATCGCACACTCCATGCAGTGTTACCGATAGAAAACCGATGCACTTTCTATAGTAGGTACCTATAATATTTCATCATCTGCTTCTTCCCCACTATTTTGGAGTCGCCTTCTAGTCTAACTGCATCCAGCTGAGTGTTCCCTACTGGGTTTTGGAGATGAGATAGGTAGTCGCGGTCTTGCTAAGGGGCAAGACTAGTGCCAAATTTTCTGGCTTTTGACTACCCGTAGAGACTGTCGAAAAAAAAATCGGTTGTCTGTAAAGTCGGTTTACTGACGATAGTTGAACGTGACAACGTCCTAAGAAAATACTGATGGAATGGTTGCATTTTTCAAAAGAAAATTTTAATTTTACATCACTATTACTGCACTTCTCATGACAATGGAAGAATCCCTACACAGTGACGTCATCTCTTAGCGTTTTATGATAGCCTAGTACTTGACTCGTTGTATACATAAATGTCAAAGAATCCCTACACAGTGACGTCATCTCTTACCGTTTTATGATAGCCTAGTACTTGACTCGTTGAGTCATACATAAATGTCAACTTGTAGATCCAATTTGATTTGCTTTGGAATGCCTCAGAGCGATGGAACGCCTTAGAGCGAGGTAACGCCGCATGAGTCATGTATTTTCGTGCATGCAGCCAGCTTCATCAAATTATAAGACGTTGTCACGTCAATATACAAATGTCAGCCGGGACCAACGGCTTAACATCTTACTACATATATACATCACACACAACTTACATTTCTATCGGTCGTCCATCTTAATAAAGCCTGCTTGAGTTCAAAACCACAACAACTCGAGTCGAAAGTAGTGCGTGGCCGCACCACTGAGCCATCGTAGCTTCTCTAATCTACCACCAATTAAAGTAATCATTGTGCGTGTTCTGACTCGAGATTGTCTTAACTATGCAACCCGCAGTTATTAGGTCAGTCAGTTAACTGTCTCCAAGAGACCACGTTACTATAATATGTGTCTTTCTCCCTCTAACACTCCTGTTTCTTTCTTGAATTATCTTACTCAGTTCTAACATCAAGCTCATTTTGTTTATTCCTATCGTCAGATCTAGGTACGATTGCTAGTTTTGCGGGATACAACCCTCTCTTTTCGGTCTGAAAATCATAAAATATCTCGTCCCGCTCTGGGTGGAGTGGAAAGGTGTCCCAAGCTTGTACCTTTTGTCTAAAAATCCATTCTGTTCCTTCAATTGCCCTTGCGTCCCGCGGTCCAACCAAAACCAATGAAGCAGTTAAATCTAAATAGAAGAAAGATTTACCTTTAATTTTTTTTGTAAATATTATTATATGCATTCGCACTCTTATATGTGACAAGTTTATCATAATTCAAAACCTTATTATTGGTTGTGAAAGATTGCGAACCATACCTAACGTGAGCGTGACCATACGTCCCGCTTTGGGCGGGATTGCCCCGCTTTCAGACTGTCTGTCCCGCTGTCCTCAACGAGATCAAAAATTTTCCGTTTTTACAAACAAACCTTTATATAACTACTTACTTGCTTGTCTACATTATTAAAATCACTAAAATCACGCGGAAGACGGCAGCGTAGACGCAGGGTTGAGAGTCTGGAACTAGCGAGGGCAAGCGACTGACAGAACTAGATAAACGATAAATAATGCGAACAAGTACATCGTGCGAACCGATACAAGACCATGAATACTGATTCGAACGTTTGACATTGAACGTTATTAAATTAGTATAGCTTTACAATTGTTTACGAAGACGACAATGTATTTCGGTCTCGTTCAATTCACTTCATTTATTAATGTGCATGTATTTATTTAGAAATTTACCGAATACTTACTAATCCTAACTCCCTATTATATTATAAATACAAAAGTAACTCAGTCAGTTATTTCACGAATTCACGCTCTAAGCGAAAATTTGTGAAACATTCCTGAGACCGTTGTACCGATTTTGCTGTAGTAATATAGTTTTTTGTAATGCCAGTGACGGTAAGATATCTACCACAATTATCTGTTTAAAGTCACATATAAACCATAGTTTGTATTTAGCTGTTAAACATGGCATCTTACACCGACTTAACCTATACCTATTTATATTTTTATTTATACTTATACAAAATTCGGTAGGCGTCCCGCTTTGACACAAAAAAATGGTCACGTTAACCATACTTAACTAAATAAACTTATGAAAGTTACTGTTTAGAGATAACCTACATTATTAATTTATTATACAAAACGCTGGGTGCGTTTACTACTCCAGAGGGATTCCTAGTGTGCAGTAACTATAGAAGAAGGAAGGTTTTAAAAAATATTTCTGTGGTTCTACATTTCTTATTCTTCACTAACGTTCTACATGTTTAAAAAAATCGTTAAACAACACTACACTATTCTCAGAGCCAATTTTACAAAAAATAAATGCCGTAAGTCGGTTAGATATAAGTAATTATTCTCTAATACAATGAAATTTATTAGCATTATATAGATACGAAATCTGCAAATCCGCAGTTTTTAATCCTCAGTTCACAGTTAAACATGACTAAGTATTGATAAGATTTCCAGTACAACGTGAACTTCCACAACTAGCGGGAAAGACAACGTATTAAATTGTAGATAATAATCATTATCATAGTAATTAATTCTTCCGCAAAGTAATTCATCAAGTGTCCGACTTTTATAAACGTTCAAGTGGCCGACTTTTAACAAGGATAAAGACTGATTATGTCATGTTGCTGATAAGATAAGAAAATACCATGTGTATAGATAGATAGTTAAATTTTATCTTTAAGCGGTAGTGGGCAGGGCTCGTTGCTTGTGGAAGAGACAGTCGATGGGATTTATTTATTTATTTGTCTCAGAGATTGATCCCAATAGGCAAGATAGAGGCCACCAGAACGCGTTGACGATCGCCGATGCGTTGGACCGATCAAATAAAACCATGGTTGGCGGGCCTTTGCATGAGTGAACCAAAATGTCGGCAAATAGGGAGAGATGGCGGGACATCGTGAGGCGAGCTACATCCGCCACTCCAGAATTTGACGTGATGACCACGACCACTCTGGCACGAGTGATACGACTGAGAAGAAGAAGACATTGATCTAATGTTGTAGGTAAAAGCTTAACCTATTGTCAGTTAATACAATTAAACAAAAACAAAATTAATTGGCGACATGTAAGCCTGTGCGCACGTTTACCAGCCCAGTGCTTGTCAAATGGCCCATCGATTTTGTCCACCAGTGTAACCAGAATATTGTTGGAACTGCCGGAGTCTGTGTTTCCCGATAGATATACCTAGGGGTCTTTAAGTCAAGAGTGAATAGGATACTTTTAGGTAAGCGTGCTCCATCTTCGACCACATCATCACTTACCATCAGGTGAGATGGTGGTCAAACGCGAGCCTATTATCAATAAAAAAAGACTTGAGAGGTGTCAAGGGACACCCGGATGGAATGAAGTCCCGCTTTCTATAAGAGAGAGAGAGACAGATAGAGAAACATGCGCACGCCGCACGGCTTACAATAGCTTACTATAGCAAATAGTGTCGTTACAACTTGTCTTTGTTTTTAACACGCTTTTATTAGGTCGACCTGTATGTAACTAACTATGTAATGAAATCTAAGGTAACTAATTTAACCATCTTCCAAGGGTCGTAGCGTAATGAAAATTGGCAGCTGTATGTAGTTCTGATGACAATACAATAATATGGTACTGTCAAACTGATCTGATGATGAAGCCGGAAGATATGAACTGGAACTTCATGATGGAAAATCGTATCATAGCTATTTTGGATTTCTTAGAAAAGTCTTGTAACAAACTTTGACCACGATTAGGTTTCAAGGTCTGATAATGAAGCCGGAAGATAGGCACTGGTATTCCATGATGGAATATAATATCATAGTCGTGTTTGCACTTGTAAGAAAGGCCACGTAATGGACTTTGAACACGATCAGGTTTCAAGGTTATAACAAACCTAAAGAAAATCCGTTATCGGTTTTCTTAACCTTTTTGAATTACCGCGTAATCCTTAGATTTATTATTAGGTCGATCTGTAACGATCTATATATGCAATAAAATCTAAGAATCTGAATTAAACGTTCTTCTAATTGTTGTATCATCATGAAACTTGGCAATTATGTGTAGATTAGACGACAATACAATATTATGGTACCATCGAGCTGGTCTGACGATGGAATTGGAGGGTGGCTGATGGAACCTCGGACTGCCTACTAGTAAACATTTCTAATTTCTGCTCATTACATTAGTCTTAAAAGCGTGTTTTTGGTTTTTTAAACAATTATTTTTTTTTCCGTCTAGCCCCCTTTCGCAACGCGCGATAAGGAACTTCGTTCCAAAAAAAACTAGGTACCCCTGAATCGCCGCAACGCAGATGCACATCGCTTGCGCTTTATAGGTTCTGTATTAGGCAGGACTACGTGGACCAATGATTAGGAGAGGGTCGGAGGAATTTGCTGAATTGCCAACCGTCACAAGAATGGTCAATGTCACGATATTCGGGGTGGCCTTTACCAATCAATGGACGTGTTTCCACTGAAATGTGTGTCTTTGTGTGAAAAAGGATATTATCATCTGCTTAGCCTTTTCCCAACTATGTATGTTGAGGTCGGCTTCCAGTCTAAGGCTGCGTTTTCACCAGAGATGTGCGAGGATGCGTAGCGAGGGATGTGTTTGTAAAGAACCAATAGAATCGCTTCATTTACCTCGCATCGGTCAGCACAGCTCTGGTGGAAACGGCTCAGCGGAGCTAGATTTTTGCGCATACAAAACAAGCGAGGGATGTGTGCGAGGGATGTGTGAGAGAGATGTGTTGCGAGGAATGTGTGTTGAGAAGGATGTGTTGCGAGGTTTGAGCATCCTCGCACCACACATTAATGCGCATTTTCACAGCTCTGCTACACATCCTCGTAGGCACATTTTCATCGCACAGCTTTGGTGGAAACACCCACACATTTTCACAGCACAGCTAGACATCCTCGCACGACACATTTCCATCGCACATCTCTGGTGGAAACGCACCCTTACTGGATGCAGCTGAGTATTAGTATTTTACATGAAGCGACTGCCTATCTGGCCTCCACAACCCAGTAGCTGGGTATCACACGATACTCCTTGGCAAGACTAGTGTCAAATTTCCTGGCTACTGACTACCCGTAACGACTAACAAAGATGTACAAATGACAGCCGGAGCCAATGGCTTAACGTACTTTCCGAGGCACGGTAGAATTTCGGTCGGTATTTTAAGGTCCATCCTTTTTTTTTTTCATTCCTTTTTTTTACTGTGTGTGTACTTGTGGCGTGTGTCAATAAACGTTTTTTTCTTACTGTGTGTACTTGTGGCGTGTGTCAATAAACGTTTTTTTTTACTGTGTGTGTACTTGTGGCGTGTGTCAATAAACGTTTTTTTTTTACTGTGTGTGTACTTGTGGCGTGTGTCAATAAACGTTTTATACTGTGTGTGTACTTGCGGCGTGTGTCAATAAACGTTTTTTTTTACTGTGTGTACTTGTGGCGTGTGTCAATAAACGTTTTATACTGTGTGTGTACTTGCGGCGTGTGTCAATAAACGTTTTTTTTTACTGTGTGTACTTGTGGCGTGTGTCAATAAACGTTTCTTTTTTACTGTGTGTGTACTTGTGGCGTGTGTCAATAAACGTTTTTTACTGTGTGTGTACTTGCAGCGTGTGTCAATAAACGTTTTTGCTTTCGCTCTTTCTTTTCTTTCATCCACAAGCCGCTCTCGGCAAGCGTTGCGTAACCTGGAAGATCGACTCGTGTGACAAAGAATATAATGAGTAGATAATAGCATTCTCTGTCAGTTAGAGTATTTTATGCGGTATATCCAACTGTAGGTATTTAAATATTGTTGGACAAATCGTTCGAACTTCTTAGTTGAGCAACGCAGTTTCTGACAAATCCTTGCTGTTACTAGATAAGTTTAAAGATTTGTAAACTGTATTGTCTGGCATATCAAATGAAAAGGCTTGTAGAGATTTCAAATTTTGTTACAGTTCTACAATAGATTGTTTTAAAGTTATTTAAGATCAAAGACGAAAATTTATCGAAGATAATCTTCGAAAATAATGCGGCTAGAATTTTGACAAAATAATACATTAGCTCTTTACTCAAATATTACATGAAAACCAATTAGAACAAAATAAATATCACGTTTAAAAATGAACTCATTTCAGTATTTCAGCGGGAACTCTTCAAAAAATTAATTCTTCAGGCATCCTTTAACGTAGCCTACTTTGTATAATTCGTGTACATAGGTGTATATACCTACGTATACGTTTGTGTACATAGCGACCGTGTCTTTACATTGCCGAGAGTAAACTAATTTGCATGTAAAGGAGATGTCGATGACTCGCCCGGCTTATCTCCGACGCATTACAGGTGTACCTACAAGTAGGTGTTATACACTTTTACTTATTTTGTGTACTATACATAGATATTGTGAAGTGTATAGGGATTGAGCTTCGCGATTTTAAACGGCTTCCTACTTTTACACCAATTACAGGAAAAATCTTACAAAATTAAAATATCTTTATAAATAATAGGTGAGCCAATGATATAGTGCGCTGATACACTATGTTAAAAAAAACCTTAAAGAATTAGCCTGAAAATTATATCACTCTCAGTTACGGGAAACATTATACCTAAGCTGTTTACGTCACTTAAGTAGGTATAAGTTGAATGTAAACTGTGTTCCATGTCTTAAGGAAATCAATATTAACACAGTATAGATATGGACAGTACAGAAACCAAGCCTAGTTGAGGACATAATTACCTACGCTTCATTGAAGCAATAGGGTTGTAACTTTTAATGATTTTGTTATTGTTTTGCTTTATCACATTTTTGTTGTGTAGTGATCAATCCATCGAATTTAAATAACTACCTAGCTTACAAATACAATTTTAACAGGTAATCTCATGGCGTCGGTTAATCTCAGCAAAAGACGACAGTTTAAACACGAAAAACAATTTAATATTAACACACAACAACTTGTAGAACTATTACACTATCGGCTTTAAATATCCTCATAACCGTCGCATTCTGGATTTATCTTCTTCTATACTTATAATAAATCTGTAGAGAGGTCAATTCTGTACATGAAATATATTTACAAAATAACTATCAGGAGGTGATTAGGGATCGATACTGATGCCAAAAATGCAATCAGTAAAATTTTTGTCTGTCTGTCTGTCTGTCTGTCTGTCGGTCTGTCTGTCTGTCTGTCTGTCTGTATAACCGTTATAGAAACAAAAACTACTCGACGGCTTTTAACGAAACTTGGTACAATTATTGTTCATACTCCTGAGCTGGTTATAGTATACTTTTCATCACGCTACAATCAATAGGAGCAGAGCAGTGAAGGGAAATGTTGGGAAAACGGGAGAAGTTACTCCATTTTTTAAGCTTCCGTCGCGTGTGCAACCTTAATGGTTAAAGCTACACAGAAATCATTTCATGACGGAAATGTTCTCCTTAAAATTATATAAAAAATATCCCACGACAGCTTATGTTTATCTTTTATGGTTGACTCACAATAACATGTGTAACTCCCGATACCTTAGCAGTTCGAAGCTTTCTGATTATAATATTTGTCTACTCTTACGTTTATAACACTGTCAGTCACCCCTAATTGAAAAAGTTTTAAATAATTAAAGTTTTAATTTAAAAAAATTAAAAAGTTTAAATTAACTATTCCATAAAAAATAATTATATAAATCGGTATAGAAACACCAAAGTTATACATGAAATACGCTAATAATAAGCCATCGCGCGTGAATACTGAATAAGGATTATTTTTGAGAATCAGTCGCCGCGCTCGACGCGTCTCGTGGCCGAAGGTATAAAATTTCGTTCTATAGGTACTTAAGCCTCATGTAAACGTGACCTAAACAATATTACCAATACATTAACTTACGCTGACGGAGTCGCGGGCACAGCTATTAACAATAATATTGTGCGGTTCCGTATTGCGATATTTTTCAACAGTATTATAGATTGACATATTATATTTCCCTACTAAATTACGAAAGTTTCTCTGTCTGTTACTTTTTTTTTACGAAAAACGACGGAAACGCGGACGAAGTTGCGGGCAACAGCTATCTATACTAATAATATAAGGCTGAAGAGTTTGTTTGTTTGTTTGAACGCGATAATCTCAGGAACTACTGGTTCGAATTGAAAAAATATTTTTTAATTAAATAATCAATTTATATCATTACGCTAAAGCCAATAGGAGCGGAGCGCCAATGAAGAATGCTTCAAAATCGGGGTTAAATTTAACGTTAGCCCAAAGTAACTCCCGGCATTGGTCGAGGCCATGCTGCGGGGCGAGAGGGAGTGGGAAGTGGTCGCCTCCTTCTGCGAAGCAGTCATGCTTCCGAAGGAGGAGGCGGACCGCGTGAGGGAGAGGATGGCGTCCTCCCTCCAGCCCAGCCGCAGTGGTAGACGCCCACGGCGTCGGACGTCGGCCGACGATCTCCGGCCACCGTAGGCGCGGGCATGCGGACAGCGAGTAAAGGGCAACTCGCTGTCCGACCATGGAACATGCCCGGGTCGACGGCGCGTTGTGTTCCACGCGCGCCTCAAAGAGCGTCAGCAACATGACGAGGCCCCCTCTGCAGATCCCATTACCGTGACCCCGGTACGTAAAGGGTTATTGAAGGAACACCGTGGATTTTAGTCAGTAAAAGTCTGACAGTCCCTCCCACCCTGCCCGGGGTGGGAGGACATATTTGATAATTTTACCAAGTTAAAAAAAAAAACAAAAAAAAAGCCCAAAGTAACTATTCCTACTATATATAAATATAGACTTTGCTAGTATTAAAGCACAACAGTCAGCTATAGTTGAATATAATCGCTTAAAAGCGAAATATCGCCCTGATTTATTGCTTATGGTAATTAGTAAACCATCAAAGAAAAATTGGCCAAGTGCGAGTCGGACTCGCCCATGAAGGGTTCCGTTGTAACTATAATAAATATAATATACTTAATATATTTATATGAAAAAAAAACCTTACAAATTTCTTAAAACTAGCTTATTTACAATTTTTACAACTACGCCAAATAACTTTGTTTTTCATAGTATTTGTATGAATTACAAAGTTATATTTGCGGTTTTTGAAAATATACTGTATCTCAAAAACTTCTGACTCGATTTCGTTCAAACCAATTAAAACTAAACTAAACATTCGCATCACCTCCACGACGGTATCGAAACGGCGAAGCCATACAATGTTAATGATATGTAGAATTTGTGCTGTTAGGGTCGGTAGAGTTAGGTCGTGTAGATTCAGAAGCTTGGCTCTACATGAGATCTGATATCTTTTTCACAGGGCAAACCTTGTGTGGTCTTCTTGGCAACATTTTACATGAAATGTTTTTGGTGGGATACTGTTATTCAAATTTAAAAATAATCGAGAAAAACTATTTCGCAACCTAATAATCGCATAAAGTGCGTGACAAACTAAGCTCACACATTAGCGTTTTGTAGGAAAATAAAATAAAATATAATTCTTAAGTTTTTACGCTTCTTTTTATTATTTTCGCAAAGTTTATCTTTAGCTCACGGCGCGCGACTGTTTGTGATTACACTCTTATTAGGAGATCACTAAGATGACTACTAGCGATATTACACTTAAAATAGCATTAGTAAGAGTTCCTTAAGGTTATTTGCCCTTAAAGCATGCCCTTGTATGTCAATTGTAAGTTTGTTTTTCCTTATAAAAGTATCAGCAAGAGTTTTGTAAGTTTGAAAATATGGCAATTGTAAGGCTGAATATACATATTAAGTGCGCCCAAATCCACACTTATACATATATGTCTATAAGTGTGATTAAGACTGAAAAAGTATGGTCTTGGGATATTTGTAAGATTATTTTTTGCTACTTGGAAATGTTAGTCATGAAACAAACATGAAGATATGTAGAAAGACACTGTTTTTAGGGTTCTGTACCCTAAAAACAGTGTCTTACCCAAAGATATATAATAAACTATAGATACGTTGTCCGCGCTCTAAAATGGCAAGTTGAAATCGAGGTAAGTGCCTCGTGTCTGTTTAGTTACGCACGAACCTGTGTCGCGAACGCGAGACTACACATCTTAAGAAAAAATGTGTTTTAAAAGAAAATTAGGAAAAATACATGCCTTTGTGTGTTTTTAGACGTTGCACTAATTATACTGCTTCCGTGAGAGGTCAAAATGTGTCATTTCATAGGTAAATATCAACAGAAATACATTTTTTATTTTAATTTTTCTACACGGCTAATGGCGGCTAGCGTATGAATGAAGTCAGTCACGTGACGTTAGGGGAGGTTGTTAACTAAAGATGTATATTCATCTCTCTCTAACATCAGGTGTACCTAAAGATGGCATTTATTTTCTGTCCCTTTCTTCACACGTATTAGATAGTAATTCTCTATGTGTGTGTTTCGTGCCGTTTTTGAGAGGTGTTTTGTGGGAATATGACGTGTCTATTTATAATACGTCATTGGTCTTACCAGGGTGCGTTGGTGGTTTTTGTGGTAAGCTGTGCCTAGAAAACAAAGCAGTCTTCATCATCAGCTACCTTCCTTGTCCCATGTTACTCGGAGTAACGCGTAAAACGTAAATGTCATAGAGATATACGGTCACTGTGTTTTATAATTAAAATACTTAATACTTCAATTTAAATTTATTGGAGCGAAGAGAACATCAAGTACAAACTATAAACTTCTCATCATAGACTATATTTATTTTTTTAAATCTAGGATACCATAAATCACCTTCCCCTTAAGATTTTTTTTAGAACAGCAATTTACCTTCCCCTTAACACTATTACATAATTTCCTAAATTATTACAAATTTAAAATTTGTCTAGGTTTAACCTGTCTACCACTACGAGTAACAATTATTTTCTGATCTTGATTAGGAATCATAGGTGAAGGTTTAGACCCAGAAATTTTTGAATTGTTATCATTATTTGAACAATCATTTCTTATCTCTTTATCAGAACTCTCATCAAATACATAACTATTATTACAATATGTGGTATTCTTAGTAAATGATTTTTTTATGTTTACAATGTTTCTTCTTATTAAATTAGTCTGCCCTTCTCCCTGAATCCAATATGATCTTGGTTCTTTACTCTTTGAAACAATTTTCCCTTTTTTCCGATTCTTATCTTTATTATTATTAAAAACCACATTATCTCCTATCTTAAACACTTGTTCCTTCCTTTTAATGAACAGATCATGTTGTACTTTATTCACAGATTGTCTCAATAATAACAACTTATGAACATGAGTTTCAACTTTTGGTTGTAACAGTTCTGAGCTAGTTGGGATAAGAGTGCGAACTCTTCTGCTATTAAGAATTTGTGAAGGGGAAACATCCAGATTTGACAATGGAGTATTATTATATGCCATTAGATAGTCCCTATAATCTACCTTATCATAATGTGCTTTCTTAATTACATTTTTGGCAATATGAACTGCTTTCTCTGCCATCCCATTGCTTTTAGGGTAATGGGGACTACTAGTGGTCAATGAAATATCCTTACTTTTATAATATGTGTGACATTCAAATGAGTTGAACGGATTATTATCTGAAACTATTTCTTGTGGATAACCAAATCTGGTGAAAACTTCTTGGAAAGCATCAATGATGGATTTGGAAGTTTTATCTGATAATGTTCTTATTTCCAACCAGTGGGAAAAATAGTCCACAATAACCAGAAAATATTTGCCTGCAAATTCAAGTATGTCTGTACCAACTTTAGCAAATCTTAAATGAGGTATTTTATGTGGCAACATGGTATCTCTGGGATTTGCTGGACGAAATTTCTCACATGTGCGACATTTTAATACAAAATCATTGATGTCTTTAGACATTCCAGGCCAAAAAAATAATTGCCTAGCCTTTTTGATAGATTTAGAAATTCCTGGATGACCGTGATGAACCAAGTCAAGAACATATGGCCTCAAAGATTTAGGCACAATAATTTTGTTTTCATAAAATGCCATATCAGACTCAAAGTAAATATTGTCTTTAATTTTAAAATATTCATTACAGTCTTTTGAAATTTTGTTTTGATCAGGCCATCCATTACAACAATATAATTTTAGTAAGCTCAAACATGGATCAGAATTCGTTTCCTTTATAAAAATAGACTTTCTTTCAGGGGACATCGGCAAATGTACCGAAACAGTGTGTACTATACTTAACATTTCACTGTCAGTTTCCGTAACATTTAGACTATTCCGTGACAACATATCTGCAAAGTGTAACAATTTACCTGGAACATAATAGACATTCATGTTGTACATTAATAATTTTAACCTAAGGCGTTTCAACCTTGGCGAACCTATTTTGCATATAGGCTTTGACATAATCGAGACAATCGGCTTATGATCAGTTTGAACATCTACATCTAAACCATAGATGTACCTGTGGAATTTCTTTACCGCAAAACAAATTGAAAGCAATTCTTTTTCGGTCTGGCTATAGTTAAGCTCCGTTTCATTCATAGTTCTTGAACCACAAGATACCAATCTCAAAATATTTTTCTCATCTTTTTGAAAAAGACAACAGCCCACACCACTTTTGGAGGCATCACATTGCAAAACGATTTTCTTATTTGGGTCAAAAGGTGTCAATGCAGGTGCTAAGCATATTTGTCTTTTAAGCTCTGCAAATGCAAGCCTATGTGCAGGCAACCAATTAAACTCAGTGTTCTTTTTGAGTAACTTGCACAGGGGTGCCATTAAACTAGCCATATTTGTGACATACCTTCTGACATAATTAAATGAACCCAATATTTGTCTAAGCTCATCTTTATTTTGAGGTTCTTTTAAACTCAAAAGTGACTCGACTCTGTCTTTGTCAAGGGACATGCCGTTTTCATTAAATACTTGCCCTACATATTTAACTTCACTTCTCTTATATTGAAATTTATTTTTGTTGAACACAATTCCTAGCTCTTTTGCCTTTTTAATTACACTTGACAAGGCAAGGTCATGCTCCTCAATTGATGATCCCATAATTAAGATATCATCTGCCCATACTACAACATTATTTATCTCACCAAAATGCTGTTCAAGAACATCCTGGAAGAGTTCCGGAGCATTCATGAGACCAAAAGGTAATACAAGATATCTGTATACCCCGAAAGCAGTAGCAAAACAGCACTTCCAAGATGCTTCTTCTGTCAGCAACAGATGATGGAAACCTTCAGTGAGATCCAACACAGAAAATATTTTTTTATCTTTGAGTTTAAAATTTAAATCATCAAGTGTAGGTAAAACTTTTGGTTTTTTTACAATATACTTATTTAAGTCAGATGGATCTAGGCACAGTCTTACCCGTCCATCTGGCTTCTCAACAATAACAATTCGGTTAACACAAGCATTTTCATTTATTTTTTTCACTTTGACAATAGCTTTTCTATTCTCTAACCTCTTTAATTCACACTTCAACGGATCATGTAAACAAGTGGGCAATCTAACTGCTGGATGACAAATTTGTTCATCAAAAGATTTGGTAGGTATATCAATTTTACCTGGCAACCTTCCTATGCCCTCAAAGACTCCAATATTTTGTTTCACAAAATTTTCTTTATCAAGGTCAGAGTTTGTATCACAGCTGTGCACGCGCTTCACTAAATTTAAAGCTACACAGCCAGGCAACCCAAGCAACATGGTATTACAATTTATGACCACAAAATTTTCATGACAGTCATGGTTTTTGTATCTACATGACATATTTACAATGCCTAATGGCTCAACTTTTTCGCCTGCAAAAGACTCGATTTTTAAATTTGTTGCCTGTAATTTAAATTTATTACTTTTATTAATTTCCTCAAAAACGTGTTGGGGCATTACACTTATATCTGCACCAGTGTCTAATTTACATTTAAGCACATGATTTTCAACAGAAATATTTACAGTCCACTCATTTTCTTTGTTGACATCGGAATTTACTACTCCACAATATAAACTTTCATTAGATTCTGACACATTTAACTCACGCACTTTAGGGTTTTTCTTAACTTTACAACTCACTGCAAAGTGATTCAAAAGTCCACATTTGGTACATTTCTTTCCATATGCAGGACATTCTCGTGGCCCATGATATTTTTGACAGCAACGACACTCAAACTTGTCTGTGTTTTTGTTCACTGGTTTATTAGAACTCTTTCTAAATTTAACAGCATCAACATCCAGGGTGGGATTCATTTCCTTAACTTGTGTGCGACTAACTTCACTTGCACGACAGATGTCTGCAACTTTATCCACAGTGAGACCCTCACGTCTTAATAGACTTTCTTGGAGATTCTTGTCTGCAATGCCCTGTATAATTCTGTCTCTTAGCAGTTGGTCTTCTAGACTTTCTAAGGATGTTGCACTATAATTACAAGTGCTGATGAGTTGTCTAAGATTGGTGAAAAAATTTTCAAACGATTCTCCCGGAGCCTGTTTTCTTTCATTAAATTTATACCTTTCAAAGGTTTCATTGCATTTAGGCTGTACATACTTCTCAATAGCCACAATGACTTTGTCAAATTCTTCAAAATCTGTTTTCGTCAATTTGAAGGTTAGAATAATCTTTGTGCTCTCCGGCCCCATCATGTTCCTAAGCAATGAGAGCTTAACTCGGTCTGATGCTTCATCTTGGCCAATTCCTATTAAATAATCATTAAAAAGGCATTTCCAGAACCGCCATTCCGACGCTGCAGTTGGCGACCTCAAGTCAAAATTTGGAGGCAGTTTAACTGGATTGTTATCCATATTAAGAACACTTCTCAAACTTTATCACACTGTAAACTTGTTGAATATTTGCAATTTACATTGACTGCGCCATGTTTTATAATTAAAATACTTAATACTTCAATTTAAATTTATTGGAGCGAAGAGAACATCAAGTACAAACTATAAACTTCTCATCATAGACTATATTTATTTTTTTAAATCTAGGATACCATAAATCACACTGCATATTTTTTCCACTTCCAGTGTTGCCCGTTTTAGCATTCTCATAAAACTGACATAAAAATAAATATGGCATGACACCTACTTCGACCGTGGCGCAATGCGTTTACTTTTGACATTCCACTGTCAACCGTTACGCTAGGTAGTAGTCGCATTTTTTTTTATAAACTATAATGATTTAAGTCTGTGGCCCATATAAAATTGAAGGTTACACGTCATATGCCATTGGTCGGCCTACATTAATTAGAATTACAGGCAAAAATAATAATAATAGTGAAATTTAAATTAAATTTAGAATTATGATTACACAAAAATAAATATGTATACAAAAACGTCAATCAAATAAAATGAAAAATGTAATGAAAAAGAAATATAAAACCGTCAACTTGCGTTTACGACTTTATAGCTTCACACATGCGTATTAATTTTCATTAAATTTTACGTAATTCAGTGAGGAGCTAACAAACGCTCAACAAATCCTGTGTGGACGAAAATATAAAATCCTTGAAGAGGCTTATTTTACCATAAGTAAAAATAAAGTCACATAGACGGTAGGTAGGTAAGTCAGTTTTTTTTTAAAGAGTGTGTGGTTTGAATTACAACAGGTTTGAGTTTGGAACCACAAATAAAAATCGAAGCTATTTCAAAAATGGACCAGTCTTGTCTGTAGTTCTTGTGATGTGTGGTGTAGAATTATATAATGTTCAATTTCAAGAAAAAACATCTATCTCTATTTCCAAAGTTCAAATTTCTTTACAAACCATACTTTATTCTACTAGGGGCTATGAATTACAAATAAATGCTACCTGAAAATAATTATGGACTTAAAGTCAACACTTTAGTTGATCGAGATAAATGTTTTGACTTCTAGGCAAGCAAAAATATTTTACTTCACATAGGCCTACATTATGGCCTACAATCTTAGAAAATAGTGCACGGGTCGCAGTGATCGTTTTGCTAAAGGAAGAAACTCCACAGTTACCTACTCTTTTCAAAAAAAATCAATTGCTAAGTAAGTAACTCTTTTCAAAACTTAAAGTGTTTTCTATGAATTTACGAAAATAATATTACATTAGATTACATGAGAGAACAGTGTTACCGAATAAACATAGTTTACAAATGTTTTTTTTTACACATCTACTCATAAACGATTGACAGTCTTAGCGTTTACGATGTTCTCATATTCACATTATAACAAGGAAACTACATCTTCTACCTAAATTAAATACTGGTAAATTATATACCACTGTATCTAAACTAATATTATTAGGTATAAAGCGGAAAAGTTTGTTTGTTTGAATCTAATCTTCTAAAGTACTGGGTGATTTGAATAAAAATTATATGGATGTAGATTAAACTTTGAGGAAGGTTCAGGCAGTTGTCCCACCACCAGCGAGGAATCGATTAACTCTATCGGCTTATTTCTCGCTCAAGAAACGTACAGTAGATATACTTTCTGTGTAAACAAGAGATGCATATATTAATAGCCGATCCAGCTCCGAGCCAGCGAGTACTCACTCCACCAGTTGGTCGCTGAGCGACAAGAGCTATCAAAGATGATACTCGCTTAGCGATGCCCGCTTGGTGGTCAGAACTCACGCCCAAAGACCAACTAGCGGTCATTTCTCTGTAGTGCGGCTTTGAAAGTACACGTATGTGCCGCGAGCGAGTAGCGCGACTAAACGCCTGTCGCACTCGCACACTCGCTAATAGCCCAGCGACAGAACTATCGGAACTACTCGCTCGCTACTCGCTGCTCGCCACTCGTTTCAAGTTTTCAGCTCTACTCGCTACTCGTTCATCGTCGGCGGTGGGACAACTGCCTCAAGGTTACTTTTACCGGACTGCAAAAGAAGGTGGTTATGTTTTTATCGTGATAAAGTCCACGAGAGCGAAGAGCCGCGTGGCTGCTAGTCTATACATACATACATCTATATATTACCTAATACGTGAAGCAAAATCTTTGTATCTCATTTTACAAAAATTACGCGGACGGAGGTCGATCTCCAATTCCCCCTTGGGGATCGGGTTACTAGGGGAATAACACCAATATTCAACTTATATTTTTTCGCAGCAGCTGAAACAATGTGAAATGCATAAATAACTATGCATGGCGTGTATCCTCTAAGAAACTACCTACATATGTATGTCTATCAACTCTAGATTTTTAGTAATTTGTTGTCAAAGGTCTAGAAAATTTCCTTGATTTGAACTTCTATACTGCAGTAATGGAAAACCATACAGACTTGATACTTAGGACTCATTCTTTGCAATACTTATATTTATTGAAAATGGTTTACTTTGTAATTTTTGAAAATATGGGACAAATCAAAATCTAGAGCTAGAGTTTATAATTTTTATGAGTCTGTGGTACTCGAAATGAATATAAAACAATCTAATAGATTGTCTCATATTAAATTTTATTCAGTTTGTTTATTTCGAGTTTCATTATTTTAAAAGTCCGAATAACAGTCGGGACCAACGGCTTAACAGGTTTTCCAAGGCACGGGGATATCACACCGCTAACTTCTAAACTTTGGGCACTTTTGTCCAACCCGGGAATCGAACCCGACACCTTGTGCTCGGCAGTCGCGCTTGCGACCACTCCACCAACGAGTAATGTGTCCGACTCCTACTGACTAAAACCTCACCCTCTTCTCCTATTCTGTTGTTCCGGGGCCGAGGTATTTGTGTACATGTAACTGGCAAAATTACACCATACATTACCAAGGCAATGTATTTGATTTTTTTAAGATGTGGGTAGAATTCACATTACTAGCAATCTTGTTAACCCCTCCTCGCGCGATCACAAGGCCGACATCTAAGACTTAAGGCTATTGACGCTTAAATTAAATTAATAAACGCTATTGCCGATACTTTACACAATGCCCAGGTATTGTAAGAATAGAGTACCTGCTGGTCCACCGGCAATGTTTCAATCAGGGAATGACTGGTTAACTTTTAACCGATTATTACATATGGTCTAAGAAGGAGCGAAGCGATCTCAGGAAATTAGTTAATTAGGACACAGAGTGTCCTTCATCATCATTGTGTAAAAATCATATCAGAGTTGACTCAGTAATGATTTTTACACAATGATGAAGAGGCGTTTACAAGTATATAAACTCAAATGCACAAACAGTCACCTACCCTATAAATAACATATAACATACTGCACAGGCCTTATTCCTCTGATCTCACGACCTATAACTTGTAGTCGTAACCACTGGGCTACCAGTTATCTTACTAGTGCCATTACTCATCAAATAAATATACACACATCAAAAGTGTCTAGGGATCAACATATATTTTTGCAATAACTTTTCTCCTGATTGATATTAATTCAAATTTTCTTTAAGGATTCATCAAATAAAGTGTTTTCGTTTGTCACAGTAACAATAAACCAAGTCACCTTTGCATTAATAAAGAAATTTGCCATTTTCCTAATAAAGGGATTTTTGACATTTGAACCACTAACATTAAAGTTCGAAAAAAAGACTGAAATAACAGTTTTCTTTAAAATTTTATTGGGTAACTTAAACAATTAATAATCCGTGTTTCTACCGCGAACACTAACAACACAAGAACATCGGTTTGGCATACTCAAAATGAGTTCATCCAAATCACGCTGTGGAATGGCCGCCCATGTTCGTTGCAACAACAAAAAAAGGTCTTCTTGCGACTGGATACCCTCCATATTCGGCAGAGCTCTTCTCTGTAGCATATCCCATGCATGCTCAATCGGGTTCAAGTCTGGCGACTGAGCAGGCCAGAGCAGGACATTGATGTTAGCTGCGGCGAGAGTCTGTCTTACAACTCTTGCGGTGTGCGGTCGTGCATTATCATGCATTAACTGAAATAAGGGACCGATTTGCACTTGTAGAGGAACGATGACGTCAGATACAATCGTCTCAGCATAAATTTGAGCGTTGAGGTTGCCTCTGATCCAAATCAACTCAGTTCTTCCGCCGATCCAAATACCCGCCCATACCATGATGGTTCCACCACTATAAGGATGGACTTCCTGGCAGGATTTTAATCGCTGTTGGCGTCCAGGGGTTCTCCAGTGTCGTATACGTCTTGTATCCGGTCTCATACCAAAACGAGACTCATCAGAAAAGCACACGAAACGCCATTGTTCTTCTGCCCAATTTCTGTGTTCAAGAGCCCATTGATATCGAATCCTACGATTGTGCATTGCTATAGGTGGTACCCGTAGCGGTCTTCGGGAATGAAGGTTCACTTCATGCAAGCGGTTTCTGACTGTTTGGTCGCTAATTAAGTTCCCTGAAGAGTGATGAAGCCTCACGGCTAACATCATGGCGGTTATTGTTGGAGCTCTTCGAGTTAAGATTTGAATGTATCGGTCTTGTCTCCGTGTGGTGCAGCGATACCGTCCTCCATGGCGCTCAGCCACGGTACCAGTGCTTCGGTAACGTGTCCAAAGTCGACTGATAACACTCTGACTTGTATTCAGAGCTAAAGCCACAGTACGTTGCCGGGAACCAGCTTCTATCATTCCCACGGCTCTGAGCATTTCTTCCCTGCTTAAATGACGTCGCCGCTCCATAATAACGTTGGTTTTAATCAGTAGTAGGGAAACAGTAGCACTAATAATGTCTTCAATGCGTTGTATGTTTTTATAGGGAAAATATTGACAGCTGATTTTCATCTTTTACTCGAATTTGATTAACAGTTCCAGCTTCAAATTATGAAATGCACCAAAAAGGATCCACATAAATTTATAAAATCATAAATTTATTACAAAGCCACATCTCAATCTCAAGAAATCCGCATAAAAATGCTTGATCCCTAGACACTTTTGATGTGTGTATTATCTACTATACTAATATTATAAAGCGGAAAAATTTGTTTGTTTGTTTAAACGCGCTAATCTTGAAAAGTACAGGGTGGAGTTGGATAAAATTTGGTAAGGAAGTAGCTGGGAGTTTGAGGAAGGTTATAGGCCGGAACGTTTTACCCGACTCCAAAAAGGAGGGTTATATTTTTGTGATATATTCCATGGGAGTGAAGCCCCTCACGACTACAATTAGATATTTGTGGTCGCAATAGTATTATTTTTTTGTCATTAGACTTTCTTTCAGGGTAATATACATAAGTACATCTGCTATAACATAGATAACGACAAAATAATGTCTCCTTTGACAAATGTTTGCAATAAGCTATGTCGGATGCTGTAAACCAGAGATGATTGATATGCAACAAAACGTGAGAGCGTCTTACAAGCACATTATTATATCCTTTGTTTTATTTTATTATCATGCCACGAAAATTTGCATTAAGGGCCGTTTTAATAAGTATACATAGACTGGGTACGTACACATTGACGTAATTCGATGCCTCCCACGTACGTTGTTGTAACCCATAAATTGCAATATTACAGGAGAAGATACTTTTAGCAATAAAAACTGCATTTTTCAATTAATCTTTATACAATTCAGTATTACTAACTATATTCACATATTGAATTGTATAAAGATTAATTGAAAAAAGCAGTTTTTATTGATTATAGGTAGTATCTTTGAAACACTCTCATGTAAAATTGCAATTTATGGTTTACAACAACGTACGTGGGAGGCATCGTATTTATCACTGGCCAACATATTTCTTGAAGCATATAAACGCACGTAGGGGTTAAAGCAAATGCCACCAATTTGACTATTATATTTTAATGTTATAGATTTTAATTATGACTAATAAGTAGTCAGAAGCCTGTAAATCTGACACTGGTCTAGCTAAGAGGTATCGGGTTACCCAGTTACTGGGTTGTGGAGGTCAGATAGGCAGACGCTCCATGTAACACACTAATAATCAGCTGTATCCGGTTAGACTGGAAGGCGACCACAACATACTTGGGAAAGGGCTAAACTGATGGTGAGGAGTAGGACACATTCTTCTTCACTCAGACACAGCGAGTAACGTTACAGTTTCCCTGGGTAGAGAGGGAAATGTAAGGTTGCAATAACTAATAAGGAGGAAGCACGTTTTAATAGGGAGTATAACCAGGGCAAGATATAAAAAAAAGAAATGAACAGGATTTATAAAAGAAATAATTATAAAAATTTGCTGGAGACACGGAACCCTAAGAGCACTGGAGATGACGGAGATTGCGAGTTGATGTTAAACGGAGCGGATGATTATAGTAAAACGAAGAGGTGGCTGCCGGACGGCAAGCCTTCAGTCGGATGGCCTCAGTTTTCCTTCGGCAGTTCAGCTCGAAGAACGCCTCGCCTAGTCTTCCTTCCTTCCAGCCGTAGTAGTGGGACGGGGGAAAATCAGGCTCCGTCGATGCAGCAGTCTGTGGTGATGGTGGAGAACTCGGAGGATGTCAGGATGTCTGGAGGTCCGGGCCACGGGTCGTATATTAAGAGATGACCATTTCAATCCGATGGCACTTATCCGTTTTCTTTGCAGACTTCTGGTCTGTTTGAGCTCGAGGCGTCGACAGACTGCTTCCCCGTCATCTCTCTAGCTAAATCGAGTTCTAAGCATTTGAATGAGGTTCTAGAATGAAAAGAGAAATAAAAGTAATTTATTACGAGGTACAAGCATTTGATGTTATTTTCTTCTAAAAAAAAACATTGCTATTACTGACGATATGCGACTAAATATTGATAAGTTGATTAGTTTGCCATGGTAACTTCCCGTGCACTGATTTAACTGCAAGCCCAGATATCAATTCCTTATCGTCTGCCCCCATTCAGTGGCCCCATTCCATGGAAACACCATGTTAAGGTAATCGGTCTGTCAGCTAGGTTGTATGTGTGTGTGATAGAGAATGCTAGTTTAATTAATCGAGATTAGTCAGATGTGTAGTAAATGGATGTTGAGAGTCATAAGTCATCGAGAACGACTGCCGCTGGATGAAAAAATGATGTTGATATCATTGTTTCTGAATGCATTCAATGAAATAATAATAATAATAATAATAACTAATGATCGCAGAGAAGTATGGCAGAGCAGGGAGCTTCACGGACGCTATTACCGGGCTCTTCATGGGTCTGAAGTAGATTTAGTAGCGTCCGTAGACTGGCTACGTTTTGGTGACCTCTTCAGGGAAACCGAAGGTGTTGTTTGTGCGATTATGGACGAAGTTATGATGACGAATATCTATCGGAAATATATTGTGAAGGATGGTACGGTTGACACATGTCGGGCATGTCACAAACCGTGAGAATCCATTCGACACATTATCTCCGGTTGTTCTCGTCTGGCTTACGGACAAAACTTGCATAGACACAACCTCTTAGCCAGGATTATTCACCAGCAACTTGCTCTTAAATACAATCTTGTGGAATCTGAAGTGCCCGACCCAGTTCTCGAAAATGGCAATATAACACTGTACTGGAATCGGTCTATCATCACTGACAGGACTATTGTTGACAATAAGTCTGACATAGTGGTGATAGACCGATTAGAGCGTCGCACAATGATTGTTGATATAGCAGTCCCCCATGACGAGAACCTCGTGAAAGCGGAGATAGATAAAAAAAATGGCCAAGTGCGAGTCGGACTTAGCCCATGAAGGGTTCCGTAGTAACTATAATAAATATAATATAGGTACTTAATATATTTGAAAAAAAAAAAAACAATAAACCTTACAAATTTCTTAAAACTAGCTTATTTACAATTTTTACAACTACGCAAAATAACTTTGTTTTTCATAGTATTTGTATGAATTACAAAGTTATATTTGCTGTTTTAGAAAATATACTGTATCTCAAAAACTGCTGACTCGATCTCGTCACAAACTAATTTTGATTGAAAGTTTACATTAATATCTACAACATATGGTTTTTTTAGTTTTTTCACTTCATTATTATAGAAGTTAGGACACACATTTTACCACTTTGGAAGCGTACATCTTTTAAACGATTAACTTTATGGTAAAGTCGTTTTAGAAACCTTAATGTCATTTAAAGACCTATCTATAGATACCACACACGTATAGGTTTCATGAAAGAAAATATTTTCAGTTACAGTTCCATGTATGGGGAGCCCCCTTTATTTTAAATATTTTTTAAATTTTCTCTTAAAATCGGAAAGCGGTTCACAGAATACATCTACCTACCAAGTTTTACATGTATAGTCCTAATAGTTTCGGAATAAAATGGCTGTGACATACGGACGGACAGACAGACAGACAGACAGACAGACAGACCTACAGACATGTCGAAACTATAAGGTTTCCGTTTTTTGCCATTCGGCTACGGAACTCTAAAAAATAAGTATCTTGCGCGCGAGGTTGTCTACATATGGGATGCGGAGACAGCAATCACTGTTCTGATAATCGTCACAGCTAATGGTATAGCCAAGAGCCTCGACTAACACCTTAGGAGGCTCTCGTTATGCGGCTGGATCAAGCGCTTGCTTCTTGCTCAGAAAGCGGTACTCCTGGAGACGGCGCGTATCGTTAGGAGGTTCCTCTCTCTGGAGCCCTGACCACCGCTAGCTTTGACCCTATTCCTGATACCGGTGGGCTACTATTTTTATATATTTTTAAATTATTTTTGTATTTTATAGAAATATTTAAAAATGTAATTTATATGTACCTATATGATTAGAAATAAAGGAATAATAATAATTCTCCTTAAGATTCTTTTTTTATTATTATTACTGATGGGCCCACTCTTGACCTCAATCCCGCCTGATAGTAAGCGATAAATGAGGTCTAAAATGGGACGAGCGAGCCCAGAAGATGCCTATTTACTCGTGCTTTAAAGGCTGATAGGTCATAAGTGGCAGGGAACACAGAATTCGGCAGAGAATTCCACAGCTTGGCTGTGCGCACAATAAATGTGGAGGAGAAGCGCTTGGTACGACAAGACGGTATATCAACCAAATGTGGGTGGTACCCAGCTGTGCGTCTGGTAGACCGGTGTAGAAAGGGAGATGGAGGAATCAGGTCATGGAGCTCCTGCGCACACTCCCCGAAGTACAAGCTGTAGAAAACCGACAGGCAAGCAATGGTTCGCCGATGAGCCATGCTATTAGCTTGTCCACCAGCACCTCGTCGCTTTTAGCTCTGCGCTCGATCGAGTTCAATGCAGCAAGTTGGTACTTTGCAGAGCCATTGAGCTACGCGATATTTGACAAATTCTTGCACTGTTTGGACGGGCCTGCTCAAATCTGTGTGATTCTGTTCTCTAAAGGGCGCCACAGACATAAACCTATATGGCTCTCATATGATTTCATCACAACAGATTGTATGGACCTTAAAAGAGACGTTGACCTCTGAGTTTGTTTCAATGTTTCTTCTCAGAGTAGTCAGTTAGGAAACACTGGCCTCATCTAGTTTACATTTACGGAAAAAAAATGACGTGTAAAAGTGTTATTTATAACCCATTTGCAAAATAAACATCAATTAATTTTTAGACATTCGGCCATTAATTTTTAGTAAGCAACCCGCCCTGGCTTTGCACAGGTTCTTTACAGAAAATATGAAATAGCCTATGTTACTCCGAGGAGATGTAGCTTTCGGTAAAATTGGTTGAGTAGTTTTTGAGTTAAATCGTAACAAACAAAAAATCAATCATCTTTCCTTGTTATAGGTACATAATAATAATTTAGATGATAAGGATTAATACCGTATTTGTGTAAATACCTTTTACATTACCGCTTTATAATTGCCAATTTTTTAAAGTATTAAAATGGACATTGGTAGGATGTTATCTTTAATATATAGACATAAGCCATCGCGGACTTTTCTGTAGGCATATACACTACTAATTTTTAATTAGTACAAAAAAAATGGGGCTCTATCCGTACCCTTTACTGATCATATTTATGTAGTCAAAAGTAAAAAAAGCGAAACCCCAAAATTGTCTACGAAAATTTGTCATAACTGGTAAACTCATAATTGAATCAATCATTCATAACAATTGCTACTAGAAAATACTACGCGCAGTGCTAGTCCAGTTAGATCGTCATTCATAAATCCCGGCAAACTCGCGTCTAAGCTCAAGCCACGCCCCCTCTGGCCAGCGGTCCTTTTTACAACGAGTGAACGAACAAACAGTGCCAATTTGTTAGCGGAAGTGTGCGCGTGCTTTTTAAACATAAGTTGTTACGTTTTTACTGTCGCGATGGCTTACCAGTTTTCATCTCGGGAGTACGTGGCTATGTTGCGTGTGTACTTTTGGTCTGGTGGCCGCTGTTCGTATGTACAGGGAAGAGTACCCAAATGCTCGCTAGCCAAAGGTTCGGACTGTGGTAAATGTTTACCAACGTTTACTCGACCATTGATCATTCCGCGCAACGGCCCATCGCCAAGGACATGGAAGACCGGCCCAAAACCTTTACGACGATGTAGTGGACTACTTTGAAGATCCCCGGCGAAGTACGAATGACGCAGCTCGTCATTTTAATATCAGCCAGTACTGTGCATAGACGATCATTAGTTCGTCTGGATTTCACCCATACCACTAAAGAAAGGGTCAAGAATTGACTACTGTGGATAATGAACCAAGGATGGAGTTCTGCAGGTGGATACTGAACAACACAAGCAAATGGCCCAATTAAAGTATGTAGGTAAAGTTTGAAATTAATAAGTGCCTATTATTTTTCGTGAACCTTTTATTTTACTTTTTTTTAATTCGTAAAGCTTAAAGATGCGTCTAAGCTACCTACAATTACGATAACAGCTGTTGGAGGCGGGGCAAGTTTGAGCCAGACCGCGTGACCGCGACATCACGATTAATGAATACATGAATGGCCTGTACAATATGTCCGTAAATTGAGTGACATTTTGGGATATAAACAAACGCTAATAACTTTGCTATTTATCAATATTATATAGTCGAGACTTTACATATATAATAACAAGACCTTTTCTAATAAGCCCTTTAAGTATTTGTACTAATTAAAAATTAGTAGTGTATAAGATACACAATTCCACCATACATTAATATACTACATGTTTATGTAGTATATCAATGTATGTTAAAGTTTTTTCGGACTCCCTCGGCTGGGAAGCGAGGCGCCCGGTCAAATCACGGTGACACGAAATTAATTTCGTTGCACATTATTTTGATTTTGCTATATCTCCTAAGGTATTCATTTAATTTGGATAGAGTAAAGGGAATAAATAATTTTCATGAAATGTTCAAGCCAACTTAACGTACTTCAAATGATAAGGATTAATACAGTATTTGTGTAAATAGCTTTCGAATTAGCGCTTTATAATTGTCCATTTTTTAAAGTATTAAAATGAATGTATAGTATGTTATCCGTAAGAGATAGGTATATTCCATTGCGGAATTTTTGTATAAATTTTTAAAGTGTACAGTACTGTAGTACATTATTTTGATCTATCTGGTACGGTTAAGCTAGCACTAGCAATGTAAGCGCAAAAAAAATGTTTATTAAGATATCACATTAGAACCCTCTAAAATTATCATTGTTTCTCTACTATATTATGCATGTATTATACATATAAACCTTCCTCTTGAATCATTCTATCTATTAAAAAAAAAGCGCATCAAAATCCGTTGCGTAGTTTTAAAGATCTAAGCATACATAGGGACAGACAGCGGAAAGCGACTTTGAAAATAAATTGTACTTTATTTTGATGCTATGTAATTTTTTTTCTTACCTATTTTAACCAATGTACTTTAACTGCACAAAAAAAGGTGGCAACCCTACTTGCAACAGTGTCGAAATATCGGCAACTCGAAACAATAAATTCACATGGTATATATTCCGTTTTAAGTACTAATGACACCTACTGTTAGTGACCATATTAGCTTCAAAAATATATTCAAGGAAATGTTGTGAATTGACAAAACCGCAGCTCAACCTGAAAAAAAACCAGATGCAACCACAGTTCGTCACTGTTACAAATCTAAATATATTCACTGACCAACTTGTGAGGATAAGAAGCATTTAATTCGAATTGTCCAAATGCAAATAGCTTGAAATGTTTAAAGTATAATGTAATGAGTATGGCCTTGGCATATTGGAACCATGTGTCCTTTGACTAGTGAATTAGTGATGCTGTTTTGTCTGTCTGTCTGTTTCAGACTTTCAGTAGTAGCGCAATTAAGTGGCGCGAAATTTACACGACAAGGTACCTACCAACATGGCGGCAAGACAGTAGCGGTTTCGTCGTCGCTCGTCTCGTAGCAAGGTCGTGCGATTGGCAGCAGTGCAACATAGTTGGCAAATTGGCGACCGGCTATGTTTGGTACGTCATCATCACCGACCAATCAGTGCGATCGTAGCGATCAATGATCATGTCAGTGAAACAGACAGCAGTTGAAACGTCAATGTCAAAGGAAGCCAATTTATTTATTTTATAGGTTATACAGATTGTAAACAAACAACGAAGAGTGTAGACATAGTGTCTTAAAAACGCCGGGAAACCTGTAAAAACGGTTATAGACACTGAAAATCTCAGTTGGAATGCGTTAATACACTCAGGTAGCAACTTGGGTCTCATATAAGCGGAACTGTGCGCTAATTGTTCAGCAATCAGCTTAGAATTAAATGTTGGTATTTCAATGTTGACGGGACTTGGACGTTCAAAAGTGCTGTTTTTTTGGAAAAAACACAACAGGCATAAACTTACACCATTCTCATATAAATTGAACAGTAACAATTGTATATATAATAACTAGTATTTGCGTGCTGCGCGAGGTGCAAGCACCTCGCGAGCTTGTGAAAAAAAAAAGTGGGGGGCGATGGGGGGAGATTTAGTATTTGCGTGTTGCGCGAGGTGCAAGCACGTCGCGTGCTTGTGAAAAAAACTAAAGCATTGCCCCTCTAAATCAAGTATTTGCGTGTTGCGCGAGGTGCAAGCACCTCGCGTGCTTGTGTAAAAAAAAAAAAGGGGGGGTGATGGGGGGGGGTTTAGTATTTGCGTGTCGCGCGAGGTGCAAGCACCTCGCGTGCTTGTGAAAAAAAAAAAAAGGGGGGGTGATGGGGGAGATGGGGGGGGGGATTGCACAAGTATTTCGACTAAAGCATTGCCCCTCTAAATGAATCTGAAAAAAAAAATGTTCCAAGTCTCTTAATTTCCGAGATCCGCCTAAAGGGGGTGAAAAGGGGGCGGGGGGGGGGGGGGGGGGGGCGACTGAAAAATGGTTTTTACTTTACCGAGCCTCCTCTATACGAACCCGTAAAAAAAAAAAATACGGGTCTCGTAGTTTTCGAGATACGATAGGGAGGGGAGAGAAGGAGGGGGAAAAGGGGAGGTTTGGCACTTTTCCCGTAGGTTTCAGAGTTACTTGTTTACGAATCTGTCAAAATATACCCACCTCCCCATCCACCATCTGGGAGAACAATTATGTCAATGAGTGAGTCAGTCAGTCAGTGGTAATTTAGCTTTATATAGTATAACTAGTATTTGCGTGTTGCGCGAGGTGCAAGCACCTCGCGTGCTTTTTATAAAAAAATAAAAAATAAAAATGGGGGGGGTGATGGGGGGGGTTTAGTATTTCGGTGTTGCGCGAGGTGCAAGCACCTCGCGTACTTGTGAAAAAAAAAAACAAACAAAAAAAAAGAGGGGGGGGGGGTGATGGGGGGGGGTTTGCACAAGTATTTCGACTAAAGCATTGCCCCTCTAAATGAATCTGAAAAAAAATGTTCAAAGTCTCTTAGATTCCGAGATCCGCCTAAAGGGGAGGAGAAGGGGGGCGGGGGGGGGACTTTGAAAAATGGTTTTTACTTTACCGAGCCTCCTCTATACGAATCCGTAAAAAGAAAAAAATACGGGTCTCGTAGTTTCCGAGATACGATAGGAGGGGGGGGAGAAGGGGGGGGAAAAGGGGAGGTTTGGCACTTTTCCCGTAGGTTTGAGAGTTACTTGTTTACGAATCTGTCAAAATATACCCACCTCCCCATCCACCATCTGGGAGACCAATTCTGTCAATGAGTCAGTGAGTGGTAATTTAGCTTTATATAGTATAACTAGTATTTGCGTGTTGCGCGAGGTGCAAGCACCTCGCGTGCTTGTGAAAAAAACTAAAGCATTGCCCCTCTAAATCAAGTATTTGCGTGTTGCGCGAGGTGCAAGCACCTCGCGTGCTTGTGAAAAAAAAAAGTATTTGCGTGTTGCGCGAGGTGCAAGCACCTCGCGAGCTTGTGAAAAAAAAAAAAAAAAAAAAGGGGGGGGGTGATGGGGGGGGGTTGCACAAGTATTTCGACTAAAGCATTGCCCCTCTAAATGAATCTGAAAAAAAAAAATGTTCCAAGTCTCTTAGATTCCGAGATCCGCCTAAAGGGGAGAAGGGGGGCGAGGGGGAACTTTGAAAAATGGTTTTTACTTTACCGAGCCTCCTCTATACGAATCCGTAAAAAACAAAAAATACGGGTCTCGTAGTTTCCGAGATACGATAGGGAGGGGTGAGAAGGGGGGTGAAAAGGGGAGGTTTGGCACTTTTCCCGTAGGTTCGAGAGTTACTTGTTTACGAATCTGTCAAAATATACCCACCTCCCCATCCACCATCTGGGAGAACAATTATGTCAATGAGTGAGTCAGTCAGTCAGTCAGTCAGTGAGTGGTAATTTAGCTTTATATAATATAACTAGTATTTGCGTGTTGCGCGAGGTGCGTGCACCTCGCGTGCTTGTGTACAAAAACTAAAGCATTGCCCCTCTAAATCAAGTATTTGCGTGTTGCGCGAGGTGCAAGCACCTCGCGTGCTTGTGAAAAAAAAAGTATTTGCGTGTTGCGCGAGGTGCAAGCACCTCGCGTGCTTGTGAAAAAAACTAAAGCATTGCCCCTCTAAATCAAGTATTTGCGTGTTGCGCGAGGTGCAAGCACCTCGCGTGCTTGTGAAAAAAACTAAAGCATTGCCCCTCTAAATCAAGTATTTGCGTGCTGCGCGAGGTGCAAGCACCTCGCGTGCTTGTGAAAAAAAACTAAAGCATTGCCCCTCTAAATCAAGTATTTGCGTGTTGCGCGAGGTGCAAGCACCTCGCGTGCTTGTGAAAAAAAAAAAAAAAAAAAGGGGTGGGGGGGGAAATGGGGGGGGGGGGTTGCACAATTATTTCGACTAAAGCATTGCCCCTCTAAATGAATCTGAAAAAAAAAATGTTCCAAGTCTCTTAGATTCCGAGATCCGCCTAAAGGGGGGGAGAAGGGGGGCGGGGGGGGACTTTTAAAAATGGTTTTTACTTTACCGAGCCTCCTCTATACGAATCCGTATAAAACAAAAAATACGGTTCTCGTAGTTTCCGAGATACGATAGAGGGGGGGGAGAAGGGGGGGGAAAAGGGGAGGTTTGGCACTTTTCCCGTAGGTTTGAGAGTTACTTGTTTACGAATCTGTCAAAATATACCCACCTCCCCATCCACCATCTGGGAGAACAATTATGTCAATGAGTGAGTCAGTCAGTGAGTCAGTCAGTGAGTCAGTCAGTGAGTGGTAATTTAGCTTTATATAATATAACTAGTATTTGCGTGTTGCGCGAGGTGCAAGCACCTCGTGTGCTTGTGAAAAAAAAAAAAAGGGGGGGTGTTGGGGGGGTTTAGTATTTGCGTGTTGCGCGAGGTGCAAGCACCTCGCGTGCTTGTGAAAAAAACTAAAGCATTGCCCCTCTAAATCAAGTATTTGCGTGTTGCGCGAGGTGCAAGCACCTCGCGTGCTTGTGAAAAAAAAAAAAAAAAAAAAGAGTGGGGGGGGGGGTGATGGGGGGGGGGGGTTGCACAAGTATTTCGACTAAAGCATTGCCCCTCTAAATGAATCTGAAAAAAAAATGTTCCAAGTCTCTTAGATTCCGAGATCCGCCTAAAGGGGGGAGAAGGGGGGCGGGGGGGGGACTTTGAAAAATGGTTTTTACTTTACCGAGCCTCCTCAATACGAATCCGTAAAAAAAAAAATACGGGTCTCGTAGTTTCCGAGATACGATAGGGAGGGGGGAGAAGGGGGGTGAAAAGGGGAGGTTTGGCACTTTTCCCGTAGGTTTGAGAGTTACTTGTTTACGAATCTGTCAAAATATACCCACCTCCCCATCCACCATCTGGGAGAACAATTATGTCAATGAGTCAGTGAGTGAGTGAGTGGTAATTTAGCTTTATATAGTATAATAATATAATATATAATATTCCACAACTTTCACACAACGCCATCTAGTCCCAAACTAAGCAGAGCTTGTGGTATGAGTACTAGACAACTGATAAACTTACACCGACAAAGAGAACAAATGATCGTGCTCATCACACAAACATTTGTCCTGGGTGGGAATCGAACCCACGACCTTGCGCATAGCAGTCAGGGCTACTGACCACTATACCAACAGGCCAGTCATATATGGACTTTAAAGAGACATTGATCTCCGAGTTTGTTTCCGTGTTCCTTCTCAGGAAAGTCAGGAAACACCGGCCTCATCTTTTTAACTTAAAATGGCAAAAAAAATGTTTGTTCAGTCTCGATACATTATTGAGTCCCGGGAAAAAAAAAACGAGACTAGATGTGGTCTCGAAATTCCCGAGAAAAACGAGACTTTCGAGGCTATTTCAAAACTAGGTTTCTTATTTATAAGCTACGTAATTAGAGAGTCAAATCAATATATTTTAATCAAGTAGTTACTTTCATAAACAAATGCAAATTAAAAAAAAAACCATTTGTCATAGTTTTTATTTTTCATTTTTTTAGTGGGCACGTAAAAAACAACCCTAATTTTTACCCGACTACGGCAAAGCCAAAGGAGGGTTATGATTTTGACAGGCTATGTATGTATGTATGTATGTATGTATGTGTATATGTTCATCTGTTCCCTCATAGCTCAAAAGCTGCTTATTAGAACTCGACAAATGAGGTATCGTTAGAACCGTCTTGACCGTCCGCTGAACAAAGGCTACGTGACGTGTCACAAAACCCAATGTGGCGCCCTCTAGCACCGAAAAAGTGTTGTGTTAAAAATAAAAATAAGATAAACACATCGTGTTTGATATCATTTGAAAGGGCGTCACATGCACATCACCAAAACATTGCTTAAATTTAAAGTGGCGCCCCCTAGCGGTCAAAAAGTCATGTGTAAAAAATAAAAGTAAGATAGTTACACCGTGTTTGGTATCATTTGAAAGGGCTTCACTTGAACTTATAAAAATAAAGTAAATAGTATAGAAGCACAGTGATTTAACACCAAAATAGAATAAATAATAAAAAGTAAAAAACTAAAACCCGACTACGACAAAAAAATCGACGCCAAAAAAGTATGAAACAAGATTTTCAGGATGCTGAAATAAACAAGGTTACTGGCAAAACAAGAACAGAACAAAAATAAAAGCCGCAGTCACACGTTATATAGGATATCAACCGTAACAAAACAATTAATAACGTGTGACTGGCTGCGGCTTTTATTTTTGTTCTGTTCTTGTTTTGCCAGTAACCTTGTTTATTTCAGCATCCTGAAAATCTTGTTTCATACTTTTTTGGCGTCGATTTTTTTGCCGTAGTCGGGTTTTTGTTACAAAAGGAACCCGCATTAGAAAAAGCTCATTCTGCTTGTACGCTAGAGGGATACTACGTAGTACCACTTCGCGCTTTCACAATGAAAGGAGATAGAACCTTTCTGGCGTATCGACGTCACCATTTTGTTTTTTTTAATCGCGGTTCATTATGAAAGTGTGGTATGCATGGCTAGAGGAACAAAAAATGTCCAGTAATACGGTACCCCAAAGTGTCACGTAAACGTTTGAAGGTAAACATCGACATAAAACTTCAACGAAAATCATTAAAAATAGACTCATTACGCGTTCATACGCTTATTAGTATTTAGCTTATTAGTCTAGCAGTAGAACAAAACCGCGACTATAATTAATTATTTGCCTACTAAATCGCATTGCATCGCAATAAAACGCATGTCAAAGAATTCCACACGTGCGTGTTCGGTGTTGGCTGTCTTTCATCCCACCGTATCATAAAATGAACAATAAGTGTTTTGGTATATGTCTTTCTTTAGTACATGTATTAGGCTCGGCATCAAGAACCCCTATCCAACCTCCTGCTGAATTTATGGATTATGTAGTATAGTAGTATTTATGATACGTGTTAAATCTATCTATACTTATAATAAATCTGTAGAGAGGTCAATTCTGTACATGAAATATATTTCCAAAATAACTATCAGGGGGTGATTAAGGATCGATACTCATGCCAAAAATGCAATCAGTTAAATTTTTGTCTGTCTGTCTGTCTGTCTGTCTGTATAACCGTTATAGAAACAAAAACTACTCGACGGATTTTAACGAAACTTGGTACAATTATTTTTCATACTCCTGAGCGGGTTATAGTATACTTTTCATCACGCTACAATCAATAGGAGCAGAGCAGTGAAGGGAAATGTTGGGAAAACGGGAGAAGTTACTCCATTTTTTAAGCTTCCGTCGCGTGTGCAACCTTAATGGTTAAAGCACAAATCATTTCATGACGGAAATGTTCTCCTTAAAATTATATAAAAAATATCCCACGACAGCATATGTCTAACTTTTATGGTTGACTCACAATAACACGTGTAACTCCCGATAGCTTAGCAGTTCGAAGCTTTCTGATTATAATATTTGTCTACTCTTACGTTTATAACACTCTCAGTCACCCCTAATTGAAAAAGTTAACATTATTAACTATTCCATAAAAAAATTGGCCAAGTGCGAGTCAGACTCGCCCATGAAGGGTTCCGTAGTAACTATAATATAATATGCAAATTTATTTGACGAAAAAAATAACCTTACAAATTTCTTAAAACTAGCTTATTTACATTTTTTACAACTGCGCCAAATAAATTTGTTTTGAAAAAAAAACATTACAAATTTCTTAAAACTGGCTTTTTTACATTTTTTACAACTGCGCCGAATAAATTTGTTTTTCATAGTGTTTGTATGAATTACAAAGTTATATTTGCGGTTTTAGAAAATATGCTGTATCTCAAAAACTGATGAACTGATTTCGTTCAAACTAATTTTGGTTGAAAGTTTATATTAAGATCTACAAACATATATTTTTTTTAGATTTTTCACTCCATTATTATAGAAGTTACAGGTTGTGTCCGCCACACACACATTTTACCACTTTGGAAGCTTATATCTTTTAAACGATTGACTTTATGGAAAAGTGGTTTTAGAAACCCCGATGTCGTTTTTAAAGAACTGTCTATAGATACCACATATGCATCTATTTCATGAAAAAAAAAATATTTTCAGGTTTAGTTCCATGTATAAGGAGCCTCCCTTTATTTTAAATATTTTTTAATTTTTTTCTCAAAATCGGAAAGCGGTTCACAGAATACATCTACCTGTCAAGTTTCACATGTATAGTCCTAATAGTTTCGGAATAAAATTGCTGTGACAGACGGACGGACGGACAGACAGACAGACAGACAGACGGACAGACATGTCGAAACTATAAAGATTCCGTTTTATCATTCGGCTACGAAACCGTAAAAAGAATCATATAAATCGGTATAGAAACACCAAAGTTATACATGAAATACGCTTATAATAATAAGCCATCGCGCGTGAATACTGAGTCATGCTATAAGGATTATTTTTGAGAATCGGTCGCCGCGCTCGACGCGTCTCGCGGTCGAAGCGTTCTCTAGGTACTTAAGCCTCATGTGAACGTGATCTAAACAATATTACCAATACATTAACTTACGCTGACGGAGTCGCGGGCACAGCTATATTGTATCATTACGCTAAGGCCAATAGGAGCGGAGCGCCAATGAAGAATGCTTCAAAATCGGGGTTAAATTTAACGTTAGCCCAAAGTAACTATTCCACGCGCACGAAGTCGCGGGCAAAAGCTAGTATATTATAAATCTTTTAAAATGTCACATCTTAGTATTAATATTCACTTATGTTTGATATCATCCTTACAGTTATAAATAAATGTTAACGTAAATGACAAACCTTTTGCTTTTGTTTAACTACTGCTTAAAAACGTTTTCAAGCTGAGTAACATATCACATGATCCGCCACGCGATAGTGACATGTCGACTGCGTTTCATTGCGATGCGATTTAGTGGATAAATAATTATTTGTAGTAGTATTCTCGTGCTCCTAGTAGTGTGTAATGTACCTACTCTCTTTCAATAAACATATAAACATTAGTAATCATAATCAACCTGGGAACGATTATTTAGATACAATCTGATGCTTATAGATACGTAACAAGTCTACTTTTAACGATTGTCGTTGTAGTCATATGTCGATGTTTACCTTCAAATATCTCGGTAATGTGACATTTTGAGGTAGCATGTTGCTGATATTTTATGCGCCACAATTTCTAAAAAAAAATGGCGGCAGGTCGACATGCCAGTCTTCATACAAAAAAGTTCAAACCCCTTTCAATTTAATCAGATTAGTTCCATAATTTAATCTTTATTGTAATCATAATCATAATTATGTGTTAACAAGATCTTAATATAAGTAGCAGCAATTTGCATTTATAATATGTAGACAAAATCCGTGTTATTTGTCAATAAGGTTATTCAGCCTCCACAAATAATACTAAGCTTTACTCTATGCTCGATCGTGCTGCCATTGCCATATCCATAATAACAATAATAAATACATTAATAAATATTGACTGTTGGTTTAATGAATTATTTAATACAGTTTTTATGTTACTGAAGTCTCAAAAGTCTCGTTATTCCCGTGACCGAAGATGTTAGTCTCGAGTCTCGAAAATAGTAAAAAATCGTCGAATACTAATAAATCGAGATTCCCGGGATGAAAGCCCTAATGTATACCCAATTTGAAAAATATAATATCACTAGCAGTCGCATGGGGGTTTGCTCGCGGGAACTTTATCACGTTATCGTGATAAAGTTATAAACATAACACTCTTTTTGCAGTCGGGTATAAAGTAGCCTATAACCTTCCTCAAGCTACGAGCTACTTCCATACCAAATGTCACCTAGATCCACAGTACTTTCAAAGATTAGCACATTCATATTTATCACACTTTTTCGCTTTATAGATAGTAGGTTTTGCAATTGGCAACGATGCGCTGGTCGAGTCAAAGCTCCAGAGCCTTGAACATCGACAACGAGTTGCAAGTCTATCGGTTTTCTATCAGTTACATTTCGGAGAGTGTGCGATGGAATTACACAATCTAATTCCATCAAGTCCGTTCCATCATCGGACTACAAGACAAACGGCGATGCGCCATCATTACATGGTGGACATCCCACCCATACCATGTTGTGCATATGGCTAAGGAGTGGAATTCCCTGCCGGAGTCTGTGTTTCCCAATAGCTATAACCTAGGGGTCTTTAAGTCAAGAGTGAATAGGTTATTTTTAGGTAAGCGTGCTCCATCTTCGACCACATCATCACTTACCATCAGGTGAGATGGTGATCAAACGCGAACCTCAATAAAATCAATAAAAAAGGTACTTATAGATTTAATTTTGCCTCTGCGAGATTGCACTAGGTGCATGCTACATAGTTCGTGTGACGTCCAATGCGTTATAGTTTTCTTATAATTTATTTCTTCCAGTTTAGGTGAAAGATGCACCTTTGAAGCTCAAGATAATAGTATAAGATGACATACCTGAAGATATTGTGGAAAAACAAATTGATGAGTGGTTAAAGTACAGTAATAATATATGGGTAAGTCTTTCTGAGAACTCTAATCTGCTTCTGTTTTTTTTTTTAATAGGTAACTAGAAATGTGAGTAGAAATCACATTTCTAGCAATCTTGTTAACATCTCCAACTAAGCTAATAATGCATGTGTCAAGAGTTGGTTCACAGCAATAGTGTAATGGGTGAAGAAGAAACAATACCTGGGAATTGTGTACATAAACTGGGTAAAGTTTCAGCAATCAAATTTTCTGGATGCCCCAGGTATTGTATACATTGCCTAGGTATTGTATAGAGGAGTTTTGTCAGTTACATGTGCACTAATGAGAAATATTGTAAAATAATGCAAATGTTTTCAATAGTTGTTGAAGCTGGGGATTCAATCCCATGTAAGATTACAGCACTCAAGTTTGTGTTGATTACACTAGTTTAGATAAATACAATATTTATTGTTCACCATTTTCTTTGTTGGTTTAGCCCTGTTTAGACATTGATATCCCACTGCTGGGCGGGCAATTATACTCCATAACAGAATTAAAGGACTTAAAACTACAAAGGGTGTTACAATGGTTGTACAAATGGGGTGTTAAATAAAATTAATGTTATGTTACAGAAAAAAATGATAACTGCATAAAGAACTAAAAAGTAATCCTCTAATAAAGTATTTCTATCAGCTCTAAATTTGAGTGATCTGTGGTCTAAGTCCAAAATTCATAGTTTTTATATTTCATGACTTGGTACAAAAGGGCCATTCCATTAAAAAAAAAACAATATCTATATACATATTAAATTCAAAGTCCTGACTGACTAGGGTTGCCATCTTTTATTAGAAGAAATAGAGTATATTTGATTTCAAAGGAGGTAAATAAAGAGTACGGATTTATAACAAAGAGAACCATTTACTAAAAAAGGCATTTTGGTACTTTTTGCAGCACAACAAATTTTCATTTATTTTAAAAGAATTGTACGACTCGAAACATTCTAAATTTAAGTTTACATAGATCAGGAGCTCATTTTTAATAAATTTCGTTTAATTTAAGTATAATATGCTTGTGTAAAAGAGTATTTTAGCGTCCTCTATTAGTGTTATAGATTATAGAGTACACCTACATGATATAGAGTACAATACTCTATTTTAGAGTACGGTTGGCAACCCTAACTACCTAGAGGTATATAGATGATTGCCGGGGTTGCCGGAGTTGAAGGAACAGGGCGGGTTTTTAGTCAGTAGAAGTCTGACACTCCTTTTCGCTCCACCCACAGCAGTAGGAATCACTATATTGAAGATGATGTATAATTTTTTGCTAATAGATAGATAGATAGATAGATAGATATACTCTTTATTGTACACCATAACAGAATTAAATAAGGACTTAATAACTACAAAGGGTGTTACAATGGGCGGTCTTATCGCTAAAAGCGATCTTTTACAGACAACCTTTAGATGGATTTGACACAGCAGGAGAAAATAAAATCGCGGGTAGTCCATGGTGTACTATTTACTTATTTACAATAAATAAGTAATAACCTACATACTCAATACACATATACATATACATACATAAAAATAACAAAGCTGAGATATATAAAAAATAAAATAAAAATAGTAACATATTAAAGAGAGAGATAGAGATCTTTTACCATGTTTTTGAAAGAAGGAAGGGTTTGTGCTTGTCTTACTGACACGGGAAGATTATTCCACAGTCGTACTGCTTGAGCTACGAACGACTTACCAAAGAAATTGGTGGAGTGACTCGGTACCTCTAGCCTCAAGTTTTCCGATGACCTCAGAAATTTGGCATGTGTGTCACGGAGGAACTTAAAACGTTCTTTAAGATAAAAGGGGGTCTTAGGATTGAACAGAATACTGTAAAGCAGAGGACAATATGTGTAAGTTCCGGCGAAGACGTATAGGAAGCCACTTGAGTTTCGTACGAAATTCAGATACGTGATCATATTTGCGCAAACCAAATATAAATCTTATGCAAAAATTTTGAAGTCGCTCAAGTTTATCAAGTTGTGCCTCTGTGAGATCAAGATAACTGACATCAGCGTAGTCTAGGATGGGATGCAAAAGAGACTGTGCTAGCGCAATTTTAGTGGCAGTTGGCAGAAAGTTACGCAACCGTCTTAGGGAACTGGCAGAAGCAAATAATTTGCGACTCACCTCTTGTAATTGGGGACCCCACGAAAGATATTTGTCCAACCAGACCCCAAGGTTCTTAACTTTCTCGCTTAGTGGAATAGCTGTGCCGTTGAAAATAACCTGAGGAAGCTGAGACCAGTTTACCTTAGATGCTAACCTAGAGCTGCCGACTACAATGACCTGAGTCTTTAACGGGTTAACCTGCAAACCATGTGCCTCACTCCATTCGCAAACTGAAGCCAAGTCCTGGTTTATCATATTTATTGTAGCATCTAAATCAGTATGAGGCGCTTGTCTGTAAATTTGCAAGTCATCAGCATAAAGGTGGTAGGAGGATTGAAGTTTTTTGGAAATGGAATTTATGAAAATTGCGAAAAGTAAAGGAGATAACACGCCACCCTGAGGAACACCGGCTACAGTACTACACCAAGAAGAGCAGGACTCATCTATGCAAATACGTTGCCGGCGGCCATACAGGTAACTACGAAACCAGTCAATCGCTGTTGGAGATATGTTAATAGAGTGAAGTATGCTGAGCAGAATATCGAAATCGACGGTATTAAAAGCGTTACTAAAATCAAGCAAGCAGAGAACCGTCATATTTCCTTTATCCATGCCCATCCGTATGTCATCAGTTACATTAACTAACGCGGTAGTAGTACTGTGTCCAGGACGAAATCCGGATTGGAAAGGATTCAGCAGACTATTCTTGCAAAGAAAAGCACTTAGCTGATTGTGGACAAGGCGTTCAAGGACTTTAGAGAGAAAAGGTAGGATGGAAATAGGTCGATATTCTGAAAAAGAGGCAGGATTTGATTTTTTGGGTAAAGGAGTAATTTTGGCCTCTTTCCATACCGATGGAAAGACACCATTGGAAATAGAATAGTTAAGGATATAGGTCAGGATAGGAAGGATTTCATTGAGGACAGGAAGTATCATCTTCCGACTGACACAGTCGCTGCCAACCGCGTTAGATGTAATTGAAAGTAAGCTCTTCTTAACATCACAATCAGAAAATTGACTAAAATTAAATGCGGAGTGATCCGGAGTTGGAAGGTTAGAAAGATAATTTATAGTAGCTGCCTTCAATGTCCCATTGCAGTAGGACGAGGATGAGAAGTGTTGATTCAACAGATCAATGTCTAGGTCTTTAGGAATCGATTCTTGGCGTGATTTTCCAACTCCCATTGATTTAAGAAATTTCCAGACTTTAGCTGGATCACCGTTTTCAACAGAATCATGAATATGTCGGCGCATTGCATCCCTACACACCCTATTGCTGCGATTGCGTGCATTCACAAACATCTCTCGGTTTAATGGTGAGGGTCGGCTTCTGAATTTTGAATTACATACTACTTTCTTGTGCATGACAGCCCTCACTTCATCTTCAGCCTGTCTAGTAACATTTTTTATTCTTATTTTGATTAATTAATTATCATAATAACTTCAATACGAATGCAATAATCGATATCTTTCGTCATCTCTTTGATATTTCCATTGCAGTTGTGTATATATAATGTGTTAGAAACTCCTATTCTATTAAGTTAGTGGTAAGAAACCTGTCTAATTATTGTAATAGTAAATAGGTGTGCGAAAATCAAAATATACTTGTTCTCTATTCGTAGGGATGAAACGATACGAGTAAATACAAGTAATTACTCGATACTTTTCTTTCGATACCAAGTACTTTTGTACTCGATACTTGACAACTGAGTAACAAGTAGTATCGGGAAGTAAGTACTTGTATCGATAGGTACTCGGTCGGTCGGTCGGTCACTCACTCACTGATTTAATTTTTGTTTCGCGAACGCATTTTTTCTACTGCTCAGTTGGCAGCCTTGCGTATAGTAGGTAGAATCTGTGTTTTTTCATCATTTGTTCATTCTTCATTCAGACGGTCGGTCTGTCACTACATTCCTTCGTCGCGTGGTGGTTGTTCATTTCTTTTTAATAAATTAAAACTTAACTGAATTTAAATTGTAATAGCAAAATCAGTGATAATAAGACCACAAAAGTCTGAGGTGTGGAATGTGAAATTTGTGGAAAAACGGAAATTTAAAAATGCTTCAAAGACGTAAAGTATTGTGGCAATACTTCCATCAGAAATCGATTAATCGGAAAACATCTAGAAAAAATATTTTTTTCTAGGGAGCACGTCGATTACAGTTTTTTCCTTAATATTTGGTGCATTTTATTTAAAAAAATACTTAAGACTATACCATGTCCTAACACTGTTGTTCTTATTTGCCTCTTATACTTCCGACGGAAAAATTGACCGATACAATTAGGTATCGATACTTTTCATTCGATACCGAGTAGATATCGATACCTCGTAACCGATTCGGTATCGAGTAAAAGTATCGATACCCAGATGGTATCGTTTCATCCCTACCTATTCGCCCTCAATAGATCTCTAGAATACTGATTGCGATGAACATAGCTTTAAAGCGACATCTATACTCAATAGCAGGTAACCACTATCACAACGGTCAACGCTTCTCTCTTTAGCAAAGTCGTTCACAACCAAGTTCGGCACTACACCAACAGATGGCGCTACTAGTGAGAACACGTGTGAAAATAATGTCATCGAATAGTAATTATTACAGTTTGTTTTGGTTAACGCTAGTCTCAAGTTCTATTATCATTTCGTATCGTTTGATTTCATATCAGTCTGCTTCAGTGCTTCTTACGCACTGTATACTTTGTCGGTAAGTTTAATTTACGTTATCATTTTAATTTCTCTGTTCTTACTCGAAATAGGCGACTCGTGAGCGTGACTCGTTATCTGTTGCCTTTTGACCTGTTTGTATTGTATTTCTTCTTTCTTGTTATTTATCTCATGAAACTGTATTGTAATTGGCTCATATGGTTTATTGAACGGACTTTTATACGTCATAATTATGTTTATTTGTTTTTGGTTTCTTGTACTTAAATTGGGCAAGTTGATTGCGCGGTCAGTTATAGTCAGCAGTATTGTTAACTTACTTCTGAAAAAAAGAGGTTCGGTTTGCAAGCTGGTAGCAAACTCAATATTTGTTTGCAGAAACCATTTCAGCATACATAATATATTTCTATAAGCCGGCAGGTCTCATGTAGATTCAATTAAAGGTAGTTTGAAGATAAGTATGTGTATGAATGTACCTACCTGTATTTATCTGTTAAAATACGTCTGCAATTTGGTTAAAATAAAGAAACAACTGGTTATTTAAAGACATACCTACGAACGAAAACAGCATTATTTATATACCAACGAATGTAGAGCAGATATTCAAAATTTATTGATAGGCGTTTCAATACTTACCTTACTTCAACTTTCGATGGCCCTAAAAACTGTCTTTAATAGATTAATCAACCCGATTACAAGGCATTAAAGTCGTTAAACCATCGATAAAGTACCTACCTACCTGATTCCCATCATAATTTCAGATTGACCTAATGACCTTAATTTGCATACTAGATATATATCAAAAGTTACTGTATCCATCATTATTACTGATAGATTTATGCCCAATTAAAACCTGTGCTCATAACCGATCTATCGGATTACCCAATGCATACTAGTAAAAATAGGTAGGTAACTATCTATCTATATAAATGTGAATATCGTATTGGTACCTAATTCTCTACGTTTGTTTTTTCTTCATATCTTAAAGGGAGGCAGATAACTTCTTTACTTAATTTGACACATTTCCTAGTTTGTGAATTTAAAAAAGTATTGTTGTGTAGTGTGTTTAAAATGTAAAGTTAGGTAGGTACGTCTAACGAAGAAATGATAACGACAATCGCGCCAGAGCTAACGAGCGTAGTTTTTTTTTAACTAAAAAAGGAGGAGGTTCTCAATTCGGATGTTTGTATTTTTTTATTTTTTTTTATGTTTGTCCACGCATAACTCCGTCGTTTGCCAACCGATTTGAAAAATTCTGATTTTGTTAGAAAGGGTATACTTCCCAAATGGTCCCATGAAAATTTTATCGAAATCGGACAAGCCGTTTCTGAAAAATCAACAAAAGTCTAAAAAAATGTTTACGTTGATGATCTTTTCGTTTACGCTGCATTGCGTTTTTTGTTCGCGCATAACTCCGTCATTTACGAACCGATTTGGAAAATTGACTGATCCACTAAAAAGCACGAAAATAAAAACTTTTTTGCAAAAAATAAAACCGACTTCCATATCAAAACACTACAAAGCCAAAAATAATTTTAATTTCGGAAGGCGGTGTGAAAAAAAAAGAAAATACAAAACCAATAACACCGACTACCGAAATTAAAATTATTTTTGGCTTTGTAGTGTTTTGATATGGAAGTCGGTTTTATTTTTTGCAAAAAAGTTTTTATATTTATTTACATAGGAGACCAACAGCTAAATTCAGACTAAAAACAATGTGATGATTAAACAGCCAATTACTATTATAAAACTAGCTTCTGCCCGCGACTTCGTTCTTGTGGGAGGTTTTTCCCGCGTAAATACACCGTGGGAATTCCGAGATAAAAGTAGCCTTTGTGTTATTCCAGGATGTCTATTTACTTAACTACCAAATTTCATTCAGATCCGTTCAGAAGTATTTGCGTGAAAGAGTAACAAACATCTGTACATCCATACCTACATCTATATAGATAGATAGATAGATATATTCTTTATTGTACACCATAACAGTAAAACAAAATTATGGACTTGACAATTAAAAAGGGTGATACAGTGGGCGGTCTTATCGCTGAAAGCGATCTTTTACAGATAACCTTTGGATGGATTTGACACAGAAGAAGAAAATAAATACGCGGGTAGTCCACGGTGTACTATTTATCTATATAAAATACAAAACAATAAATAACGTTCTCAAAACATATATATACACATAAATATTAAAAAAAAAGAAAGAAACAAAGACGTACATAATAACAACAATTTAAGGAGCGAGATAAAGATCTTTTACTAAGTTTTTGAAAGAAGATAGGGTTTGTGCTTGAGCTGCTAACGACTTACCATAGAAATTGGTGGCGTAACTCGGTACCGCAAGCCTTAAGTTTTCTGATGACCTCAGAGATTTTGCATGTGTGTCATGAAGGAACTTAAATCGTTCTTTAAGAAGGGGTTTTAGGATTAAACAGCACACTGTAAAGCAGAGACAAAATGTGTAAGTTCCGGCGAAGACGTATTGGAAGCCACTTGAGTTTCGTACGAAATTCGGATACGTGATCATATTTGCGCAAGCCAAATATAAATCGAATGCAAACATTTTGGAGTCGTTCAAGTTTATCAAATTGTGCCTTAGTAAGATCAAGATAACTGACATCAGCGTAGTCTAGGATGGGGAGTAAAAGAGACTGTGCTAGCGCAATTTTTTTAGCAATTGGCAGGAAGTTACGCAACCGTCTTAGGGAATGGGCAGAAGCAAATAATTTGCGACTGACTTCTTGTAATTGGGGACCCCAAGAAAGATGTTTGTCAACCCAAACCCCAAGGTTCTTAACTTTCTCGCCTAATGGAATAGCAGTGCCGTTGAAAATAACCTGAGGAAGCTGCGTCCATTTTACCTTAGGTGCCAACCTGGAACTGCCAACCACAATGACCTGGATCTTTGACGGGTTAACCTGTAAACCATGTGCATCACTCTATTCGCAAACAGAAGCCAAGTCCTAGTTCATGATATCAATAGCAGTATGCAAATCTGTATAGGGAGCGTGTCTGTAAATCTGCAAATCATCAGCATAAAGATGGTAGGAGGACTGAAGTCTTTTAGAAATAGAATTTATGAATATTGCGAAGAGTAAAGGAGATAAAACGCCACTCTGAGGAACACCGGCTGAAGTACTACACCAAGAAGAGCAGGACTCATCTATGCAAATACATTGCAGGCGGCCAAACAGGTAACTACGAAACCAGTCAATCGCTGTTGGAGATATGTTAATAGAGTGAAGTATGTTAAGCATGATTTCGAAATCAACGGTATTAAAAGCGTTGCTAAAATCTAGCAAGCAAATAATCGTCATATTTCCTTTAGGACGTGCGCGCACTGCGTTGCGTTTTTGAAACGCAAAATCTGTGAAGTATGAAGTGTCATAGAAGTGCGCGCACTGCGGTGGAATAAACGCGTGCGGTAGAGTCACCGGTGGCCCCTCGCTGCAAAATTGCGGTGAGTCTACCGCATATATTTTGTATCGCATAGGAATGTATGCAGTACCGCACACTGCGGTGAAAAAAACGCGCCTTTTGTCTGACAATGTTGCCATACGTATAGATTTCTTAGTATTTTCGATGTGTGATTCAGATTAGCACTCGATACAGATTTTTATACAAATTTCGCACTGTATTGATAAAATTAACTGTTACAACTAAAGACAGAAACTTAGCAAAATAAATTACCTAGATACCGCATTTATTACGTTACACACACCATTGTACGAATCTATTCTTTATGGTTATTTTTTATTTTTTCATAAACAACGTTAATTTAAACATTCTAATTACACAAGTATTATAGAGAAAATTTCATATTTTGTGATAATGCCGCCAAAAAACGATTTATATTATAGTATTAAGTATATTATTTACCTTGGTCATTTAATGTAGATCATAAATTGCCCTTTACTTTTTTCATTTAAATGTTTAGAAGTTATCACAGATTTAAAATTACGCAGCCAAGAAATTCATTGCAGCGAAACGGCTGGCACAGGTCTGATTCAAGATGAAACTTTTTTATAAAACGTGTAATTTAAAGGGTATATACATACCAAGTGCACGGCTTCTTTGAATGATAACAAACGATATAGCAAAGGTTTTGTAATCCTATGTCTACATGTGTGGAACTTATTAGAAATTTTAAAACATTGATACGAGAGACCGAATTTTTCAAATTAAGAAGAACGAAGAGAATTATCGTTTTATTGGCAAGTGACGTGGAAAGTGATGACCCTCATAGTGCTGTGACACGTTTGTTTATTACTGGTATTCAAGAAACATATGAAACCAATAATTTGGGGTCAATTCTGTGAGTTCGTTATTTTGAGCTGAAACTTTGCATAGAGACTCCATACGAGATGTTGTCTTCAGTCCCTTTGGATAGATATGGGGTTTCCGTTACACGTTGTATATATATTTTAAATTAAATGATTTCTAAACGTACTTTTTGTAATGACGTCGTTTGTCGAAGAAAACAATTTTTGCATCACTCAGGGTTTTTAGATTAATATTAAATTAAATGAAAGTTTGTACCTATGATATTAATTATTTATGTATTTTACGTATGTACGACACTACGAATGCGAGAGCCTTGGATAGCACACAACAATCTTTGACAGATTTCCTGAGCACAGCAAATTAAGATGTTTATAAAAAATTAAAAATAACTACAATAGATACGATTAGTGCCATGAATTGTGACTTGGAGAATATTAGTCAGTGGGCTAAATCATACGGATTACAGATTAATCCGTCCAAGTCCCAGGCTATGATCTTAGGTAGTCGATACTATCGCTCTGCACTTGACACTTCCTCTTTGAGGCCATTATCCCTTAACGGCTCGGTTATTGCGTACACGGATATTGCAAAGAATCTTGGTGTATTACTTGACAGCAATCTTTCTTGGCGAGCGCAAGTAAGTGAGGTTAGTCGTAAGGTGCACTTTTCCTTCCACTCTTTAAAATCCCTACAAAGCTTCTTGCCTTTCAAAACTAAAATCTCTTTAGCTCAAACATTAATTCAGCCGATTATTGATTATGCTGATGCCTGCTATTTGGATGCCACTGAGGAGCTCTTATGTAAGCTTGAGCGCTTGCAAAACTTGTGTATTCGCTTTGTTTTTGGTCTGAGGAAATACGATCATGTCTCTCAGTTTCGCAAGGATCTCAAGTGGCTCCCTATCCGTCTTCGCAGGAACACTCGAATATTATTCCTTCTGTACAACATCCTATTCAATCCTGCATATCCTAGCTACCTGCGCGATCGTTTTTCATTCACTCGTCCTACTGATGCCCTTTGTAGATCCCACCTTAAACTCCATCTCAATTTCCCATCCCAAAAAACCTGTTTCTATTCCCACTCCTTCTCCTTTCATGCAGTACGACTGTGGAACTCACTTCCCACTAAAATCCGCGAAGCTTAATCCATTACTATTTTCAAAAAGCAGGTCAAAGATCATTACCTATCTAACATCCCGTAATTTTATATATTTATTATAGGTATATATTTTTATAGCATGTATTTTAATTCTATGTATGTATATATTTATTAAATATATCATTTTAGTTTAATTTTATAGCTAAGTATGTTTTATATCGTAATTAGTATTTATACACACTGTGTCTATCATCTCCTCTTCAACTCTCCTGTCGCAGGTCTGCTGGAAGAAATTTCTTAGGAAATAAGCAGCACCTTTGTGCTCTTTTGTCTGTATTTATTTTTGTCCTTTATAAGTGTCATGTGTGTACATAAATAAATAAATAATAATAATAATAATAATAGAATCATACAATGGTGTGTGTAACGTAATAAATGCGGTATCTAGGTAATTTATTTTGCCAAGTTCTGTCTTTAGTTGTAACAGTTAATTTTATGAATACAGCGTGAAATTAGTATAAAAATCTGTATCGAGTGCTAATCTGAATCACACACCGAAAATATGTATAAATACGAAGAAATCTGTATGTATGGCAACATTGTCAGACAAAAGGTGCGTTTTTCTCGCCGCAGTGCGCGCTTCTGAGATTCCGGTAGTTCTACCGCACCGCAAAATTTGTGAAGTATGGAGTGTCATAGAAGTGCGCGCACTGCGGTGGAATAAACGCGTGCGGTAGAGCCACCGGTGGCCCCTCGCTGCAAAGTTGCGGTGAGTCTACCGCAAATATTTTGTATCGCATAGGAATGTATGTAGTACCGCGCACTGCGGTAGAAAAAACGCACGTTTTGTCTGATAATGTTGCCATACATACAGATTTCTTTGTATTTATACATATTTTTGATAAAATATGGGTGTTAGAAAAATCTTTAATTTTTTAACTTTAAATGGAAAGACAGTATCATGACAAATTAATACAATCCTTAATTCAAGGAAATGCGCTCGTGTGCGTGTCGGCTCCTAATATTGCATGAGTGTATGCGTCTGCGTAAGGATATTGTATGAAGCACATACGTTTTGCGTTTAGTGAGGATAACTATTTTATAAAAAAATCTAGGTTTGGTTTCGATTTATTTAGTTACGGATGTTATTTTAGACTTATAATTTGTTATCCTAATTGGGTTGTCTGAGGTATTGCGCTTAATCTGTTACACCTTGTATATATATATATTTATCCTGCAGACAAATAGCCGTCCTCTGAAGAAAAAAGTACATTTAAACTGGCGTCCACTGGCATATGGCGCATCCGCATACCGGACGCCACTTTTTTGGTCGGTGGCACTTAGGTCCTATTGGTCCTGGTTAGCCGTAGGACAAAATTCGATAGAAGCCTATAAATTTGATAAATGGCTGCAAAAATATAATAAAAAGTTCCCGAAGAAATCTCAGCGCAGATGAGGCGATGCTGTAGCGCGTATATCACAGCCGACATATCTATATATCTTGGGGACTTCCTGACTGCGAATCTGTGTATTTGGCATCCGCACTTGCGACGTTGCCAGCTCACTCATCTCATGCTTGACAGAGTTTCTGATTTGTATTTTAATATATTGGATTTATGTGTGACACATTTTCAATCTGCAATATTAAAAGAAGGAACATAAAATCAATTTTTAATTATAAATAAACATTATTGCAGCTTTAATTGTAGGAATACGATACTATTTAAGGTAATCCTATTTGGCTGCAAATTACTGTAAGATGGAAGCACTGTACCCAGTCCGGCTGCGCCAGATTTGAACGAAAAATCACACAGTGCTCGCGCATTTGTCTTCAGTGAAGTCCAGTTTGCGATTCGACCAGATTTACTGTCTTCACATGTTCCCACCATGTACTCGCCGAGACACCGACCTTCCTCCGAGGGAAAGACGAGGCCTTCATAACAATGGATGGATGACCAGAAGAACTCTATAGAGAGAGAAAAGACACTAGAAAAATATGTTTTGTGTGAAAGAGAAACATACGTTTACCATTCAATACGTTTTTTATGCTCATTCCGACACAAAAATACACACTTCCCAAATCACAATAATGAGACTGTTATCTACAGCATATCTGAAGTCTTCCTAGGTTTCGGAAATTTATGTCAACCATTTGCGAGAATAGAGCTATGTCTATGGGCTCACATTTCCCCACGGTAAAGCGCCATCAGCATGTGCGCAAGAGCCATACGTATGTTTGGATAGGGCACTGTGTCTTTGAGCTTCTTGTCTTTATTTTACCTCAATACATGATCAACCACGTGAGCATCAATGTAAGAACCGACCGCAGTAAAACATTGACATAAGAAGGAAAGTCGCATGCGCGCCTGAATAATACAAGCAAGAAAACGATTCCCGTCATCTTCTTTATGAAAATTTAACAATACCAGGTAGACTCAAGTGCGGGATATATTTAGATATGTTTTTTCGCTGCACTCGGTCCATCCGAGATGAACCTCCACATGTAAGAAAAGTGTTGTGGAATTAATACTGCTTCCGCGTCTGCCTAATATCGTTCAGCTCTAGGAGCATCTACCACCCGGACATGACCTACAGAAGCCAGTTTGGAAAACAATCTCTCGCAGTCGAGTCGATTCGCTCTTGCTTGGTAAAACCATGTCCTATCTATTAGAGTGCCCGAAATACGGAAGTTCAATAGCTATATACGGACGTTCCATAGCTATATATGGACGTTCAATAGCCATATACGGACGTTCCATAGCTATATATGGGCGTTCAATAGCTATATACGGACGTTTAATAGCTATTTAATGCACAGTACTTAAGGTTATGCAGTCGACAGCACAGTTGCTGAAGAATATATATCCTGCGCCCATGCAGGTGGGTTTCAGATTTGGTCTACGTGAAGTCATGATGGGCCGTTTAATATGTCCTTAAAGGTTGTCCCGAATGGGTTGATGCTAACTTGGTTAAGTTTAATGCCGCTTGGACCCAGGTGTTTCCGACCGGCTCCATCATTCCGTGGTGAAAACGAGCCGACAAGCGATCATAGCGAGCTTCTTGGGGTAACGTTGACCCTTACTTTTGGTCTGTTCGTCGCGGCTAAGACTCAACTGGTTGCTAATAATTGGGAATCCTAGCAAAGGAGACAGTATTTCACATCGGAATATCTTGATGCACTTGACTCATTCGAGAAACGACCAAACGTCTCATTAGCAACGAGGGACTGGTCGAGTCAAAGCTTTAGAGCCTTGAACATCGGCGACACGATGCAATTCTATCGGTTAAATTTTAGGGAGTGTGCCATGGACTCGCACAATCTAATTCCATCAAGCCCGTTCTATTATCGAACTACAAGACGAACGGCGATGAGCCATCGTTACATGGTGGACATCCCACCCATACCCGCAAAAAGTTTTGAGAAATTTCATTTTATAGCTATGGAGTGGAACTGTATTAAATATCTATTATAGCTATACTAGGGCTCTTTAAGTTAAGAGTCAATAGGTTTCTTCTAGGTAAGCGTGCTTAGTCTTCAACCACATCATCGCTTCACCATCAGGTGAGATGGTGGTCAAATGTGAGCATATTATTAATAAAGATGAGGTCTAAGAAGGAATGAGCGAGCCCAGAAGTGTCTGTTCACTCTTACTTTGAAGGGTCATATATGGTAGGGAATAGAGGAGCCGGCAGATAATTCCACACCATGGCCGTGCACACAATAAATGCAGCTTACCATCAGGTGAGATAGTAGTCAGAATCGAGCCTATCATCAATAACCACAATATGTACGGACGTGCATTAGGTATATACGGACGTCAATAGCTATATACGGACGTTCAATAGCCTGGTGACCTTAATTGCAGGAACGCTATTTGGCTGCACACTACTGTAAGATGGATGTACTAAATCCCAATCGGGCTGCACCAGATTTGAACGAGAAAGCCCACAGTACTATCGGTTGCACTTTCGTGTTCAGGGAAGCTCAATTTGTAACTTGACTAGTTTTTACTAACTTCATAAGATCCCACCATGTACTTGCTGGAAACCGGCCTTTACCCGGCGATGGAGACACTAGGCCTTCATTATCTGAGGATCTGATGACCAGAAGTACTTAACTCTCTCTCTCTCTCTCTCTCTGTCTGTAAGCAGACCCCACGAGGAAAAGAGAGACATGCCAACGTCTTCGTGATGTTTTGCATAGACATACTAAGCTTAGCTAAGCTAGTTCTATCATACTAAATCTTAACTTAACTCACCAATGAACTTACTGCGCACATTTTTTAAATTTGTAAAAAAAGTAGACAAAAATTTATAATAGTATGTCATTCTAGATATTTCCCGCGACTTTTCGTGTAAAAATCTCACTGGAACATCTTATTATTAACTAGGTATTTCAGTCCCTAATATGTCATTAAAATCCGTTCGTTACGTTTTGTATGAAAGAGAAGCCATCCGTTTACTATTCAATCCTTTTATTTACGCTCCTAACAACACAACAAACTTTTTAATAATATTAATAGCATAATATGCGATATTCATAGATATCAATATCGGGCATCCGTATATTAGCACATCTTACTTAGCAATATTGTGATAAGTGTAATGTTCAAACTGTGGACTACAGCTGTCAAGCAATAATAAAAGAAAGAGATGAGTAGATAAATCGAAAGCTGGCAACGTCGCACTCCCAAATACCTGTGGGGACGTTAAGTAGTCAATGCCATAGGTAAATCGCAATCAATATATCCAGGACGCCTAGAATGTATTAACATGGTTCGGGGTTCAAAAATGTTGGGGCATGACTGCAAGAGGAATATCGCGAAAAATAAAATTATCGGAAAATGACGTACCCCACGTTGCTGGAAATCGACGAACTAAGCAATATTCATTGAGACTTGTTAAAAAATATAAGGGGAACTGGGAGACGTCGTAAGGCTGCACGACGTGCCTGACGCCAAAAAGGTTCTAGGATGTATATATGTAATAAAAAGTACATAAAAGGCTATACAAATCTATTTATTTATTTTATTATTTATGTAGATTTGTATAGCCTTTTAAGTACTTTTTATTATAACTTCTCACGTACATAATGCACCTCGCACGCTATCTCTTCACCACTCAGGGATGACTGATTGACTGGTAGAGAATGCCTACTACATTACGCCTTTGTTCCTATGTGCATGAAGTATAAATAAATAAATAAAATATAATATACATACTTTATTATACCCCAAAATACCTACATCATTCTTCCTATATAATTATAAACTAAATTCTGAAGGTAGTATATGGAATGGATTTTCAGTGGAAGTCACATCGCTAGATACATCTACCAAACAAAAATCTTTTAAAAAGAAAGCTGTTACAATTTTGTACAGGTATATATAGCAAGCAGCTCTCAGGTCATCATTCCACCGAAAAGCCTTTACTTCTTGCAATAAAATGGTGCGTTGTTTTATAGGTTAAGGTAGTTTGTAAGCATCCCAGAAAGGAGCCGAATTTTTTTCTTAACACATTTGTGTAACTAGCAGAATATTATGCAAATTTTTTTCGGAGGAGGATCACCTACTTCCTCCTTCCGCCCTGGGTGAAGCGAAATGGAATGTCACACTTCTACTAAGTAAAATCCACTCTGTTATTTCAGTTGCCCTTGCGTTCTAAGGTCGGGCTATCTCGTTTGAACATTCCTGATCCCTGGCAGGATATAACAAGATACCGCGGCCCCGGAAGACAAGGGCAGCTGAAGGAATAGTAGAAGTCTGACACTCCCCGCCGCTCCACCCAGGGTGGGAGAAGTCATTCGACGATTCTCCCAAAAGAAAAAAAAAGAGCTACCTCATGAAGTAGGAGTTTCAACTTATCTTACGGATAAAGCCTGCGTGCTCATATTTTTTTTTCTGCTTGTCTTTGTGTGTTCTAAGTACTTATACAATTAGTGTTATGATTTATAAGATCCTACACCTACCACATTGTGTTTTTTTTTTAATCCAAAGGTTGACTGGTAGAGAATGCCTTGCTGCATTAAGTCCGCCCATGTAACACTATTGTACATAAAGTTTAAATAAATAAATAAGATCCTAATTCTCTTATTTAATCTTTTTTTTTAAAGAGACTAGCAATGTGGTTAGAACTCACGTTACCTACTAGCAATCTTGTTAACCCCTCCAACTAAGCTAAATATGCTTGTGTCTGGAGTGGGTTCACAGTAATAATGTAATGGGCGAGGTTCGAACCCGCGACCTTTCGATCACAAGTCCTACACCTTAGCCATTAAGGCTATTGACGCTTCTTATAAGTAGCGGCACGTAAGTCTAGCGCTGAACGATACGTGGAGGGGATTGCTGCGCATGGGTACTGTCGCGCACGCAATACAATTGTTAGCTAAATAACGTTAATGACATTATTTTAATGTAATGTCAAATAGTAGGTCTAGCGCTGAACGAAATGTAGAGGATAGCTACGCATGAGCGCATGAGTCGCGCATGCAAATAATATTACCTATACTTTAATAAATAGTTTATCTCCAAAGCCAATGTCCAAGGATTTATAGTAGGTACCTAAGATGTAATTTTTAACAAGTTTTGTGGGGAGTATAAAAATTAAAACATTATTTGTTAATTAAAATAAAAATATTTTAGATTTAAGTCTAATCTGAATCAGAGAATCTACAGTGAATCTGAATCTACAGAGAACCATTCTCAAATTTACAGTGATGCTGTCCGAATGACTGAGTAAAGTATTTGTAGCTTCGTCAATCTCACTTTTTATTTGTTTCACAGAATCAATTAATTCGTTAGATTCCCTTTTTAAAAAGCAATTCACGACATAAACCATTTTCCTTGCCTGTCTTTTCAAAACAGTATTTCTTCTAGGTGTATTCACTTTAAAGTCACAAACGAACTAAAAACTAAATTTAACAAACAAATTCAACCTTACAAAAAAAAAACAACAACAAAAATTAACAGCAATTACAATACAATTAATGACGCGACTGTACACGGGATGTGCGCGGAGCGTCGTATCGGCGCGGGGAACATAATGTGGCTGGAGAGCCAATCGGCGCTACGCACGCCCGCCCTTCATTCCGCTAGCCCCCCTCAGGTACCTTAATTTTTACTTCTGCGCAATAACGGTCACCGCTAAAGTTTCGTGCCGATGGTTATAATTGATGTTATAGAGCTGCAAAATGTCGAAGTTAACACCGAGTCCTGCGAAGGCTCTGTTGAGGACAGAGATCGCTGCTCGCATCGCTGCGCTTACGTCTGAAGATAAGAAAAGACAGTCTGAGATCGTTTATGAGAAGGTAAACCCACGAAAAAGAAGTGCAATACTTACTGCTGGCTAATTTACTCCTCCGCCGTACATCATTTAGGTACAATTAGAATTTCAAGCCCCCGTCCCGTGGGATTTCTGGGATAAAATGAAAATATAATCTAAAATAAATTTTATTGATAATAATAGGTTCGCGTTTGACCACCATCTCACCTGATGGTAAGTGATGATGTGGTCGAAGATGGAGCACGCTTACCTAAAAGTAACCTATTCACTCTTGACTTCAAGACTCCTAGGTTATAGCACAGTCTAAAGATCATCTTTATACTGTGGTTATAGCTACGTTGTCTCAGTGATTTTAATCCGATCTACATAATATCAGAGTTAATGTAAGAGGTGCCCCCGTGCTTCGGAAAGCACGTATAAGCAGGAAGTCTTGCGCTTGATCTCTCGTCAGTCGTGGTGGATTGCCGTCCTATTGGACTAGGAGAATAAAATAACAGAAAACCATCTCAAATATGTGGGCACATCAGTGATTGCCCTCATATTTATGCACTGAAAAATTTGCGTACCTACGTGGCTAGGCTTTGTTGAGATGGGCTACCCTGATTGGAATGCCGTCGGGAGGATTCTCATTAAAAAGGCACCACGTCTTTGCTTCATCGTCTTTTATTTTCAAATAAATTTTTTCTTTAAAGTGGAACCCAAACTATCTATTCATTTGTTAAAAACATTCATGTACCTTCTGTCATAATATCTCAAATTTATCATTGGTTATACATATTACATCCTCATGAAACAACCAAATTATCCCAATCTTCCAGGTTATCAACCACCCCTGGTACAATTCAGCGAAGCGCATAGCACTCTACATGAGCACTGACCAGGAGATCAACACAGCTCCCATCATCAGCCACATCAAGGCTAGAGGGGCTTCAGCCTTTGTCCCGCAGTACGCTGGTGGAGTCATGAACATGCTACTTCTGGAGTCGGATGATGAGAAGAATATGACCATTACTAAGCATGGAATAGCACAACATTCGAAGGATCAGAAGAGAGAAAATGCGGTTGAATCAGGTTTGGTTCTGAAAGACTGTCGCTTTAAAGTGTATCTTATGAATTTTATTTTATGAATTTCTCTCGGATCTCTGATGTATTCAGAGATCCGAGAGAAATTCATAAAATGCGATCAACAGATTAGGACCTTTTGAAAAACATCAGTATACTAGAACATGAATTTACAGGCATCCAGAGACACTAAGAGGTATTATGAAAAGTTCCTAATGCTCCACGCATCATCCGACAACACTACTTGGCAGATTTGGGACAGTTTACGCCTTGCAACTGATACATACCAGTTTACTGTACTTACTTTTGCTAAACTACATAGATTTCACAAGCTTGTCTTTCAATAATCTATCAAAATCCTTGTCTTTTTAGGAGGTCTGGACCTGGTTATAGCTCCAGGAGTGGCGTTCTCGAAGTCAGGTGATAGATGCGGCCACGGTGGAGGCTACTATGACAAGTTCCTTGCTAAACTCAGGAGTACTCCCGAAACTGCACCTAAGGTATGTACAGAGACTAGTGGTATTCTATCGGCGCGTGGCGGTTGATATTCATCATCTTCCTGCCCTTATCCCATTTACTTGGGGTCGGCGCAACAAGTTTTCTTCTTCCATTCTCCCCTGTAAGATGTCACAACATCATTTACTCCCATTTCTTTCATGTCATTACCTCAATCTATCCATCTTGAAGCTTTGGCTTTCCTCTACCTCTCCATCCATCAACATTCAAACCCATCACTCTTTTAAATCTTCATTCTAAATAATCTAATCAAAAATCGTTACTTTATGTAACTTAGACCATCACTACTGCTCAAAACGGAGAACGACAACTTTTGGGGCAACCTTGGATGATATCAAAAAGATTATCCTTTCCATTAAATCTAAGGCTGTGGGTTATGATGACATCAGTCGTTATATGATCACCTTGATCCTTGACACTCTCCTTCTGCCAATTGCCCATTTATTATAAACTTCTCCCTCGATTCCGGGTAATTTCCAACCCTGTGGCGAATGTCTTACGTTCGGCCACTTCCTAAAATATCTAATCCCTCCTTGCCTATCCATTTTCGACCAATTTCCATTCTTCCTTTCCTGTCCAAAGTACTTGAGGCCTGCGTCCATAGACAGTTTTCTAGATTTGCTCACCGAAACAATCTTTTTAGTCCAGTACGGCTTCCACTCTCCTTAAAGTGACTGGGGACATTAGACAGGTGATGGAGAATACAAAGGTTACTGTTTTGGTGCTTATTGATTTCTCCAATGCTTTTAATGCCGTCAATCATGATATTCTCCTATCTATCCTATCACATCTCATGGTATTTTCCGAGTGTCTGGAATGGTTCTCTTCTTATCTTCGGGGACGTCAGCAGTCGGTTCGTGTCGATAAGAATTCTTCGAGTTGGCGTGACCTGGATGCTGGTGTCCCACAAGGCGGTATTCTTTCTCCGTTGTTATTCTCCATCTTCATAAACTTTATAACTCTCTATCTTCGGTGTTCGTATCATCTTTACGCTGATGATCTGCAGTTGTATGCATCTACGCGGGTGGAAAGTTTATCAGACGCTATAGGAGATCTAAGCCGAGATTTAGATGCTATCAATAGCTGGTGTGATAGATTTGGGGTGTCTGTAAACCCTTCAAAGTGTCAGGCCATTGTGATTGGATGCTCGCGTATGATCGGTAGATTGACAGTAAGTTCGCTCCCTCCGATCATTTGCAATGGCACCGTCATCCCTATTAGCTCTAGCGTTAAAAATCTCGGTTTGCATCTTAACTATGTGCTTAGCTGGCAAAGTCAGGTCTGCAGTATCAGTCAAAGAGTCAACGGGACTCTGCGATGCCTGTATCGTCTGAGGAACTTTTTACCTGCAAACACCAAGACAATGCTTGTGCAAACTTTAATTTTCCCTATAATCGACTATGGCGACGTGTGTTACTTTGACTTGAATGCGGTCTTGCTGGATAAGCTCGATAGGCTCCTTAATAACTGTATTCGGTTCAGATTTAATTTTAAAAAATATGACCACGTATCGAGGTACAGAACCGAGCTCAAATGGATGCCCATTCGCCAGAGAAGTTTGCGCGCTCTGACTACGCTTTTCTCTTTGCTGAAATCTCCTACCCCTCCCTCTTACCTTATTTCTCATTTTCAATTTCTATGTTCCTCACACGCTAAAAGTCTGCGCTCTTCCAATAATCTTCTCTTACTCTGTCCTTCTCATACTTGTGATTTTATTCATTCTTTTACTTTGAATATATTAACTACCTAGTTTTTTTTATGCCATGCTCTTAACCACCCATGGTTGACTGGTAGAGAATGCCTATGGCATTAAGTCCGCCTTTGTATATTTTGTGTTTCATAAAGTTTTAATAATTAAATTTATATGTCCTAGAACTAAAGCTCCGAAAACATGCGCCCGTGTTATAGTTATAATTCCATCTGTCTCGCCCACGCTGAAATAAATAATGGCCATTCCATTCTGTATACATATGATTGCTTTAAAATGTCAACGCTTTGGTCCCTACTCTTAAAAGTTCGGATCGCATTCAGTTCTCTACACCATTTTTACTATTATTTTCAGGTTGTGGCGTTAGCATTCTCTTGCCAAATGGTAGACAACGTACCAACCAACGAACAGGACCAGAAAATGGATGCTGTCATTTACGCAGAATGAACCAAAATCCTAGTAAGGTTCCGAAGAGACGCGCCAAAATAAATATTTATTAGTTTTGTGGTATTAGTCCATACATACAATATTTATATTTAATACTCTTACTATATTTACTGTTTTGTTTTGTGCCAAAAGATATTTTAAGTAATTTTAGTAACTGTTATCTTGTACGTAGGTATTTAAATAAAAAGTTAAAGAAATTATACAATATTTTATTTATTTATTCCGAAAAATACATTCGCACTATGTGCAGACATTTAAAATGGTCACTAATACAAATTACAAAGTCAAATACTTAAAAATATACTTAAAGGTATAATAATCACATTTATTCCAATCACAAATATTTAGATTTCGTAAAAAAGGCCACATTACGTGCAATCTTAACATGGCAATAAATTGTAGAAGTCATTTTCTGCTGACTCTATTTTAATTTTATAGAATGGTAACACTGACTTTACAAAAAGCTAGAACGAGAAATTAGCTATCTAGCAAAACATAAAAACCTGTGCTATGGCCATAGGGATATAAAATAATAAAAATATTTTAATATACATTTATTACAATTTTAATTATGACGCCTTACATCTAAACTGGTATAGTAGGTACATACTAATTTAAGGTTTTGATGAAAACAAGATTACAAAATTCGAAGGTGTATTTTGGTAGTGTAGGTACCTATATTTTATGGCACCAATTAATATCGAAATAATACCAATAAAAATGGTAAGTAATTGTGTTCATCATGATGTAAGACAATAGAATAATAAGGAATGAGAAATCAGCTGGTGTTTCATTTTTCAATTATTATTTTTTATTAAATAACCTATCTGTATAGGTACGCCATTCTATTGGCTAAATTAATTAAATAACAAAATCTACAAATTCATAAGAATCTAATACAGGATGCCTAGTTATCAACTATTAACCAACTAGTATTAGAACAAAGTTCTGTTATAAATTACGAGATGCGTTATGGGACCATACATAAATTACCTACGTGATACATTAAGGGGGAGGGGGAGGAGGGATCGATAATGTGTGACAAAGGCTCGTAGGGGTACTAAATTTCATGACGTCACATAATGCATCAAAGGAATCTATCACGAAAGAATTATTAAAGAAAAGCTTGAAAATATTACCAACTCTGTATCCATGAACATAAGGAACTAATTTAGAATCTGTGATTTTAATCATTTCCAAGCTTAAAATTGTAAATATGTAAAGTAACACTGAGAAGGGGTGAGTGACACAAACGTGACAAGGATGGGTCATAGAATTATGAAATCCATGTGACGTAATTTATGGATACGAATCACTTAAACTCTGTAAATTATAAAAATCTTTTGAAATTACACTGTACAATAAAGTTGCAAATTTAATGTTGGGCTGCTATATACTCAAAAGTTAATACAGTTTTAATACGAAACCCTGTAATAACTAACACTATATTTACTTGTTTAATTAAGCATAAACAATTTTGTGAGTTGTCCATATCGCATAATTAAAATTAACAAATACTAATACTAATTTTAAAATAATACAAATAAGTCAAAAAGAATTGTATCCCACTATCAAATTATCTTTTTACACAATATATATAAGTAAGTTACGACACTACTCATATAATAAGAATATAGTTATGTTAAATAAGTATAATTATTAATGCTAAAAAGTTTAGCTAAAAATTTCTATCTACGTATTTTTTAATTTATTTTAAAACTGTATGTGTTTCGTGGGAGTCTTGGGAATGGGATAAAAGTAGTCCATATGTTGATTTCTATCTTCTAGTGAAAGACCCATTCAAATCGGTCCAGCCGATCCAGAGATTTGCGTGGACAAACAGACAGACATATACAACGTGTAACGGAAAGGGTATATACATACCAAGGGCACGGCTTCTTTGGGTGATATCAAACGATATTGGAAGGGTTTTTTAATCCTACCTCTACATGTTCGGAAGTAATGAGAATTTTTAATACATTGATACCAGAAACCGAACTTTTCAAATTGATAAGTACATCACAGAAGAGATTTATCGTGATATTTGTATGTAACGTGGAAAGTTATTGACCTACGTAGTGCGGTGACACGATTGTTATGATTTCAATTTAAGAAACTTACGAAACCGAAAATTTGGTATCAATTTTTAGAGTATTTTATTTTGAGTTGAAACCCTTCCAATATCGTTTGATATCATCCAAAGAAGCCGTGCCCTTGGTATGTATATACTCTTTCCGTTACACGTTGTAGATAGACGGAGAAAAAATGTTTGACTGTGTTTTAGTATCATATAATTTCTATTGATTCAAAATATTTCAATGTAGGATCTATTCGTTTTTTGCCGTGGTTGTGGGAATGTTCCAACGTGCAACGAGTTAATGCGGCCGCGGACCCAAGAGCAACTAAATGAACTGGGCAGGTTTTCGTCAGTAAAAGGCTGACACTCCCTTCCGGACTAATTTCATCATTTTCTTCCCTAAAACAGGGTCTGTTTATTTATCCAAGTTACAAGACATTACTGTCACAAGGTAAAAATCATATTTTACCTACACATAGAATTTCGATCTTATATAGTTAGAGTTAAATTCGATTACACTCTAAATATTTTCCATATATTTAAAACATAAAGAAACAAAATTTTATATTTAATTATGTTATTATTTACATTTCCCTTCTCTTGAATCCTTGAGTAAAAGGAAGCAGAAAAAATGATGAAACAAAGAACTTGTAGCCAAATATTATTCGCATCGTTTAATCAAATGATTAGGTGTTGAAATCGTCTAACTTAAAATAAAGGTTCAATCACCAGTATGATTGCAAACGTCACCTTTGCAATCATAGTTTAATTTTTTAATTACATTTTTGTTTCCTAGAACTAAGTAGGAAGGCACATAACTTAAACAAATATTTTTATTATTAACATATTTACAAAATTAACTACTTAATACGGACTTAGATGCAACTTAGTTATATTTTCGATAGTGGAATCCAAATCGTTTGCTGTACAAGGATAAAATTTTAATCTTATTTACGTTTTCGATAGCAATAATTCTTAAGTTAACTTACCTGTTTATTTAGCATGTTATATACATTACGTTGGCATTAAAGCCCGATTTACACTTCAACAAGTACAGTAGCGAGTTAACTTGCGTCATTGGCGGTTAAGTTGTTAATGTACTACTACTTAACTCGCTTTTGCCGTTCAAACTACAATAACAACTTAACTCGCCGATGACGCAAGTTAACTCGCTACTGTACTTGTTGAAGTGTAAATCGGACTTAAGATTTCGAAGTAAGTACCTAACACAGTTCATGACTTATTTTTTGCTCTATGCAGGTAAATCTATTGTGAGCATATCAGTAGAATCTGGTATAAAAAAGTGTTTAGAAAATAGAGGAACACATTTTCTAAACACTTTTTTGTTCAAACATTTAAAACAGCAAGATGTTCATAATATGAATGAAATCAAATCAATCAGTAGTCCTGTCTCTATTACAAAGCTTTGGCCATCATTGACGTATATGTAAGTACAGTCGCCAGCACATAAAGCTATCCGAATCTGTCAAATTTACCCAATTGAGTTTGAACCTTATCATGTTGTAATAAAGTTGTAAATCTATTAAATTATTTTGACAGATTGGAGTAGGTTGATGGGCTGGCCACCGTACATCACTTATCCCAACTAAGTCAGAGACGGTTTCCAGTCTTACTCAATGCAGCTAAATACTAGTGTTTTACATGGAGCGCTTGTCTGACCTCTCTTACCCAGAAGTTGGGTAACATGCTACTCCTTGGCAAGACTGTGACATTTTCTGGTTTCTGCCCTACGACTGTCAAAGATGTTCATATAACAGCCGGGAGTAACGACTCAAGGAGAACGCAGACTTGGCCGCACCGCACGCGCCGCAGTCTTCGCATTCGATTTCTTTATAATTATGAAGTTCTATGCAACCTCGCACACCCACCCGCGTCGCAGTCGCCGCAGTCCCTGAAACGACCGAACTCCCCAAGCCGCAGCTGATGACGTCACCAACGTCGGCCCGCACGCAGCGGACGCTGCGGCTAGCGCGGCGCGGATGACGTCATTCCCATCTACCGGAGCTGGAGGAAAGAAATCAAGTGCGATGCGTGCGGTGACGGGAACGACTGCAGCGACTGCGGCGCGGATAGATGTGCGAGGCCATTAACAAAAAGCGATAACTGCGGTGCGCCAAGTCTGCGTTCACCTTTAACGTGCTTATTGTACAACCTTACCTAATCGTATTCAGCCTTAAAACAAACTATCTTTTGAAGCCCTATCTGGACAAGCTCAAGATCTGTTAGACCAAGATTCCAAAATATCTTCCCACGTCCCGAACCCGTGTCATGAATTCATAAGGATGTGAGTCCGACATTCGAAGCGACTTTTGCCGGTGCCAATGTTTTGATAAGAATTTTAGATATTTCATAATGCATTCAAGGAGAATAACTGATGGGGACTTTTCATAGAATCTAAAAGCAAATATCAATGTGTAACCACAAAAGACTTTTACAATGGGATCAGCTTTTAAAAAGTTTCTTTTCCGGGTTAGTAACTCAATAAAAAAGGTTCATCATTATTTTTACCCCACTTAAAAGACAAATAGGTGGTCATTAAATAATCCAACATACACCACAGATAGCCACTTTCTGCATCACACTATTAGTTAAGTGGATAAGACCTTAGTTGTTTTTTTTTTTGAGGTCGGGATATTGATACCAGAGGAAGAGATTAGGATTTTCGTTGTTTTGATTTTAACCTGTAGGTAATATTTGTTCGCTGTTTTTCGTACCTAAAGTTCAAGTAGGTAGATAGTAAGTTAAGGATCATATAGGACATTTCTACACAGTTTTTGAGTTAAAAGTCAAACACAAGACAACGTTTACATATTAGAAAAGTTTGTATGAGATTTGTAGCAGAATATAATCGTAAACTCTGATTTTCTTAACTTCAGAACTAATCGTTCAAAATCAAGTACTAATATTAGATTTTCAATCACCGTATTAGCTTAGCTCCTTAAGCCAACGGTTTTCATCGTAGTACAGCCCCAAAAACTCTCTGTCCCCTTGACATGAGGAGCTCTACGGCTCCTACAGCCGCCAGGAGAAGGAGCAGTGCTATGATGGCTAGAACTGCTCTACATCGTCGCCGGCGACGCTCGCTGCGGGCTAGGCGACGGGATAGGACTTCGCCCCGCGCTCCGTCGAGGGTGAAGAGTGCGCTGGCAGCCTGTGGAGGAAAATAATATCATAAATTAATTATATTCTTAAGGAACTAAAATAAGTTTTTAATATTGTTAGCATGTCGTCTGTCTGTTGGCAATAAATACTTTTTCTTTCTTTCTTTTCTTTTGTACAAGACTAGCTTGTGCCAGCGGCTTCGCCCGCGTTTTTCCCGTGTAAATCCCGATCCCGTGGGAATTTCGCGAAATCCTTTCTTAGCGGATGCCTAAGTCATAACATCTACCTGCATGCCAAATTTCAGCCCGATCCGTCCAGTGGTTTGGGCTGTGCGTTGATAGAGCACTATGTCAGTCGGTCAGTACATAGGTGCAATTTAAGCGTTAATATCCTAATGGCTAATGTGCCAGACTTGTGATCCACAGGTCGCGAATTCGAACCCCACCCATTGTATCATTGTGTCACCCTGTGAACCCACTCCAAGCACAAGCATATTTAGCTCAGTTGGAGGGGTTAACTACATTGCTAACGTACATAATGTGAATTCTCCTGTTAATTATCACGTTACCCTTAATATTTCGCAGACGGATCGCTAAATCGAAAATTAATCATTCCATACTGTCATTATTTTGAACCCCATTATTTATGAACGACCTATCTAACGATTCCCTACACTATGGGATAGACGAGATAAAAATTATTTTTTTTAATGATTTTATTTTACTAATTTGTCGGCGTGACTAATGATGTATTATATTCATGCCAAATTTCAGCCTTATAGTACCAATAGTTTCTGAGCTAAGCCGCGGACAAACGGACGGACAGGACAATGGAAACGGACATGGCGAAACTATAAGGGTTCCTGGTCGATTACGGAACCCTAAAAAATTAGTCTACCTATGGCTTGTATTAGAACTTTACAGTAGCTTATGGTTTAAATTATGGTGCGTATCTATTAATTGTAGGTTATTATACTAAGTTATTATACTAAGTTATCACCTCCGAAAAGAGATAGGGTAGCTATACGTGTTACCCTGAAACATTCATTGCTCTTGACCACTTATACATAATTTATTATCTCAACGTAAATCAGTGCTGTAATACATTTATTACCTTTTAAAATAATAAAACAGATAATTTCGTCAAAATATATTAATACGTCGATCAATTAGAGTCAGTAGGTCAATCAGACAAGTACTTAAAATTTAATAGATGTTTCAAAATAATAACTTTTAATTAAAAGAGTTACTAATATCGTTAAAAAGGTATGCGTGTGTTTTTTGAGACGTGACACATTGGCTTAAAGTTTGTAGAGCATGCTAGCCACAAAGTTATGATTCCGTCAGTTTAATATAATGATTCCTTTATTGTTTAAAACTAATGTTTTAAACAATAAAGTAAAACTAATGTTTTAAATATAAAATTTTCTAATGACGTCAAGTTTTTTGTGACCTTGATAACGCCATGACATTTCAATAAACCCATATCTCAAATAGATTCAGTATCCAAGGCAAACATTTTGAATACAACTGGATATTTTGGCAATATAACAAATTAGTTAAGTAATAAAATGATTATACACAGGCATGCACCTACGTGGTGTACATATAATAAGATCAGTACTAATTTTATGGACTTCAAATGAGACGTGGGCCTCTGACTTTGTTTCGGTCTTTCTTCTCAGGGTAGTCAGCTTGGAAACACCGGCCTGGTGTAGATTAAAATTATGAAAAAAAAAACGTGTTATTAAAAACCAATTTATAAAATAAGTATGAATATTTAATTACTATTTTATTGTATCAAAGGAATAAATAGTACCCACGAGATTTTTTAAATCTTTACTTTAAAGGCCTTTTGAACACAGTTCACGTCAGCCCAATCATAAACTAATCTTAAATTAATAATGAAAGAACTAAAACTAAACAAAACCTAAATATTAAGCAATATGTAAACTATTTTAGACTTTTTAGATTTTAGATAAAATATACCAAAGTCTGTTTATATTTAACTCCCTAATAATTATATTTCTCTAAAATTACCCGCAAGATGTTCTGCAGACTTTACTTAAACCATTTCAATCAAACAAAGTTCGTTGTTCAACGCAACTGTATGTCACGTAACAATTAAAACTAAATAACTTACTTGTTGTATAAAACAATATCGTAAAAATTGGTAATATCATGAGCTATGCCAACAATGTAGGTATTTATAAAAGAGGCAAGGGTGTCAATGAAGTACTTCAAAACCATACGTGATTACAACATACACGAGTGTGCTTTTAAAAAGTATACCGGATGTCTCGGGAGCCAAGGTCTTTAGTAAGGCCGTCGAAAGTGTGATTATGGATCTTAATAATGCAGTTTTCACACTCAGACTTAAGGCTAGCGATGATCAATTTAATGGCGAAAGAATTTATATGATTGGACACAGGCATCCTTTCTATGAAAAGGAATGCCGGTTGGTGGATGTCACAGCATCATCAGTTGATGCTAAAGTGACATCCACCTAAGCAGTTGCTTAGGGTCAACTATGTTAGGTTCAGTTTCCAGTCTAACTGAGAGTAGCTGAATATTCGTGTTTTATATGGAGCGACTGTGTACTCTGTGACCTCTGCAAGTCGATTTTAAATTTATTAGATACGAAGCCATGGAAATTGCTTCTGATACTCATCATCATCGCGTTTGTCCTAACTCTCAGACTAAACATGCTAAACGATTTTATTTATTTTTAGGACCCTATTTGTATAACAAGATTAACAGAGTGCTAACAGTGTAAAGTTTAAGTTATAATAGGTGTAATTTAATAGTTTCGGAATATTTGTCAAAACTCAATTATACAGACACGGAAAAACTACTAGAAATCCTGAAATAATTTAGTATTAGTTCCTAATCCATTAGTTACTGTGATTATTGTGTATTCTTTTTAGATTAGCGATTAATTAATTTAATGTTTTTGTATATTATTGATGTAAAGTGATGGCCTGAAACACAGGTTTTTTATAAACCTACATCAGGCAGGTCGCTACATTATAGTAAGCAGTATATTTGACCGCTATTGAACTTAAGATAAATCACCATTTTACCAATGTTTTTCAAGCACTTCAATTTACCCTTTAAGAACTATTATATATATTTATGTTCTGGACTGCATGTACTTTTTTGTAAACATGTTATTTGAATAAATTATTATTAATAATTATTATATTTATATTGAGCCTTTTCTTCCAGTCTAATGGAATGCAGCTCTACCAGAACCAGTGTTTTACAATGAGCTTCTGCTTATCTGACCTCCACAACCTAGACCAAATACCCCTTGGCCAGACCAGTGACAGATTTTTACCAAGCAACCTACCAGCGACCAACGGCTTAACGTGATTTACCTGACATGGGGTTATCACAGCGCCAACTTCCAAGCTCCTGGAGTATGGAGGTTTGGATTGGGATATTGACTTTTTCTACAAGAATTTTCTCAGTAGTAGGAACTGCTGAGAAATTTTCTACAGAAAAATCATCTTTTATACCAAAAGATATGCGATATTTTGAAACAATAAATGTCAAAGGCTTTTGTTCTGTACAACGTTAGACCAAGCCCACGGATAATTATTTAAAACCTGAAATTATCAAAAACTAGCGACCCGCCCCGGCTTCGCACGGGTGCAATGTTTATATTAAATACTAGCGACCCGTCCCGGCTTCGCACGGGTGCAATGTTTATCTATACTTATAATAAATCTGTAGAGAGGTCAATTCTGTACATGAAATATATTTCCAAAATAACTATCAGGGGGTGATTAAGGATCGATACTCATGCCAAAAATGCAATCAGTTAAATTTTTGTCTGTCTGTCTGTCTGTCTGTCTGTCTGTCTGTATAACCGTTATAGAAACAAAAACTACTCGACGGATTTTAACGAAACTTGGTACAATTATTTTTCATACTCCTGAGCGGGTTATAGTATACTTTTCATCACGCTACAATCAATAGGAGCAGAGCAGTGAAGGGAAATGTTGGGAAAACGGGAGAAGTTACTCCATTTTTTAAGCTTCCGTCGCGTGTGCAACCTTAATGGTTAAAGCTACACAAATCATTTCATGACAGAAATGTTCTCCTTAAAATTATATAAAAAATATCCCACGACAGCATATGTCTTACTTTTATGGTTGACTCACAATAACACGTGTAACTCCCGATAGCTTAGCAGTTCGAAGCTTTCTGATTATAATATTTGTCTACTCTTACGTTTATAACACTCTCAGTCACCCCTAATTGAAAAAGTTAACATTATTAACTATTCCATAAAAAAATTGGCCAAGTGCGAGTCAGACTCGCCCATGAAGGGTTCCGTAGTAACTATAATATAATATGCAAATTTATTTGACGAAAAAAAACCTTACAAATTTCTTAAAACTAGCTTATTTACATTTTTTTACAACTGCGCCAAATAAATTTGTTTTGAAAAAAAAAAAACCTTACAAATTTCTTAAAACTGGCTTTTTTACATTTTTTACAACTGCGCCGAATAAATTTGTTTTTCATAGTGTTTGTATGAATTACAAAGTTATATTTGCGGTTTTAGAAAATATGCTGTATCTCAAAAAATGCTGAACTGATTTCGTTCAAACTAATTTTGTTTGAAAGTTTATATTAAGATCTACAGACATATATTTTTTTTAGATTTTTCACTCCATTATTATAGAAGTTAGAGGTTGTGTCCGCCACACACACATTTTACCACTTTGGAAGCTTATATCTTTTAAACGATTGACTTTATGGAAAAGTGGTTTTAGAAACCCCGATGTCGTTTTTAAAGAACTGTCTGTAGATACCACACATGCATCAATTTCATGAAAAAAATATTTTCAGGTTTAGTTCCATGTATGGGGAGCCCCCTTTATTTTAAATATTAATTTTTAATATTTTTTAATTTTTTTCTCAAAATCGGAAAGCGGTTCACAGAATACATCTACCTATCAAGTTTCACATGTATAGTCCTAATAGTTTCGGAATAAAATTGCTGTGACAGACGGACGGACGGACAGACAGACAGACAGACAGACGGACAGACATGTCGAAACTATAAAGATTTCGTTTTTTGCCATTCGGCTACGAAACCGTAAAAAGAATCATATAAATCGGTATAGAAACACCAAAGTTATACATGAAATACGCTTATAATAATGAGCCATCGCGCGTGAATACTGAATCATGCTATAAGGATTATTTTTGAGAATCGGTCGCCGCGCTCGACGCGTCTCGCGGTCGAAGCGTTCTCTAGGTACTTAAGCCTCATGTGATCGTGATCTAAACAATATTACCAATACATTAACTTACGCTGACGGAGTCGCGAGCACAGCTATATTGTATCATTACGCTAAGGCCAATAGGAGCGGAACGCCAATGAAGAATGCTTCAAAATCTGGGTTAAATTTAACGTTAGCCCAAAGTAACTATTCCACGCGGACGAAGTCGCGGGCAAAAGCTAGTATTAAATATAGGCAGCGTTCGCGAGAATCGTTAACGTACGGCAGTTTTTTCGACGCCTTACTCCACAATTTTCACTACCACGAAAAATCCTATCTATTTTCCGGGATAAAATATAGCCTATACGGATTCGGAAGAATCCCTCTAAGTAATGGTAAAAGAAATTTTGAAATCGGTCCAGTAGTTTTTGAGCCTATTCAATACAAACATACAAAAATACAAAAGTTTCCTCTTTATAATATTATAAGTATATAAGTATAGATAGAGTTAATCTTACACTACCTTGGCTGGGTAATCGTTAACAAAAGGTAATTGCTGGCCCATTATCTAACTACCGTGGTCTTATATTGGCTTGCTTAGCTTAGATTAATGCTTAAAGTTACCCATAAGGCACAAATTAAAACATCAGTTACACAGGAACAAGTACATGAACTCAGTTAATGTTTTCAATATTGAACTTGTAGTCCTTGCATTATTGTAGGGCCCGGATATGGGAAAAAGATAGGTCAAATACGAGTTGAACTCACGCACCCAGGGTTTCGTACAAGCTCATGACCAAATCTTTTGATCGTGTTGAATTATAAGTTTAGTTTTTCTCACAACTGAACGAAATGAATAAGTGTAACGTGTTTATCGTTATTTATGAATATTCTACTCGATGTTCCTATTTGGTAGTATCGGCTACATACCTACATTATATTTGCATGCCATCGCTAAATAATGGATTGGGTCTTTGTATTGAATTAATGTATCATCTTAACCTACCCTATTTTGTTCTACTTTGATTTGATTCGAAACACCTAAATGGCGTTGAAAGTTTAATTCTTTCATTATTCATTTATCAAGTACATTACACAATTTGATTGAACGGTGATCCCCAAACAAGGCAGGTGTGTACAACACAGAATATCCATCTAAAGTAAATTTCAATATGACTAAGATACGAAGCTGTAAGGTGAGTTACATAATATATACCCGAGGACATTACAGAAAAAAAATAATAGTAAAAAATTCTAATCTAAATGAAAAAACTACTTACTTGGCACCCTACCTTAATTTTATTATTGTATTTTTAAGTTTATTAATTATATACATAAGTTAAAAATATATTATAATTTGATCCCACAGTCAAACTGTCTGTTCAGTTTTGTGGGACATCGTTGTACATTATAGGAAATACATTGTACCTTATAAACAATAAATAATATAGTAATCCTTCCCGAAGTTGACCGTGGCCAGAAAGACTTAACCTCGCAGATGTGCTCAGTAGCTCATCAAGACAAGATTCCTTCCATTGTCATACACGCACGGATGTCAATTCTAAATCAATCTTATTCAAATGTAAATCTTTTTCAGATTAATATTGCTGCGTGTCGGAGCATAAATCTGAATATTAATGCTGTATGTAATATCATACACAGTATGGGTACGATTTGTGTGCAATGAATTAAAATACAGGCAATACTAATCATAATGAACCACTTTTTGTATGGGACTATCCCTGAAATCGCTAGAAGTAATATATGATAAGTACAATATTTTATGTAGGACGTCCAACTACAAGTTGCTTTACATGTTGCTAAGAACAGGCATAGATGGCGGAACACCATCAAGGAGAAGCTTTTTCTACGGGCGCTTCACGTCTCTCAGCATTGAGAAACTCGACGTGAGGAGGAGTTCATAGTTAAATAATAGCAGCCACATGGATCAAGGTCGGTCTGTGGATGGATGACCAAGACCATATTTATATATCAAGTATCCTTCGTGTCTCAAAAAGCACGTTAAACCATTGTTCCCGACTATCATTAGTACATCTTTGAGAGTCGTTACAGTCATTACAGCTAGAAAATCTGACACTGGACTTGCAAAGAGGTATCGTGTCATCCACATACAGGGTCATTGTTCCCGACTGTCATTTGTACATCTTTGAGAGTCGTTACAGTCGTTACAGATAGAAAATCTGACACTGGACTTGCAAAGAGGTATCGTGTCATCCACATACAGGGTTATTGTTCCCGACTGTCATTTATACATCTTTGAGAGTCGTTACAGTCGTTACAGATAGAAAATCTGACACTGGACTTGCAAAGAGGTATCGTGTCATCCATATATAGGGTTGTTGATCCCGACTGTCATTTGTACATCTTTGAGAGTCGTTACAGTCGTTACAGATAGAAAATCTGACACTGGACTTGCAAAGAGGTATCGTGTCATCCATATACAGGGTTGTTGATCCCGACTGTCATTTGTACATCTTTGAGAGTCGTTACAGTCATTACAGTTAGAAAATCTGACACTGGACTTGCAAAAGGGTATCATGTCATCCAGATACAGGATTATGGAGGTCAGATAGGCAGTCGCTCCATGTAAAACACTAGTACTCAGCTGCATCTGATTAGACTGGAAGCCGACCAGAACATAGTTTAGAAAAGGCTAAGCAGATGATGATGATATACACTTGATGATTTCCATATACTTCATTAGCAAGCAAACTCGCAAATAAAGTTTAGTTTCGCGTTAAGATCACATCAGCTGTCATTCAATAATATATTATATTGAATATAATCGTTTGGCTGCAATCGTCATTGTTACATCTGCTTTTACGGTCCGTCACGACTGCATTAACAGATTCTATTTAAATTTATAGTACCCTGAATAATTTATTTGTAGCCTTGGCTCGGTTACTGAAAGGATCATCTGGTAGCTTAGTTGTATTAATTTTGATTAAGGCTTTGATGTATTGACAGGCTTGTGAATTACTTTGATTACTTAAATGATTCGGCTTATAATGAATGCATAAAGATGTTTCGATATGACTTTCAAGCGATTAAGCAGGCATTCATAAATCAAATTCATTTATTCATAATATCAATAGCATCGTTTATCGAATCTCATCATTATCGTCTTTTTGCTATTATCAATTTTTTTAGGCTCAGTTCAACATGATTTTCGCTACATTGCGTCATATTTCGCTTTATTTTTCTTATCATTAAGCATTTGTGTACTATATTTTCGAACAAACTTGACCGTTTTGTACACCACCATTCATATTCGAACTTCGAAAACCAATATGAAAGACTGAAACGTTTCTTAGAAACGGTATGCATCACTAACATTATACTCCATCATTATCTTTGCTTACTTTGTGTCCCTGAAATTATTTCCCCCAGGCGATTTAGCTAATGGATGACATATTGAAAGCTATTAACTTATCTCCGGATTAACCTGAGGCGTTAAAAAACATAGACAATGACCTTTCAGAAAGCTTAGAGACAATCGATTGTATTGTTAAACAAAATGAGTTATACTTAAATAAAATTGAAACTAGTTTAAAAAAAAATTACTGGATTACAATGGTTGTGGTAATTTATCGTTGTTTATTGTTTTAAACATGAATGTGGAAGCGATGAAAGTGAAGAAACGATTGATTGAAATATGGTATGACTAGAAAAGGGGTGATCACTGAGATGTTGATTAAAGCAAGATAGTGAATAAAAGATGTGATAGAACATCAAGATATAGGACAAGGATTTCCCACCAGAACTATGGCTGTGAAGATCAATGGAAACGCCAGTCGTATACAAACACAATCGATCGATGAAATCTCTTTCTTTAAGATGACCAAGCAAGCCATGGGTCAACATAACAATAGAGATAACAACTGCTGGTGAAGGCGCCCAAAACCTTCTCTACGGATAAACCTTATTTATTACACAATAAATCATATAAGGTCTGCAGTTATGCAAAACAATTTGCGAACTAATGAGGCCATATGTCAATGTAATTTGAAATATTAAGTTCTTAGTGTGGGTTTTAGTAAAGTGCTATACTGTTGATGATCGACGGGGACATTTTTCTTTTTATTTGCCCTTTCTTTTATTGTATGGTTGGCGCGGAATGCGGGTATGGGACCTGTTGTATTGAATGTCGGCACACCTTCGTTGTGCAGAAATTATCGACTATACAAAGGAATCTGGACGCAAAAGCTTCACTTAAGAGCTTAATTGACGGCTGTTGATTGAGGTTGCAAAACAGATTGAAACCCATAGCAACTTTATAATTGAATGTTAATGTTACAAAGCGCTTATTTTGAAAGATTACAAACAGCTTTTAATCTAACATTAGAATATAAGCTGTTTGTAATACTAATATAATATAGATTGCTGTTGACCGAAAGAAGTGTTTTTCTTTTCAATTAATTGTAGAACAGATTTTAAGTATCAAGATTAATAAATATGTTAATAGCTCATAGGAAGAATTAGTAAAGCATGGGTACTTGGAAGAACGATATACATATAAATACGGATTGTATTTACATTCTAAAAATTTAAATCATGACCCACTTTGACGATAAATTGTTTGAAACCGTCAAAATAACAAAGATTTCCCTCCTTTAGAGTTCATGATGTACTTAGAACGTTTTAAATATTAAGCACTATGTTAATACGTCGTTGTAGGTCGTTACCATGGAAATGTATGTTTACGTGAATGTCGACCTTATTTTATTTGAATGTCTGTAAGAAAATAATCTTGTGGTGGGTAATTATTCAAATTTGTTGATTGTACTACGGCTTTTCTAATACCTACATGTAAGAGCCATGTACATTGTACAACCAGTCAATTGTAATATTTTGTTTACGATTGACAATTCCGATATACGAGTATGTAGCTTTGCATTTCAAATTAACTTTGCATCTCCAATATAGAGATTAACTGTACGTAAAAACTATTGTGCTTTCAAGAATTCATGAATTATCATAATCCACTGCTTACACCTACATTAAAATTTTAAACTAATAGAAAAGTAACAGCAGTGACTTCATTTATAAAGAAAGGTATTTTGAGGCATCAAATGTTGTTGTCATCTGCCTTGCCAGGATTGCGGGAATATTCTATACCGCAATACCGAAATACAAAAACAACTGTAGGAACAGGGTGGGGTTTTTATCCGGTCTGTGTAGTAGGGAGTATCAGACTTCTACAAAAGTCTGATACTCCCTACTACTCAGACCGGAAGGTGTCCCACCCAAAAAAACTGCACAAATAGCACATTCAAACTACCTTCTTCTCCTTCTCAGTTGTACGCTCATGACAGAGTGGTCGTCACCATATTCCTGGTGTACGAGGAGTACTCCATCGCTAATCTGTCTCTTACCAATAGTCGCAGCTTTGCAATGAGGCTCTACTTTAGACGTTTCATGCCATTGCAGCACTTGACTACGCTAGATTTCGTGGCTTTGTTTATTACTTCGGTTTAGCGCGTTGGTAATCGGCCCGTGGTTTTCCCTGGACGGCGATTCAAACCACACATAATTAAATTCTTCTCTTGAGATACAAATGTTATCCAGCGGCATATATACTTCTTATATTTTCATTGTTAATGCGGATAATGCTGCAATATCGCTTACCCACTGAAGGATTTATTCTTGTGCAGTTATTTTATATTGTAGTTGTTTATTGTTGTATTGTCCCTTAAATAAATAATCCTTCTTTAAGAGGCACGGTTATTGGATCTATAATAATTTTCCCACATCATAAAATCACGGCAATCAAGAATGCAGTTTTAACTGCATGAGCTCTACTAAACGAATAAATGAATCAATCAAGTTCAGGACATTTCCTAATAAATCAGTCACATAAGCCTAATAAAGCATCATTAAGACTAACGCAATATTCATGGTACAAGTTAACGGACAATATTTAAATTAGCCAATCAGCTTTCACAAGATGATCGCAGGCGCAGCAAACCGCGTCTTGTCGTTTGTGACGTAATGTGTGTAGTTGAGATGGCTTGACGGACAGGCGTCACCTCATGTCAAACTTGTGTGCCCAATAAAGAATGTGGCGTGTGGCTGTCTCTTTGTGTGTTTACTTCTTTCGTGTGAAATGATTTCAGCGGAAAAAAAGTAGCCCAGCTATCTTCAAACGAATCAATCGATCAAATATTGACACGAAAAATCACATCGATCCCTTGCGTTGTTTTGAAGTTAAAGAAGTCAAACAATTACATTTTCGAAATAATAATTGAGCCTAAAAGTAGAGCCTTATAGTATGAATTTGCGGATTCTTTTATCAAAATGTCTAATCGGTATGTACCTATTAGTAGATACGATACTCAATAAAACAACAACAACGTTTATCAATAAAAAATAATAATTTATCTAATTAATTTTTCTATTGATTAACGTTGATGCAGCTTAGTAATGTTTAATGGGTGAACGGAAGACACTGTAAGTAACTTGATCAATTAAAATTGAAAATATTTATAAATTTGCGGAATTCTTACACTTATTCTTACACAATTATGTACAGTCGTAAGAAAACCTTGCGACTGTACATATGTTTCGGGTTGTAATACCAGCTCACAACACAAAATGTATGAACAGTCGCAAATCTGTAATAGAATGAAAATAAATGCACGTTTAGAAAACAAGAGCACGATCACACAACTGGTGGTTACCCGTTAGGTCGGAAGCAAGAGTCCAAGAGGGCGAAGTTCTTTCAGATGGACTGACCAGATCCGTGCAGACCTGGGCACTAATTTTCACAACGCTCTGCACGTAGAGGCCTTTACCGTTCCCGTTGCGGACTTTTATCTAATCCCTGTACTTATTTATCTTACACATAGGTCGCAAATCACTATGGCATATTATTATGACCCTATTTACAAAGTTATTGCACAGTCATATTTTGAGATTACTTTATATAATTTTGTTGGATGATGGTATGGAGAAAGTAAGATGATGAGAAAACATGGATAAACTATGCATGGATGGTGTGATGAAGAAATAGGAAGTAAAAGGAATACTAAAAGGAGAACAGTATATAAGCAAAATGAAAAAAAAAATGCTGCAAACCCAAGCAACATAAAAACTACGACAGGGTAGGAGAAGATTCTCCTATGAAATCAAACAATGCGTTATGAAAAATAACTTCATATATAATATGCTAACAAGGTCATTAGTATTAGTATGAATGTTTTGTTTGATTCTCCATTAGGTACCAACATGGCGCCATTAGCTCGTATCGTCGTCGCATGCTAGAACGCGATAACTAATTAAATAATTGCGAAAATTTCCAAGACCAAACGCCGTGTCAAGATCGCCAGTAAATAATATGACGCAACGCTAGTAAATTTACTTTGATGTGCCACAAGGAATGCCATGATTATTCTATGGGAGACAACTAATTTGGTAATCCAATCACACGACGGTCTATGGCTTATGATGAGTATTAACCTAGATTGGGTACCTACCATCTAGTTATTGGCTTTTTGTCTTCTTAGGCCTACTTGCACCACATCCTATCCTACTTCCTTCCTACTAATCCTATCCTACTATCCTACTAATCCTACTTCCTACTTCCTACTAATATTATAAATACGAAAGTTTGTGAGGATGGATGGATGTTTGTTACTCTTTCACGCAAAAACTACTGAACGGATCTGAATGAAATTTGGTTAGTAGATAGTTGATATTCTGGAATAACACATAGGCTACTTTTTATCCCGAAATTCCCACGGGATCGGGATTTGCGCGGGAGAACCTTCTACGCGTACGAAGTCGCGGGTAGAAGCTAGTAATATTATAAATGCGAAAGTTTGTGAGGATGGATGGATGTTTGTTACTCTTTCACGCAAAAACTACTGAACGGATCTGAATGAAATTTGGTAAGTATATAGTTGGCAGCCTGGAATAACACATAGGCTACTTTTTATCCCGAAATTCCCACGGATCGGGATTTGCGCGGGAAAACCTTCCCACGCGTACGAAGTCGCGGGTAGAAGCTAGTATTATATACATCTATTCCTATAGTACGCTATACACGTATAAATAAAATTTAAGTGTCTGTCTGTGATTTCAAAATAACTTTTGTCGATAGCCTAATGGCTAAGGTGTCAGATTTGTGATGAAAGGTCGCGGGTTCGAATCCTACCCATTAAACTACTGTCGTGAAACTCCAGACACGAGCATATTTTTAGCTTGGTTCGCGGTGTAAACAAGATCGCTAGTAATATGAATTCTACCCACATTGCTAGTTCTCTGTATTAAAAAAAAAACTGTGTTTTTCAAGTACTTATTTACACGATATTTAAACACAAGCATACTTTATTAAATTTTTTCAATGATGTTTCATTTATTACCCCAGATTAAATCTATCTATATTAATAATAAATACGAAATATGGATGGTAATTCAATCATGCAATAAAAACTTTTTGCCAAAAAATTAAACCGACTTCCAAAAAACATTGCAAAGTGAAAAATAACTTTAATTTCGGTAGTCGGTGTCTTTAGTTTTGTACATTTGTTTTTGGCACCGACTTCCGAAATTAAAGTTGTTTTTCACTTTCCAGTGTTTTTTGGAAGTCGGTTTAATTTTTTGGTAATAAGTTTTTATTTCACTCTTTTTAGTTGGTCGATTTATAATTTACCTAGTTACAAAAGCCTAAATCTCAACTACTTATAACCTTTTACAAAATATTGCTTTTCCCAATGCTGGGCCGTTAATTATCGAAGAGTTCTCCTGGTACTTCACCATCAGCTTCATTTCACTATATGCATTGTGACGAGCATATTGTGCTTAATAACCATATTCAAGTAATCGAAGCGGAACCCATGAAATACTTATTATTCCTACTTATATATTGAGTATTCCAGTGGCCATCTGTGGTCTTCAGCATCAGGTCTACTTCACAAATGGTGCTTTTCAAATGCAACTACACAAGTTACTATAAAAAATACTGAAATCACTATAGGTGTGCCTATAATATTTGAAGATTTCTCTCGATTTCTCCAGGATTCCATCATCAGATCCTGACTTGGTGACAATGGGACCAATTTCAAAGTATACCCTTTCAAACAAAAAAGAATTTTCCAAATCGGTTCAGCCGTCTTCGAGTAATCGGTGATCATACATTAAAAAAAATATACACGTCGAATTGATAACCTCCTCCTTTTTTTATCGTCGGTTGAAAATAGCTGAACGTATAAGGATGAAATAGGCATAAGTAGAGTCAGAAATAGCACACCTGTGTTCTATTTCAGAGTATAATCTATCTCTACTTTATATCCAGTGAAAATGTGATAGATTAGGAAGGGGGACAAATTCATTAATACAAGCTTCCACACGAACGAAGTCGCGGCAAACAGCAGGTATTCACATAAGGCCTCACATGTGTTGCAGTTCCTTTTGGAGATTAAAGAGTAATACACTCATGTGTGAGGTAAGCGTTATACCATTCAGAAAAAAACCTTTGTGTAAAATGATTTTAAACCTAACAGTGGAATTAATTAGAGTTAATTTTGTTCAGACAGCTGATAGATTATAGGCAAATTACTTAAATAACATATGTTTCCACTTAAACTAGACACATAGCAAGGAATGAGTCCTTGCTATGTGTCTGGTTTAAGTGGAAACATATTCATCTTCAATGCTAGAGCAAATAACTAAGTAGCACTCGACCTATTTGTTTAACAATTTAACACAATTTTTGAGATTTTTTAGCTGTTCATATTTACTGTATATTTTAATGCCTCATTTAGGAAATAACCAGCTTGTGATTGTTTACTTGTCTATGCTCAATTTAAGGCCAAGCATGCTTCAATTCTGTTGCCGAGTATTTAGCAAATATTTAATTTATTTATTTAGCAGTGTTATTTCATAAAAGTTAATATTTTTAAGAATAAAGCAACTCCTACTTCTTAATCTTCAGAATATCCTTAAAATCAATGAAACTACCTTATTTTTTTAATTTTATTTACCTTAACTTACGATTCCGGGTTCCAAGAAAAACATTATTTTAGTACTCATGCCATAGTTACACGGATGAAGATCCAATATACATATGTACAATACCTATCCAATTAATGTCCAATACTAGATTCTAAGTTGATCTACTGAATAATTAACAAATGCTTGCCGTATTGAGACAGGTACACTCAAAATATTCGTGAAGTCTTTGCTTAAAATGCAACTATTAACCATCACGGTTCTCAAATAATTTGACCAATATGGATTTTTATTTTTCAATGTTTGTCCTGTAGGTATGCGTTTATTTAGTTATGCACACACATGACACTTACAAGAGAAGAATATAAATACAGACAAAATAGCACAAAGGTGCTGCTTATTTCCTAAGAAATTTCTTCCAGCAGACCTGCGTTCTTTAATTATCGATCAGATTATTATCGAAACGTACAGTCTGAGCAAGACAGTTCTGAACAATTTCAGGCAAGAGAATGATCTCTGAGTTTCAATGTTTTTTCTCAAGGCACTAAAAACTAGGAAACACCGTACACCTCTGTGTGGTTTAGAGTAACCAAAAATTATGAAGAGTAAAACTGTTATTTTTAAGATAAATAGGGGATCTACAACGTGTAACATAAAGGGTATATACATAACAATCGCACGCCTTCTTTGAACGATAGCGAATAATGTGGCAAGGAGTTATCCTACGTCTACATGTGTGGAACTTATTAGGAATTTCAATAGATTGATACCAGGGGCCGATTTTTTCAAATGAAGAACGAAGAGAATTATCGTGTTATTGGCAAGTGACGTGGAAAGTTATTGACCCTCGTAGTGCTGTGACACGTTTGTTATGTATGGTATTCAAGAAACATGTGAACCGATAATTTGGTATCAATTGTTTGAGTTACTCATTTTGACCTGAAACTGTGCATAGAGACATTATACCAGATGTTGTTGTCTTCAGTCCTTTTGGATAGATAGGTATGGGGTTTCCGTTACACATTGTATATCGTATTCCACGACAGAAAGCTAAAATATTTTTTCAGAGGAGTGTGTCAGACTTTGACTGATTATAAACCCACCCTGCAAGGAGCAGGGTGGGTTTATAATCAGTCAAAGTGACTGCGACCCTGGAATACAAGGGCAACTGAAGGCAGTTGCCCTTGTATTCCAGGGTCGCGGTATCTCGTTAGATTATTCCGCAACCACAGCAGACAATGGACCCGACCCGTCTGTCGGGACCCGTCAATGCTGCTAGTGACTCTTTATTCAACATAGAGCTTAAAAAATACGAGTATATATTATTAGTAAATATGGAAGTAAGTATAGATTTTTTAATATAAGTATATTTTACCTTTATCCGTCTTCTCTATTAGCCGTAATCTGAGTATACTCTGTTTTAGAAGTACATACGTGACTTACAATGAGGAAACTTTACAATGTAGTCAATTTTACTGATTGCATAAAATTAAAACAAATTCCACCAGCTTCATCAGACTTCTTGAAAAGTGCTTTTTTGTAAACTTTTAGTTTATGAAATAGTACATTGTGTATTAAGGGCGGTAAGTAAGGAATTACGATCAGGAATTTTTCATCACATTTGCGAGTAAATAAATAAAATTATAGGACAGAAAAACTTATTAATTAAAATTTATAGTCACTGTACATCATTAATTGTTTTTGCTGTATGGATAATATCTGGCGGTGTTGCATTTAAATCAAACTCATCGGGCGACGCCGACGACATTTTTTATAACTTTTTTACTTGTCTTCAAATACAAAAGGTAAATAATTATGAATTATAGCTTTAATACACAAGTCAGCACAACTATTATTACGTAACTTACGAAATAAGTGAACTTTTTTTAAGCGGATGGCGGGCTTTATGCCCACACCACAGATTATACAAATGTTTCGTTCAGAAACGTTAAGGGCAAATACTTACGTAGGTATACTATCATGACGCAGTGAAAAAAATAAAAATAATTTCGACGGTTTGATACAAAAAAGTATTAACATCGATTATTAAGAACATTAGTTGAGTATTTAAGTAACATGTAGCGAGATTGCAATGACATTCCTGTTTAGATAACATTTAAGAAAAATTTTCAATTGCGTGTAAACTCCTTGCTTGAACTTGCATGACCTGTGTGCTGTGCTATAAATTAAAAAAAAAATACTTACCGACCTTGGGTTTCATGACAAAAAGAAAGCCCGAGGGTTTTCTATGGGGCATGTAGGTATGTTTAGATACCGTTTACGTGCAAGTGTGATGAAAAAAGCTTTTTCGTTTAGTTTTTGATATTTTTTTTATTTACTTTATCTTCTATGTATTTATATTCATAAAAACTTTTTAACAAAAAATGGGTCCCTTCAAAACAATCAATAACACGACTGAACTAAAAAGCGAGAAATAATCATTGGATGTCTAATTTTGTTTAAAATAAAATTGGCCAAGTGCGAGTCGGACTCGCACATGAAGGGTTCCGTAGTAACTATAATAAATATATTTATTTATACTTAATATATTTATTTGAAAAAAAAAAAACAAAAAACCTTACAAATTTCTTAAAACTAGATTATTTACAATTTTTACAACTACGCCAAATAACTTTGTTTTTCATAGTATTTGTATGAATTACAAAGTTATATTTGCGGTTTTACAAAATTTACTGTATCTCAAAAACTGCTGACTCGATCTCGTTCAAACTAATTTTGGTTGAAAGTTTACATTAAGGTTTGTAGATCTTAATGTAAACTTTCAACTAAAATTCATATGTTTTTTTTAGATTTTTCACTTCATTATTATAGAAGTTAGAGGGGGGAAACACATTTTCCTACTTTGGAAGCGTATATCTTTTAAACGATTAACTTTATGTAAAAGTCATTTTAGAAACCTTAATGTCATTTTTAAAGATCTGTCTATAGATACTACACACGTATAGGTTGCATGAAAGAAAATATTTTCAGTTTCAGTTCCATGTATGGGGAGCCCCCTTTATTTTAAATATATTTTAAATTTTCTCTTAAAATCGGAAAGCGGTTCATAGAATACATCTACCTACCAAGTTTTACATGTATAGTCTTAATAGTTTCGGAATAAAATGGCTGTGACATACGGACGGACGGACAGACATGTCGAAACTATAAGGGTTCCGTTTTTTGCCATTCGGCTACGGAACCCTAATAAGGGCCACTCACTTGGTTGAAGTCGGTGCCAAACTAATGAACAATTTTGAGATAAAACACATTTAAAACATACAGTCGTATTGAGTAACCTCTCCTTTTGTCAAAAAATCATTGTTGGTAAGACGTTCTTACTTTCGATCAGATTATTATGATATGTTGGCAGAGTCGTCTGAGAACCCGCGAGATAGTTTTGGACATTTTTACGCAAGCGAAACAGCTATCATCAGAAGCTAGTATCAGATGAAAAAGAACACTCCACAATCACGCACTTCTAAAACACCCTTTATTACGTTTTAGACACACCATTATGACACACAACAGCCTTTTTACCCCTACTCCCATAGCTATCCACATACATAATTATGTTCGTAACTTTCCTTACGACAATGTTTATTATTTTAATTACTAGTTACAAAACACATAATAACTATGGAACATCTGAATTCTCCTGCTCAATTAAAACATGCGCTACTTTCACATGCGTATGATCATCGCTATAAAACGTAAACTAGTTCTGTATAGCGAGCCCTGCATTCGGAACTGCACCGGCCGCGGCGGCGCAAGATTTATTACACTTATGGTCTAAATTGTACAGCTACTATTTAGAAGCTGATTTATTAAGATCACGAACCACATAAAGTTTTCAGTTGAGTCTGACTGTGCCCATTACTTGAAAGCATAGAGGTGTTTTTTTTTTATTTCACGTGAACAATGACATAATTATACCTTTTTAGGGTTCCGTAGCTGAATGGCAAAAAACGGAACCTTTATAGATTCGTCATGTCTGTCTCCAACGAAAATTGGTTTGAACGAGATAGAGTCAGTAGTTTGTGAGATATAGCACATTTTATAAAACCGCAAATATAACTTTGTATCTCATACAAACACTATTAGCAACAAAGTCATTTTGCGTAGTTACTACGGAACCCCTCATGGGCGAGTCTGACTCGCACTGGGCCAATTTTTTTATTTTGTATTTACATACCAAATGCCTAAGCAACGTTTGCGCATGAAATGAATTGCAACAGACACGCAAAGGACGTCGGGAAGAAGCGTCTACCGACAGACTTGAAACAAGTGACATCTCTTGACTGTTGGAGGGTGGAGACGGGGTCCATACAGAAATCCGCATGGTCCTTTGTCAAAACGATTCAAGAGCCGAAGATACCAGAAATGGCAGTACAATTTTAGAAATTCGCTCGATCTACCCTGAGCGGTCGGTTCTTGCTATATTATATGTACTTTTTAGCAGTATACGAAACATCCGCCTTACGGAGGAGAATTTAATCAATACCACATGGCGTAGCGCCAAACCGCCAGGTCGTAAATGATGCCTAGAGTACAGAACTGTAGTTACATCACCGGCATTCCGAGCTTTACGGTAGGTATGTAGGTACTACTTATATCATATGCTTTGACGAATACCGCGGGAAACTCTGTGATCTCGAGATGCCTACTTAAATAGTGTTATGTATGAACTAAGTTATTTTTACTAATATAAAGAGGTAATTTTGTTTGTAAGTTTGTGTGTAGGGGGTAATCTCCGGAACGAATGATCCAATTCTATTTTTGTTCACTGGTAGTAAGCTGCATGAGTATAGGTTTAAGGTGCGGGGTGTCCGTAGGCGCAGGCTTGCGGACGGCGAGCTGGGGTAGCTCACCGTCTGGTAAGGACCAGCAGTGCTATTCTCTAAATGACAAATTCATGGCTGTAAGCTGCGACGAACTCGTCGACGAGACAGCCTTGAGATCGACCGAGCGTGCAGCGCTGATTCAAACTGTATTCCCTAACGTGATTGTGGTCGTCGACGAACTCAAAGCTGTAGCCTCCCGTCGCTGATTCGTAGACGAATAAGGGCTTGACAAAAATTCTTATAATCATAATCGATCAATCTCGACTGAGCGTTTTATGGGTTCAAAATATATTTTAAAGATCTATCTTTAAGTATTTTAAGGAATAGAGTAAAACTATAAACAAATTTCATATTAAAAAGAGTTTATTTCATATTTTTATTATTACATTTTTAGGCTGAATGATGATTCCTTTGCCTATTTTGGACAACGCGACGCGGCGATGAATACAAACAACCGGTGTTGTCAACTTAATAGGATTTCCACTAAACCTGGGTTTTTATTTAAATTACTATGATTACATAAGTTGTTTTATTTTAATTCAATCAAATCTTCAAATGGACCTCGTAAACAGCAACTGAACATCGGTACTATGAAAATAAATAAAATAAAAAATGTGACTAATCTAGTTTCATTCTGGTGTTTTGAAAAAGCACCGCTAGTGGACTCGGCAAAAAAATGTTGGCAACATCATAAACAAAACAATTCGGAACCCACGCCACGCTAACCACTTGAACTTCTCTGTGATTTCAAAATTATAGTTTGAAAGCTTTAATTTCATACATTTTAGTGCATATTATCGATAATATTTAAATATCTGTGTCAGCGATTGCTTTGAATATAAGTAGAACTAAGAACACCGCTCCGAAGACGGCCCACTGACCTTTCGAAATGTGAGTATTGTTAATTTCACGTAATTTAACTCTTGGATAAAATTAATGTGTCACATTATGAATGTATGATCCACGATTTACCTACTAATGAAATGATGGAAACTACATAACAGTTGTATGTAGGTACATAGAGCTTTAATGCTGTAACGAAATATTTATGTTTTAAGCATGCCAAGAAGTGCGATCCCATCCCGTGCGCAAGTAGAGGTGTTAATAGAGAGTTTGGAAGAGCGACGTTGGCTTGCCACAGGGCACCCTCGGACATCACATGCACGAGACCGCACACAAGCTGCATGGCAAGAAGTAGCCGTCAAGCTAAACAGTGATGGAAGTGGCTGCATTAAAAGTTGGAAGCAATGGTCAAAGGTTTGTTAACAGCATGTACCTAGGTATTGCATTACTTGTGTGCTTTGTCAGCTATGTATGCATGCATACTGTCAAAGTACATAAGTTTCTTAAACTAAGTTAAATTCCAGTACTTAAGTTATGTACATTGGACATATTTCATTACTTATTATGTTATGATGCAAAATATTTAGACATTTTTTTTTTTTTAGTATTGGAAGGATAAGAAGTCAGCGGTAAGAAAAAAAGCTAGTCAAATACGGATGGCTAGGCAACGAACGGGTGGTGGTGAACTAGAGGAAGGGTTTCTATCTGCAATAGAAGAAAAAATAGTTGCAATAATGGGTGGCGAAAGCTTTGTAACTGGTGATAGGGAGCTAGAAATTGACCTTCATGTATTTATGTTTTTTAGTTATGCTTGTTTTAATTTCATTTATGAAATCTTTACTAAGGTGCATAAAATAATAAGATATTTCCTGAAATATCAATCTAATTTTCAATTACTTATTTAATTTTTAGCCTGCTAATGAACCTGGGCCAAGTTTTAATTTTACTCCTGACATGCCAAATGCTGAAGTACCAGATGATGTGCTCTTGGTATGTTTATTGAAATATTATTCAACACATATGTACCTGTTTTACTTCCTAAAAGCATTGATAGAAGACCAAAATTTGTTTGCAGAGTATACAAGATGTCACAGAGGAGGCAAATGTAACACCAGTGTCAGAGAGCATAATTCAGGTATTACTAGATTTCAATTACTTATATTACATAATATGAAAACTGTATACTGTGAAGTTATAAATTACAAATTTAATTTTGTAGAGTCATGTCCCTGTAGAACATACTACGGCAGACATGCTCCGGACTGAACAGTCCACACCTTCAATACCAGTAAGTTAATTCTAATAAAATAAAATATTGTGATGTTAAATTCTAAATTAGGTTGATGATGCTGATTACAATATAAAATATATTTGCAGGATGTACAACCAGGACCATCTTGGCGTAGAGACAACTCCAACCAACCTATAGAAAACCATCCTAATACGGATCAAACGGTGAGGTTTCAAGTAAAAGTCTTACAATATGTTAAAATGGACAATTAGATTTAAAAAAAAAAAAAACATTTTTGTATTACAGTTTGAGACTAGGACAACACCACCTGCAGTGCCTCTCAGGAGTAATGCCCGAATTGCCTCTCTCTCATGTAAGGTTAACTTAATTTGATTAATATTATTGGTTTAGTGTAAATAGCACTACATTGTATAGTAGTATGGTCTCACTTTTGATACCTAGGTTGGGCCAAGTTGTTGGGATTTTATTTAGGTTTTTCAGCAGCAGCCCAAATACTATTATTCAATCAACACGTGTATAAGTATTTATACTACATTCCTTCAGAGAGAATGATGTGACGCTGTCATACCTACTTAATGTTCTTTAAATTTGTTTTACCTTTAGTTAGCTATTAATTTGTTGCACTTTTTATGTTCATAGCACCTCATAGGCGTCGAACGGTACGACGCCGACTGATCCAGCGCTCACCACCTTCTCAACGGCGTTCACAAATGGCGAGCCTGACTGAACGTTTTGTCGCCATTGAAGAGAGGCGTTTGGAAAACGAAAGACTCCTAATTGAAAACCAGCAGAGGTTGTTAGAGACATTTAAAGAAATAAGTGAGTCATGGTCCAGGCAGACACAAGCACTGCAGGATTTATGTGCATCCATCAGAAGAGGGAGTTGAATGTCTCAAACAATTGTTTTTTATCTAAGTTTAGAATTAAGATTATGATAGATTTTAAGAAATTTAAATTCATGTGTAAGTACTGTTCTTTGTTGTAAATGTTAATGTTTGTAATGGTAAATAAAACATTATTATGTAGGTATCTATTTAATTTCTCATGATGCCCCATACTGTATGCACATTATTTTTTTTTAAAATAGTAACAGGAGTAAATACATACTTAATCTAATTATTTTTCATTATATTATTACCTAGGTAGGTACCATATTATTTCACATCTTAGTTATATGACAAAATTGTAATTGTTTATCTAAAAAGCTAATACAGATTCATCTAGCACTAAACACTACAATAACAATTACTTAAATTAAATTATACTTTAATTAAAAATAAGAATGCCTATCTAGTCTTACCATAATTAGCTAATCAATTATGGTGAGTACCTTTATACAATCTAAACATGTTTTCCACATCTGAAAAGAAAGAAGCTCTTCTTTCTTTTCAGATGTGATATTTAGAATTTTAGATATGACGTGCTCGCCATAATTGATTTACCAAATCTCGCCTACTTATCTGACCACTCACTAAGTCATCATGTGTTGGAGCCTGATGTATTAGGATTCCAAGTAACCTAGATTCTTCATCTAAGTCACATTGGTCTAAATTAGGAGCTGGTAGCCCGGCTCTGTTACACATGTTGTGTAAAACGCAGCAAGCTATCACTATTTTACCCACCATTATAGGATCATAGTGCAATACCCTATGAACTAATAAACATCTGAACCGTCCTTTCAGTACTCCAATAGTCCTTTCCACACTGTTTCGTGCACTGCTGTGCAAATCGTTATAATGGCTCTCTGGAGTCCCAGTTTCTGGATTACTAAAGGGAGTCATTAAATAAGGCCTTTGAGGATATCCTGAGTCACCTGAAATCAATTAATGAAGCTGGAATTAAGCACAATCTTGACTTGTGTTAAGTTATCATTGTGTTGTAAATAATAACTTACCAAGTAAGTACACTTTTTCTTCATTATTATTTAAATTTTCCAAATGCTCCTTTACTCTAGTGTTTGAAAAAACAAAACTATCATGTGTTGCACCCCCAAAAGTCACATCCACATGCAAGATGTTCAGATCAGCATCATTAATCTGAAATAAATAGGATAATAATTATATACAAAATATAGATTCCTTGTATTTATTCCTACATTATTTTAAATAGGAAAGATCAAGTTTACTTACAATTAAAACATTCCGGGCATGATAGCCTTTTCGGCAATAATATCTCTCCTCATGTTCCTTAGGACGTATCATGGAAATCAGGGTGCCATCAACGCAACCTAGCACCCCTGGAATTTTGAATTTCTGATAAAACCTGTAATCAGCATTCAAACAAACAATGGCTCTTGTTAATCAAGACTGAGACTAACAAGAAAACAGAAACTTTTGATAAGTACTTGCCTTGACTTGAGCATTTGTCGATCATTGTAGTTTTGCGGAAATCTAATATATTTACTAATGACCTTCTTATTATTCAGAGCATCAACAACTTCGTGGATTGCCCTAGAGGCAGAAGCCTGAGATATGTATGTGTCTACATTCTTGCCAATGATTTTTTGGTAACTTCCATTAGCCAAAAATGAAAGAGTGCATAATATCTGAAACATCAAAAATTCAATGGGCTTTTGTTGGTGTTGTGACCCTTATTATCTTATGAAACCTTTAATTAGCTGTTAACAAACCTTGAGCCTCTTGGTTAGACCACTGGAACGAACTCGCGGACGCATAAGTGGAGTTAGGTCATTTTCCAATAAATTTATTAAATCCTCAGAAAGCCTGTAAGTATGTATAAACTCTGTATCACGGGAAATTGTTTTAAACTTTCTTATTTGTTTCGCTTGTCGAGTTTTCTTCAAATCATCACTTTTCTTAGCTTCTTCTAATAAATGCAGCTTTATAATTAACCGAGCTGCCATTATTTCAAATAAGTGTTTATTAAACTATATTTTATGACTCAAAACATTTTTTTAAAGGAAGTACAGTTTTATTTTTGTCACGAGTATGCGCGAATATTGTAGCTTTCGGATTTGACAGCTAGAAGCATGGCTGTGGGCGAGGCTGTAAGCCACTTCGTCGCTGTTTTTTCTTACGGAATACCAAAATGTATGAAGAACTGTCAATTTGCCCGCCGCTGGGTAGTTTTAACTCACAGCCGTCACAGCCTTGAGCGCTAGTGTAGCTTTACGCAGCTTAGTGAATACTAAACTGAGTTTCACCGCTGCGGCAGCGCTGTACCACAAGGCTGTATCCTTAGAGAATAGCATAGCAGGCCCGGGTCGGCGGCGCGTCGTGTTCCACGCGCGCCTTAAAGAGACGTCAGCACTAGTTGTAACGAGATACAAGGCTATATATAATAAATAAAATATATAAAAGGCTTATAGGCGACAAGGTACTGGTGAACAAGCTCCATACCCTGGCTCATCGGCGAACCGTTGCTTGCCTTTCGGTTTTCTACAGATTGTACTTCGGGGAGTGTACGCAGGAACTCCATGACCTGATTCCTCAATCTCCCTTTCATTACCGGTCTACCAGACGCACGGCTGGGTACCATCCACACTTGGTTGATATACCGTCTTGTCGTACGAAGCGCTTCTCGTCTACATTTATTGTGCGCACAGCCAAGCTGTGGAATTCTCTGCCGGCTTCTGTGTTCCCTGCCACTTATGACCTTTCAGCCTTTAAAGCACGAGTAAATAGGCATCTTCTGGGCTCGCTCGTCCCATCGTAGACCTCATCTATCGCTTACCATCAGGCGAGATCGAGGTCAAGAGTGGGCCCATCAGTTATAAAAAAAAACCGTGGCCCCGGAACTTAAGGGCAGCTGAAGGAACAAGGTGGGTTTTTAGTCAGAAGTCCAACACTCCCTTCCACTCCACCCAGAGCGGGAGAAGTCATTTGATGATTTCCCACCCAGAAAAAAAGACACTTTAATATGTTTAAAAAGCGATTTTATGTTAAATTTTCACGAAACTCAAGGAAGACAGGAAGCTTCATTTCTTACTCTGCATAGTGGATTTACGTAGGTTCGAGAAGTCATTCGATAATTTTCCCATCTGGAAAAAAAAGGGTGTGGGGCATATTGCATTCAAGCTTGATCAGCCAGATTTAGGCGGCATCATCTCTCAAAATCATCATTAGCTTAGTCTTTTCCAGCATGTTGTAGTCGGCTCCCAGTCTTACCATATGCAGCTGAGTATTGGTGTTTTACATGGAGCGTCTGCCTATCTGCCCTCCACAACCCAGTAACTGGGTAACACGATACCCCTTGGCCAGATCAGGGTCAGATTTTCTGGCTTCTGACTACCCGTAACGACATCATAAAAATCTTTATATGAAAATAATAATTTACCTTAATTTATTTTGCGCTGTGCGTTTTATTACAGATTCTTCCAATTACCTTCTATATGTAATTATTTATGCATTGATTTAAACTGTTTGATAAACCTTATTACTATACAAAAGTCATTAAAATATAAACTATAACGTATACTAGTAATAAACTTTACGACTAGATTGCTGAGTACATCATTATTATTATACGAGTTAAGATGAAACATGATAATTACGAAAACAATTTATAAGACTGATCTAAGTCACGGATTATCTACAAGGTATACAGTCATTTTCTTATAACGTTACAAAGTTAAGTTCGAGACAAAATTATTGTCAAGTAGACCAAAAAGAAAGTGAAAGCAAGTGACATAGAAATGACGAACCAGCAATCTCGTATGTTCAGGAGAGAATTTTGCTGAACTGCGGGCGGTGGCAGTATTTCTAGAGTAAATAGCGATCCCGTGGGAATTCCGGGATAAAAGTAACCTATATGTAGCCCTATAACCTCCTCTACCTTCTGCTGAAAGTCTCATTAAAATGAGTTAATCCATTCCAGAGATTAGCCCAGACCAACAAAAGACAGGCAAAAAAATAATTGAAACAATAGTTTGTGTTTTAGTATCGTGTTAATAACTATAAACACTTGAGAAAACGCAATTAATTTTCACAGACAGATACTTAAACTTTACTTATGTATAGTTAAGTCCGTTTCAAAGGCTCTAAACGTTAATAGGAATTCCGAAACTTTCTCAGAAAGCCAGAACGAATCATCATCTGTGTACTGTCATAGATGAATACGATTGCCGAAGATATCAGAGGTACCTAAGTCAACACTGACCTGAGCAGTCGACCGCAATAATACCAGACACCACAAGGCCCATCTCACGTTGCTAAACCACTGCATTACATGGTACAGACGATATAATGCATTAACAATGAACAAATAAACATTGCAACACAGTAGTACATATTTTCCTATTGTGTGTGCATCTTGGACTTTAATCTAGGGTTGCTGACGATACATCTGAAGACTTGGTTGTTTTAACAATAACAGGAATCCAAGCTACGGAATTGCAAATCCTTACATATTATTAAATAAAGTCTCCCGCTGCGTCTGTCTCTATGTCTGTTCGCGATAATCTCAAAACTACTGAATAGTTTTTTACCAATGGATAAGAGTGATCCATGAGGACGGTTTTAAGTTAATAATGCTTTAAGGATTTGTGTGAATTTACAGAACAAAATCAGACCGTATGAACCCGGGCCAGGTCGCTAGATAATAATATTTTAAAATTAAACACGGTAATTGTTAGGGTGATACTTTTTTATAAACAAAGTGAAACCATAAAAGTGATCGCATTCTCTGAAGCCTGAATGGTTTTATAAGCCGTTGAGATACTTAGGGAAAAGGAACTTGATTCACTGTAATCTTTACATAGTATCTATATCTATATCTATATATACTTTAGTGTACCTGCTCTGTAGCTTGCATTCCCGATACGATATCTATCTAATGACTTCATTCTATGGAGCTCCCCCAAGCATGTACGAAATGGTTTTCAATATTAGATGAAGGGGTTTTGATAAACTTAATACATTGAAACCTTGCCTTACACTACATTTGTCAAAAGAGCTCCATGCTGTTCGCTGTGTGCTACTAGCCGTTGTGCTGGGGCTTTTTTTCAAAAGCGTAGCTATAACGCCTATAACCCCATAGTCCTATAACCTTCTTCAAGTTTCAAGCTACCTCCTTTCCAAATTTCATCGAAATCTACCCAGTACTTTCGAAGATAAGCGTGAAAGCACACAAACAAGGAAACAAACACACTTTTATAGATAATACACTCGCTGTAAAAAATCTTGAGGCAACCCTACAGTTCTGCGATCACCGTTCCACGCTTAGCCTTCATTTATTTTGTCACATCCATCCGTTCTCCAGACCTCGATTGTCTAGTAATTTGCTTCGTACAAAGATGTTTCGAAACCTAATAACTTAGGGACATTAAATCTTAGGTAATGATGACCACAAATATTTTAATGGCTACCAATTTTGTAGGCAGTAATGCAGTTTTCAAGTTAGTATTCATTTTGGTTGTAAATTGTCCGTCCATGTTTATTATTATTGGATTGTAATTAACGTGGTTTAGTATTGCTATTTTATGTGTTTGTGTTGATTGTCTTTATGGTGCGTAGCGTCTTTATATATTCCAAATAATTACATTGGAATTTCAGGGTCCTAGGTGTTGTATTCCGTTTCGATCTTTTAAACAATTTTTTATTATTATTTTATATTATTTTGAGGAAAATATGGTATTAAGCTGTATTATGACTTGTAACGTTTTTTTGGTTATTATGTATATTGACGTATCGATTGTATTATAGAGGGATACAGACAGTTTTCAAAACATCTTGTAGTAATCTGTATATACCTGAGTATGTCCATGTAAATTTACTCGGTTTATGGTTTAAAATATGTTATGAATATTCAATGATAATTACATTAATTGATTACCCGTAGGTAGGTACTTACTTCCATAAATACGTTTTTACGGAGGCAGTTATTTACGAAATTATTGATATACTTATATGTGGATTTTATTGCGACATTACAATCGAAATAAATAAACTGGATGCCTACTGTATACACATTACAAGTAAGAACAGGTAGCTACGGAACGAAAACTTAATTATAGTTTTAGTAATCAAAATATTAACGTTTTGGAAATACTTTCATTGTGCGTGGAGGAGTGGAATTCCTGCCGAAGTTTGTGTTTCTTGATAGCTATAATCTGGGGTCTGTAATTCAAGTGTGAACAGCTTACTTCTAGGTTAGCATGCTTCATCTTCGACCACATCATCGTTTACCTATCGATTCCTTTGCCTTTGCTGCTCGACCACAATCTGATCCCCCCTTGATTGATGTTTGCTCCCCCCCTCTACGCCGCAATGAACAAATAATTATTCCACGTGATGTATCCACGGATTCCCACAGGGTCTGGTGAGAGAATAAAATTTAGATTGACTCGTAAATATAAATATAGAATGGTTAGCATAATCAAGCGTTAGTTTACTGAAATCCATGACAGATAAATATTTATGAACTATTCTAGTGTTAATTCTGCCAAAAACTATGCAATTGATTAAGCTTTAACATAGTATAAGCCCTCCCGTCTACAAATACATATTTGCCAATGCAGAAATTGCGGTTACTACAGACGGAGGAATAAAAAAATGGGCATAAGTAGTTAAAGGAGTAGCTGACAAAAGCTAATATTTTTATATGTTAACACAATCGAATTTTTTTAAATTGTAATCAAATTTCGACCACTGTGTTTCCACTGGTTACTAAGAAACGGCAAATACAAACTTTGGCTATGCTTATGCGCAGATCAGCGCGCGCGCCGCCGCGCTTCGATCTCTGTCGCAAGAGTCGCGCGCGCGACCGGCCTCGCCCGCGGCAAGGCAGATTGCCGGTCAGTGATCATATGACTTTACTATACAACTCAACAGATGGTTTACATATAGCTATAGACTATGCTAGAACAACTGTTGTTTATTTTTGCATGGGATTCAATGGGTTTAAGGCTTTTCACCGTTTGAATGGGTTCATCGCAGACTACATAGTATTCGTTTTCCAAACAAAAAATTGTTTTTTTTTTTAATTGATAATAGGTTCGCGTTTGACCACCATCTCACCTGATGATAAGTGATAATGTGGTCGAAGATGAAGCACGCTTACCCAGAAGCAACCGATTCACTCTTGACTTAAAGACCCCCAGATTATAGCTATCAGGAAACACAGACTCCAGCAGAGAATTCCATTCTTTAGCCCCGTACACACGACTGTCTGCTAGCAAAAAAATATGAAACGTTCCTATAGAAACTGTAAAGTAATGTCCGACCTTCCTTTTGGTGGGTCCCGGCTGTCATTTGTACATAATTATGTATTTGGAAGTCTTTACGGGCAGACAGAAGCGGTATCATACCCAGTCACAGTTACCAGTAACAGAGTTGTGGACATGTGGAGGTGAGGTTAATTTTTTTTTCTGGACTGTGCAGAAACATAAAAAGCCTTTTTTATACTTCTGGACTTTAAGGTCTTATCTTTATTGTTTTGTGAATCGCCCCATTGTCACCTTGCTTTGTTTTCCGACACTAAAATACAAAACAGAAAACCACGGGTTGCACTCCGGGAGTGCCGGCAGAAGTGAAAACTTGAATATTAACGTTGTGCATTTTTGATATTTTGGAATGGTTAGGGAATAATTTTGCACTAATTGCTTTAATTATCAGTATAAAAGTACTATCATTTGTGTGGTAGAATACAATATTTATTTATTGCGCTATCGTACACAAACATGACAATTTATATTACATTAAAAAGTTTATCTCTTCGACTCTCCGTCCGTCTTACGAATTTTTGATCAGGTCACGTGCCCTGACGCGAGTTTAACATTTTTTACCCATTACAAAAAAAGTGCACAACGCCGCTAAAGAAGTTTTCATTTCAGAATTAAGCTGATTTCAGACTACGCTATACTATTGTGCTATAAAGTATAGCAAAGAAGGACCTAATGCTATACTATATAGCATGACGTTCACATACGCGATATTATCGCAAGCTCAGTCGCACCGCGATCTTTGAAGAGTGTGCACAGTTGCACAGCACACATCACGATCGACACAATAGATTTAATACTGGATAGTCTTGAAAGCTCATCACGCGATGATGACAATGCGGAATTTGACACTATCTTGTCATTAATGATACGAAAGAAGAAAAATGCCAAACTCTGGATATCAAATCATATAAAGTTTAGAAGAGTACGTGGTAATTTCAAACTATTTGAAGATTTAGATAATGAGGCGCGCGATATAGCATAGCATGAACTCCGCATCGCACCAATTTATAGCGTATAGCAAGCCAATAATATATAGTACAGTACAATGTGAACGTGTCCATAACAATGTATGGAGCGCGATATTGTTGTGCTATGAGCTATATACTATATGCTATTATATTATAGCGTAATCTGAAATCAGCTTTAGGCTGACGTACCTTTGTTAGGTAAAAGCCTCTAAATAAATATAGATTAAAATACAAAATTTTGAAAATGACCCCTAATAGACCCATACTGTTAATAATTTCAACATGTAGATATATAAAGGGTATTTCAACAAGAACTTTGTTTTTTAATTGAGGCAACACCAAGAACGTGATAGTTAAGACATTTAGTTTTTGGCGGTATTCGTAGTAGGTGCTTTGGCAATTGTTACAATGAATTCAATTTCGCTCGAAATTCGCATTAAAACAATTCGAATCCACTATGGAAATGGTCGTTCTGTTAAAGTTACATTTCGTAAAATTCGTGATATTTTCGGACAACATAATCGTGCTTTTAAGACCGCTATTAAGAATTTGGTCGCGAAATTTGAGTCGACAGGCTCGCTACAAAATGTGCCAACACCAACGCGTGTTCGACCGGGTCGTTCAACAGAAAACATCGCCGCCGTGAGCCACAGTGTTGAGGAAGATCAAAATTTGTCGATTTCACGGCGTCCTCAACAATTGGGGTTATCCAAAAGCACAACATGGCGAATTCTGCGAAAGGATTTGGTTTTGAAGCCTTACAAGATTCAACTGGTGCAGGAATTGAGGCTGACAGACCATAGAAATATAAATTTATTTTATCTATGTGACCGACCATTCAAATCGCCGTAGATTCGCTCAGTTCATTCAGAAACAACCTGCTGGTTTTTCTGAAAAAATATTTTTTTTCAGACGAAGCACATTTTCATATGTCAGGATACGTCAACAAGCAAAATTGCCGCATTTGGGCTTATGAAAATCCTAAAGCTATATATTAAGCTATATATTGAGAAGCTTTTGCATACTCAACGTGTCACTGTGTGGTGTGATTGGGCCGTTTTTTTCGAAGATAAGGCTGGAAAAACGGTAACAGTCAATGGATCACGCTATCGCAAGATGTTACCACTAAATTTTGGCCTATTATTGATGATATGGATATCACTGAAATGTGGTTTCAACAGGACGGTGCCACATGTCACCCGGCCAATGAAACGATCAATTTATTGCAAACCAAATTTCCCGATCGCATAATTTCGCGAAATTCAGCTGTTAAGTGGCCAGCTAGATCGTGTGATTTAACACCACTGGATTATTTTTTGTGAGGCTATGTTAAAGACAGAGTCTATACGGAGCCAATAGAATCGATTGCATCCTTAAAACTCAAAATCCGTGATGTCATTAACGAAATAGACCCTACATTTCGCCAAAAAGTAATTAAAAATTTTGATGAAAGAATCAACATCTGTCAGCGTGGTTGTGGTGGACATTTGCCAGATATCATTTTTCATTCATAATTGCCAAACTTTTCTCTTTGTAATACAATAAAAATTTTATCCATTTTCCTCTAAATTCTTTGTTTTATTTTGTTATAGAAAACAAAGTTCTTGTTGAAAAACGGGTGTGATACGTGATTTCGAAAATGAAGCACCGAAGAACACGTCCCCGTAAGTTCACGAATACGAAACACTTAACAACGAATGCACGCTACCACGAAAAACCTAACGCCGTAGCCATGGGATCTCGAATAACTAAATCTCTAATTTCACCTACTCGAATCACTTTACAACGAATGCACACTAACAAGAAAAACTGAACAACGTTGGCATGCGATCTTGAATAATTAAACTTCGAAAAGTCTTCATAAAATGTCTTTGTTAATTTAACAATCAAACATTGCTTTTGCTGTTTTAAACGATAAAAGAACTCATATTACCCAATATCCCTTCATATTTCCCATAAGGAAATAAATAATTATTTGGTTGATTGACACATAATATGACATGATATGTTTTAATTTACTCAAAAATTAATGTTTGAATAAACAATATTGTTTAAAACAGCATGTTGGTAAGCAATTTTACAATTCCTCGTTTTGAACTATACGATACGTTGCATTCATCAGAAAACCGGAAAAAAAATAGAAAAGAAAAACCACTTAAAGAAAGCTGCCATAATCTAAGACAATTACATTACATATCGGATAACTTGCACAATAGTATTTGTAAGGTTTATGTAACAATATGTAAGTCGTGTAATATCGTACAAGTACATACGTCACAATGTACATAACGTCGGCTTATACAATAAATTTGCTCAACGCTATATAAAGATTGATAGATGATTTGCCCATGAATTTGCTCTTGGCTTATTTGAATACTGGGCAAGGTTTGGGTAACCAAAATGCTAGTTAATTATATAACGTGTAACGGAAACCTCATATCTATCCAAAAGGACTGAAGACAACATCTGGTATGGAGTCTCTATGCAAAGTTTCAGCTCAAAATAAGTGACTCACAGAATTGGCACCAAATTATCGGTTTCATATGTTTCTTGAATACCAATAATAACAAACGTGTCACAGCACTATGAGGGTCATCACTTTCCACGTCACTTGCCAATAAAACGACAATTCTCTTCGTTCTTCTTAATTTGAAAAATTTGCTCTCTGGTATTGAAATTTCTAATAAGTTCCACACATGTAGACAGGATAACAAAACCCTTGCTATATCGTTTGTTATCATCCAAAGAAGCCGTGCACTTTGTATGTATATACCCTTTAAATTGAGGTACTCCTCGAAGCGCTACCATTTTGAAGCGCACCTAATGAAGCGCTCCTTTTAGTAGCGCTCCCGATAACACGCGCTACTAAAAGGAGCGCTCCGAGGAATAAAAAAGGAGCGCTTCATTAGGTGCGCTTCAAAATGGTAGCGCTTCGAGGAATACCTCTTTAAATTACACGTTGTATAGTACTAGTGACGCGCCCTGGCTTCGCAAGTGTCCAAATTATATACATAAACCTTCGCTAACCGCTCTTTATACTACTGATCACTGTATGATAATCTGATGTATTGTTTAGAAGAACTAAGCGATAAAACAGAAAGAGAAATTGTTAAAAAGCTTGTGGCTAAATAATAACAGCCGAATGGGTCGATTTTCAAAGTTAAGTAATGCTTGCCGAGGTCGGCTTATGGATGGGTGACCATCCTAACATGTTGAGAATTCTCCGTTCATCGGTCCTGGCTGTCGTTTGTACAGACGCCAGCACATCAAGCTACAACAATCTGTCAAATTTCTTTAATAGATTTTCAACTTTATTGTTAAAGAAATAAGGTTCAAGGTTGATTGGGAAAATTTGACAGTTTCGGGTAGCTTCATGTGCTGGCGTCTGTACATCTTTGACACTAGTTACGGGTAGTCAACTCAGAAGACCTAGTACCGGTCTTGCCAAGGAGTATCGTAATCAATCGTATTACCCAAGTACTGGGTTGTAGGTCGCTCCATATAAAACACTGGTAATAAGCTGCATGCAGTTAGACTCGAAAATAAGGCTAAGGCAGATAATGAGTGTCAGAAGCCAATTGAAGAAATAAAAAAATCCATGTCTTTCATTTACCCTTCTAATAAATTTAAAACCTGTACGCAAATCGAAGAATCGATGTAATTCGTAATAACGTTGTGAAACTGGAAAAAAAAACATACTTATTTGATAAGACAAACGATTGTAAAAAACTAGGACACCGTAAATACTCGTTCTACATACATCGTCGCGACGGTATTTCTTGTTAATAACAAGTTAATGTATTACTAAACCCATTGAACACTGCTAGATACATCACAGCAATGTTTCTATACAAACCCAGCTTATCAATATTTAATCATTATAATCTGCAGCCCTTGTCATTCCGTAATTAGAAATGGCTGAAAAAGAAAAACATTGGTTACATTTTGGGGAGTATGCGCTATAATTGCATACTCTTATTCTACGAAACCCGTTCCATCATCAGACTATAAGACGAACTGCGATGCGCCATCGTTACATGGTAGTCACCACTCATACACATATTTAAGAAGTGGAATCCCCGCCGGAGTTTGTATTTCCTGAAAGCTCTAACCTGGACGTCTTTAAGTCAAGAGTGAACACTAGGTTAGGTGCTTCTAGATAAGCATGCTTCACCTTTGACCACATCATCGCTCCACCATCAAATGTGATGGTGGTCAAATGCGAGACTATCAACAATAAAAAAATAATCTATCACTATACCAAAACCTATCAAAGTAGCTTAAGTGGAAGAGCCGTGACAACATAAGACGGGTGCTTTCGCATTTATAAAATTAGTGGGAAACTAGAGCATTCAGTGCTCTATGATATTATTAAATAATAGCCCAACCGTATTGCTAAATTCAAATATCAATCATTACAATCGATTGGAGATTATCGATACTTTAATGTCACGAAACATTTCTGGCGTCTACTCGATTATAATCGACAATCGTTAATCGTATGCCTGTAACATAACAATATAAATTGTTATCGCAATCAATATGTCATATGAATTGCCTTTGATTTAGGTTTACTAATTGTTTATTTTGTCATATTCATTGTAGTGATGATCTTTCAATGATAACTTTTATTTATGTCTCTGAGATGGAATGAGGGGTTTTTCTGTACAGTAAAAATTCATGAATAGTAACCATTACATAATGATTTAAAAAAATGACAAAAAATGCACCGACAATATTCGAAAAGTACCTAAAGAATTCCACACAAAAAATAAACCAGAATCAAGTTCCTATAAAAAAACCAACAGTAGCCATTTTCAGATAGCAACCGAACAAGAGAACACTATAACGTGTTGAACAAATAAAATAAAAAACCAACGACTATTACCAACGGTGGCGAAAATAATCAATCACAATCAATTATGCACACTAATACCATATAATTAAGATTCAAGAAGCGAAAAAAATAATTTTGCGAATTGACACCACGAAACTCGAGACGGAATTCGTGGTCATCTAAAAATGAATTTTAATTCTTTGAGATAAGGCTCAAATGGATGGTAGAAGTAAGTTGGTCGTGTTATATGCAAAATACAAGCCAATGTTGCCACAGCGATCTTGAACTATATACGTTCACTCGCAAATGTAGTGGAAATAAAGTTGGTGGCGAGAATTGAGCAACTAGTAGCACTCGCTGCGATCCTCTAGCAAGTTACCAATCTTATAATAACACAAATAGAGAACAATGATTCAATCATGCACACACTGATAATGAAACTAAAATAATGGCAGTTAATTACAAAAAATTATGTAAACATACTGCTGCGACAGGCCTCAAAAGCTTGAATAATTGTTTATTATTGGGGAAAACATCAATGCTAGACATGGGAACCAATATTAATATTTTGAACGTAGTTAGGTGTTGCTTAATTGAATGAGAGAGAACAAAGCAACGCGTATGTTTTGAGTGGGAGATAATGTAAGGGAAGAGGCGTTCACTGATACTGTAACAGGATGGGTGAATGTATAAGACTAGACAAACGGATAGCGTTAAACCCGGATAAACTTAATAGCAAATGAGGAAGTCAATTGGAATACAGTAGCTTTTAATATGGAAGTATCTACTATTATTATCTATGAATAACAGTTGCGCGGGGCTTCGATCCTGTGGAATTTATCACTACAAAACTTAACCATACTTTTTAATAGTCGGGTAAAAAGTACCCTATAACGTTCCTCAAGGTTCAAGCTACTTCCATCCTACTTACTTACTGCTTACCTTATAAATTTCATCCAAATCCACCCAGTACTTTCGAATATTAGCGCGTTCTAACAAACTATTCCGCTTTATAATAATTTAGCATAGATTTACCTTTATAGAGGTTACCTCATCAATTCACTATATCATCTTTTGATTTTTCTTTTTATGTGAAGGTTAATTTCACTATAAAAACACACGAAGTATTTTGCACGCAGCCTATTCCGAAAGCTAAGTACCTATGTTGTAAGAATATATGAAACCAGTTTGAATGCCACAGTTCGTGATAGTGATCGCACTTGTGATAATAATCGGTCATCAGTTTTCAGACTCGATTATAAATGGCGCTAAAATATTCGAACATTCTCCAATTGAAATTAATGGATGTTGATTTAGTGTGGTCATATTTTTAACTGGTCTTAGCCACGATTTAACTGTAAGTGCTACTGATAGGCATTGTGTAGAGAGATTATATCAAGATAGTTATTTTTGATCAATACATGCGAGCATGGTTTCGGTTGATTTTCTAAAATAAATCAACGTAGAATACTGCCAGGCTGGTAAGAATATGATTGCGGTAGATTGCGGTAAAAATGTTAGTAGCAAACAACACCCGCGCAGGAATATTATTCAGATGTACACGTACTTATTTTGCATTCAAGGTAGCCTGTATTAACATGGTGTTCCAGCTCTAGATGAAAGTAAGACAAGGGAATAGCAATCAGATGCAGACGCTAGAAGAATATTTCACAAAGAGAGACCACATGACAACAATATACAATACCAACCAGCGGAAAGAGATAACGATAAGTGGTTTAATATTTATTTTGTAAGTAGGTTAAAAATAAAATGTTTACACGTCAAGCTTTTTGGTCTCTTTAAACTAGATGAAAGTAACGTTGTATATCGGATCGAATGCTGAAATCAAATCCGCGTTGACAATTCCAAATTGTTGTCTAATGTAGCAAATGTAACAGAAAAGTTAACGCGACCGAATTCTCAGGATAATATTATTAAAAAATACCACAGTTCTGACGCATTTTTATGACTTAATTTTTTTTTCGTAATTTATTATAATAGGCATAATATTGGATAACGATCGACGAAGTAATGTAGGCATTAGCATTTAAGATGCTACAAGCGTTTACAAATATGCGTGTGAAATATCAAGGCTACAAATGCTAAAATTATCTAATATAATATGAATAAACATAAATGATTTCCTAACTATGCAACTGATTAAAATATCTGACACAACGGTGTAAAAAGTATGTAGTATGCATATATATAAATATATGCATACATCTACTTTTTAGACTGATTGCAACTAAAGTTTTTTAAGAATCAAATATACCGATTGATATAGCGGCGCTTAAAGGACACAAAACTTCAAAATTCAGTAGCAGTAAAATCGATATTTTTTCTTCTTGTTGATAGGTTCGCCTTTGACCACCATCATGTATTCGAAGATGTCGCTTGTCTAGGAGTAACCTATTCACTCTTGACTTAAAGACCTCCAGCTTATAGCTAACAGGAAACGGACTCTGGCAGGGAATTCCACTCCTTAGCTTAGTTATAGAAATAAGGTTATGTGATTGGGTTTCAATTTTTTATTCTATCCATCTATCTATCTACGCCATGGACGTAATATACTAACAGGACTGAGCACTGTCAAAATTGTGTTATAGTAAAACAAAACATACGCGTACGGCATAAGGTTTACTTTGGAAACCAAATTAGGACAGAGGCAAAACGAGCCGAGAGAGATAGCCAGTACTGATGCCCTCTGTCCCTTTTTCGCACTTGCCACACGAAAAAATTATTTACGGTAGTAATAAAAATTTTGTCCATCACAAGAAAAATATGAACAAGAGTTTGACTTAATCTTGATTTAAACTGGCTAAAGCTATAAAAAGTATTTTATTGTTAATTTTTATTACCCTTTAAGAACAAAAAGTATTAAAGAATTTCTCGTTAGAAGTTTTTATAATTATTAAACTGGTATCTTTAGCAAGTGTCATGGCGTCTACGCTGTTGTTATGTCGTTGAACTTAGCTCCGGTCGTAACGTGTTTTGTTAAACTGTTATCTACAACTGCAATTTTTAACCGTGAAAATGGTGAAAAAGTGTTGCAAAAAATCTTGTAAAAGCGAATCATATGGTGGTTGCGGCATATCTTTTCACACGTAAGCAATTTGTTAATAATTTGTTTGTTTACGCTCGTCTAGTGACCATGATTCAAGTTTTACGAGTATGTTCTTTTTTTCTTTTATAATCTCTTATTATTCTAGATTTAGGTTATATATTTATCGAAACCTACTTATATGTCTCTTACTTTTACTCTACTATAATTACGATTATTTTTGTAAATTAATAACAAACAAATTAAAAAATACAAACAAACTGTACCTAACCTTACATGCATTGTTATATTATTTATGTTACAGCTTTTTAAGATTGGCCTCCGCCAAAAGCTCAGTAAAACTATTTTATTTAGCCATGTTTATCATTAATAAATGATATTCAATTTTCTTTCGTTTTATTGTCCTATGTTTTTATCCTACTTCCTATCTGTCAATATTAAAGCAACTGTTTGTTGCCAAATTGAAGCATTTGTTTTTTCCAGCCCACCCGGTATAATCTGCAAATGATGAAGAGCCACACGAATTACAATTGTTGAAAGCGTTGGCAAATTCATATCTGAATTTAATAATATTTCATCAAACGAAATTATATTCGTTACGAAATTTCGGCAGTAAAATTGGACTTAGACAGAAACTTACTAAAACTATTTTATTTAGTCATGTGAAAAAAGTAGTAATTTGATATTAAGGTTTAAAATAATTACTGGCATTATTTGAACTGTATTTACTTGTCAACTGTAACAAATACAGCAATGTGATCAATTACTAAATAAATACTATACTTAGACAGAAACTTACTAAAACTATTTTATTTAGTCATGTGAAAAAAGTAGTAATTTGATATTAAGGTTTAAAATAATTACTGGCATTATTTGAACTGTATTTACTTGTCAACTGTAACAAATACAGCAATGTGGTCAATTACTAAATAAATACTATTTGTATAGGTATACTATTAGTATTATTTATTTCATAATCCATCCCTTATCCCTCAAAATTTTACCATTGCTAATGTTTGTTTTTCGTGTGTCTAAGTGGTCAACACTGGTACTTATCAGATTTTTCTAGTTGCCTAAAGGCAACTGATGTAGCTTAAAGACTGACATCACCCATCCTAGTGGGGACGCCGCCCGGGGTTGTTTAACATGCGTAAGCGCTTAAAAATGCGTACTTACTTCCACTGGGCCATCGAGCTCCTCAATCCTCATACATATAATAAAACTCTAAATTTTTTGTGTCTGTACATTGGAAATATTTACAAAAAGATGAATTAGGGGTATGAAAGATAAGTCATAGAAGGCATTCCGAACGTTTTTTGAATTTTTGTCTGTTTATCTGTTTGTTTGTGCACGCATCACGTAAAAACAACAGATCCTATTCAGATGCAGTTTTCAGAATTTTGTAGGGCTTAGCTCGGAATAATATTTAGGCTTTATTTCATCGCAATCGGTCCACTCAATCAGAAGATATGTGCATTTAATGATTCTGTGGTTTTGCAGTACTAAGTCGCGGGTACAGCGGAACTGACATAACAACGCCGAACTGCAACCTGAAGCTATGACGTAAAACCTTTACTGCAGGATCCATTTCTAGCGCAGATTACACATAGGCTACTTTTTAACCGCCTTCAAACAGGAGGAGGTTTTATGTTTCAGTAGTCAGCGCGTACGAAGTCGCGGGCACAGCTAGTTGCTAATAATAATTCCATACCTATGTGTAGTAAGTAAACTATCAGTAGGTAGTTTGCAAGTTTCTATTTGTCTCATATAGCCAAATCTTATTGTCACCCTGTTAGAAAGGGACAAGCGGCCTCTATACTATCTATCTCGGTCGGCTCGCTTTTTAGCTGAGAGTACTCGGTCCTGTTAGTATATTACGTCCATGATCTACGCACAATGAAAGTATTGTGCGTATGGGTGGGCTGTAGGCTTGTAGTCCGATGATGGAACGTGCTTCAAGGAATTAGTTTGTGTAATTCCATCGCACACTCCCAGAAGTATAACCGATAGACTTCTTTCTTCTTCTTCTTCACTCGTCGGTGATGTTCAAAGCTCTGGAACTTTGACTCGACCAGTGCAGTTTTGAAAACCAAACCAAACAATCCGCCACGGTGCCGTTTTTATGACGTTTGTCACACCGACAGACAGTATTAGGACATTTATGATATTTAATTAATCTAACTAGTGGTCACATACTCGTCCAAATTTACCCTATGAACTATTTATTTAATTAAATATTATTAGCTTTCTGCGCTGCTTCTGCATATAAACTTTAGCTGAGCCAACTTTCGTAGATCTGCGTCCGCGTAATCACGACGACGTTAAACAAGTTACGACGATAAATTTCAAACATTGACGAATAACATAAGACAGGAGACGAAGTTATATTCCAGCAGCAATATAATGTGGAACCTTAATTTCCGAAAATACGGCATTTCAGATTTCACTTTTTCTGAAGTCCGTGAATAGCAAGAGCGTAGGAGTAAAATGACTGAAATATTAAAATAAATTTTAGTAATGGTTGGACTAGATGGCAAAATCACAAGACATGATGTTACATAAATATCTTAATTATTTTTGTTGGGATATTTAGAAGAACTTATTAATGTGTGAAACCTTGACACGTAACGGTTCGGAATCTATACTAATATGTTATATAAATGCGAAAGTTATTAGTTCGTTTGTGTGTATTCCTTTTCCGTTAAAGACGAGCAACATATCGATGTGATAAATATTGAAGGACTAAATAATTGAAGGGTTAGATTGTGATATTTTCACTGAAAAAAAAAAGACCTTATCACGCGAGCGAAACTGTGGGCAGAAGCTAATACGAAATAATTAAGTGTACACAATTAAATGAATTCACAATTAATCAATTCCTTCCTATCTACCGTGGAGTACTTACTAGCAACAATAAGGCTAGTTCTGATGAAGTCCATCTTTGAGGTTAAGCAACGCTTACTTAAGTTCGGTCTGTGGATGACCATCTTAACATATCGAGGTTTCCTCCATGCCTTTAAAAGCACCTTAAACCGTTGGTCCCAGCTGCCGTTTCGTTCATCTTTGACAGTCGTTACGGGTAATCAGAAGCCAGAAAATATGACACCGGTCTTGTTAAGAGGAGGCTCCCTAAATTGTATGTAACTTTGCATTAATATTCCGAAACAATCACGCATACAATCAAAATGGACCTTAAGTATATAATTTATTGGATCTTTCTTTTACATGTCTAACACCAGTTACGTAATTGGAAAATTTTCGCTCGATTAATTTTTTAATCGAAAATCATGTCTTTTTAAAGATTATCCAAAATTTAATCAAGAATACTCGGCTTTTATGTCTAAAATTAGCATTGACAGTAAGAAAATATAGTTTATTATCCAAATATAAGATATTTTTTATCTAGATTAATTATTAGTTAGTTATAAACGAAAGAAAAATTGAGACTTACGACATTTAGTTTCGAACCCGAACATGGTGAAAAGCGCACGCGATATTCAACTTTATTACTGCTGCGTTAGCGTTTAGCACACAACGGCCTGACCGGGGGTGCATGGGGGCAAAGCTTGCGTGAAAATTATTTTAGAGTGCCTGGTCTTAAGTAGTATCGTGTTCTAAAACACTAGTAGATAAAGATGAACATCCTACACCTAAGACAATGGGCCTAACATGCGTTCTGAAGCACCTAGTACGTTAATAAGGTCCATCAATCCACGAACTAACCTTAGCAAGAGTTGATTAACCTTGGAAATTGACCCGTGCTGTAGGGTGTGTAGCTAACACGACTCTCTGCGAGACAATAAGACTCATAAAATTCGTTCGTTAAATCCGTCTGAACCCGCCAATGCAGCTATTACACATTATTGTCACGTCAGGCAAAAAGGTAGCAATGACCGAGTTGCCTCTAGTGTTTGTTATTCCGACTGCAGAGCTCATCAATATTCCTCCAGTTTCTGAAACACGGCTCGTAAGTCAACACATGCGAAGTAAGTGTAACGAGACGTTTTGAGATATTACTAATTAATTGTATTGTAAAATTATTTTACTTAGGCCGTCGAATTACATTATCAGTAAACTTGGTTGAAGTATTTCCTAGTTTTGTTTATTCGTTTTTAGCACAGTTTCATGTAATGCACGCTTGCCTAAAAATAACATAATATGCAATATTGACTTAAAGACTAGGTAGTTGCTAGCAGTAAACACAGACTCCGGCTTAGAGCTCTACTCTTTAAATATACACATAATGAAATGCCCAAATCGTTACGGGGTTGCGGGAATTTTCGGAGATACCGCGGCCCCGGAACCCAAAGGCAACTGAAGGAACAGGGTGAGTTTTTGGTCAGTAGAAGTCTGACAATCCCTTTCGCTCCATCCAGAGAGGAAGGAATCATTTGATGATTTTCCCAACTAGAAAAGGCCTCTGTTAACCCATCTTCTGGAAACTTAATTGATAATAATGGCTAGGTACCATAGATAAACTGTACTTTTTATTTCTGTGCTAGGTACCCACTCAACTGGTTGAGGTCTGTGCCATGTCAAACGAGTAGGTATGATAGGTTACGTAAGTCCACTCCCCAGTCACATCATATCATCCGACTTCATACAGATGAGTAACCTTATCCCTAACTATAAAACTTATAATAGATTTACAGATTCTTTAAACGAAATTATACCTCCAATGAAACAGTCTCGTCTGCATTATTCTTTTTATTTTATAAGTCTAATAATATCTATTTTTGATTTTCAGTTCAGTAGTTTTTTTTTGTTATGAAATAAATAAATAAACAAATAAAAACTTTATTCATTTGCAGGAGTTGTAGTACAAAGTGGAAATACACTTATGTCTAATTTACATTACAGAGCCACATTTATATATCACTTTTTGCACTACATGTAATACAAGAGTGTCATACTGCTTTCCTAGCTAGGCTAGTTAAAAGCCTATGATTAGGATAAGCAGTTGCCACCCCCCCAGTTGGGTTAGGTTCGTAAAATAACTTAAGAACTAAGTGTAATGTTACAAAGTTTACAAGCAGGCACTACAACTTATAAGAAGTAAAGTAACAAAATTGTAGTAGTATAGTTGTTTTGTTGATGGTGTGCGTTGTGTAATTGTGGGTGTGTGTGTGTGTGTGTGATGAAGTATTTTTTTTTAATGTTTGCTTGTTAGCTTTCAATCATCGCCTTCGCCATGTTACGTAGATGCACCTATCTAGAGCCTATCTGTTTGTAGTAAAAATTTATCTAACGTTTTTACACAGCTTCCTTAAAACAAAGAGTGCAAAAACTTTATGCTCACGTGCGTGCATCGCACAATTTGCTACTGTTCACGCAATTCATCGTTAGTTAAGATCGCTAATTAAACACGCGAGCATAGACCGACACACTGCTATACTGGGAGTCATAGTGACGGTGCATGTACAAGATCTTAGTTCAAGACATTGAGCGCTAAGGCTCCTACAGAACGTCACGACGCGACAACGTCTAGATAAAACGTTTCTATAGAAATTGTTTTTGTAGTGTTTTTGTACAAATTCAATATTATTTTTTCCCACACTGAACCCGACAAAACCCAGAGCGGAAAGAAATATTTGTGGGTCATGTGTGGTTTGAACCCGCGACACACAGCGAAGTAGCCAATCTCTCAAACACGGCACCAACAGTGTCGTCAAATTGTCGCAATATCGCGTTGCGCCTATCAATAGAGCCTTTAGTTCTGATCAACAAAAAATACAGACTTGCCAATTGTTTGACATCAATCTATAGGTAATTAGAGACAATACATAAATAAACTATAAATTACACAATCATTCGGCACGGTTAATCTGAAAAATCGTCGATTAAATTAAAGAAAAATTAAATTACTTACAAATAATTACAATAAGACTTAAATAAACTTCGAAACAATGAAACTCTTCTTGAAAAAGAATAAATCAGACAATTTATTTGATTGACAAGCGGCACTAAACAAGTGTTTGTTTAAGGCTAACATTTTAATGATATTATTTTTATAATCCATCACAAGCTCCTCTATAACGAGCCCCTGACACGTCACGCCTACATTTACATAATGTATTGATTTGACAGCTTCCCAAATAATAAGATACATAGCCATGTACCAGACAAGTTACAATAAAAACTATTTACCTACCTATGTTCTGATCGAATATGGTATCGGTGGCTCTAAGTATTTGAAAACAGTTCATTGGTAAAAAGTATGTACTTACCAACTGAGTATTTAGTTATTATTTTATTTTTTATCTTAGGAAAACTTACAGCTAGGACACAGATAGTTGAACATAGTGAAAGAAGGCCAATCACTAGTTTCTACTAAGTAACATTATTAGAATAGAACAAGAGCCAGAAGACATGTAAAAGAAAGCAAGTAACTCGGCGCGTAGATAATAGCGTACCAAGTATAGCTTAGGTGGAGTTTGAAAAATGGATTAGACTTATTTTTCTTAAGTTTAATGACGCTGATGGAGAATCTACATCATTAACACTGACACATTAGTATAAGTATAATCTGCTAGCTCTTATCATATTGTTTTGCCGATTAATACACCGCGCCGCATAGAAACATGAGGTCGATGATTTTTACCCCCGACGACGGAAACAGAGGGGTGTCATAAGTTTAACCGTAGCTTCTAAGCGGGTCAACCGATTTCGATGCGGTTTATTGTTAGAAAGCAGGTTTTCTGGCAGTAGTTTTTAGACATGTTTTGTCAAAATCAGTTCAGCCATTTACTAGATATGGGCGGTGAAAGTGGGGATGATTCATCGAATGTTGTCATATATACCCAAGTGGGGTATCAAATGAAAAGAACACGACGTGTATATTACAATCAGACGTTTTATAAAAATTGGTTTAGCCATTTACTAGATATGGGGAGTGAAAGTGGGGATGAATAATTGAATATTGTCAAATATAGTCGCGACGGGGTATCGCTATGTAGCAAACTTTAAATATCGATTCTGAATTGAAGATACCCCGCCGCGACTATTTTTTTTAGGGATGTTTCTTAAGCTACTTATAAGTATTTTTTGCGTAAAATTAAAATTAAAATTTTCAATTAAATTTTTTCAGGTAAGGGATGTAGCACGTAGCCCGGTTTCGAGAATCAGTTCCAAACAATTACTTAATTAGTTAAAAGTTAATTTTAATTTTATACAATTCGATAGTATATGACATGTTTGTAAAATATAGGTTAGCTGCTGCTGTACCGAGGAATACTGACTCCCATAACACAGATTAGGTACTCTAGCTGCGAGTCAGCAGACTCACATTTTGTAAATCTTCCTCATTAATTATATATAACTGTCTGTTGTAATGTATTTTGGTTGTTACTAAGATTAAACAGTCGGCTGAACCATTAGCGATGATTAAACAAAAATACCAGGCTGTATTTTTGATTTCTGTGATACCAGGTCAGCATCTTTTCTCCGCTCGATTAGTGGAAGAAGTTAAACTTCTTGCAGCGCTTGAGGTAATTAGGTATATAAGTTTTAGATTTATCTATACTGTCTGTAACTGTAAGTAATTGTCTTGTCAATTGAAAACTGGTGTACCAAAAGTGCGTGGTAATAGTTAAGGTAACTTTTCAAGCAGTCTGTTGTAGGCATTAAATCTGTGTCTAGGTTAAACGGCGGACTTGGGGACGTCCGACGCCCCCTACTATGACATAAGACCCGATGTGGCGAAGCGTATTGCTCCATACACGCCACAGGGCATAGGACATCTATTAGGATGATGGTTTTTATCTCGAAAACAAATCTGTTTTCAAAATTAAATGAATATCTTCCTGTACGTCAGAGTGCTTGGAAAGTCATGAACGATCTAAGCACATGACTGTGTCTGCCTCAAACATGCCAAAATGGTAGAACGGATCTATATGAAATTATAGACACAGAAATATACATTATAGGTAGTCTGTTATGCATTTAAATTACTTTTAATCCTAGGGAAATGAACCATTCCCGTGGGATAAATGTATAAAAATTTCCACGCAAACGAATTTGCAGGCAACAGTTAGTAAATAATACTGCCGTCAATAGCATAGTTGCAGTAAGTACGCTCTATTCGGTTATGAGAAAAACGCGGTATAAGTTTTGGTGACGTAGGTCACGTACGTCACGTATGTTTGGTGGGATACGTGCTGAGGTCCTCTTTCATTTAAGGTATCAACCATCATGATCTGGTCAAAACCAAAGGATTTATCGATGATTTTCTAGAAACCGTCTAGAGCGTACTTACTGCAACTATGCTATTGACGGCAGAATAGATAGTAGATACTATTAGGGGCAGTGGTAGCCCAGAAGTTACAGGGACGAATTACAAGTTGTAGGTTGTGGATTCGTGAGGAGCTTGTGGCTAATTAATAACAGCTTTACGGTTCCATTATCAAGGTTAAGCAATGTATACCGAGGTCGGACTGCGGATGGGAGTTCATCTTAAGATATCGAGAGTCCTCTGACGACGAATGACGCAACCGCATGCATACATTGTAAGTGGACTTGGCCATTGCGTTGATTAAGCGAGTACACATCGAGCAATGTATATTTTGTGTAACTTGCTGCAATAATGTTGTTAATGTTCGGAATTTCATAGTGATCTGAGTATTTTTATGTTTTTACAAATAAAATTGTAATTAAATGTTATTTTCGACTTACCGATGGAAAGATATACCTTCTCGCTCTATACTTGCAGTCTAACTTTTTGTTTTACACGTTATAATTGCACAACACGTCATTTTAAAGCAGAGCTTTGTGTTCCGAAGTAATCCGAAGCGCACTAAACGCGATGAATGAATTAATCGGTCGAGCTATGATTTTCGTATCATAAATGTGGCGCGCTCGTCACGCCCACATTACCATTCCAACCTTATTCATCTATTCCGTGCAATATCCTTACGCAACGCATACACTCATGCAGCCAACACGCACACAAGCGCATTTCCTTGAATTAAGGATTGTTTTAATTTGTCATGATACTGTGTTTCCATTTTAAGTTAAATGAAAGACGTTTCCTTCAAAATTTAACACCTATTTTTATGACGGAAATCGATTCAGAAGCCGATTCTGAACCAACTACTTTCAGGATTTGCGTTTATTCTATTACACGTTGTAGAAAAACATTGATAACACATAGATTATCCTCTCAGGTTCTAATTAGAGCTGGTACACAAAAATGGAAGTCACGCCTATTAGGTACTTACAAAACATTCTAAGTGAACAAATAGTTTACATACGCAAGTTTTATGCAATAAACTAACAAATTAACTGCTTCCTTACTGTGGTTTACAACAAACTTGTGGTCGCGATCTTTTCACTTCAGCGCCGAATAGGGTAACCAAATGACTAGTAATGATATAAAGGACTTGTGTACTTAAAGAAAAATGGTGTATACGAATTGTCGCGAGGCTCAATGGAGACTCCTTTACAGTATCCTCAGGGATGAGCCTTAATAGGCGTTACACAGAGGAGTACCGGAGTAGTTTTTTTATAGAGAACAAAAATTGTTGTTTTTTATGATAGTACTATAGTCCAGCGAGGTTATTAGTGTTTTACAGATAACCGTGCATATAATAACAGGGTTCTATGTAAAGTCCCACACTCACTGGTCACTTCCTCAAAAGTCCAGGCACCTTTTGAAAGTTCAACCCCGGCCTTAAAACAAAAGTACCTACCTATTATGATAGTCTGTGTTTGAGTTGGAAAATATTTGGCTAAGCTAAATCAAACTACAAACTGTAGAATCTAAGTGAAGGTATATAAATCTTCTTTGTATTGACTGCACATTCAAATTTTGTTCGCCTCTCACAGAGTCATTGGGATTTTTTTTTTATTGATCTTTTTCTTTAAGAGTACCAAAACACTTTCCATCATTTACTGAAATAAGTGGTGCCACTACTAAGTAATTTATGATGGAGCCTTTTACATTGATAATTATGCACTCTCGAGTATAATAAATATAAAAGATATAATGCAATCTCAACAAGGCCATATCTTTGTGAAATCATGAAACTAAATCGCAATTTTTTCAACCACCGAGTCCTCATTTTGCTTTATTGCATTCCGCCATTTTAAAAGGCGATAGCAATGTACCCACCCGTGGTACCCACCACAAGATTGCCTCGTGGGTCGAGTGGTCACAAGCGCGAGTGCTGAGCACGAGGTCTCAAGTTCGATTCCCGGGTCGGGCTAAGTGCTATTACTAGCTAGCCAAGTGCTTTGGGTTTTTCTGTAAGGAATTTCTCAGTAGTAGCCCGGAATTTGGAATTTGGCGATGTGATATCCCCGTGCTTCGTAGAACATCATTATTGAAGTCTAACATACTTCATTATTGAAGTCTAATGTTGTCGCTTCTCAAGTTTATTTTAATATAATATAAAGCTTTTTTGTGAAATATTTATTTGTGAATAATATTATACATAAATAATAATTTGTGTACAAATAAATAATCTGTCTGTCTTACCGAGAAATTGTGAAAAGAATTTTATTGTATTGTCTTTTTTTCAGGTACTGGTTCTATCCAAGACCAAAGTAAGGAGTGAATCTATATAAGTCCTTAATTCAAAAGTGAATTGGTTACTTCTTGGTAAACGAGTTTCATCTTCGACCACATCATCGCTTAACATCAAGTGAGATGGTGAACAAACGCAAGCCTAGAATCAATAAAAAAGGAAACCGATGGGGTCGTTAGTTTGATCCAGCTCTCCCCGCCATCTTCAGCGAGGTCTACCACGACGCCATGTCGGTATCAGGGCTCTAGATAAGGGAGCTTTCTATCTAGGAAATCGTCGCCATCTTCTCCGAGGTCAACCGCGACGCCTTCTGGCTGTATCAGGGCTACAGAAAGTGGAGTTTTCTATCTAGAAAATGGTATCTCACTCACCAATAAAGACATCTCCGTGTTCTTGGGCATCATGGTGACATCTCCTGGCCTGACTCCCGGCCCACAGTACGGCAGCGAGGGTCCTCGGTTGGGGAGACGCGGCGGGGGTTCGTGCAGGGCCAGAAGTGCAGCGTGCAGACGAGCTCGGGCCGCACTGATCCCGCCTGCGCCTCGTACTGCGGCCTCTACGACGTCGTTCACATCTTTCTCCCACCTAGTTAAGAATACAACAAATATGATTACCTGAAAAGTGTTTTTATTGGGATTTAAAACGTAAAATTTTAAAAACACTGCTAAACGCATAAAAAAAGTAAGGCGTCAAAGTACTTCTCCACAACGCTGTCGTCCGGAAACGTGCCCAGAAGACTAGCAGAATTGCCACGTTGTATGGCAATGCTTATTCTTTGGGCAAAGAACGAGCCAGCCCTCTGGTCACGGAAGGACTCGATCAGATTACCTTGAACTTGTAAATAACATTTTTACTAGTAGTCGCGTGGAGCTTCGCTACCGTGAATTGTATCATGGTAAAAACACAGATTGATAAAAAGTAGCCTTATTACCTTCCTCAAGCTACTTCCTTACCAAATTTCATCTCAATCCACCCAGTACTTTCAAAGATTAGCGCGTTTAAATAAGCAAACAAACTTTTCCGCTTTATAATATTAGTATAGATAAAAGCCCAGAACTGTAATAAGACGAGAGGCGCTTACCTCAACTCGTGCAAACGCGGGTAAGCGGTAAGCAATTACTACAACGTGTAACGGAAACCCCATATCTATCCAAAAGGACTGAAGACAACAATCTCGTATGGAGTCTCTATGCACAGTTTCAGCACAAAATAACTGACTCAAAAAATTGATACCAAATTATTGGTTTCATATATTTCTTGAATACCAATCATAATAAACGTGTCACAGCACTACGAGGGTCAATAATTTTCCACGTCACTTGCCAATAACACGATAATTCTTTTCGTACTTCTTAATTTAAAAAATTCGGTCCCTGGTATCAGTGTATTGGAATTTGTAATAAGTTCTACACACGTAGACTTAGGATTACAAAACCCTTGCCATATCGTTTGTTATCATCCAAAGAAGCCATGCACTTGGTACGTATATACCCTTTAAATTACACGTTGTATATACTAATTGGGTCTGGGTGTTTGTAAAAATGCACTCACGATACAGGAGAAATTTCTAGTGTGGCGTAATGTTTTTTTTTAATTATTGTCGAAGACTAGCTTGTTCACTAGCTTCTGACGAGAACATGTAGGCCTATGTGAAATAAAATATTTTGAGTTTTTTGAGTTCGAATTCAGAAAAAAACTACTTCTCCTTGTAACGTACAGCAAGGCAATCTGTGTATTCAATCTACATTAAAAACAGCTTAAAAACTTCCTATGGTGGGATCAACGTCCGATCTAACAGAGTTGCAATGTGAAAAGTGGAAGCAGCTCTGCCAATTCACTTGATATAAGTATTTAATTATTCGCCGCATACTACTGGAGAGAGAGCCGTGGTAGCACATGCCGTAGGCACACGTAGGACACGACTTGTGTTACAGATAATTTACTTTTAATTGGAGTCATAAAACTGTCCGGACAGTTCGAAATTGGAAGTAAATGTAGATAAAATTAAAGACAGACCTACTTGACCTTAGCTAGACAGATTTGTATCGTTATAAATGTGAAAGACAAAGGTTTAACGCTAATGTCCGCTAATGTAAAATATTGTTATTTTGTTAACTAAATTATGGGCACAAGTCATTGGTAAAATTGCGCTGAAATAGGCGCTTTTGAAAACGAAACAAAGGAACACAAAACTTCTGCAAAGAATTTACCCGTTTTAAAAATAATTTACACTTATTCTTTGCCTTTTCAAATCAATGAAATTGAAAATAATAAAGTCACACGGCTAGTGACGTCACATGATGCTAAAAAGTATAACACAGCATGACATCTCTTGAAATTTCATCTTTTGGCCATCTCAATAGATGAAGTCGAAAAGTCGGACTCAATAGATTATTTCTGAAAAATGACTTGTCGTATAATAATAAATAAAATTTTATTGCCACTGCAATTTTTCAACTTATGCATCACACTAATTGTAAATTACACAAAAGTTAGGACCTCTGACTCCCAAGCTAAGATCAAACTTGTGTTATGAAAGTCATGGGCTCTCAGTCATTACGTCGAGTATTTCCGTCTGTTATCACTTACCGGCAAACTCCCAAACAGGATCTAATGTCTTCCTTAAGACTCCTGCTAAGCGTGCATATCGGACTGGCATCCGAGTCCGAAGTTGTGTGAGATCCATCGTGCTTGTCCGAGTCGGACAATCGGCGGGCCGGCGGCTCGAACTGGTCGCTCTTTGGTAAGTTAGGGGACACCCGGCCGTGACTACCGCCGCCGCTGCCGTAGCCTGGCGGACAAACAATGCTATACTTAAAAGTTTTTTAAGCTAACATGGTCACTAACAGCATCATTAGAACTTAAAACGGGACGTTTATGAACAGAAACGTCGACCCGCAATGACTTCAGTTCATCCGTGGTCATGGTAAAAATCCCGTCGTAAACTCTGACGATAATATAGTTGCATCTAAACTGTCCATAGTGCCTGTCTTTCTGTGTCTGGTACGCTTTCATTGCCAAACAGCTGAACCGATTTTAGTTGAAATTTTGAATGAAGATAATCAAGGCCTGTGTTCTAATAGGTTGACCCGTTTTACCGTTTCAAAAATCGTCATTAGGTTAAATTGGGTTTGCATTAAAAAATACACGCGGTCGAAGTCGCAATCAACAGCTAGTTAGGAAATAATACTGAACTTCTTAAATTTCTTACAACTTTTTATGTCTCAAGTCGTGATGACAAAGAAGATTCTTGTCCTCGAGCATGATTTGTGTAATTATGCTCCTAATGATTTCAAATTCAATATCATGTTAGTACTATGTGGGAAACTTTTATCGGCTAGTTTAAATAACAATTCGCAAAGTACCATAAAATTAAAACTATTAATATCTAACCAGATGTAGCTAGACACTACCTATCTGACCTTCACAACCCAGTAGCTGGGTAACGGTATACCCCTGGGCAAAGACTGGTTTCAAATCTGGTTTATGACTAGCCCTAACGACTGTCGAAGTTGTACAAATGACAACCGAAACCAACGGCTTAGCGTGATTTACGAGAAACGGAGGAATATGGTATGTTCAGATGGATTCATCCACAGGTTGACCTCGGATTCATCCACAGATTGACCTCGGATTCATCCACAGATTGACCTCGGATTCATCCACAGATTGACCTCGGATTCATCCACAGATTGACTTCGGCAAATATTGCTTTACCTTGAAGATTATTTAGCCAAGAGCTCCTGATGTTATGAGGTCTCCAATGTTGGTAAATTACCTGAGGATGTGGAGGGCGCCCGTCGCGGAGTGCGCGGTGGCTCCGGCGCTTCGCCCTCCGGCACTTCTTCCAGAGAGTCCACAATGATTACTACCTCTTGCTCCTCCTCTTCCGTATACAAGGGATTCGACCTGCAGATATAAAAAGACATTTATCCTGTCATGTTAAATACATATGTACATTTATCTTTTCTTTTTTTTTTATTCAGAATAGGCTCGCGTTTGACCACCATCTCACCTGATGGTAAGCGATGATGTGGTCGAAGATGGAGCACGCTTGCCTAGAAGTAACCTATTCACTCTTGACTTAAAGACTCCCAGGTTATAGCTATCGGGAAACACAGACTCGGGCAGGTAATTCCACTCCTTAGCCATACGCACAATGAAAGTATTCCCAAAACGTTTTGTGCGTATGGATGGGATCTCCACCATGTAACGATGGCACATCGCCGTTTGTCTTGTAGTATCTATCTCCTTTAAGTTCTGTCCATCCAAAGGTAGTCTGTAAGAGATGCCCTGTATGATAAGAATTCCCATTGTACACTAGTTTTATTATAGGAGTACAATAAAGTATATATGTAATAAATAATAATACAGTAATAACAGGTAATAAAAGGATAAGGATAGGATTCTGTCTCAGCTATGTGGTGATGACTGACCATCATCAATGTGTGCTTAGCCTAGCACTCTAATGCAGCTGAGTGCCAGTTTCTTACATGAAGCTACTGCCTTTTTTTTCTTAAGGATGGGAAATCACCCAATGACATGGCATAAGGGGACACGCGTTGAAATGGTTCGAAAGCTATCTTACACATCGACAGCAATGTGTTGAGATTTCGGGACAAACGGGTAATCAGAAACTCACATATAGGTCTCAGTTTCGTGAAAACAACTGTAGTGTACCCCAAGGGACCATACTAGGGCCCCCTTTAGTCTTGCTATATGTTAATGACTTTACTAAAGTAACTTCCCACAATTGCATTCTATACGCTGACGATACGACCCTCAGTATTATAAACGAAAATGACGACATTGTTGAGTACCAAAACGAAATAAGCATGACATTAAATAAAATTATCACATGGCTTGAACGGAATAATCTTCATATAAATAATAATATACAATGGTACGCGTCCACGGCTTAAGATACAACACGCAAATGAGACGATAGAAGCAGTGGCGGTACCTTCATATAAGCCCAAAAGCCCGGCATGCCGTACTAAAAAATGCTCGATAGAGAATCAATGTCAAACCCGAACTATTTAAAAGTTCGCGCGCTTAATTCTTATCAAAATAACACAATGTATCTACTGCCTGCTACACTACTACACATCGCGATTATTCGCGCGCAGAGTTTCGCATTTGTAGCATCTAATGATCTACATATTGCTATCTCGCTTACACGCACCGGCTTTTACCGGGCTTTCAAATACTATATCTGTCACTTTCGCACTTATAGCGATGTGCCGTATAACGAGTTAGGCCTTGTGCATAGAACAAATCGATCACTATGGCAGATTTAAGCAGGGCTTTTGGTATGAAGTTGCATGCGTAAGCGTGACAAGCCAAGTGAGCTTGCCAATTCTGCAGTGTTGCCGTTTTAGCCACACGTTGAAAGATCTTGGAGATTTTTAACGAGTTTGGAAACTTTTTTAACATTTAGCAACAATAAAAACAAGCGACTTTTAAAATAACGAAATTAAATACAGTCAAAACCGTTTACAACAACATCATTTAGAACAACATACCGGTTATATAGACCAAAATCATAGGTACAAAATACTTTGTACCTTGAAAACATCACCGGTTATTACGACTATCGGTTTTTACAACCAAATATGAGTGGTCCCTTGGATGTTGTTATAACAGATTTTGACTGTATTCAAGCAATATCTTAAAAATAAAAAAAAATTAGCTAGATTTTTCATATACCTGGCGACTTTTTTTGCCTAAATGACAACACTGAGTAGTTCCCGACATCCGAGAGTGCAACTAACTTCAGTTTCATTTGCTTGAGTGGGAAAAGGTTTTGTTGTTAAAGTTTTTTGTTTGTTTTCTAAGATTTCCTCAGTGATACAACTGTTTTGGTGATTTACCTACAACAATGGAGGTAATTGTACCTTGTGAGGATTTAAAATGCGTTCAAGTTTTGATTGGAAGATAAGGTAAAATCTTTAAACTTTGCTCAGAAAAAACAGTTAATTTCTTCATTAAAACCGACGCCTAATCTGTGTATTTCTCAGACTAGTAAATCGCATAAACGAAAATTTAATAGATCAGTGTATAAAACTAGTTGTAACACGTTGCAAAATAACTCGGCTCCTCGTTTGAGACGCAACGTACGCTGTGCAAAAACGGAATACAGACGACTTTTTGTAGAAGTAATTGATAACATTAATACCGAAATTACTGACCGATATTCTGAAATTTATAAATTAAAGTTTTTCCAACTGCTCAACAACAAAAAATTTGACAATTATCACTCACATTTTCCTACAGAGGAATTAGATTCTTTATTTGAAATTTATGCAAACTATTTCGACAAACAAACATTAAAAAGCCAATTGATTTGCTTGTATTCTAGTCCTGATCTGAAAGATCGTAATGTTTTCGAATTAATTGATTTCATTCATGAGAATAACCTCGAAGATGCCTTTCCCGAGCTGTTAAAGTTAGCGTATCTTGTTGTAACTATTCCGGCTACAAGTTCTTCCGCGGAACGTGCTTTTTCGTCTCTTAAACGTATCCATACCTATCTGAGAAATACACAAGGTCAAGAGCGTCTTTCCGAATTATCAATGATAGCTATTGAAAAACAGTTGTTGGTAGAATTAAAACAATCACCAACATTTTACTCTGATGTAATTAAATCATTTCTTAAGAAAGATAGACGATTCCAATTAGAATATAAATAATTTATTTAAATTCCTTATTACATTCTATCTAGCTATTTTTTAACTTTCGTTTTGTAACTTTTGTTTTTTTTTTGTCTGTAACCTGGGTCCTGTTACGAAGGAAGCAATTACTTACCATAACTTTGTTCCCTCAAGCAATGAAGCAAACCAAACGGCTTTTTTCAAAGCCACCGGAGGTATGCAATTGCTGATATGTTTATTATATTCAATCTAGCACTAGCATGCCTTCAGTGTGCTTTGGTTACCTCATTCACCGCACGACAAGCAAGAGTGAAATTGAAGAAAGAAGAGGAAAGAAGAAGATGGATGAATTCACTTTTAATTTATTGTACCTAACCAGTAGTTTATGATTATGAGAAAATTGCGATGATACATACGTAGGAGGTACCTACATATTCAGTCGAAAACTGAACTTTCTTTTTTTGAAATCGGTTAAAATTTTATTGGGCTTGCGTTATTTTGAAACCCTAGGCACGCCACTGGATAGAAGAGGTCGATAACGCAAAGTTCTTGGAGATAATAGTTGACAAAAACTGTAACTGGAAATCTCATATTGATTACCTATGTAAGAAAATAGATAGATTTGTATTCGTCTTATATAGACTAACACGTGTGGCTAGTGTTAATGCGGCATTTTGTGCATACCATGGCTAAGTCTCATCAATTGTGCGCTATGGCATTATAATATGGGGTAATTCGGTAGAACTTGAAAGAGTGTTTAGAGCTCATAAAAAATGTGTGCGCTCAATTTGTGGAGCGCACCCACTGGACAGTTGTGTTCCACTATTTAAAATACTTAAAATCCTACCACTTCCAGCACTGTATATTTTTGAAAGTTGTGTTTTTGTACACCAAAACAGACAAGAGTTTGACTTGCATAATGATGTTGTATCCAGACCTAATCGAAAAGTGCATAAGTATATGCTTAATGTTCCTAGGCGTAGAATTAAACTGTATTCAAATAATGTATACTACATGTCCATTATTGTTTATAACAAATTACCCGATGACTTCAAAACTCTTAACCTCAGAACATTTAAATTTAAATCATTTAACTTTCTTTCGAGTAAATGTTATTACTCGACAGACGACTACATGAATGAAAAATTTACCAAAATATTTGACATTGATGCCTATTAAATCTGACTTATATAATTTTATTATTATTAACAATTGTTGCACCATTAATTTTATGTATTTGTAAACTCTATTCTAATTTAATTTAATTTTAATTTAATGATTTAAACCATAATTTTACATATTTGTACACCGAAAACGGTAGAATATTCTGATCTTAATTGTTAATTAATTTAACAATTTTGTACAATTCTGACAAATAAATGCATTCTATTCTATTCTATAAATATGAACTAAACGATCGCAGTATAGTCATTTTGCATGGCAATCTTAATAGAATCATGACATCGCCTGGTAGTTTCACAAAAGTTCATTTTTTCTCAAAGAAAACTCAAAAGGTCCTGTACTGTACCTATTGCTTGACAATCATTTTAGTCACTATTGTGAAAAAACAGTTATTTAAAAAATCTAAAAAACCCGACTGCTCAACTGAAATGCAAGAAACAAGTCATTTTTATTTTAAAAAGTGACAAGCAAGCGGGACCCAATTGAAAATATTATTTTTTAATGGGATGGGTCCACCTGCTTGTCACGTTTATAATTGTCGTGATACATATTGTAGTATACGAAAAAATTTTTTTTTTCTACTATGTATAATGACTTCGCACAGCCGCCATGTTTGATTTTTTCAAATGTCACCTATCTAAGAACACTTGGGCTGCTAAGACAAATCTAACGATACCTCAATTATGAGAATCCGTTCAGCTGTTCTGGAGATATGAGGTAATAAAGAATATTACATACATACAAGATACGCGCGAAAAACATAACCCTTTCTTTGCAGTCGGGTAAAAAAAGCAGTCAAAAGTTTTTCAACCAAATTTTATTCTAAACGGAGTAATGAACCTCTCTGCTTTGCGCAAAAGTAATTTATTTGAAAACTGTGTAACCTTTTCCTATCACGTGTAAGTACTCAAGTGACATAGTTTGATGTACTTTACCTTTACGGAGATACATGCGAAGGCATCAAGTTCCTCATAGTGAGGCGAAATTGCAGACCATTCTAAAGTTCAATATAACAGGTTTAGGTACAAATATCCTTAAATAGCTAGTGAATGTGCCAGAGGAGCTGAATTATCTACCCACCAGTAACTACTTAAGTTATAGTTGCCTTGCAAATGCCATTTTGCCTTGAGACATCAGTACTCAACTCCACCCTGAGATCTCCGATCACAGAAAAACAAAAACACGTATTAATTATCTCTATTCTTGACCATCAGTTCGTCACATAGACATATATGCAGCTTCGGTAAAATTAAGTATAATCACGTACACAATCTAGATACCCTTTATGAATGTAAAACTACTTAAGTCATTGACCTTTCCCTAGAAATGGGGACAAGACAAAATCAACCTTATGCCGTACATAATAAAACGTTAGACTATTTGATGTGTGCCAGCCCTCGATGAATCACCATTTCCTGATAATTTTCTGACAACTTAGGTGTTGTTTGACAGTGCTCAGTTATTTGTGGTTTTGTATTGTTCTGACTGTGACTGTACAATTTGGAATTTAAAGTACTCATTCCTCAATTAAATAAATGTGTTCTTAAAAATATAGTATGTCCACTAATATACATTTTAAAAAAAGATGGCATACTTTTTGCTTATTGCAAAGGCAATTTAAAAAAGGCGATCGAAATCGGATCAGTTGTATTTGGGAAAATCGCGGACCGGTATACAGAACCTCCTGTTTTGAAGTCGTCAAAAATGGTAGTGTTTATTTTTTTTTGTATTGTTCATAGGCTCACGTTTGACGACCATCTCACCTGATGGTAAGTGGTGATAAGGGCGAAAATGAACCACCAGGTTATACACAATAATTTCTTGCACTATATGAAAGGCATATCTTTTTTTCCAATCAACCACTATTTTCCCGTGCCGATGCTATTGATTTGCTAGAATGTGTATACCTGAGTAGAGGCGGCGGCATTTGGTCAAGCGCGTGCAGCGGATGGTGCACAGGCGGCGCGGGGAACGCGGGCGGAGCGCGTCGGCCGCCGCACGCGCACCCTGCCGCCTCCTCGCACTCGCGGCGCCCTCCACCCTGACAACAAACAATTAATTGTATTTAATCACTACATAGTATAAAACAAAGTCGCTTCCCTGTCTGTCCGTCCCTATGTATGCTTAGATCTTAAAAACTCCGCAACGGATTTTGATGCGTGTTTTTTTAATAGACAGAGTGATTCCTGAGGAAGGTTTTAATGTATAATAAGTTAAGATTTTGTGTAGATTGAATGAAATACGACGATATTACTTCAACATCTCGGAAAGAATTAAGCCTATCGGGAGCTTTAATCGAAAACGCTGTCAAAATCTTTTGAGTTATAAAAATACAATGTATGGCGGGATTGTTTCCCTTTTATACATCTACAAAAAAGTCTGCGATGGCATATGTCTATCTCCCAAGAATAACCCACAATAACAATTTTTTTCTTTTACAAATTACATTAAAATGATGGGTTATTTACGAATCTTTTTTTAACAGTACAGTATTATTTCTTATCCAATTAAATACGTCAGATATGCTGAGAATTTAATGTAGATCAAAATTGCTTGTAACACTATATCAATAAAATGAATATCTTATAAGTTATCGTCGATATATGAGTGTGGCAAATTACCGGACGAGAAATTGATTAAGCAAAATCAAAAATATAAGCATTAATATATAAGCAAATATAAACTTTATAACCCGAGCGAAGCCGGGCCGGGTCGCTAGTGGAAAATAAACATAACAAACCACTGAAAAACTGCTTAAAAACCGTTATAACACACGCAAACCCAAATGTAATCACGCACGCATACACACGCATTCATAGCCTCTACTAAATCTTTTAGCATCACCAACAAAAACTTAATACACAATTCTTACGCATTTATGTAATAGAGAGGGAGATCTGGAGCCTGAAGTAGAGCTTCTATCTTAGTTGAGAGACCTGTCTGCCACTAAACGAAAACTGATTGCCTTAATTAGTCTGTAAAACCTAATTGTACATTTAAAAAAATAACAACAAACAGTAAAGGAAATTGTCAGCGGACACACATTACAAGCAAGCTAAAGTTGAATAGGGTTTAATGACACGTCTTTATTGTGCGCACAGCCAAAGTGTGAAATTCCACGCTGGCTGTATGGATGTTCCATGCCATATCACATATAACTCATCAGTTTTTAAAGTGAGAGTGAACAGGCATCTTCTGGGCTCGCGCGTTCCATCATAGACCTCATCGATTGCGTGATCGAGGTCAAGAACAGGCTCATCCGTAATAAAAAAAAAACATTATATATATATATATATATATCATTGGCCAGGTCCTTTAAAGAGGTGATCATAATGTTATACAATGTGTAGTTTAAAGGGTATATACATAACAAGTGCACGGCTTCTTAGGATATAACAATTAACAGATATGTTGTTAACTTGTCATATCTGTTAATTAAATTAAATATCTGTTAAATTTCTAATAAGTTCCACACATATAGACATAGCTATGTCTATATGTGTGGGACTTATTAGAAATTTCAATACCGACTGAATTTTTGATATTAAGAAGAACGAAGGGAATTATCATGTTATTGGCAAGTGACGAGGAAAGTTATTGACCATCGTACCCCTCGTAGTGCTGTGACAAGTTTGTTATGATTGGTATTCAAGAAACGTTATATGAAACCGATAATTTGATATCAACTCTTTGAGTCACTTATTTTGAGCTGAAACTGTGCATCATTATCGTATAATGGGAAAAGTCTTTATAACTTGAACTCAAGGATAAGTCCACTTGAGTTCCAATTTTTAACTAAAAGATTCCATTTTAGAAATTGAAACAATATCCGTTTGTACTTAGGAAATAGAAAAATCTAGTTACACTAACTATAAAACTGTTATACTTGATTACGAAAAGAAAAAGAATGCGATCATTAATCAAAGCCTACTGTCAATTAATTTACAATAAAACTTGGCTATTGTTATTTCCCGGACTAACTTCCTCGGTATCAATGACTTCCTTATAATCTTTCATCGTTGTCGTGTGACTAATGGAAGAAAAGACAAATACATCGTTAAAACTGAATGATATATGACAACAAGCTTTATTATATTAGACGTATCCTGGCGTTACCACTCCTCTTCTGTAGCCAAAAATGCATTTTTAAATATATTTTGTAATACTAACTATTATACCACTTAATACTAATTAAGCAATTGTAGCATGTACTGCTATCAATGTTGTTAGCGACTAGACCCTTGTATGGCTTGTATTTCTAGCTAGGAAACATTATCTTCATATGATTCAATACACAAAACAAAAACTACGTATAAAAAATGTAAAAAATTATGAAATTCAATAACCAATTTTCGAAAATTATATCAACATCATCATTTATAATTTATTGCCTTCTACAACCATTGCAAACACTGACAGAAAAAATCACTTAGCTAACCAAAAACCACTTTCTCAGATACAGCATGAAATTAAGCGTTTAATAAATATTTTAAGGTCAATATTTAGAGTTCATTCCGCCAAAGACTAGTTCGACAAGCAAATATGTATTTCTCAGCAAAGCCCTCCCACCCACAAATAGATATAGAATTGCAGAGGTAGAAAATATGAGAATGCAACTTGCAACCCAAACCGACGAGAGAGACATGTTTTGCTAAATACATTCAAAATATTATCACTGCCAATGACGCTGTTAATCAAATTATTCACAATGCCATAAATGAAACAAAAGCAATCTCACACTAGTCTATAAAGGCATATCTACATGATCATAATGATGCCTACAAGGTTCTAGGCAGCGGGCAGCGGGCACACAGTCAATTAGTCTAACTTACATAATGCCAAACAAAGAGATACACTCATTGTTTCATAGTGCACCTTTTTGATACAATCTTTGGGCAAAGATTATAAAATGTTTAACTGTGTAGAGTGGTCAAACCTTTAAAAACAACTGATGATTATTTTAACATTCTTTTTAGAATGTGTACTTTAACAAAATCATCAATATCCTCACGTGGCTACAGCTTCTTCATGATATATCCTTTTTTCCAAACTAATGGCTCGACTATGAATTATATAAAACCGATTATTCATCATTGGCAGAACTCCATATTATCATCGTCATTCTTTCTGGCGGTCACCAGCATCTACTTAGTCTTTGGTAAAAGAGTAAGTAGATGCTGGTGACCGCCAGAATATATTCCATATATTCTTGTACTAGTTTATTGTAGCACAGTAACTGTTATCCCTTAATACAAGTTATGCTATAACCTAGCTGGGAAAGGACTTCACCCACCAGATTTGGAATTGCATTGTGCAGACTAGACCTTTACAACCACTAGCTGGGTAACATGGAACCCATTGGCGTGACTTGTGATAGATTTTCTGGCTTCTGACTACCAATAACGACTGTCAAAGATATAAAAATTACAATCTTCATCGGCTTAACGCGCTTTCTGAGGCATGATTGAACCTCGATATATTAAAATGATCCCATCCACGGCAAAAGTTACTTTATCTTGAAGATCAGTCGTGCAGCTATTAATATTTCGCTACGAGCTTCTCATCCTGGCTGAAAAGCTAGAAATAGGGCTTCTTTAAACATTGCCGCCTCGTTTCGTCCTTGTGCATTTAGCGCACCCTGTTGTCTTCACCAGGTCAGCGGCCTATGTCGTGGCAGCCTTTCCTTCAAGTTTCTCAGCATCATACATAATAACTTTAATTGTACCAGAAAATATTTTGTGGTATTATACCATCTATTTCATCCGCTTATATTCTGTTATCTCTTGACAAATCGCATTAACTCTGAATAATTCATGAAGAATCTCGGAAGTGTGCTGTGTATTGTGTTTTTTGCATAATATTTTGAATTATATTAAATGAAGGAACGAATCTTTGTTTTTATTGAAGTTAAGTAGTTGTATTAAGATGATAAGAGTAAAAACAATAGCCGCGAACGTCGTCCGTAACAGCGTTCTTTGATACAATAATATAATATAATATTTAATTGTCATACTAACTCCTAACCTTTTTCAATTGCAAGATAAAAACCATTATAATTATGATTGTAGTAAATTTTTGCCGTTACATTGGACTCTATGTCATACAACTAATTTGAAGACATCTTATGATCATCCATTGATCATTTATTTTTCTCGCTTAAAGGTAATGAATGCAAAGTATCAAGAATACGACTGGGTCAAATGTCTCCCGCTCGTCTCCTCTCGACCGCAAAATGGGACAGTGAAGTATAAAAGTGTTAATCATGATATACACAACAATTAAACAATTATTGTCGCTTATAACGGATGTTAATTTGTGAGATCAACTAGCCAGATCGCCCTCGTTCTACTTGCCTGTACCGTGGAAATACAGTATTAAGTAACATTTAATACATACTGCTTAGAAATTACTTATTGTCTGTGTTTACACTGCACAACACATGTAACGTGTCTGCGAATTCTGTTTGAATTGTTTTCATGTGTAAACAAAAGTGTTTGCATTTTGCAGTCTCGTACATAGAAATCATGTAATGTTGACTTGTCCTATTCATAGGCAAAAGTTGTGTTATAAGTTTCTGCTTGACTAATTTCATTATTATAATGTCAATAGCATTTTGTATTATGTAAGGTCCAAAATAAAGGCTATATACACAAATTAGTACTGCATTTTGATCATCAATTACTATAGAAATCGATTGGAGATTGTTGAATACACAAAAATCGATTTCACTAATTGATGGATTTTTTTGTTTTATTTCGAGGAAACTCATCAATCAAGATGATGATGCAAAGTAGGTTGAAGTTAGTAGTCACATCCGAGATTAGATCACTAGTCAATATTGATCGAAATCCATTTAATTATTTAATCAGCTAATTGCCTGGAACTAATTCAAAAGTTAACAACTATTTGATGTTTTGTTTGGTTCAGTTGATGGCTTGTTTGATTATCTATTAAAATAGTTTACTGGATCGTTTGTCTGGGAGTAGTTAAGAAGCCTGCTGGAAAATTACTCAGATGACTCAATGACTTGGTTATGGAGGCCGCTCCGTGTAAAATACCGATCAGTTCAAAATATTTTGAATAGTTTAAACAAGACTGGGGAGATAATGATGGGAAACAATTAATCTTCTAACAAGGCACGAAAGAATTATTTGTTAAAGGCTAAACGTCAATGACTACTTCTAAAGCCTTCCACAAAAAAACATTTGCAAATCAATCACACAGAACTTACAGGCATGCTAAAAAATTGTTTAAAAAATAATGATAACGATTTCAAAACGGACTCCAACATCATTAATTACCAAATCGTAACGCAGAATGCTACGTTATTTCGTAAGTTGTTCGTTTATTTTATTTTGGACGAGACTGAAGGTAATCATTATCATCACAAATCCATTAGGAAAGTAATTCAAAATTAATATGAATTGTAAGAGAACAAAGCAGCGATGCGAACATTTTAACAAAAATTTATTTGTATGTTGCTTAATAGTTAAAAATAAAAATCAATCAATGTGTCAAGGCATTTCCCAACTATATTAAGAACGGTCAGCATCCAGTCTAATTAAAGCTATTTGGCCTCTATAACCCAGTAAATGGGAAACACAATACTTTTTCTTACTTCTTTTGCTGTCAAACACGATTAGACGATTGCACAATAAACGATCAAAGAACATAATCGAATAATTGAGATGTACCACTTTTTTTACCTATCGATCATCGATCGAGAGGTGTTATTCGAATATAAATCGATTCGTGATCGGACAAACACAATTAGTGCGTGACTGTACGTTTTGAAATACAATACAGTTGTGTAATGTGTATATTAGTTTCGGTATATCGAATTATATTAAACACTAGCTGTTGCCTGCGACTTCGTTCGCGTGGGAGGTTTTTCCCGTATAAATCCTGATCCCGTAGGAATATCCAAAAATCCTACAACACTCCTCGAGGAACATACATGCCAAATTTCAGCTTCAGGCGCCCAGTAGTTTTGGGCTGTGCGTTGTCTGTCAGTCAGTCAGTAACGGAAGCGTTTTATATACAGATATTGATTCTCATGTCTGATGGCTAATTATTTTTACACTTTACCAGCCTTGTAGAGGCTCTAAAAGTTTATAGAAAGTAAGATAACAATTTTCCATACATACAGTATGTTAACTAACAGAGGGCGTTCCCGTTAACCCGCAATAGTATAACGTCGCCCAGCAGTGAAAACCTCGGATGTCTCATTTCCTCAAAAAAAAAAATATGTTTGTTCTTTGGATTTATAAACTCGGGAAGCACAGGTTACTCTAGCAAACTTTCGAATCAGCTACTCCTAGCGCTAATTATGACGTGCTATGAGAACCTTGTATCAAAATAGGCTCCGCCATTTTCGTCTAAGAAACTCGCCAGTACGGTTGATAATAGCGTTATTCCGGTTTAAAAATTGAAGAAAGTGTAACACATTTCTTTTGTGATCTTCTAATAATATGATGTGATAATTTTTACGCATCTTTGCTAGATAATGGAGACATTTAATACTTTGTTTTCGTTTTGTTCAAAGTTTATAGGTACTTTTGGAAATTTTTATTGTGTTTTTTTCTAAACATTTTAGTTTGTTTAAATAATTACGCATTAAAATCTTTGCCAGATTAAGTACCTATTAATGTACGATAGTTAAATGATGAAATTTAAATATTATTTCTTATTTTGTTTTTTTTTTTACAAGTTTATACTTTTGGAAGAAGTCTTTTCTTTTATAACGCCTTTAAATTTAAATGTTATGGTGTGTCTTATTGTCCCCTTACGTAATACTATTATTTTTTTGTAAACATGGCAAGAAAATACAAACTGATTAGGTACCAAAACTGTACACTGTTTTAATTTGAAAACCTTACATAATCTTACAAAAAAATATCAAGTTGTGATGAAAACCTTGTAAGTCACATCAAACTTATTTAGGCACACGATAATAGAAACAATGTGATACGTACCTAAGGAATGCATAAAATCTAAAAAAAAAACAAAAGGTAATATCTTCCCCACTCATACATTGTTTTTCAGTAGACAGTTTTTTCTTCCTCCTGTAAAATTTTGTTATAAACACTTACGTGATTTTCACTGCTGGGCGACGATAAGCACATCAATTAGATCGCCGCACACGCGGCCCGTCATTCATAAATAAATTGCGACGTTGCCGTCCTTCAAGTACGCGTGTATAGAGTGTTTCTTTTAAGTATCAATTTAACATTTTTAGTGGGCGCCAAACTATGTTGGGTCGGCTTCCAATCCCGTATGCAGCTCGTACGTTTCACATGAAGCGACTGCCTATCAGAGCTTCAAAACCCAGTAACTGGGTAACACGATACTCCTACACAAAACTGGTATTCAAATTTTCTGGCTTAAATATGTTAAAATGGTCACAGATAGACGGAGCGAACTAGGCAAGAGTTGCTTAACCTTGTTTTGTTAAGAGAGCCAGCAATGTGAGCATTCACACTACTAGCAATCTTGTTAACCCCTCCAACTAAGCTAAATATGCTTGTGTCTGGAGTGGGTTCACGGCAATAGTGTAATGGGTGGGATTCGAACACGCGGCCTCTCGATCACAGGTCCATCACCTTAGACATTATACTATTGACGCTTCTAAATTCGCTTCGAACCGTATGGCTGTTATTATATAGTCACAAGCGTCTCCCTTTCGAAATCTATCTCTTTCTTTCTTCTCGTCTTTCCATAGTAAGTAGTTTTTTGACAGATATGATGGATAACCTAAGGGGAATGGTATTTACCACGGAATAGATGAATAAGGTTGGAATGGTAATATGGGTGTGGCGAGCGCGACACATTTATGATTCGAAAATCATAGAGCGACCGATTAATTCATTCACCGCGTTTAGTGCGCTTCGGATTACTTCAGAACACAGAGCTCTGCTTTAAAATGCCGTGTTGTGCAATTATAACCTGTAAAACAAAAAGTCAGACCGCAAGTATAGAGCGAAGAGGTATATCTTTCAATCGGTAAGTCGAAAATAACATTTAATTACAATTATATTTGTAAAAAACATAAACATATTCTGATCACTATGATATTGTGGTATTTACCTAATCACTTGGGTTTGGAAGTCAGCAACGTGGTTCGTCATAAAATACTGCGGTATGCGTTTATTTTGGAAGCCGACCCACGTTAAAAAACCAATGCGCGGATGAGCAAATACCGAGCTCCTTACACTGGTTATAAAATTCCTCCCTTTTATTCACTGACATACAATAACCCATTCTTCTACACACACAAAGGTACGAAACAATTCGTTCGGTGATTGGAGGTATTAAGGTATTAACATTGTGTTCAGCAGTTAAGCTTGTGATATAATCAGTTCAATTTGCGCACATCATATTTCATTTTAATGTGTTAAGTAAGGACATCGGCGGCATCTCAACGCCTATTACTATACATTTACGAGCATTACCGATTGCAGATAAAAAAAAATGAATGCACAATATATCTTTTTATTTTAAACAAGTTATTAAGGCGATTACACAATACATGCATTATGTTTGCGGTAATAATGTTGAAGTAAGAATTTTTAATGCTATTAGTATAATATGTCTTCGGGGTCGTGGGTTCCTTGCTTGCAACATTTTCAAAGAATTTTGGAAAATGCTGGTCGATTCCTTCAATGATCGAATGCTGGCTTGCATCTTGGCATTTGACTTTAATCGCGACCATACAAATAGCTTTTAAGAAGAAATTTCTGATCCTGATTAAAATTGTTGTTCAATTACTTTATATTTTTTGTTAATTATGTATGACACTATACTACCATTACTACTAAAAACTACTAACCTTCACTCTTAGTCAAAATAAAGTAATACTTACATATCGGTAAAATAAATATCACAATTACTATTGAATTAAGAATCTATTAAGTTCTGTTATTTTAAAACCTTATTTATTTTAAACGTAATCATCACGAAAATATATATTTAATTATGTTATAACAACTTCATCATCATCTCTCTGCACTTTTTCATATCATTCTTCTTACACTCTTTCCATCTTTTCTTTGGCATTCCACTAACTCTATAACGGAAGCCGTTATTAGCATGAGTTTTGGCATATTTGCTGTAAAGCTATATAATTGGTTTTTATAAGAAAAGATTTGTATTTGGTGTTGCCCGCGTATTAGTCTACAACGCGGCTCTATCTCTATCAAGTCAAAGTTCGGTCGTGTATAGAGTACTGCTCTCATCTTTGGGATGTATCTGCCAAATACCAACTGGACGCGCTTGAGTCTATCGAGAGCTGGGCCAAGAGACTCATTGGTAACGATGCACTGGTCGAATCAAAGCTTGAACATCGACGACGAATTGCAAGTCTATCGGTTACATTTCGGAGATTGTGCGATGGAATTACATAATCTAATTCCGCCAAGCCCGTTCCATCATCGGACTACAAGACAAACGGCGATGCGCCATCGTTACATGGTGGACATCCCACCCATATGCACAAAACGTTTTGGGAATACTTTCATTGTGCATACGGCTAAGGAGTGGAATTCCCTGCCAGAGTCTGTGTTTCCTGATCGCTATAACCAGGGAGTCTTTAAGTCAAGACTGAATAGGTTACTTCTAGGCAAGCCTGCTCTATCTTCGACCACATCATCACTTACCATCAGGTGAGATGGTGGTCAAACGCGAGCCTATTATCATTATAAAAAAAAACAACTATTCTAGAGGTCTCTCGGGTGAGAAATATTTAATTTAATACAATATTTCTAGGCATTGTGTCTCTTGAATAAAAAGATGCAGACGAGGTCAATCTCATACCAAATTTGATTTAAATAGCTAAATTTATATTTTTTAGGCCACACTAATACGATGTTATATTTAGCGTGAGAGGTCAACAAAACAATAACTAATTCATTTAGATCAGAAAATTAAAAGCTCTTAAGCATTTTCAATGCAATATAAATATAAATATTAAGTGTGCAAGACCTTAACTGCAAACAATAATACAGACGTCTAAATCGTGACTGGACATTAAATCGATATGATTATCGATCATACATTATTCTTTAAATCGATAAAAACTTGAAATATTTGAAAATTGACATCAAGGCGATGATAACGACATAATAAGAATGCCTTGACCCCAACTCAGAATGCGAAAATCATATTTAAGTATTTTAAAATAATATATTTAAGATTAGTCAAGGTGAGTAATTGTTCGCTATCTCTTATATGTATTCCAGATAAAAAATGTTGTACCTTTTTAAGTTTATTTTAAAGCTTTAATAAACCCCGGGAAATTATTTCCCAAATTCAACGAACGTTATAAAAGCGAGATATTGTTTTTTTCATTATTCTTTAGTCTGTCAGTTAGATTATAATATATTATGTTATAGAAATATAAGCTTTTTATAGAAAAATCGATAAAAAGCAAGTTAGGAAGGTCTGGTGACGTCACTTGTTGGTAAAAAGACGTATACCGGGCGTCTCACGAGAATAATTTTTTTTCAGGTTTAGATTTTACCAGGAAACGCTCTTTTTCCCAGATGAAAAGTAGCCTATGAGCAATTCCAGACTATAGTCTATCTCTAATTATAAGCGTCATCTAGATCCATTCAGCTATTTTGGTGTATTGAAACATAAACAGCAAAACTTTCACTTTTACAATATTAGTAGAATTATTTTATATGATTCTCTGAATGTTTTCTAATTGAATGAACCTATAGAGGTACATGTCTGATTGCTTATTTCTTATCCATCGTCTGTGTCCAAAGATAGCCATGAATAAATAAATAAATAATTACTTATTCTACTGACACCTCTAAGTTACAGTAGCCACCTAGTTTATAAGCTTCCTTAGTGACATGTTTCCGAGTGTCGGCTGCGCTGTCATGAGCCGTACGATCGATCCCGGCCATTGAGCAAGTTGTCTTTTTCTGCTGGGGTGATTGTGGAGAATGCTAACGTGTCCCCGCACCCCAGCTAGAAGTGAAGGAGAGAAACACCGTGTGGTTTTAGTCAGTAAGAGTCTGACAGACCCCTCCGTCAACCCCAGGGCGGAGGACATTCATGAGAATTTCCACACGCAAAAAAAAAAAAAAACCACCTAGTTTGTCAAGTTTAAAAAGTCATTCCCACATATTTGCCTTGTTGCGCTTCTTTAAATTATTGTGCACGCAGCCAATGTGTGTAACTCTCTGCGGGTTTATGTGTTCCCTACCAGGCTACCACATATGATCGTTCTATCGTAGACCTCATCTATCGCTTACCATCAGGCGTGATCGTGGTCTAGAGCGGACTCATCCGAAATGTGAACATCTGTTTTCATGTCACATCGAAGATAATCAGCTTACTCAGAAACGATAAACAATCGAGATGATTCGAGCTTACATACAATGTAAGACTTGATAAATTAACTTCTGTCTGCAACTGATAAACTGTCTTTAAATAATATACACGAATACGAATGACCTGTTCTGTCATAAAAGAATTCAAGATGGTGGCTCACATTTCAGCGCAAAACTGATTTTATCTCATATGTTTACATACATAGGTAACAATAATTGAATGGTCTGTCCGTGATTCCAAAATAACTGTTTTTTCTCAAGTGTTTATAGTTATTTCTTCTTTTCAGTCGTATTGCTCTTGCCAGAGTGATCGTGATAGATATGTAGTAAATGCTGGAATAGACGATGTAACTCGCCTCACGATGGCCATCTCTCCCTATTTGCCGACATTTTTGTGCACTTCAAAGGCCCACCCACTTCTTCGTAAAGACACACGGGTCTTTATTTGGTCATAGTTATTACACGATACTACAACATTAACATTTTTGTACGTCTTTCTGTTATTCCGGGAAAATCTCTGGAACAGCTATTCCGATTTTAATGCTTCCACTGGAAGATTGGAAAGGTTATAAGACAGCGTGTAGGCTTTAAATCGCGGACTTTTTACGGCATTAGGATTTACACGGGAAAAACCACCGACTCGAACAAAGTCGCGGCCACAGCTAGTTTTAATACAAAAGTGTACGCCTGATTCAGGTTACTGTGTGAGCAGATTTTGGTTCATGTGAATTACCTGTACATACGGTTATGATTAATAAATTACAATTGGAAGATATCGCATGACAAGCCGTAGTAAATAGGTAAGCGAGTAAGTATATTATAGCGGGTACCACCAATGTGTCGAATGCCTAAATAATTATATTCTTATAAATCAATCAAATGAGACTAATAAGATTAAAATACTTGAATTGAGCTAGAAGAACTGTTAAATAATATGAATAAAATTGCAAGCGAAGGTTACTTCGTAAACCCACCCCATATGTAATGTTTGAGCCATTGTTGAACATGATTAACACCTGTAATCTATCGCAGTGCACCAGGCCACCAAAAGTAATACAGCCAATAATGATTTGTAGATAAGAATATTTACCTTAATATAATCGGACTTGTTTTAAGCGATCATGGCTTGCAATCTGCAGACTCCGGCCGCCCATTACAACTTTTTGTCACCGTGACTTATTGTTACTGTCACCTGCTGTCACCCACGATGCGCTCACTGAGGTGACTTCTTGGGTAACAAATCACGTTCTAGACATGGGCGTTATTAATTATTTTTGATAACCGTTATCTAACCGGTATTTAGTGGCAATAACGTTATTGATAACGGTGGTGAATAACGGTATCACAAATGCAGTTAATCTAACTATTCAGTTGTTGTGAAATGAAATGAAATGAAATGAAATATTTATTTTGTAAATTGGTTATAAATAACACTTTTACACGTCATGTTTTTTTGCGTGTTAAGTTTAGCTAGATGAGGCCGGTATTTCCTAACTGACTACTCTGAGAAGAAACACCGAAACAAACTCAGAGGTCATAGTCTCTTTTGTATGTAGGTTCATGTCTGTGGTATTCTTTTGAGGAAATAACCACGCAAATTTGAGCGGACCTGTCCAGACAGTGCAAGCATTTGTCAGTTATCGTGTAGCTCAACTTAGAACTTAAGGAGCTCAACAATTTGACAAAAAATACCAACGGAAGTTTGGGTAGGCCACACAAGTACTCAAACTGCTTGACATCATTAAATAAATTATAGTGAAAGTAAAAACAACGAAGAAAGAATAACCTACATTGTACTCACATTAACAATAATGAAATAACTATATTATATAAAAAAAAAAACAAAATAAATAGGTATATACAATACTTAACAAAACAAATATTTTGATCAATAAAAAATAAATCAACTATCAAAATTTAAAAAATAAAAAAGGCTCACGTATATCACTGGAGCAGCTCATTCCCAAGCCTTCTTGTCCTCAATATAATATTTAACAGTGTAAAAAGCTTTCTGACATTTAAATTTAACATGATTACCTTTGACATTATTATTTAGTTTTGCTTAGATTGATTAATTAATTTTACTTTGCCTAAGAGAAAGAATACAATTTTAATTTAAATAAAAACCCTAAACTACATATACACACCTAAAAATAAACTAAAATATTGCATCCAGAAATTCGTGCGCATCGCTGTCCACTGGCAATGTGCCCAAAAGACTGGCGGCATTGCCACGTTGTATGGCAATGCTTAACCTCTGTCCAAGGTAAAAGCCAGCCCTTGGGTCACGCGAAGTGTCAACTAGGCGTCTGGACAGATCTTTAAATAATTTGTGAGCACTCGGACCCCACGACCCCAAGGTTTCAACCCCAAACGGCTCGAAAATATAACTACCAACAAGGTTATTATATTTCCGCCGCTTGAGGTTCTCAGCAGCCGCAGCGGCAGCGCCAGCGCAACAAGATGAGCTAGGAAGATGGGATGGCGCAAGAGTATCGACACAAGTTGCGTCCCACACTAAAGGCCTACCCATCTTCCAAGGAAATAAAGACATACCGTCCGGTCTTTTGCCATCGTCGCGTGCCAGGCCATTTGGTTCTAAAACAGCTGGAACGCCGACAGTGACAAGAGCTCGTCGGATAATGTCGTTAATATTCGCGTGCCGTGCTATGCGACCCGCGCTGCGGCCGCATGAAAGGCCGTGGTGACCGAGGCTGTTGACAACTTCGCCACAGTGACAGCGATGAGCAGAACAGCAGGGAGCACCTAATCGAAGGGAAGCAGCGAGGCGGAAAGTAGTATCATCGAACAAGGTGCCTATGTTCGATGACGGAAGTGCATGGAGCCAGAGACCCGACTCCCATTCACCCACAGCCAGCAGGCGCGCACGCTCTGCAGCCGAAGCAGATGTGGCAATAAGGTCACTCTGAACTGCTTTACAGAGCGGCTCATCCCACCGCCTCTGAGATGATGGATTGTCGGGTGGATTTAGGTTCGGGCAAGCGAGTCTCCAGGTATCTATAGCCTCGGTGAAATACGGCACATTGAAATCAACCAGTGATGGAGCTAGGATATTCCTGATTAATTTCTCAGTGCCGTGTACCGAGGATACAAAAGCCGGTAGACTGATACTAGTAATTTTGCGGACGCCGAGACCACCCATACGAATGGGAAGAGTAGCTTGTGCCCAAGCTCGGTCGTCCATAGCCACATTTAAAATTCCTGTCAGAGTTTGACGAATAATTTGGTCCATTTTTTCCAAAAGGTGAGGATGATGCCATAGATGTGAAGAACGAAGAAAATACATTAATTTGGGTCCAAAACAACAGTAACGAATTAAGGTGATGGCCGAATGCATATTAATTTGGTATATCCTGTCCAAGATGTCATTAAAATTTTGTATTTTTTCCTCGACAAAATCGGGAAAGGAATTCTCATAAATTGGAGACCCAAGAAGACGAAGAGAACTTTTTTCCACAATTTGGATATCTGGGGCTATTGCGTTGAATTTTGAAAGTGTCAGTTGTCTGTCAGTACTGTCGGATATAAATAGTTCACACTTCGAAAGGTTGAGGTCCAATCCTATGGAATGGAATTGATTTATTAAAAACTGTAGATCATCTAATACCGTTTCTACATCGCCTCCCAGGGTTCCATCATCGAGATACCACACATTAAATTTCGAATTTAACTGTCGAATGATTGGGTTAATGGCTAAACTGAAGATCGCTGGCCCGAGGGGATCACCTTGTTGACAGCCAACAGCTGATTCCAAAAGGTTTTCCTTATAAAGTAATTTAGTCGGATGTCTGTAACATTGCCAGAGAAAACTAAAAATTTGTGGTACTTCTTTTTTAGTTTCTGCCAACAAAGTGTCCCTATTGACTGAATTAAAAGCATTTTTAATGTCAACCTTCAAGATGACCTCTCCTTTACCTGAATTTAAATAGGTCGTCAAGGCATGTACGGCAGCCTCACAACCCCCTTTGGAACCGTAACCCAGTTGCAGGGGTTGAAATTTGGTCGAAATATCCTCACCATAAAATTTAGAGCAAATCTTGGCTGCCATACGACGGTAGGTAGTTCCCACGGCAATGGGACGAATGCCGCCATCCCTCTTGCGTAGGGCACATAGATTGGCCCCGTACAAGATATCGGTGACGGTTTCGTTCACCTGGCCTGAGAGCATAAGATTAATCAGAGCCGTTAGCTCCTTCAAAAGCAACTCACCAGCCTCTCCGGCGCCTGAGCTGAGTAGGTCCTTCAGGTGCTGCGGACTCAGCCCATCGAGGCCGCCAGCAGAGCCGCTTCGGAAGGAACAAACGGCTGTGATCACCTCTTGACCTGTAACGGTGAGGGTGTTTATGTCCTGATCGGGGGGGTCGGGAAAGGAAAGACCATCCGCTGGGGCAGGGTGTTTGCTCTCCAGAGCTGCGAGAGTATCTGGAGAGTATGGGGCCACCACATCACTACTAAAAAGTATCCTGGCAGCTCCGCTAATGTCACCTTCCCCTAATTTAGATTCGACTAGGCGGGATATACTTCTTGTGGAAGTAACCCTCTGTGTCGGTAATTTTGCATCCTGAATATGGGCCGAAATAGTACAATTTTCTTTAATTTGTGAAGTTAAAGTTTTTTTGGTTGCCAAATTTTTTCGAACATGTAGTATCCTATACGGGAAGGTAAGCAGATGTTCCCAGGCACTTTGAGAATTCTCGCGAGCGGCAAGGCGAACGCATCCTGCTAGGTTTTGCGCCACTACAGGTCTAGCGCCGCGGGGAATTCGCTTTAAAACCGGAACAGAGTTTTTGAATTTTGAAAGGATTTATTAAATTAAATTTTAAATTAAAAAAATTTTTAATTTTAAAATTTAAATTTATTAATACTTAGTTCTTGAATATGGCTAGGAATTTTATTAAAAGGAATTTTAATAACCGTTGCCGGTTGAGACGATACCGATACCTAACGTTATTGCTAAGACAACCGTTTTCAGTTGCTTTTTGTTATAACTGACACATGTCTATCGCGTTCATTTTTGTAATGGATTTCAACGATACGCTTATTTTAAATAACATGTTTTATTATATGCTTTTCGTTTAAACGCCCATCTTTACGGCTGAGTGACAAAAAGTCACCAGTAACAAGGGCCAAAGGTTTTAGGCGATCAGGTATTTTATATACAAGTTTATAAATAAATCATAAGATGCAGTTTTCCGTTCGTAGAAGGTTCATACCTATCAGTTGAATATAGGGCTTCCAATCCCGCAGCCTGAATTCAATCCCGGTATTTGCGGGACTACGGATTTTCAATCCCGCGGGATCTCGGTATTTGCGGGATCCCGCATATTGAAAATATTCACATTTATGTAAGGCAAATAAAACAATGAATGAATCAACTAACTCCACATTTATTTACGTATTACTATTAGTATGAGATCAATCAAATTAAACTGTATATTTATCACAAAAAAAAAACAATTAATTAATCTACTAACTCCACATTTATTTCAGTATTACTACTAGTATAAGATCAATCAAATTCATCACAAAACAAAACAATGAATTAATCAACTAACTCCACATTTATTTACGTATTATTATTAGTATGAGACCAATCAAATTACACTGTTTTTTCTTCACAAAGACAGTAACAAATACTGAATAAAAAACTTTATTGATATTTTATTAGGCTACCACTGACTGAAATTCGGCTATATTAGGCTACTTAAGCTGTGAAAAACGGGTTGCTTGCAACACTGCCGGCCACCAGTCACCGAGCGATCGCGCTCGCGAGACGTCGGATGCATGCTTTTTTTCAGTCCCGCAAATCCCGCGGATCCTGCGCCCGTAATCCCGCATCACGCGGGATTGGAAAATGACGCGGGATCCCGCAATACCGAGATCTCGGTATTCCGGGATTGGACGCCCTAGTTGAATATGAAGGCTCAGTAAGGCTAGAATTGTCCATAATAATATCGATATTTCTCATTTGATTTATCGATATCGTCGACGATATATAACTATATCGCTTTTAAAATGTCGAAAGCGGTAGTTAGGTACACATTTATCGAGATCTCTTTAAAAATAATACTAATAAGTGTTGTATCGTGATGACTCTGGTAAGCCAACACTTATTCAAAGCCAATGGGTAATTTTATCGATACAACATGCATACTTAAAGGCTCTCCATCAAGTTGAAGACCGTAATATAGTAAATATTGTTACGCTACCGTTGAAACCATAATCCTCAGTACTAAGAGAATAACAATATTTAAAGAGGAGAAACACTATTAAAATTATTCCCACTTATTATATAATTATCTATAGAAGACTCGATTAACAAAATGTATAGAACAAATGTTGCCTAAACCTTGAATTTGTCTAACAGTCACGAGGGGCTGCGCTCCCGTAGACTTTATCACAATAGAAACATAACCCTCCTTCTTTTGAACTCGGGTAGAAAGTAGCCTATAATCTTCCTCAAGCTTCAGGCTACTTCCATACCAATTCCATTTCATCCAAATCCGCTCAGGACTTTCAAAGATTAGTGCGGTGATACAAGAATCTGAGAGTTTATTACTTAAACAAGTTATGTTTTACGATTTCTTAATTGCATATTTAATAAAGTCGTGTCTATGATTAACATGTAAACTTTGGAAACAGTTTGGAAAGTAAATAATAATAATGCGATGTACATCGATAGTTTTTACTACATCTCTAAGTAATGTGTTGGTATCTATATTTCGATCGTGAGTACCTTAGCCTGGTGAACTATTGTGTAGGTAAGTCTAGATTTACAGCAGCGGTTTCAAACGATCAAGTAGCTAAACTATCACTTGATTAAAGGCTCTCACTTAGTCGAAACTAATAGGTCTATTCAATTGCCGCATATTAATTTTAATTCAAGATTTATCTGAGATACAAAACTCTGATTTATTTTCAACGAAAACGAAAATTAATAAAAAAAAAAACAAAAATTCCCTGCCGTAGTCTGTGTTTCCTGATAGCTATAACCTAGGGGTCTTTAAGTCAAGAGTGAATAGGTTACTTTTAGGTAAGCGTGCTCCATCTTCGACCACATCATCCCTTACCATCAGGTGAGATGGTGGTCAAACGCGAGCCTTTCATCAATAAAAAAAACTTTGTTTTTACTCAAAAAGTTTATTTTATCAATGAAAATAAAGTAGTCTTTGTTTGGTCTTCAACTAGTTTCATTCCAAATTTCATCCAAATCGGTGCTGTGGTTTAGCTGTAAATGCGTAACCGACAGACATAGAGACAGACAAACTTTGGCATTTATAATATTAGTATGGATGATGCTAACGATGTCAATGTCTCCAATGCAATAATAATGAATAGACTGTGAGGTTTATTACTCTATGATAAACCCAAGTAAATAAGCCTACGATTACATAAATTTGTTTGAAAACGCGTGTGAAAGGCCATGACCACACACAATCGTGGAGAAGAAACGTATTGTAATAATTTCTGTAAACAAACGATTATGTCCACTGTATTATTAGATAAGTTTTAAATGAATTAATAACGTACCTATTGTTTGTAACAAAGATTATTTACTTTAAGTTCTTACTAGTTAGTAGATACCGTTCGTGGCGGGTGTCTTTTAACGTGAAAACTTCCGTGAAAAAAGTGGAATAAGATGGTCATAAGCTTCAATCACATTTGGCCAGTGTTTGCAGTATCGGCTGCAAAATAATCCAATCAAGTTGAAATGATAATTCACTACAGGCTTACCTCTCCTTAAATTTCACGATGAAACGTTTACAAAATTTACTATGTTATGTTATGTGTATGTTTATTATGTGTATTTGTTATTATAATTTTATTGTAACCTGTTGTGTTGCCTTGTGAATAAATAAACATATAATAAAACAGTATTAAACGTGTCACAAGACATTGAATAAATAGTCAAAAAGAATATGGATAGGGGTTGATAGCATAGCAAGAATTTAAAAATAAAATGTTTTGTTGTATGTGTGTGTTGTGTTGTGTATGTTTATCTGTTTGTACACAATAATCTCCGGAACTACTAGACATAATTGATTTTGGTAACAGGAACACATGATGCAGAACTTTACACGCCAGCGAAGCCGCAGGTAAAAGCTAGTTAATAATATAATATCAAAGTGCCGAGAGATTAGAAACAGAGAGATCTGATTCTGTTCTATTAGTACTTCAACAGTTTTATTGCAGAAACAACACTATTAAACACTTCTCTTTAATCAAAATCATAGTCTTGCCCGTAAAGTGTAAATATATAGTGCTTATTTAATGAAAACATGTTTTCATATGGAGATGAGATGTTTTGTCACAAAAAAGAGCCTTTGCCCTTCAACTATCGTCTTTACACAAAATCGCATCGCTTCAGTGCTTTTGACGTCAAAGAAGGACAATAAAACACACATCCACATTATAATTATTAGTGTAGGGATTTGTGCTATCCGATGAGTAATTCCATAGATTATCTCTTTTAACAAACAAACGCGAACCTATTTTCAATAAAAAAAATGCGCCTCTTCATAATTATGATTAATTTACGTAGTCAAGACAAAATATATCAATAGAAAACATCTTAAGTTTTAACTATGGCATCTTCTAGACAAAATAACGCATCGATAAGCGTACTCTCAAACAATAGTACAATACAGGAAAATAACATTTATAAAAAAAATAAAATTGCTAAGGAAAAACATTACATTTTGTGCATCAATTACGAATACGTGGGAAAGTGTAACTTTTATGGAAGTAAAACATGAATCTTATAATCACAGAGCTATATTACTAGTATCCTATTCTCTTTTACAAAACTTGTGCCAGATTAATTCTCCCTACCAAATCTCAACACAAATTATCCAAGTACACACCTCCAAGACTTACGATTTTACATGCTTTCCGAGGTATGCCCACCCATCACCACGATCTGCGTATTTATTTTGTCCTTCTGTGTCAAAGCCATCCAAAGGTTGTATGTAAAAGATCGCTTTTAGCGATAACACCCTATGTGTTGCAATCAAAACACCCTTCTTAATTGATAAATCATCATTTAATTTTGTTAGGTGAACAATAATCGACATCACTGTATCGATAGATAGACAGGAATCGATCCTTGGACCCCGCTGTGAAGATCGGCATTTGTGCTTACGGACTAAGAGACCGACAACTTAATCATAATTCGGGTCAATTTACCTATAATAATGTTTATAATCGTTTAGCTTTCGGCTCGAAAGTATTAAAACAATTCAGTTTTAATAAAAAATTGTGCGTTTTGTCCGGTGTGATGTCGTTCGATTTCTGACCCCGACTACCGAAACTGCAGTTAGAAACGGTTTTAATACTTTTTTTTTGTGTCAAGAAGTAAGATGAAAGCGGGTTCTCATTTTAAGTGGAAATCGGTGGTGCAAAAAAGTCCTTGAGAACCTAATCTGGGGGCACGGCAGTGCCCCCGCCAAGTCGAACGCAAAGCAAACACTGCCGTACCAACCTTTTCTGGAACCATTTCGGCGTATTTTCAGGCCCCTATTTGGGGACCTCTGGATAAATTTAGAACGTTGAAATTATCGTTATTTAGTAAGCTACCAGCACACACTTAAACTACAAAATTTCATGTTTGTAGCTTGTTTATTTCCTAAGTTATGCAAAGGCAAAGTTGTACTATTTCGACATATATAGACTCACTGATCATCAAAATAGAACTAGTACTTCCCATAAACCTAGAGAGCTGAAATTTGGCATAGAGGTAGGGTTTAGTACCTATATGAAGGAGAAACCGTAACAGACCAGCTAAACTATTGAAATTATTGACATGCTATGTTCACAAAGTTTATTGAGTGTAGTTAGTCCTTTCTTTTGAAATTAAAATACTGAAGGTCTGAAGCATCTGATGAAGAACCCTAAGAGCTCAGCTGAACTATGGGAGATATGGAATTGCGCCTTGACAAAAGTTATTCAGTGTGACGAGCCCTTTCTACTGATGTATATAAAAAATTGAAGGTCTGAAGTATCTGATGAAGAACCCTAAGAGCTCAGCTGAACTATGGGAGATATGGAAATGCGCCTTGACAAAAGTTATTCAATGTGATGAGCCCCTTCTTATAAATGAATATGAAACTGAAGTCTGAATAATTAAGAAACTAATCAAGTAATTTTTTACTTGAGACTTGGCCGTTGACTTCGATGTATTAACTAGTAAAAGTTCATAGAGTATGTTCAACGGCCGGTTACATAAAATCTAACTATATTAATAAAGAAATCGCAGTAAAGATTCTCAGACTTGGCTTCGCTTTGCTTAGAGATTTAATTACTTTTTATAGAGACATAAGCAGCTTAAGCGAGACTTGGCTAATTTTTTACAGGATTTTTTTGGTGGGATCGTAATTACTTATAATATTGCTGTGAAAGTTTGCATATTTTTAAAATACCAACCCTAATTAAATGTATCCTCAATGAAAACTCACTCGTATGGCTTACGAACACCTCAATACAGAATCTCAACAAAAAATATCCCAATTTACATATAGGTACTTTCGCATGTAATGTAACCATAGCGTGATCTAATTTTCCAACGACGCCCGCCGTCGTCCAGTTAGTTCAGAGTATCCTACACATGTAAAATCTTACTGAATTGAATATTAAGAATATATTTGGGTTCCATATTTACGAACAGGAAAAACACATAGGCTTCCTTTTTATACCAGGAAAAGATGCGAAAGAAGCCGCGAGCAACAGCTTATAAAAAAATATTCTCTTATTATTATAAAAACAAAGTCGTGTATGTTCGCGACGGGTCTGTTTTACGGTATTTGATTAGTTGTATAATTTACCACACTAAATAGAAAATAATAACCTAAAAATGGATGAGAAACTCATCATCGCAAAGTAGTGCGTGCTACCAATTAATATATTTAGTTGAGTATTTATTTCTGTTCAAATACAAAGCTTTCAAGTCCTCACTGCGTCTTTTCGAGCTTCAAGAGCGTTTCAACGGCGAATGGCAACATAAAAAGAGAAAGCCATCCAATTCATATTTCCGATGGTGAAACAAATCATTCAGGAAACGTATTGTGATTCGTGCATAAACAAATAGAGCATACTTAAAAAAAGTTATAGCTAATCGCCACGCGCTTCTGAATTCAACCATACCATACCATTCGCATCGCATCGATTAAGAATCCAATTATAATACAAATTGATGTAACTACAATACTTTATACTGTATTAATATATACGCTGACCCAAATATTTACAACTATTCAGGTTTAAGAAAAAAAACCTTGAATATATCTAAATAATAGATGAATATAAATTGTTAACAATCGTTAATTGACATTTAGAGAAACGCAATTAATAACTTTTATACCATATTCTTTAATCATGTTATTTATTTGTAATTTATCATTTTTTGAAGGGTATCAATGTTAAAAGTTTTGCAAGACATGCCATGATTAATGGTTATGTTATTGTCTTGTTACCGAGACTTGTAGACTTTATAATTTCTTCATAGAATTGGTAGTTACACTCTTTCAGTTCATAAAGAAAAAAAAACCCGTTTTAGATGGAACTCTATTTGAAGTAATAAATTGAAGAAAATAAAGAAAAATGTAATCGCAGAACTCATATACAAACTACTTAAGTATAAAATTAAACAAAAGATAAAAACATACCAAAAAAATTAAAAAGCATATGTATATAAATATAATAATTATCCTCTTTAGTTTTTAGGGTTTCGTAGTCTAGTTACTGGAAACTAAAAAATCTGAATTATTTTATTTTACGTAGGCCTACATGGACACTCATAAAACGTCAGCAGTTAGGGCACGGTTCGAAATTGGTCGTTTCTTATGGAGAAGAACCGGCAAGAAACTCCTTTTATACTAGACCGCTGAAATTCGGCATGGATATATGTATATATTAATCACGCCGACAAAGTGGTAAAGTAAAATCATGGTTTTTTTTTAGGTTACTCGCTCTACGCGTGAAGAGGGAATGATTTTTTTATCTCGTCTAGGTAGGTCGTTCTAAATAATGGGAGTGTGGAAAGACCAATTTTCGATTCAGTGAACCGTTTGCTAAATATTACGTGCATGTTTCATTAGAGTCAAATCTCCCTCCTCCCACCAGCAACTAAGTGGTTATAATTCAAACGTCACGCCAGTAGGACCTACATGTAATGAAGTTAAAAGGATAACTATCAGACCAAAGTTGGCTTCACTTTACGAGTAATATTTGACCAACTGTATTCTTCTCGCTTTCGGATAAATTGAATTGAATAGTATTTAGATCAAGTTCTTATTTGTGTAACAGAGTAGTTAATATTATTCTATTTTGAACTATAACCAAGTACTGAGAGGAGGTAAATAAAAAATAAACACTCTTCAAATCACAAAAAGCATACATCTCTTTTGTGATTTCAAGAGTGTTGTGAAATGTTAAATTATATAAAGTTTCCGTTTCTTCATACAGATGTTTAAACCTATCCTTGAATAATGTTGTCAGGAGGAATGATGTAAGGTGAAGTGATTGACTACCCTAATGTCACATCAGGTGAACCGGGCGTCGGCAGAGGAACGACGGATTCGGGGTCTTCTGTTGCCTCCATCAATCAGGACCTGTGCTGATGGTGCGTAGTGTTCCACGCGTGCCTCTCTTAAACCTATAGGGAGCTGTGACGTGCTTGTCTGGGGCAGAGGAAATCACATCCGTGCCTGCATCTCCACCGAGGGATTCCAGGGCGGTTTTAATCAGTACGATAGTGGAAGGCCAAATCGAGAAAAGAAAAGTAACTGACCACCCATGAATTTTAAACTCTTAATAGATTGAAAAATATCCTATGACTGCACCAAAAGTGCCCTACAATTAATTTTAAAGCCAGTTTCTTCAGCACCGAATTCTTTAGTGAATTTTTTTAAAAGATGTTGAGTCGCACACAGCCAATTGCTTGTACCTTCTGCTGACTACAGATCCAGACCGCTATTCGGTAACGATATCCTCACCGTTAGGTAGTTCCGACCACAGTCTGGTGAAGTCTGTATCCGTCTACTCTCCGCCCGATCTCAGCCTTAAAGGCACTCGGCGGGTTTGGCGATACAAGTTAGCGGATTGGGATGGCATGCGATCTTTCTTTGCATGTTATCCTTGGCAGCCTACTTGCTTTTCTTCAAATGATCCATCGTCGTGCGCAGACGCCGTGACAGATGTTTTACGACAGGGGATGGAGTACTACATTCCGTTCTCTGACCTAACAATGTCCGGCAAAGCTCGACCTTGGTTTGGCGCCGAATGTGATCGCGCTGAAGCGCTTAAACACGCGGCGTACCTAGCATGGGTCGATGCTCGAAACTGCAAAGCAAATGACGTGGATCAGAAGAAGAGAGCCTTCAACAGGGCTGCCAAGTCCAGCAAGAAGGTTTTGCGGAGGTCTCGGTTTGACCACGTTAGCCGAATTGGGAACAAACTCGCTTCATACCCTGCTGGAAGCAAAGCGTTTTGGTCCCTGGCAAAGTCGGTTGAATCGAACTTCTGTCACCCCTCACTACCACCACTGCTCAAACCTGACGGGTCTCTGGCTCACTCCGCTGAGGAAAAAGCAAACTTGTTTGCCGCTCTCTTCACGGAGTCTTCACGTCTGGATAGTAGTGGCGCTCACCCTCCTGATGCTCCTATTGGATGCGAGACGTGTATGTCGGACATTCGCATCCATCAGAAGGACGTCCGTAGAGTGCGGCGTAATCTTGACGTGAACAAAGCTAGTGGCCCCGACGGGATACCAGCAATTGTTCTTAGAACTTGTGCGCCCGAATTGTCTCCAATCTTGACACGCCTGTTTCGCCTTTCGCTGGAGACTGGAAAGGTGCCGAAAGCATGGAAGCTGGCTAACGTACAGCCTGTACCCAAAAAGGGCAGTCGTGCTGACCCTGCCAACTACAGGCCTATTTCAGTCACGTCCATACTCTGTAAGAGTATGGAGCGTGTACTTAATAGTAAGCTCCTGGCGTACCTAGAAGCCAACGACATCCTCAGTGACCGGCAATACGGCTTTCGCAAAAACCGGTCAACTGGGGATCTTCTAGCGTATGCCATTCATATCTGGAGTGAGGCCATTGAGAGGCAAGGGGAAGCACTTGCTGTTTCCCTTGACATCTCCAAGGCTTTTGACAGGGTCTGGCACGATAGCCTTATTGCTAAGCTTCCTTCTTTCGGGTTACCCACTCAACTTTGCGTTTGGATTGAAGACTTCCTGAGGGATCGGTCCATTCGAGTGGTCATTGATGGCTGCTCGTCTGGCCAATTGGCAATTAATGCCGGGGTCCCTCAGGGGTCTGTTCTCTCAGCAACTTTATTCTTGCTGCACATTAACGATCTGCTAATGCCCGGTACCTTTGGGTATGCAGACGACAGCACAGTTTCTGAGAGATATGTGTCCAGCGCGCGAGCTGGTGGGTCACAGATCCGGTCTCTCCGTGAGGACATGGTCGGGCGCTTGAACTTGACCTTGAAGGCTGTCTCCGAATGGGGCGATGCCAACCTGGTCAAGTTTAATGCAGCTAAGACCCAGGCGTGTCTCTTCTCCGCAAAAAGGAGCCAATTTGAACCGGCTCCTACTTTCCGAGGTGTAACTGTGCTGATAACCGACCGTATCGAGCTTCTGGGGGTAACATTAACTTCTACCCTCAATTTTGGCCCGTTTATCGAGGCTAAGGCTCAACTAGCATCAAAAAAGTTGGGAATCCTAGCAAAGGTGAGACGGTACTTCACACCCGAACAGTTGCTCAATCTCTATCAAGCCCAGGTTCGGTCGTGTATGGAGTACTGCTCTCATCTTTGGGATGGATCTGCTAAATACCAACTGGACGCGCTTGAGTCTATCGAGAAGCGGGCCAAAAGACTCATTGGCAACGATGCACTGGTCGAATCAAAGCTCCAGAGCCTTGAACATCGACGACGAGTTGCAAGTCTATCGGTTTTCTATCGGTTACATTTCGGGGAGTGTGCGATGGAATTACACAATCTAATTCCACCAAGCCCGTTCCATCATCGGACTACGAGACAAACGGCGAAGCGCCATCGTTACATGGTGGACATCCCACCCATACGCACCAAACGTTTTGGGAATACCTTCATTGTGCGTACGGCTAAGGAGTGGAATTCCCTGCCGGAGTCTGTGTTTCCCGATAGCTATAACCTAGGAGTCTTTAAGTCAAGAGTGAATAGGTTACTTTTAGGTAAGCGTGCTCCATCTTCGGCCGCATCGTCACTTACCATCAGGTGAGATGGTGGTCAAACGCGAACCTATTCTAAATAAAAAAAAAAATCATAGTCATTTATTTGTCTGAACATCTTCGTTAGGTCTTAAAATTATTATTTAATAGTTGATTATTGTTGATATGTTCGCGTTTGGCTACCATCTCACCTTAGTTTCCGCGGCATAGATACATTTATAAATGTAAAGCGTCAATAGTCTAATGGCTAAAGGTGTCGGACTTATGATCAAGAGATCGCGGGTTCGAACCTCACCCATTATCTATTGCCGTGAACCCACTCCAGACACTAGCATATTTAGCTTAGTCGGAGGGGTTAAAAAGATTGCTAATAATGTGAATTATGTCCAAATTACCAATTTTCTTTAAAAAGAAACATTTGAAAGCTTCCATAAAGATGTTCCGTCCAGGAAGACTATCCATATCTCTTACACGCGAAGATCCAAATATTACATCACATTTCGTACATTGAATGAGCTATAAGCACGAAATTGCAGTCGGAATTACTTTAAAACACGAGATGGCGTGATTAAAACTTATTGTTAGCGAATATCATCATATTATTACAGAGACGTTTGAATGCAGATTACATCCGTTTTCCTATAGCATTTATCTTAAATCCAACAAATATAATCGTAAAATTAACATGGAACTGAAGAACGAATTATCATATTCGTTCTTCAGTTCCATGTTATCTTTATAACGTATACATACAAGGTTTTGAGAATACAATGCATGTAATTATTCAAATTAGTGTTTACGTAAGTTACGTAGACATTAATGCGTATTAATTTTATGAAATTAAACATAATATTACCATTTTATGTCTTTATTTTGACCGACTAAACGAAAAATGTAAGAAAAACTTAGTTTTCTATTATTTTTATAAACATCTTGATCAGCGACGATGTTAAAAACATGATAATTAGAGCGAGAAATCCGACAGTGACGTCCAAGCTATTACGCTCATACAGCTACTATAGAAAATAGCGTGTTTGCGAGAGGGACAGAGATAATAATCTTATCTTACTAATGCGAAAGTTTGTGAGGCCGGATGGATATTTGTTACTCTTTCACGCAAAAACTCCTGAAAGGATCAGAATGAAATTTGGTAAGTAGATAGCTGAGATCTTGGAATAACATATAGGCTTTTTATCCCAAAATTCCCACGGGCTCGAGACTTAAAAACCCTCCCACGCGTACGAAATCGCAAACAGAAGCTGCTAATATAATCAACTTATTAAGCTCCTAGGACAAAGACCTAGGAAATGCAGTAACAAGATACCGCGGCCCCGGAACTTACGGGCAGCTGAAAGGACAGGGTGGGTTTTTAGTCAGTAAAAGTCTGACACTCCCTTCCGCTTAACCCAGAGTGGGAGAAGTTATTCGATGATTTTCTCACCCAGAAAAAGAAAAAAAAAAGGACAAAGGCGTACTCTTTATGGGTGGGAACATTGAGGTAATATGTATTACGTACTAGAGAAGTCACCACACATCACTACTGCGTTCCGTTCAAGTGCGGTCTATTGACCGCACTTCACTTAGACGCTTGTCAGATCTTGAGAGCATACGTCATTATTTGTTTTAAAGGATAAAAAACAAGTCAAGGTTAAGCAACACTTGCCGAGGTAGATCCGTGGATGGGTAACAATCTTAACATATGGAGATTACTCCGTGCCTCGGATAGCATCAACCAGTTACTGGTCCCAGCTGTCATTTGTACGTCTTTAATGCCGGCTCTTCACGTTGGCCAACATAGTGGCGAATGTAGTGGCCAACGCCTATTGGCCAACGTGTAGACGGGGTGTTTGTGCACCCAAGATGAACAAACACCCCCTCTACACGTTGGCCAATAGGCATTGGCCACTACATTCGCTACTGTGTTGGCCAACGTGAAGAGCCGGCTTAATAGTCGTTACAGACAGAAAATCTAACACCAATCTTGCCAAGAGGTGTCATTATTACACATTTTATATAATATTTTCTGTGTTGTGGAGGTCAGACAGGGAGTTGATCCATGTAAAGCGCTAGACTCAGCTCCATCCAATTAATCTGGAAGCCGACCCAAAATATTGTTGGGGTAAGGCTAAGCTTATGATAGATAATTAAGTTAATCAAACTTCAAAGAAGTAATCTCTGCATATCTTCTGTCAAATGTTATAAAATTTTAATTAATTTAAAGTGATGTGCACCCCTATAAGTGACAAATTCACTCTAGACCTTAAGTTTGATTGTTACAGTACGTCATAAAATGTATTAGTGAATAAGTCGCTGGAGTGCTTTAAATAAATAACTTTGTATTAAGAGAGAAGTTTGGTAGAAATAATATATCAAAACAAATTAAGGTCACTAGCTCAATTAGGCACCTATATATAATTCTTAATCCCTTTTCACGGCCCTGAACAACCTGACATTATGATGCATGGTACTAAAGCGGGTATCGAGAACGTCACTAAATCATTTGAGCATTTTTTCGGTGCGCGGCAAACAAAGAGGAGAAAGCTGCACACACGCATGGCGACCGCAAATCCGGACGGGACGGCGTTATACACAAATGAAATATCTCTACTAAAAAGGTTAATTTCATTATTTATTAACTAAATTTGTATGGAACAATTACAGTATAAATTGGTAATGAATTTTAAAGTTGTTATATTTTTAATAGAGTACCTACAACACAACAAAAAGTCCAATACACAATTACAATACGATAGTATAACTGCTTACTGGGTACACAATTTTATGAAATATATGTGCATTGTTTTTTTTACCCGACTGCGCCAGAAGGAGGGTTATGTTTTTCGAGAGTATGTATGTATGTATGTATAACTGTTTGGCACGCTCTGTGGCCTGAATGGCTCGATGGATTTTAGCTTGAGAGGTATCGTTAGATTCGTATTGACTGTGAAAGTGACACTGGGTATATCAAAATAAAAAAAACAAAATGGCGGATTTTTGGCGCCATATTATGCCTCCAAAAAAGTTTTTTTTTTTCTCAAAACCTATCGAGTGGGGTATCAAAATAAAGGGTTTTAAAAGGTGATTACAAACATATATCTAACTTATATGGTTAAAAGTAATTCAAAGTGACAAATTGTAAAAAACACGTATCAAGAACTAAATCGTCTGCGAAATCTTTCACATTTGTAAACTAAAAAGCTGGAAATAAAAAAAAGTACCTAATTAAAAAATTAAAAAACCCGACTGCAAGGCAGTTGAGTTTGAAACTATAATAATGGTATGGGCCCCGCCTGCTTCCAACTTTTATTTAATTTAAAATGGGCTTGTTATTATTAGCTTTTCAGTTAGTTTTAGTATAAGGTTGCAGTCGGGTTTTTAATTTTTTAATTACTTTTTTTTATCTGTGAATATACCTAATTAATTTAAGACTTCAGTATCAAGCACAGTACAGTCGACTTATTGTAGGTTATTATGACTAGTCAACTGTCCGTAGTAATTAACGTATTTCCTTATTAGGTTTCGCTTTATTAAATAGCTCATGTATCAGCTATTTAAAGAAGCAAAACAACAGAAGCAAATCTACAAAGGAAGCAACAGATCATTCGGTCCTAAAATCAACAACTAAAGTTTGGTTGTGTGCAACAAGTTGTTGCATCGAATTAATTGATAATAAAATAGAAAGGCGTTCGTTTTGTTGATCTTCTTAAGTCTAATTAAAATATTATATTATATTATTATATGGTATCGCGATAGTATACTATGATTACTTCTTAAATAAGTCCTCTTCTATTATAAGTCTAAAGTGGCTTATAACTTGTAGCATGATCTCTTCCTGCGCTGACGCAACATAGCCACAACACTTTTCACTGGATTACAGCATATTATACACACGACATTGAGACCGACTGACCGCGTTCTTATGGTGTGAGCATTTTACTCGATAACTGTACGGGATTATATTCCCAAAATATAATATAACAGGTCCATTATTTTCTATCTTATTTTGAGACACTGACGGTCATCATGGCCAATAGTAACCGGAATGCGGGAATTTTCTAACGAGATACCGAGGCCCGGGAACTAAAGGAACAGGACAGATGATTAGTCAGTAAAAGTCTGACACTCCCTTCGGCGCCACCTAGAGCAAAAGTCATTAGATGATTTCCCGAAAAAAAGGGATTACCAGTAAACATCTCTCTGGTTCTGGCCCCCTTGCGCCAGTCCGAGTATTCTCATCAAAACCGAGTTAATTGCTTCCTCTGGGCCTCTGTGCACCAAAACGGTTGAACAGATATGAAATACAAGTAAATAGCCCAGGATCTGGTATAATACAAGGCGTAGGTAGGTAGACACTATATTTTAGTACATTTCTATGAAAAAAACCCAGGCGAAATAGCTGGCAAACCCTAGTGAAGAACATTTATTTATTTAAACTTTATGTACAACTAGTCATCTAATGAGAGTAAAAAGGTAGAAATGGACGAAAGACGTGATGGACTGGTATTCTAGGAATGGAAAACGGCATAAGGGACGCCAAGTCAAAAGATGTGAAGATGGTGTTACATGGGCGGACTTAATGCAGCAAGGCATTCTCTACCAGTCAACCAAACACTTTGTGGTAGAGTTAGTTCATAAGTTTTTAAGAATATTCTATACATATGCCTATCAGTGTCTAATTTCCTATCGAATTGAACAGCAAGGAATTTGATGAGCTCATTGTTTAACAGAATAAATATCTCTGTTAAAATATTATATTCCTAAGATTACACGAGGAATCAATGAACTGTCAAAATGATTTGACAGCTGCCTCTTTAGAGGCGTTTTGATATATCTCAAGCATTATCTCAAGACGCTTATTTGATGGATGATGAACAATTTATTATTTTCAAAGTTCTCGATAGGATGATAAAATTACGTCAGTACCTTTAAATGTTCTTGATTCTAGATTTCAGTTAGAATGGCCTTAGGGCCCAAACAAAGTGTAATTTTAATATCAATAAAGATTTTCTGGTCAATAAGTCCGAAACGCAATCAATTGAAAATTTAATTGCCGTAGGTACCGAAATTTCTTGTGGTCTACTTACTGCTTACATTTTAAGACATTCGCAGTACTACCATCCTTTAGATGATAAATGTATATAGGTGAATATTTATATAAATAAATAATTATATTAAATAATCTATACATTTTTAATAAATACTAAATCTAATATTTTCTTTGTAAATATCTGCGTGCAGCTAAGGAGTGACCAGGCTAATAATAGGAATATTATTAATAGGAAATAGGAATAACCAAGAGTGAATAGGTTATTTCTAGGCAAGCGAGTTTCATCATCGATCACACCATCGCTTACCATCAGGTGAGATGGTGGTCAAACGCAAGCCTATCTAGAACAAAATATTGTGATATTTTGCACTCCTGCCATGGTAGAATTTATGTTCATAAGAACTTTTATACAAATGATGCCTATGTACCTAATAAATAAATGTTTGTTTGTTTGTTAAGCTAAAGTCAAACGTGAGTTATCTGAGAGCTATATGTTGAGTTTTCGTTTATTTACATTACGCTAAATTAAGTAAAAAAAATGTGTATCGATTTGTCCAAGCAGTATTTTTTTAACCAACTTCAAAAAAGGAGGTTCTGTATTCGACCAGTATGTATGTATATCCGCGATTTTCTCAGAAACTACTGATCAGATTTCGAATAATTTCTATCGCGTTTATTTTGTTTGAAAGCATATTTTATGAGGAAGGTTTTAGTATATGACACATCAGGTTCTCATGAAGACCTTCGGAGAGAACTGATGAAACTCTTCAATTTAAAACAGCAAATCTTTCGCGATTGCTGCCCTTGTACATCTATGTACTGCTTAGCATAATCAGCCTATTAATATCACCACAGCTGAGGCACAGACCTTCTGAATCACGTCTGAAATATGGTTTAAGTGTGTGTGTGTGTTTAAGATAAATGAATAGGTTTCATCACCCCAGAATGCGGCGTTCTTTGCCTATCAAAACTATTCATTGGCTTGGCACCGACTCCAGCCATGTGAGTAGATACCTAGCCCTTATTTTTAACGGAATCAGACATCCAATAAAACAAATTTTAAGGTTATTTCTCTCTTTGTAGTGCAAGTCTTTTTTGTAAGTTTTGAAGTCGGTTAAGTTTTTTGTAAAAAAAGATTTTTGTATCAATTGATTGATTTCTATATCATCAAACGATACTTTTTATACGTAATTGAATATGTGATTTTTTTAGATGACGGCATTATATTGATATAATACTAGCTTCTGCCTGCGGCTTCGCTCGCCTGTCAAGTTCTGCAAACCTGTTCCAGTTTCCGAAATCAATTATAGCCTTAATAGCTATATAACAAATAAGTTTCCTTCAAATCCGTTTAGTAGTTCGCAGTTAGCGTGAACAAACAGACAGACATTTTTAATTCTTGCTCTATTACTACTACTGTTCCGGTACTGTTTCTAAACCCCACCTCAATTATGTTTATCTACCTCAGTATATTCAATGTACAGACACACTTTATTTACTGTTTTACTATATGTAAAATTGATCTAAAAGAATAATTATTATGATCTATAATATGTAGTTTGATGACAGCATTGTTGCTAGTGGAGTGTCACTTTTTGTAATCTTCCTTGTCGCTTCGCTCTTGACAGAGCGGTCGTGGTCACGTTGAGGCTTCCACGTTGGTGGTAGCGGCGGAAACAGCTCTTCGCACATCTGTCCATGTTGGCAGAGTGCTTGGCGCACTCAGATACGCCGCTTCCCAGTGCTGAATTCACCTGGTCAGTCCAGCGCGTTGGTGACCTGCCACGCGACCTGGTTCCCTCCACCTTTCCTTGAACGACCAGCCGCTCTATAGAGTCGTTCCCCCGCCTAGAGACGTGACCAAAGTACTGCAGTATGCGCGACTGTACTACGGCCGACAGACGCTGCGTGATGCCGAGCTCCTGAAGTATGGACACGTCCGTGTGGAATTCTGTCCACGATATTCGAAGCATCTTCCTCCAGCACCACATCTCCATAGCATCTATCTTCCCCTTTTCCAACTCGCGCAATGTCCACGTCTCCACCGCGTACAGAAATTTTGTAATTCATGACGGTATTTAGCATAGCTTATGACGGGGGCATAAATGGTATGTTAAATTCCTTCTGCAATATTTAACTCTGACAAACCGAAAGTGATAAGTGACGTGCAGTGACCCGCGTTAGGCTGTACTAACCGGGTCACGTTTCATAACAGTAACAAACTTACTGCAATGTGGTACAAGGAAGGGTCAGGTGTTTGTGGACTAGTGTGTAGTTGAGCAAGGCTTAAGTACTCGATTGCAACGAACATTTTTTTTTTAATAAAAACACTTCCTCATACTAGCATCTTCTCCTGTATCGTGAGGGCATTTTCACAAACACCCAGACACGAAACGGCTATTTTAGGTCATATAAACTTTTGTCCCGGTGCCGGAATCAATCTCACGACACGCAGCGCAGCAGCCAAATGCTCAACCACTTCTTCTTCTTCTTCTTCTCGGTTTGGTTTCCGCACTTAGTCTCTGCACGAGACCATTGTGCGTGAGCCGTGTCGGCCGTCACTCCATCCAGCCAACCTCCTTCCAGAAGCAGGAGGTTGGCTGGATGGAGTGACTGATGCTCAACCACTGCGCCAACCTTGTGTTTAAATCACGCAGTCCTTTCCATGTCATAAAATATAACATCACATTACGCTTCTGTTTCCCAAAGGTAAAGGTAGACGAAGGTGTATTATTATATACCTACTTCGATACTTCACTATGTATTTTAAAGCCCGCGTGTAATAGCGGCCATAGCGGGTGAGCTTGGGAATATCTTCTCAGCAACTGCCTTTGCCTCCGAAAGCCGAAGAATGGATAATAACTTATATTTAAAGAGTAGTTCTGCAGCCTTATTCATACTATTACAAACAAATGTTTTAATAGAAGATAATTAAAATATTTATAAGTAAAAAATATGTAGCATTATTGTTGATCTGGATTCGCGACCGGATTCCGTACAGACGGTGTTGACAACCGGCTGAGAAACATACACATTCTAGGTGAAATGTATAAGAGGTTGCAACATTCCGGCCTTGCGATTAATTTCGGCGTCCGCGCATGCATCTGTCGATCCAGTACGAACGAATGTATTTCGAAGAGAAAAAGATATTATCTTTTTATGTCTAATTAATTTTGAACTCTAGTAACAATGTCATGAAACACTTCGTGATGACATTTATAGTAAAAAAAATTAGTAATAGAAAACGGAACTTGTTTATTGTCCGGGTAATACGTAAGCGGTAACACAAAAGTTAAAATTTCAAAAGTGTCTTACTAACGGCTAGATTACATCAGGTAATGATAATTGTTTGTGAGCACACAATTGGCAGTTAGTTTATTTCGTCAATATCCTAACTTAATCAATAACTAGGAAACAGAAATAAAATTCAGTGGCGGAATTAGTGATTACAGAATGGAGTATGGATTTAAGATCGTCAGGCAGTGATGTGGGCAGAAGAAAAGTTGCTATCGAAGATTAAATCTGAACGGTCTGGAGCGTCAGATTTTGCGAGTTGCTAGTCTATCGGTTTTCTATCGGTTACATTTCGGGGAGTGTGCGATGGAATTACACAATCTAATTCCGTCAAGCCCGTTCCATCATCGGACTACAAGACAAACGGCGATGCGTCATCGTTACATGGTGGATATCCCACCTATACGCACTAAACGTTTTGGGAATACCTTCATTGTGCGTACGGCTAAGGAGTGGAATTCCCTGCCGGAATCTGTGTTTCCCGATAGCTATAACCTATGGGTCTTTAAGTCAAGAGTACTAATAGGTTACTTTTAGGTAAGCGTGCTCCATCTTCGACCAAATCATCACTTACCATAAGTTTCAACTCTGTAGTCTTAATAGTTTCGGAATAAATTGGTTGTGACATATGGACGGACAGACAGACAGACATGACGAATCTATAAGGGTTCCGTTCTTTGCCATTCGGCTACGGAACCCTAAAAAGGAAATTATAACTTTACTCTGGGCATTATTGTGTGCCTCAAGGCTGGGCAAAACAGGCCCAGTTCAGGTTCGAACCCTTGATCACTAAGTTACTTGATTAAGGCTATGTAATTCTTCAATGCCGGATTGCGGGACTGTTCTAACCAGATAATACCGCGGCAGCGGAAGACAGAGAAGCCAGTAGAAGTCTGACACTTCCCTCGAAGAGTTGTTTTATGGTTTTTCCCAAGAAAATATGAATTATCGACCTTTATATCTAAAAAGAGAAAGTCCATTAACCTTTTGAAAGGTTTGATGGTGTAGATAATTTATAAATTGATTATAGTACAAGCAACGCGACAGTGACAAGATTCAAATCAAATCAATGCTTAAGCGTTACTAATAGAATTCGATTTGTTTAACCTTTGAGATGAATTCACTTGGCAGGAAGCGCTATTACAATAATGTTGAAGATTAATAATGTTTTTAAACAATTGGTTAGCTTAATTCAAACATGTATCACATTCGAAAACACAGCTCATCTTTATCATAAATACGGCTACCTCATCTATCGAGTTTCCACAAACATCACGGATATGATCCATGTTTTGATTGATAACTAGCCTAGGAAAACGATACAATGTTAGTATGTATTCGCAAAAAATATTCTTGTTCTTATGTCAATGTTCGCAATGAAACTTATGTAGTGGGATTTTTACTTAGACAAAGATATGACTTTTTTTCTGGGTGAGAAAATCATTAAATGACTCCTGCCGCTGTAGGGGGACCGAAAGGGAGTTTCAGACTTCTACTAACTAAAAACCCACCCTACTCCTTCAGTTGCCCTCGCGTTCCGGGGCCGCGGTATCTCGATAGGACATTTCCGCAGCCCCGGAGACAATGATATGATTGACTAACAAGACGTGTGTTTCTTCAATAGCCTAATGGATAAGGTTTCGGACTTGTGAGCGAGAGGTCCTGAGTTCGAATCCCACCCATTACACTATTGCCGTGAACCGACTCCAGACAAGCATATTTAGCTTAGTTGGAGGGGTTAACAAGATTGCTAGTAATGTGAATTCTACCCATATTGCTAAAAAAAAGAATATGTTATACTTAAATACGCCCATTTATGTTTGATATTCTATTCGATTAAGTCGTTCTCAATTCTCAATTCAATTCTCAATTCTTTATTGCGTACCATAATGTTACATAGTTGTTATGCATAGTTATATAAGTCACAATTATGGACCCTGTCGGGCACAGCATAAACCAATGTAGGAGAGAGGAGGAAGAACACTGCGTGTTGAATGTGATACTTTTTTAAATTATTTAATTATTCATTATAGTAATTAGTAAGGTATGTTGCTAATACGTCATTGTGTTTAAATATATATTATGTATGTATATTTAGTTACTAAATAACATTTTAACCATTTATTTTATTAACTATTTATTTACTATATATTATTATTTATTGCATCAATTTTGTCCGTACAGTAGTTTTATTTATCTTTTGGCATATCATTTATAGCACCTATACTTACATTGTAATTTATAAAATAGAAAATTTATCATTAAAGTATTCGCTTATAGTATAGTAGCATTTCGTTATAAGGAAAAGCTTCAATTTATTAATAAATAATTACGTTAGTCCCGGGTATCACGTTTACATCTGTGATACTCTTTACGGGTTGTCACAATTCAGAAAATCTGATACCAGTTTTGCCAAGGGGGTACCCAGTTACTGGGTAGTGGAGGACTCATCTGCATTGGGTTAGACTGGAAACCGATCACAAGATAGTTGGAAACGCTGATCAGTTGATGGTGATAATGATTCTGTATGGTGTATGAATAAAATGAAAGGCAAACAAATAACTTTTCAAGTAGTTTGATTGTTAAAATCCAGAGATTGAATTAAAATACCAGAAATTCGACTGCATATAAAACGTATACAGTCTGATAATATTTCTTGGTTTCTGCAGTCGAGTTGTATGAAAAAAAGTTTAATTATTTATTTTAGATACTGAAAATAAATGACATAAATCATAGGTTAATAAAACACGAAATTAAGACCTTTGAATTGAGAACCTCTTCTTTGTTTTTTTTTTTTATTGATAATAGGCTCGCGTTTAACCACCATCTCACCTGATGGTAAGCGATGATGTGGTCGAAGATGGAGAACGCTTGAGAAGTAAACCTATTCACTCTTGACTTAAAAACCCCCAGGTTATAGCGATCAGGAAACAGACTCCGGCAGGGAATTCCACTCCTTAGCCGTACGCACAATGAAAGTATGTTTTAGAAGTTGTTTAAAAATGGGCATAACTTTTCTTCCAAGAGTAACTAAACTCTCAATACTGGTCTTGAGCCACTCCAAACATGAACCAAGACAAGGAGATTAATTTCATTACACACCAACCAGCACCATCTCAAGTATCAATGAAACTGTATAGCTTCAAACACCTTGAGGCCGTGTAAATATTTTGAAGACTAATCCAAAATAATTCCACGGCTATCATTGACTTAATACATTATATACAAACATAAATTGGAAGATATGCGTGTGAATAGTGTCAACTATAAGATATAGTATATTAGAATTATATTGTACTAGCTTTTACCCGCGACTTCGCCCGCGTGCATTTCGAAAACTATTCCACGGGAACCTTATATCGGGATAAAAACTATCCTATGTCCTTCCCAGGGTCTTAAACTATTCCCGTGCCAAATTTCATCTAAATCGGTTCAGCGGTTTAGGCGTGAAAAGGTAACGGAAGACGGACAAACAGAGTTACTTTCGCATTTATAATATTAAAAACATGGACTGTATGCAAACCTATGCTTTGGGGGACATTTTCACGAATCAGTGTCCTGAATATATTTAATGGTATGCTGTGTATATAACAAAATTAACATTATTATGACAGGGGTATAATGTACATCCAAATGACTTTGAAAAATGGTCTGAAAGTTTATGATATTTTTATCATGATTGCATTGTTACATGTATGTATATTGAAATTTAACCTTCAAAGATACTGAACCTAAATATGATTTCAAAAGTAACAAGTTTTACGCTTGCCACCATTTTAGGATGCTATCATAATGTTAAGAGGGTATTATTGATAGATAATCCCTTCTACACGACGTTTTAATGGGGGATAAGCTGGATTAAGCCTTTGAGACGTGGACTCGTGTATCTGGTTGGACGTGTATTGCAGTAGGATTTAGATGTAAATACAATTCGCAAGCCAAAACCATTAACGAAATTAAAGAGTTTACATCAGTGAAGTAACTTTACCATTGAGGTCCGTGCCAAATGGCGACTGGGAATCCCTTCAGACATTAAGTCCGCCTTTGTACTTTTGTGTTGCATAAAGTTTTCATAATCAGTTTTTGTTAATCAGTTTCTAAAAACTATTGTTTTAAGAGACGAATTTACTGAAATCACTTATATATTAATTTGTTTAACTTGTGTGTTTAGTATACCTATTACATCATTTCTAGCTTACCCGGCAAACGTTGTAATGCCATATAAATTATTTCTAGTGAAAAAAGTAGCCTAGGACCTATTCTCAGACCTCAGATTCTCGAATCCAGGTAAATAAGATACCAATATAACTCTGAACGGGTTGGCAGCAGGTTTTTTTTCTTTCAATACGAATGGATACTTCTATACCAATTTTGTTCAATATGTCTAACTCTTCTAAGATCTTATTAACGATTATGTCCGCGGGTAGATTTTTCTACTTAAATCCAGATCCCGTAAGAATTCCGTAAAAAACGCCTATAGTAATATGTTGCCCTACAACCCCCTGTAAAGTCCACAAAAGTACCTAAGATTAGCCCGGACAAACAGAAAGACAGACAAATGGAATAAAAATATGTGTAAATAACTGAAAGGCTTTCAGAAAACTCAGTTATTTGGAAATCATAAACAGACATTTTTTTGTATTTATAAATATGTCTCCCGTTATTATTGAGATGACATAGCCAAGTTGAAATAACACCTTTTAATATTTATTTAGTTAATATAATGTCGTATTTAATTATATAATTCATGATGAGCAATGTGTTATGTTTTTTTATGAATAATCCTACATTTTAATGAGGAGAGACGTTTAAACAACTTCGTGTACCAAAGTTCAATTTCGTGGTTTGATTCGTAGAGATCGTATTTATTGAATTGAAAATAAAACCCACTTTACAAACAAAGTAAGAACTAAAAAATATTCTTAAACAATTAGATCTACAACTTCAATAATTAAAAACAAAGAAATGCACGGAAGCAATATTGGAACGATAGCTAATCAAATCAAAGTCATCATCAAATTAAATTCTATTACTTAACACTTACCTTTCCCGCTAATCGGCTAACAAGACACTATTTGATTAAGTTTAGTAATGATAACTGATTCAAAACTGACAGTTACTGCTGGCGTCATTGAGTAACGCAACCGCAATTCTTTGAAACTTCACGACTCTCAGTCACGGACGCTAAAACGAGCATTTAATAAGTCTAAAACCATTAAAATGAACTTGGTACCTTAAGAGAAGCCTTGGCTAATGATTGAGAATAAAAAGAATACTGTGTCCAAATACCTAGAAGCAAACTTGTCTAAAAGTAACGGAATACTACACCATAATGGTCATTGAGATGATGATTAGGTGTCTTTGACCAAAGAACCAAGAATACTCATCAGCAACAATACACTGCATGTCGAGTTTCAGGTCAAGAGCCATCAATTTAGTCTAAATGCCAGCCTGTAATTTATACATGTTTCAGGAGTGTAAGTGCGGAGGCGTTAATGTAGAGACAAAGAATATCTCGCCCGTTATATCATCGGACTACCAGAAGTATGTCAACGAAGTTTGGGAATACTTTCATTGATATTTCCAGTATCTTTCTGGTGAGATTCTATTTGGTGTACAATAAAACGATTAAGTACTATGTAATTATTACTAATCTGTTTGCATTTCCTGATTGCTATAATCAAAGAAGTTTTTACTCGAGACTTTTACTAGCTGCGAAGAACACTCTATCGTCGAATACACTCTTGCTTACCATTCAGTATGATAGTAGCCAGACACGAGCCTTTCAATAATAAAAAATTAAAAAGCCAAGCGATGTTTAATAGCTCCAATTTGTATTATAATACTTGCTCCAGTAAACTAGTTATTTGATTTGAAACCGATGAAGCAATCAAATTTAATGTAGCTATGTACATACTGGATTCGCAGCTATTCTATAAGAACTAAGAACACAAGAATGTGGCAGGTAAATCAAGCGATATAAGACTACGTGTGTTGACCAAAACTGATTAAAATTAAGTGGAGCCAAAACCCATTTCATATTTCACAATGAAGCCACTAAACACGTTATTTCCTGTTAACATTTCCAATTCATTATAAAGACTAAGAATGTGTAATAACTGTAATAAGAATGACAATACCATTTCTCCCACAGAAGTTTACGATGTCAATTTGATAAAAAAATAGAGCCACCATTATTTCCTTTTCCCGTTAATGTTTAAAAGTAATTTGATTTAATAAAATATTGAAAGAAAAAAGCGTTGAATCAATGTTAAATTTGACCTTGGTAATTCGGCCTTGGCTAAAAGATTAAGATTTCTAATATCTGTATCTGTTCCATATTGTTGGCAGTAATTATTGTTACTTTAGCCGGTCTGCATCGTTATATAAGTCAAGAAGTTCATTCTCTTCTGTTATGCAGATTTACAAATAAGCATATAATTGCTAATATAATTATTCTCGTTTAAGTGCGTTATCAGACCTAAACAGTGTTATTTTTAAAAGGGTTAACCTAGTTTACAACACAGCATTAATGTTCTAGTTCTCTCTCTTAGGGATCCAACAAGGTCACATTTTGGGCCCACCTAATACTACACCTTGCACCTATATTTCGTAATTTTCTCAAATTAGGAACCACTTAGATAAGTTTATAGTTGCAGTGAATTGTTACTTCTTACTTTTTTCATATCAACACCTGTTTGGAATTCGTGCCATATCTACTTCCGTTGTTTGAACATATTTAAACGTTGTCGTTCCTATCATTATGAATGACCGTCCCACAAAGAATTCTCTCTTATAGGTGACAGTTCATATTACTCATAAATGATAAGGTTACAAACGTCAGCACCTTTGACACGTGAAACGTGTTTACTGTTGGACCATCGCGTCGTTCTGTTATATCATGTCAATTTACTTTTATATCTTTTCCTCGGAAACCAGCCGTTATAAGACAAATAGACGGTACTTTAATTACTCACTTTATCGTGGATGTGCGTATTTAGAATTAATTTTAATGATCATCCAAATTCTGGTATACTATCTCGTGAATAATTTTACTGTCACTAGGGTTGTCAAAGCACTTATTTACATTATTTTGTATAATGAAATACGTCACTTTGGGTTATAGTACGCACGCTTAATCAATACTAATACTTATGTTATAAAGCGGAAAGTTTGTTTGTTTAAACGTGCTAATTTTCGAAAGCAAGGGGTCAATTTAGTATAGTAATCAGCTTAAAGCTTGAGGAAGATTATAGATAGACTACTATCGTGTTAAAGTCCACGGGAGCAAAGCCCTACGCGACTGCTAGTTTAAGATGATCGACAGTGCTTACCTAGCTCTACCATGAGTTTAAAGCAATAGTATTTGTCGACACTAATACCGACTACGTAAATTTTTTGTATGGCAAATTTTACAGCGCCTCTAGCGGTCACTTACGGAACTAAAATTGATAGTATGAGTATACAAGTAAATACCTATCGAATAGAAACTCGCTAGCGACTACAGTTTATAGCAGTTTCATAAAGGAATTCGGTACCCTGTAGTTGATTCCTTTACATAGCTTTTGATGAAGATGATGCTAGTGCTTCATCGGAAACTATGTATCTTTATCTTATATCAAGTATCGTTCACCAAATGATAACTTTTTTTTTAACAACAACTGTAAACAGCGACGGAATTTTATATTAAAAAAAAAAAACATATTTTATTTTTTAACCAAATCATTAAATAAAATATTTTTTTTTACCAATGTTGGTCGCTTTGATGGGATAAGCCAAGGAACTCAACTTTTACATAAATATGAAGAAGGTAATATATTATAGCTAGACCTTTGCTAGACTACTGTTGATTCATTGTGGAAAGTACTTAATATAAAAATAATTATTTCTTTCTTTCTTTATAATTCTGCCAGCCCTGCTATAATAGCAGACACGGATGCAAGCCCACGGTGTGCGAAGCGAACCAACTCCCGAGCCAAATTGTGCGTCAAATCTGTTACGAAATACCTTACCCGTGCATAATGGAGGAAAGTTAGGCCGAATTTAATTGAACAATTATTATTTTCATTATTATGAAATGTTTTAAAGTTTGCGAACTTGTTTGCTGTGATTTTATCCAGCAACTTACTATAAATAGCTTTAGGTAATCATTACAAACTCCATTTAGATTTACTTTATCTTATGAGAGTTTTTACTGAATGCCATTAAAATATATAAACTGACCGTTTCTTTTTAAAATTGAATAGAATTCATATTTCTTCAAGCTTTTCTTGACTTGCAAATTAGTAGCAGCAATTAGTTATATGAGTTTCCTGCTTTCTCATTTATTAGCATTATAAGTCAGTACACCGTGCAGAGTGGATACAATGATTTTTCGTCAAAGTAGAGTTGAAGACAGGTACATACATCTCATCTCAGCTCTATCTGTTACCATATTATTGTGGTTAAGTTTTAAACTCTTTGTTATTCCTTGTAAACCTTTAGTCTTTCTGACATTCGTTAGTATTAAACGTAAAACCGCAAAAATTCAAAACCACAAACGCTTCCAATGTTACTTGTGCCTAAAAACATTACCTAGTGGGTGGACCAAGTCAGATTTAAACATGCTCCTTAAAGATCTATTATGTCATAATGACCATTGCCAAAACTGTTGTTCTAAACTTAGCCGGACAAATTCATATAAAAATGTACTGTGGGTGTATATGTAGGTGGGTAAATCTGACATTCCTCCCTTTTCGGACAAGCAGAGGTAAAAGTGGAATTGGAATTTAGAACACAGCTTAGGAACAATAGAGGAGTTCCCCAGGGCACTATTCAGTGACCATGCTTTTATAGAAATAGTATCCTTAACGGTCTCAAAGTTGAAAAGGAATTCTTGATGCCTATCACGGCTTATTGCCATCCTATTTAGTCACAACTAAATGTAGAAAACAAATATCTAGCGATAATTTTCACGAAAAGATAAAAATATGAAATCCAAGACTGATCCAGGCGCTTTCCTTCCTTCTGTCTTAAAACAAACAAACTGGAACGTAGACTAAAAATGATGTTCTAAATATATTTTCTTTGCATTACAAGAGAAACCTATTTAGAACCAGTCTTCAGTTGTTAGTATTTATTATAAGTAGTCTGTAGTGGAAGTATTTTATAATGGAATGTGTCAAGTATGAGTCCAGTAGAAATTTATTAAGGATCCTGAATTTGAACAGAACTGATGTAGGCATGTTCCATACGATTCTATCCTAACCAAATGGCGACGCTGCAAAGTATTTGTTCTAATTCATGGCCCACATATTGTGAAAGTACAATAGTTTATTACAATGGGACCGATGTACGCTATGCGTAAAAGACCCTATCAATAAATAACAAAACGGCCACGCAAAAAGTATGTCATATGGGCAGTTAATTAGTTTGGATTTCATTAGATGATAATATTAATTATTTAGGTTTGTTTATGTAATATATATACATATATTGTCTTCCTTCTTACTAAAATTATAAATGCGAAAGTTTTTAAGATGGATGGATGAATGTTTGTTACTATTTCACGCAAAAACTATTGTACGGATATGAACAAAGTTTGGTAAGTAGGTAGTTGAAATCCTGGAATAATACATAGGCTACTTTTCAACCCGGAGTTCCCGCAGGATCGGGATTTACGCGGGAAAATACTCACACACAAACATAGTCGCGAGCGATATTTTGGGATTGCGGTTTGGAATATAAGTAATGTTCCAAAGGCGATAGAAACTAAAATATGTTGCCAAAGGTAGGTTCGTACTCAATTTGAATCATTAAAAAATCGTAGTTCATTTGTTTGAATTAATTAAATCAGACTCAATTTTCTATAATAATGACCGATTGGCCTAGATTAATTGCATTTCACGTTTCGAAGACAGAATCTACGTCAGGTGTACCTTCTGCCTAAATGTTACAAATAATATTTTGTAAGACATATCTTTATGTAAATAGGTGTATTTCAAAGATACATTTTTTTTGCAAACCAAATCAAAATGGTTTAGCGAGTGTTAGAGTGTTACAACGGTTGTGACCTATTGAATAATCTCTTTTATTTTTGCTAAAAGCTAACTAGGTAGTTTTTTTAAGCCATTAGGTATTGGTAAATTTTAACTTTATTTTTCTACATACATTTTAGTGTTAAATCTTACTTCTCCAACTCTACATAATACTGTGAACTTTAACTAGGTAGCACTTTTACCTTTTTATGTATTAGGAAAAGGTAGATTTATATTGTTTTATAAAAAAATATTTGTACTACAAATCTAAAAATAATAGACAAACATGTGAAAAGTGTTGTCCTTATCTCAAGGTTTTCACATAAGTCTCTCTCTCTGTGATCGTTCCTTAAAATCTGAAGATCGTGATGCTTCGCCGAGGGGTTTGTACTTTGTAAAGCTTCTCCATATAGGTAAGTCCATTTGTCGCGTTCAGTAGCCAATCGGACTATTTCCTCAAACCTAAGGGAACTGCTCTGCTTCAGTTGGTCCGACTATCTCAGTGCGGATCTCCCTTAGGATCTCTGTCCCTCTACGTTAGCACAGATAATCAATTACTCCAGGTTTCAATTTTGGCGGTGGATAATATGACAGAAATGACTGGGAATGTAGTGTATTATGGTAAGCTGAGAATATTATGGTGAACAAGCGATCTTTGATACCGAGCTTCTGTAGTATAGATACATTTGTTATGTTTATTTATTTATTTTATTTCAGAAACTAACAGCAAAAATAAAGTAATATAGGTGCCCTAAATAAGAACGTGCATAGATAGAGATTCCATTTCAGTGAGAATGTTTGTAGATTCTTATTTAATTAATTAGTAAGTAATTAGTAAGTTAGTCATTAGTAAGTTTTAGAGTCAAAGCTTACTAATTACTAAGGAATAAAATAAAACCTAAAACTAAGTGTGTCTAAAAATTAATAAATAATAAAAATGTTTACTTTTCGACAGATGGTGCCTTTTTGCGGTCCACTTCACGAAACAAACACATCACAGTTTTTCACAACAACAGAGCACTTAATCCTCGTACACATTTCTATATATTTTCGAAAAAAAAAAGCACCGAAATTAATTCCCGCGCAAAAAAATGTTGCTGAATAAGTACAAATGCCGCGAAATATTTGTTAATCTGTGGCGAAAATTTGACACGATTTGCGCAAACAGATAAGCAAATACTTCTTTATCTGCGTTCGAATTTTGAAATGTTTTTTTAAGTGTGCCAGCCAGACGCATGCGGGCGCGGTAAGTTGCGTAAGGCGCTATGCGTGTTTGCTGTTCGACCAACTTGTAGAAACTGAAAGTGGAAGTGGGCTCCAGACGAATGTCTTGCTGCAAGGGATGTGCGGTAATCCGCGACTGGCGAGGCATCCGCATAACTTTAAATATCTTACCTCGTACTTATTTATGTTCTTTTGTTTGACTTTAACAGAATTTGCCAGCAATTGAGTACCAATACAAAATACGTATTATTGGATATTGATTCAATACAGGCGCCTTACGTTTAGCTATCATCAGTACCACAGGTAAATAAATAGGTTAAATAAAATAGCAGGGATTACCTAAATATAAGGTTAATCTTTTTAACAAGGTCAATAATGCAATTTTTTTATAAGTACTAGTGGTTTCCTAGTGCTCAAAATTCAACAATTTAAATTATCTTAAATGCATTATTTTAGGAATATATTTGCTTTCTTTCTGCATTAATGCTCCATATAAACTTTAACTGTTCTCAATCTTGTACTCGTAAGATCGCGTAATTTTTGAAAAAAGGATACCTACAAAGTATTCGCTTCACGTATTTATCTAAACCTAGATAAGTAATAACTATTTAAATGTAAATATGTAGTTAATACAAATAACTATACTGTATTTAGATACATGGCCTAGAAATAATCTAACAGCACAATCATTGGTTTTAATAATTACCTTGCGAAAAAAATAACGAATTGAATTAGTCAAATAGTAATTTGCCGTCATTATATTCCTAACCTAAGAATCATTTTACGAAAATATCGGAATTTCCTCTCGAATATCCGAATCCGAATTAGACTGCAGGCGCACATCACTAGTAACCCCCCGGCCGGCCGTCGCTGTAGTTAGGTAATACAGAAATATTTCCATTAAATCCTATTTCCATAGGAGATACAGCCAATGCTATTACTAACTATCTGTGTCGTCGACTTGGTTCGCATGGGAGGTCTATCCCGAACCGATCGTCATCTGCTTAGCCTTTTTCCAACCATGTTGGGGTCGGCTTCCAGTCTAACTGGATACAGCTGAGTACTAATGTTTTACATGGAGCTACTTCCTATCCGACCTCCAACTAGGGTTGCCATCCGTCAGGGTTTTCCCGGATTTGTCCTAGTTTGGAAAGCGTCCGCGGGCGTCCGGGGGATTTTCCCAATAAGTGTCCAGGTTAAACCCGGACACACATTGGTCTTACGGGTACCAAAAAGCACGATCTGTATTATTATTTTTCTATGGTATTTCATCTCATTGTTTATGTTACGTTGATTAAATGAAAAGGAAGACACTGTTATTATAAAAGCTTTTTGTTATTATATTGTCTTGTTGTTTAATTATGGTTTTTATTTACTGATAAATTGATAACTTTATCAGTAAATAAAAACCATAATTAAACATCGTTGTTTTTAATTTCAAGTTCAAAAATATATTTTTCTACGGTGTCCGGGGAAAAACTGTGATTTTACCCAAATGTCCGGGGTTCATAAGTTTTTGTCTGGGGCCGGCAAATTCGGTGATGGCAACCCTACCTCCAACACCCAGTAGCTGGATAACACAATACCCCTTGGCTAGACCAGTGTCAGATTTACTGGCTACTTACTACCCGTAACAACCGTCAAAGATGTTCAAATGCCAGCTGGAACCAACGACTTAACGTGCTTTCCGTGGTACGGGGGTATCTCACCGCCAACTTCCAAACTCCGGGCTACTACTGAGAAATTTCTAACAGAACAACCCAATAACACTTTTTGCCCGACCTGGGAATCGAACGGGAACGAAGAGCGTCAGCAATATGACGAGGCCCCCCCGTAGAGGGCAGAAGCCTGCCAGGGTCGTGCGTGGGACTCATCCCATTACCGTGACCCCGGTACGTGAAGGGTTATTGAAGGAGCACCGTGGATTTTAGTCAGTAAAAGTCTGACAGTCCCTCCCACCCTGCCCGGGGTGGGAGGACTTATTTGATAACTTTACAAAATTAAAAAAAAAAGACTTCGTGCTCAGCTGTCGCACTTGCGACCACTCGACCAACGAGACAGTACCGAACCGATAAAAGCCCATAATACGAGTATGTTGCCCAATATCCTGTTCTGTTTTTCAGTAAAAGTTCCATTAAAAAGTTCTATTAATGTTCCATTAAGTTCCAGAGACGCCTGGGAAAACAGAAAGATAATTACATTCTTTTTTAAGTTTTAGTATCTACTAGCTTTTGCCCGCGGCTTCGCCCGCGTTAATTTACACTTTAACAATAATTCTTTTTACCAAAAAGGTGTACCCCACCTTTAAAAAACGCATATAATATTTTAAAAAACCATCACCAGGGTCCATCCATCCCCAAAAATAGACAGACAGTATTCAAAATTTATCTTATTAAAACCAAAAACGTAGTTTACAATACATTTTTGTAAACTACGTTTCTGGTTTTCCCATCGTTGGCTAAAATGTGTAAATTTTGTGGGCTTGATACTCATGAACACGCCTCATGCAGTTGTCCATAGGAAAAGCAGTCTTTTTCTAAATGTACACCTGCGACTTTCAGTGTCTATCCTTGAGCTTTGTTTATGGTCATTGCGAATGCTGCTTTTAGGGGAAATTTGAGTTTTTTTAACTGGAATGGCAAATTGGTCGTGATTATTGGAATGTGAGGAATAAATACGTTTTCACCGCTTGCTGTTCCTGTCATAATAATTGCTTGAACAACATTGCATCCAAGGTGTGTAATTTGTAGTCACGTGCCATTACAAAGCCTTGGTGCGTCCAAATTACGCATCAACAGGACTGGGACACCAAGTTTAAGTCTCAAATAATGTGATGGGGTACCCTGACAATTCCAGAGAGTTGATAAACTATTAATCTTTTCGTTGATCTGCCCTACAATTTCGTTAGTCGGTGCCAAAACTGCTCTTTCACGCAGCCATACTCTATCCCTCATATTTGTTTTCAAATCCGAATAAATGTGGTTTATTAAATTATCTGTATCTTGGACTATGTTACAGAATTCAGAGCTCAAATAAATCATCCCGTTGATATCTGTTGCCACACGATCTTCTCCTATTTTCAAAAGGGCCGCCGCATATTGCCCCGATTTTAAAATAGAAATGATTCGTATATTAACTTGATTGTTTAAAATTTTAACGACACGGTCGACTGGTGCATGACGTGGGTTCGACCCCAGCCCGAAACAAAGATTTGTATGGCCTATATGTAGTTGATTAGTTTAAAAAAATTGTTTCGAGTGGTTCTTGAATACGCAATTTGAATGAATTGGGAGGGGGGAAACAAAGTTCCAACACGTGAAAAGGTAACAGACAGACAGACAGACATACAGAGTTACTTTCGCATTTATAATATTAGTATAAAGTAAGGAAGTATGGATATGGATATTAGTATAGTATGTTATTGATTCCTTATACGAAATTCCAAGTCTTCCCCAGGGTCCTAAACTATTCCCATAGGTACCAATTTTTAAAATTAATTTAATTTAGCTTTTGCCAGCGACTGCGTCCGCGTGCAATTCGGAATCTATCCCACGGGAACCTTACATCGGGTTAAAAACTATCCTACGTCCTTCCCAGGGTCCTAAACTATTCCCATGCCAAATTTCATCTAAATCAGTTCAAGGGTGTGAATAGGTAACAGACAGACAGAGAGACAGACAGAGTTACTTTCACATCTATACTAATATTATAAAGCTGAAGAGTTTGTTTGTTTGTTTGCTTGAACGCGCTAATCTCAGGAACTACGGTTCTGATCTGAAAAATTCTTTCAGTGTTAGATAGCCCATTTATCGAGGAAGGCTATAGGCTATATATCATCACGCTAAGACCAATAGGAGCGGAGCACTAATGATCAATGTTTCAAAATCGGGGGATTTCTTTTCGACGCGGACGAAGTCGCAGGCGGAAGCTAGTTTATAATATTTGTATAGTATGGATAGCTTTTGCCCGGACTTCGTTCACGTGGGAGGTTTTTCCCGCGTAATCCCGTGAGAACTATTCCCATGAAAAATTTTATCTAAATCGGATCAGCGGATTAGGCGTGAAAAGGTAACAGACAGACAAACAGACCTACTTTCGCATTTATAATATTAGTATGGACGTATGGATACGGATGGAAGTATGGATGTGGATAGTATGGATGGATTATCATATAAATAACTATAGTTGCACTTGAAAAAACACAGTTACTTTGAAATCGCAGACAGACAGTTCAGTTTTATTTATATGTACTTACTTAAAAACTAGCTTCTGAATGCTTAGCTTAGCTAAAATATCAGGACACGGTGGAACACACAGTGGAGGGTTGCCCCGCTTGGGCAGAGCTCCGCCGTGTCCTCGTAGGGGCGATAGGCGGCGACCTCTCGCTCCCGGCCCTGGTTCGATCCATGGTCCGGAGAGAGGAGGCATGGTAAGCAGTCACTTCTTTCTGCGAAGCGGTTATGCAAGCGAAGGAGGTGGCGGGACGCGCGAGGGAGAGGCGGGTCTAAAGGCCCTCTCTGCCCTTGCGCCCCAGCCGCCGCAGGAGACGCTCCGGGCGTTGGGAGCCGTAGGGTGACTCCCAGCCACCGTAGGCGTAGGCCTGGGGGCTGCGAGCAATGGGTAGCTTGCCGTCCGACCGTGTAGACGGCGCGATGTGTTCCACGCGCGCCTCAAAGAGTGTCACCAAAATTGTCGGGGCCCACAAGGGGGCCGTTTCCTGCCAGGGTTGCGGAATAGTTCGAAAGAGTTACCGCGGCCTCGGTACACGAAGGGCTTATGATGGAACACGGATGGGTTTTAATCAGTAAAAGTCTGACACACCCTCCCGCTTCGCCCAGATCGGGAGGCAGTCATTGGATGATTTTCCAACCTTAAAAAAAAAGCTAAAATATCAGCTTATGTCACTCAGGAATAATGTAGCTTTCAATTGGAGAAAGAATTTCTTAAATCGTTTCAGTAGATCCAGATATTACCTACTTCCTACAAACTAACGAACTATCTATACTTATAATAAATCTGTAGAGAGGTCAATTCTGTACATGAAATATATTTCCAAAATAACTATCAGGGGGTGATTAGGGATCGATACTGATGCCAAAAATGCAATCAATAAAATTTTTGTCTGTCTGTCTGTATAACCGTTATAGAAACAAAAACTACTCGACGGATTTTAACGAAACTTGGTACAATTATTTTTCATACTCCTGAGTTGGTTATAGTATACTTTTCATCACGCTACAATCAATAGGAGCAGAACAGTGAAGGGAAATGTTAGGAAAACGGGAGAAGTTACTCCATTTTTTAATAATCCGTCGCGTGTGCAACCTTAATGGTTAAAGCTACACAGAAATCATGTATGACGGAAATGTTCTCCTTAAAATTATATAAAAAATATCCCACGACAGCATATGTCTATCTTTTATGGTTGACACACAATAACACGTGTAACTCCCGATAGCTTAGCAGTTCGAAGCTTTCTGATTATAATATTTGTCTATTCTTACGTTTATAACACTCTCAGTCACCCCTAATTGAAAAAGTTAACATTATTAATTATTCCATAAAAAAGAATCATATACATCGGTATAGAAGCACCAAAGTTATACATGAAATACGCTAATAATAAGCCATCGCGCGTGAATACTGAATCATGCTATAAGGATTATTTTTGAGAATTGGTCGCCGCGCTCGACGTGTCTCGCGGCCTGATGGTATAAAAATTGGCCAAGTGCGAGTCAGACTCGCCCATGAAGGGTTACGTAGTAACTATAATAATATAATATAATATGTATATTTACTTGACGAAACAAAAACCTTACAAATTTCTTAAAACTAGCTTATTTACATTTTTTACAACTACGCCAAATAACTTTGTTTTTCATAGTGTTTATATGAATTACAAAGTTATATTTGCGGTTTTAGAAAATATGCTGCATCTCAAAAACTGCTGAACTGATTTTGTTCAAACCAATTTTATTGAAAGTTTACATTAAGATGTATATTTATACAGACATATATTTTTTTAGATTTTTCACTCCATTATTATAGAAGTTAGAGGGGGGTGGGACACATTTTACCACTTTGGAAGCGTATATCTTTTAAACGATTAACCTTATGAAAAAGTGGCTTTAGAAACCTCAATGTCATTTTTAAAGACCTGTCTATAAATATCACACACGCATAGGTTTTATTAAAAAAAGATTTTCAGTTTCAGTTCCATGTATAAAATAAAGGGGGGCTCCCTTTATTTTAAATATTTTTTAATTTTTTCTTAAAATCGGAAAGCGGTTTACAGAATACATCTATCTACCAAGTTTTACATGTATAGTCTTAATAGTTTCGGAATAAAAGAATAAAATGGCTGTGACATACGGACGGACGGACAGACAGACAGACAGACAGACGGACAGACATGTCGACACTATAAGGGTTCCGTTTTTGCCATTCGGCTACGGAACCCTAAAAAGGCGGGGCGTCATTGACATATTATATTTCCCTACTAAATTACGAAAGTTAATCTGTCTGTTACATCAAAATCACTGAACCGTGAGGATGGACATAGGCTACATTTTTTTTTACGAAAAACGACGGAAACTCGGACGAAGTCGCGGGCAACAGCTATCTATACTAATAATATAAGGCTGAAGAGTTTGTTTGTTTGAACGCGATAATCTCAGGAACTACTGGTTTGAAATGAAAAATTATTTTTTAATTAAATAGTCAATTTATAGAGAAAAGCTATAGGCTATATATCATTACGCTAAGGCCAATAGGAGCGGAGCGCCAATTAAGAATGCTTCAAAATCGGAGTTAAATTTAACGTTAGCCCAAAGTAACTATTCCACGCGGACGAAGTCGCGGGCAAAAGCTAGTAATTTAATATTCTAATTGGGGTGTCTGAAGTATTGCGCTTAATCTGTTACACCTTGTATAACATAACAATAATTATGAAATGAAATGAAATATTTATTTTGTAAATCCATACTTATTATTATAAATGCGAAAGTAACTCTGTCTGTCTGTATGTTACCTTTTCACGCCTAAGCCGCTGAACCGATTTAGATAAAATTTAGCATGGGAATAGTTTAGGACCTTGGGAAGGATATAGGATAGTTTTTATCCTGGAATTCCCACGGGATCGGGAATTACGCGGGAAATACCACCCACACGAACGAAGTCGCGGGCAAAAGCTAGTCTCTTAATAATATAGAAATATAATCTATACATATCTTTTTACCCAACCGTAAAGGAGGTTTTGTTTATGTCGTGAACCCACGAGCAAAGGCCTGCGCGGCTGCTAGTATTTGTATAGATTGCAAGGATTAACTTGCTTATGGTACAAGTAGGGTTGCCATCCGTCCGGGTTTTCCTGGATTTGTCCTAGTTTGAAGAGCGTCCGGGGGCGTCCGGGGGGATTTTCCCAATAAGCGTCAAGGTAAAACCCGGACACACCTTGGTCTTACAGGTACCAAAAAGCACGATCTCTGTTATTATTTTCCTGTGGTATTTCATCTCATTATTTATGTTACGTTGATTAAATGAAAAGGAAGAGACTGTTATTAAAAAGTTCTAAAGCTCTACAATGTTATCACTTTATCAGTAAATAAAATCCATAATTAAACAGCGTTAGTTTTAGTTACAAGTTCAAAAAAATATTTTTCTACGGTGTCCGGGGAAAAACTGTGATTTTACCCAAATGTCCGGTGTTTCTAAGTCTTTTTCTGGGGCCGTCAAATTTGGTGATGCTAGGTACAAGTATATATGGTTCACATACTATCAACGAATTAGCTAATTCGTTGCATACTATACCTAAATTAAAGATAGGTACATTTTGCAGTTAGGTTTGTCAATGTCACAAGAAGTTCTAATAGTAGTTTTAATAGAAGCTGGAGCTACCAAAACCAATATCCAGCCTAGGACACTCAAGACTTCGATGCTCGCGTTTTTATGGAGTTTTTCCACTTAATATTTCTCAGTAGCAGCTCGGAGTCTTGATTTCGGCTTATTTGATCACAATAGGCTATGAATCCAGATGCAGCTGAGTATGTACTAGTGTTTTATATGGAGCAACTGTCTACCTGACCTCCACAACCCTGTATCTGGGTAATACAATACCCCTTGGCAGGACTGGTAGTTATCCGATTTTCTAGTTTTTGAGTACTCGTAACAAATATCCATTCAAATATGTACAAATAACTTATTTTGAGCTGAAACTTTGCATAGAGACTCCATACCAGATGTTGTCTTCAGTCCTTTTGGATAGATTTGGGGTTTCCGTTACACGTTGTATACCTACACTTTACTTGCAAAATGTAAGCAGGGACGAACCCATAGTATAGGATACCTCTGCCGTGTCCTTCGTAAAATACATGCGTGCTGATATGTGCAACTGCAAACTGCTTATAACGGCTCCTGATCGAGCGTCCTAAATAACTTTTCTAATGTTAACTTGGTTTGAAGTTGATTTAATGTGGCTGAGCGTGACACAGCAAGGAGTAGTGCGACGGCGGAGCCGCGAGAGGCAGTGCGGTACTTCAAACGCACAATGCTGGAAACAATTCATTTCTAATAAGATGAAAAAGATAAGAATAAGTTATCGAATCTATCTAAATATATATAACTCAAAGGTGACTGACTGACTGACTGACATAGTGATCTATCAACGCACAGCCCAAACCACTGGACGGATCGGGCTGAAATTTGGCATGCAGGTAGATGTTATGACGTAGGCATCCGCTAAGAAAGTATTTTGCAAAATTCCCACGGGACCGGGATTTACACGGGAAAAACTTCCCACGCGGACGAAGCCACTAGCACAAGCTAGTAAAACATAAAACCAGTTTTATTGTCTAGTTTCCTACCGATCTGATGGTTACACGCTCCATATTTATTATTATTATATTCTCGAAGTGAAAATCCTCGTGATTGTCCCTCGCCTTAAGCTTGTATGGGTCTGTTAGACTTATACGGACTAAAACTGGCCCGATGTTCCCTCGTTCGCTTTTCCCCGTACCTGCAACTGGCGTCGACCGCCGGCAGCAGGCATTGTCCTGAAAGTAGGATGTGCGTCACGACTCCCTATACATCTACGAAAGGAGCACATGAAACAATACGCATCGCCATCTGGGGATGCGCTATATACTTGCGCCAAAGTTATCCTCCTATTCATTTTCTAATGCTGGACAAAAGTACCTTCCTAATATATAATTAAAACTATAGGTAAATCCAGAAAACTACTACTGTCATTATGCGTAGATACAGCTAAGGAGTGGAATTCCCAGTTGGATTCTGTGTTTTATAATAGTTATAAACTCGGTCTTTAAGTCAAGAGTGAATAGATTACTTCTAGGCAAGCGTGTTTCATCTTAGACCACATCATCGCTTAATATCAGGTGAGATTATGGTCAAACGCAAGCCTATCAACTATAAAAAAAACGTCTCAGCCAAAGAGCTCGTAAGTAGGCACTTAGTAATTTATACTTCATTGCCACTGCTGTCAAAATGCAGGTACTATAGAACCAGGTATGTGACTTTCACAAATTTCTAATAGGCCAGCGTGGAACTTAACAGTCTGCTCCTCCCTCAGTGTGTCCCAGCAGTCAAAATTATATGTTTGCTTAGTATACCGTCTAAAATTTCAAGTATAAGACAAAAGAATGTAATTTATTTATCTAATTAAAACTACCCTGGAGGTCGCCAACCACCACCATCTGGCCAAAGTTTCTGGGCCATCATTAAATAGTAGAAGGTTTCACCACATGCCCATAGCATTCCGTTCTCTTGAACCAGGCATACGTATATTACGTAAGTGCCAGCCTATCTTCAAAGCCATAAGTATTTTTTCGCCTAGTCAATTGCAACATTGTTCTAAGAGTTTCACACGGATGCGGATCATTGTCGATTTGTCGTGGCTTACACTACCATTGTGATCATTTCCACCTGTCATTATGTACGTACTAATTATATAAAAACACTGAATGCTATGTGATGGTTATGTGAATCACGGCAGTGCAAAATTCGAGGATGTAAACATTAATTTGTGACGGGGGTGTACTATGGCGTGTTTTTTCAGAGTTGCATAATCATAATTATGATCTTTTTTATATATTTGCTGAGTAGTCTTACTGGACCTGTTCCGGGACGCGTCACATTATAGGTACCTAACTACTCAGAAAGAACGTCAGGCTCGCTCATCATTGTGTAGCATTTCCTGGCATGGCCATGGCATTAAATCTGAAATCTAATCACACCCAGATTAAGTCGTTAATTAGTCGTCGAGTATCAGAATAAATAGGTTCATGGTTTAAAAGATATAGGGGTACCTCTGTATCCTGAGATCTAGAACACCAGAGCACCAAGCGGTGATATGTTTTTCCTGGTAGTAGTAGGTAGTAGTCGCTAAGTACCTAGTCGCCTTTCAGAAGTAGTCGTTTCGTAATTTAAAATATAACGGGCTATATTCATGGGCAAGTCAGGTACCATGCTTACTCAGGGTTGCGGGAATATTCTAACTTTAATCAGTAGAAGTCTGACACTTCCTTCCGCTCCACCCACAGGGGGAAAAAATGAATCCTCATGTGATGATTTTCCCAACCAGGAAAAAACGCATGCATTCTGGTTCGCGACCTCTGTATCTAGAGATCTAGAACACCTACCGGAGATCTATTTTCGCTTTTTGATTCGCTTAGATTTAGTCGTTAAAATCAGAATGTCGGCTGGTTCGTGGGAAGCCAGGTCTCCAGCTGTTCTTAGGTTAAAAAAAGCTTTTTAACAAAAAATAAAACCGACTTCCCAAAAAAACACTGCAAAGTGAAAAATAACTTTAATTTCGGTAGTCGGTCTTTAGTTTTGTACATATTTTCGTTTTAGACACCGCCTTCCGAAATTAAAGTTATTTTTCACTTTGCAGTGTTTTTTTGGTAGGTAAGTCGGTTTTATTTTTTGTTAATTTTTTTTTCTCGCTTTTTAGTGGGTCGGTTTGTAATTTATCTAGTAACAAAAGCCTAAATGTCACCTTCTTATCACCTTTTGCAAAATATTTATTTTCCCTATGCCGAGCTGTTAATTTTTGAGGAGGGATTTACTCCTGGTACTTCACCATCAGCTCCTCATCACCATATGCATTGTGACGAGCATAAAGTGTTTTACAACCATATCCACGTAATCGAATCGCAACCAATGAAATACTTATCATTGAGTAGTTTTAGTAGCCATCTGTGGTCTTCATCATCAGTTCCACTTCACCAAATGCTGCTTTTCGAGAGCAACTGCACAAGCTACTACGAAAAATACCCAAATCGCTATAGGTGTGCCTATAATATTTAAAGAGTTCCCTCGATTTCTCAAGGTTTCCATTATTAGATCCTGATTTCATGACAATGAGACCAACTAGAAAAAATACTCTCTCAAACAAAAAAGGTCCAGCCGTCTTCGAGATATAAGGTAACATACATAAAAAAAAAATGTTCAAGACGAACTGAGAACCTCCTCCTTTTTTGAAGTCGGTTAAAAAGAGAGATTCCGGTACCCTATCACGATTGTAATAGCGACGCGCGACGTTCCGTATAGCGACCCTATTACAAGGTACCGCGATCTTTTCTGTGTATAACCGTCGAACTGACGGCTGCCTGTAAGCAAAAACTGCATCTTCAAAATTACTCGATGGATTTAGATGAAATTTGGTATGAAAGTAGCTTGAAGCATGAGGAAAGCTTCGGGCTTTTTTTTACTGGATTGCAAAAGAAGAAGAGTCCACGGGAGCGAAGGGGTCCTTAAGATGGGCGACTCTTTAATTAAGTCAGTTAATTTATAACTAAAACCCACAATTTTTAATAACCTTATAAAATGGCCAAATGCCAGTCAGACTCGCCCATGAAGGGTTCGGTAGTAGCGAGCATAGACAACTGTATGGGTTTCGTTTCAGGGACCATAGAGTTATGGCTATGAGATTGGAAACCTGCTCTATTTCTCATTCATCTACGATGAAACCGATGCGCTATTAAAGAAATTAGGAATGGGTTATTAGTTACAAAATAAAACAAAAACAATCAATATAACATTTTATTTGTCGAATTGTCTTGACAAAAAATATCACTATATTAAACTCCAGATAAATAATCTTATTTACAATAATATACATAACGGGCTTTTAGATGAGACACCCACATCAATCACATTGTGTTTGTGACTAGCTTTAGCACGCGACTTTGCTTGCTTCGAGTTATATAAAGATAATTTGCATTAAAAATATTAGTCTAAATTCTTCTATACTTGGCGTAGAATGACCACTGTAGAGGCCCCCATAGACTAAACCTTGTCAATTAACTCCATTTTAAACATATACGTTGGAATAATGCAGTCGCTTGCTTACATGTAGGCAAGATTTATTATTCTAATTCACTACTCGATCAATGTCGAAGCTAACCAGCATCCTAATAACGCAATTCATAAAATGGCAGATCATTTATCGATAGGTATTCCAAATACATTGCTTCATATGTTAAAACAATAGCCTGATCGACAGCGTTGAGCACGCAATGGATACGATTGTAATGTCATAATGAATGTCAATGTCTTTTCAACCGACTCCATGAAATTGTCTATTGCGGAATTAGGTTGTTGGAGCTAGCCTAGTGTGGTACGAGATTCAATGAAATGGCCAGGCTAGCTATTCGTTACGATTGACATTGTAGCAATTAAACGGTAGTAAAAAAACGTAATGTATTTTTTTCATGTGAAACATCTATTGGCGCGCCTACTGCCACCTATAACCGTGTATGTCATTACGCCCCCTTTACGCCAACGCTCTCGACTCTAGTACATGCTTATTGTTTGTTATTATTGAAATAAAATAAATCGATTTTATGTATGAAACTATAATTTCTTTATTCCACTTAATATTTCGTTATATGTATTAATTATACATACAAATATAAACAACATAGATGTTTCACATAATACTTTTATATTATCTCGACATCGATTGCATTAGTCCATCCTATATTGCTTTCTACCCACAGGTCAACCATGACTATAAAGTTTCTCATCAACAATAACGGTTACTATTCAATATACAGTCATAACTGCCGAGTAATTTCTATATATTTTGTAAGAACTATTGTTTCTAATTTTTTTTATTAGTTGGCTGAAACACACCAAAATGGCTGAGCAGCAGTGTAATACAAATATTGAGCGGTCGCAGAACAGTGTTCGCTTCGCTGCGTTGTCAACAATTCCCGCCATTCAAGCGATATTAGACATTCAAGTCATAGAGATACAGTTTAAAATCAATTGAACTGAAACTACTCGACACTGTATTACTGTAAGGATGTCATTTCGGCGTGTTGTGAGCCTAAGGGTAAAGCGTATATTGGATCCGAAGCCTGCTTCGTTTGTAAGCTGCCTTAGTATATATTTTTTGTAAGAATTGTAGACTGTGTGATAAATTGGCCTATCTAAGTTAATTTATATAGCTCACATTTTACTTTTCAAGAGAAATGTTTAGAAAATGTGATAAGAACGAGAACTTTTTTCATCAGTATGAGTATATTTGATCTAGCTTTGGAAACAATGGTAAACAGGAAGTGTCTCAATGCGAAAAAGGGATGGCGCTTTACATGCTATATAGTTCTGTCCCTCTTACACATTGGAACAATAATGGTTTTGACACTTTTTTGCTTACAATACCTGCCCCAATTCTGAACGCATATTCCATCTCATTTAAACTTTCCTAATTCCCAACTACACTACGGTATTCATTCTACTGTAAATGCGAAACATTCATTCATTTCAATATTTTAATTACACCGTTCGTTTTTATAATGACACTTACTTTCAGATACATCTTATAAAAAAAAATTAACACAAAATGAAAGATATGCATGTTATACAGTAATTATGTTACTAAATTCCGTTTTTATTCGGAAGTAACTTAAAAACTATAAATTGATTAATTCCTGCTTTTATTTCTATGGCAATAATATCAATGTTTTGGTTAGTCATGATAAAGTGAATATCATTTGGCACGCTGTGATATTTTATTTGTTTTCTGTTTTAGCCAAGTATAATTAGCATGAAATAATGGCTTAGCTACCTTATAATAAGCTGTACAATATTACATATTAATCAGTTTTTCTATTTACCTTTACACTAGCGAGCAAAATACAATTACCTACAAAATTACGGTTATTGGTTCAAAATATCGGTTTTTAAATTGTGTACACGAGTGTTTTTTTGCTCGCTATTGTATTTCATATTTAATATCCCTTTAAACTATTGCTTTCGATTGTACACAAACCAGGTACGTAGGATAAGTACAATATCATAGCATTGATTAAGAAAATAGCTGAATTTATATAAAAATAATATACTATAATATGCAGTATACATAGCCACCTTCATAAATATATTCTGGTTAATACAAAAAATAAACTATTTAAAGGCATTTATGATAATTATTTTTGTAACCATGTTCCTTTATAAAAGAGTAAGAAAATATTGATCAAACTAAAATTTGATGAACGTCAAGTAAAGCAAAACTCAACTTTTAAAACCATATTCAATTAATATTATCGTTAATACCTAAAATGATTATGAATATAAAATTTACTTCTGCTACTATTTTTTTTTACGATTCCATTGAGACACAATTCCTTTAGAGGTAGTGAAAATTGTTAAATCGGCTACTATTTCTCTATCCATTGCGTCATTTGATTGAATGTCTTTTAAGTGAGCGATTCTAAAACGCAATGGAAACATTTATTTTCATATGTCACATTGTAATAATGGTCAAAACTGAAATATTAATATTCGCCTTAAAATGCATTTCCAAACGTTTTTAATGGGTGTAATTTTAATTAGATATCAACATTTTCGGGGCTACATTTATAGCAATCGCCAAGGCTCGCCGTAGTTGCGGCCTTCAAACGTGTGAGCAGGACAGCGAATATTCTGTACGGGATTACCAAACATAGAAACATATCGTAGTCTCGCTTACTCGTTTTATGATCGCAACTGCTCCACTCAGCATACGTTCTATTCCATAGAATGTTACAGAAATGCTAACATGTATATTTTTGACTAGAATTAACATGAACCACTACACAATGACCTATATTTTACCGTCAAACTATGTTTCGTACATCAATAAACATTACAAGTCTAAAGAATAGTCCTATAGGCCATAATATATAATATACTAAGTGATAATTTGTGCGATATAAAGGCGTTAAAACACCAATCATCTTGACCGTTTGCTTTTAACTTTATTCGGGTTAAATCAATAAAAATGGCTTTGTCTTTAACTCTTTCAAGCCTTCTTTAATTTCTCTGTGGTGGTTAATCGAGCATTTAAGAAGTTTTTTTTTCTAATTATAAATGACAAAAAAATATTATAACAAATATTTTAAAGAATATTTGGTTTTATAAAAAAACTCCTCAAAACAATTTTATATACGAATTAAACTAAACATATATAAGACAAAATAAGTAAAAAAAATGAAGGAACATGACCGCCCTTTTCTGTGAATATTCAGCAGACTCCGTAACTTAGCAGTACGTTAATAATCAGTCAAACCTATTAAAAAAAAGGAAAACTTCTCTCGTCGATTTGTATCGATTCTGTGCGTTCATATTAACAAATAACTATATACAAAGTCTGTAAATAAACGCGTCGCTTTTATATCTGTCTCTCTCTAACATTATAGACAAGTTAACATGCCAATATATACTCTGCCTTAAGAAGGCATTACTAGCAATGTTCGTCCTATTCTTAAAGCTAATACTCTATAATATTATCACAATACGTCGTCCCCTACGATTCGATCATAATGACGGATCATCAATAATCGATATTTTTAATTGATATTGTTTCAAATAATCGTTTCTTCACTATTCTAGAGTTTGAGCCACGCTTTGGACAATATCGTCTGAACACATGAAAGCCCTGCGTTCTGTTGAACTACCTTTAAAATACATTTTATTTGGAGTTTCGTTTTATTGCTCAGGCTAAATGGAAGCGTTTTTTTATTATTTATAGGATAGTGACAGTTCATGAAAAAATGACACATAGATATGTTTCAAACAAAACCAAAACTACGTAGATTTTCTTTTTAGGTTTTTTGTTTTTTTTTTTTTCTACCATAAAGTCTAACTATGATGTCATAGATTATATATTGGCTGAGATTTTTGAAATAAACAACAAGGTTTATATTTTTGGAATATAGTATTTACAGATGCGGAATTATTCTAGTTTTATTTGTTTAAGATAGCTTAGTGTTTTTTTACAGTTCAGAACAGATGAAACAGATTTACTTTTTATTTTTAGGGACAAGAACTACACTCTGAAAACTTCATGTAAGTATGTAGTAATATGCGTTGTATTACACGGTTCATACAAAACAAGATAAATTGGGAGCAAAGAGCGTAAATACCATACTATTACTATTCTGGCATGAATTTTAAGCAAATTGTACATATTTATTGCTCGACCAAGTAATAAATAAGCAATTACTAGTACTGTCAAATGTTGGCGAGTGGTAGTTTTTCGACTGGATCGGTCTGGATCTGGTCGACTATTAACACAATAACGAGGAAATAGACATAATGAATTCATTCATTCATTTTAAAATTGTTTATAAAATGAATGAATGATTTATCGTGGACAGGCTATTTGCTCACATAACCAGGTAATTTTGTGATCGTCTTAATCTTTAGCATCAATATTGCATCGATTTTGTCAACTTTTTGAGTCTAAGCGCTTCGGTCATCTCGAAAAACGTTTGTGTTTTATTCCTGTTGGGCCATACAAGTTCGAAAACGGCGCCAAATTTTTTATAAGGGAAATAAATCGACTCTCACTGAAGCTAACGTAGTCAATATGTAATTGTATTACTACACATCCTCACCAGTGAAGTGATCGAAATGAAACTGTCCAATTAACATGTGAAGTGAGTGAAGTGAACTGTCAAACTGTCCAATTAAGTTGGAAGAAGTTCAGCTCACTCTACGTAAGTAGTCACAGTCAGATGGTTACAGACTAGAAAAGTTGCCTATATTAAACAGCTGACATAAATATATGCAAGTCCGTAGGTAATTTACACATTCATAATGTTGGTGCGTTTAGTAAAGGGTTCTAGAATGTTATTGTGTATGACTTTAACAATGCACATATCATATGCGAAATATAAAGCCGATATGTCGACTGTTCACCACAGAATAAATCTTAGAACATGTATAATAACTGATATTTACTTTGTAGTGGAGAGTTTGAACAGTATAATTAAACATAGAATGAAGTTTTTAATTTATTCGTTGTATAGTGAGGATCTAAGACTTATTCTGTGCGAAACTTGCTTCTTGCATTCCTAGCCTAGTCCATCTGTTGGTAGGGAGGCTGTTTTTTTTTCTTTTGGTTTTTAAATTTATTGTTTGTTTTTTTTTTAGTATGGTGCTTGTTGTCAATTAGCCCATAATGATGTATATGATGCTCTTGGTATTCCATTACATCATTATTCTACTTTAAAATTGATGGAACTAGTTAAAATTTTGACACATATTTATATCGAATTCACTATAATATTTTAAATTAAATTGAAAGAACTATTGAAACTGGAAGTCTGAAGAAATAACTACATACTCCACTAGATTACAATTCGTATGTCTCGTCATATTTACGTAAGTGTTTATTATAGCACGGTTTGGCTATTAAATATGTGCTTTTCAAAAATAAAATATACATATGTTCCAAAAACATAGAAAATAACGTAATCTCTTCTTGGATGTTTGATGTAAACCTGATGTATAAGCAGACAGTGATACCAGGCTCTCATGACCAAGAGATTATAGTCTCTTCATGAGTGTTTGAGTTAAACCTGTCGACTTATCTAAGCAATTAAATAATTTTTGTTTGACAATAGACAGTGATACAGTAGTACCCAGCTGATATGGCTTACTGGTGTACCTGCGCAGAAAATAAATTTACGCACTGCGCTTCGTTTCCTTTTCCGCTATTGGTCGGCAGCTGCCGCAGTGTGAGCGCGCGACGCGTGACGCGTGAGTGAGACGGGACTAATAGCTGCAGTGTATTATGAACCTTATAGAGGTAATCTAAGGTTGATAGTAAGTTTTAAGCGTTCTTTCGTTAATCTTCGAGGCCATACTTTTCTGAGCGAACGAAGATTCACGACGCGCTATATCAGTTGGGTACAACTGTAACAGGCTCGCAGGATTCATGGATGTTTGAGGTAAACCTGGTGCATGTACCAGGCTCGCAGAAGAGTGGAGAGCGTGTGGTGTTGTTAGTGTGCGGCTCGTACGCCGTGCATAGTGAGGAAGGCGTGCAGGTCGCGCGGCACGTGCTCGGGCCGGTAGGTGGCGCCGGCGCACGCTAGGGCTCCCGCCGCCAGGCAAGCCAGCCGCGGCCGTAGGGCTCCGCGGACTACGCCCTCTGCCGGCCCTGGAACCACACACACTGTGTCATACCAACCAACTTGGGTAATTATTAATTGAGTATTTTCCTAAAACCATTGTGAATATTTTTTTTTTGCGTACGGCTAAGGAGTGGAATTCCCTGTCGGAGTCTGTGTTTCCTGATCGCTATAACCGGGGAGTCTTTAAGTCAAGGGTGAATAGGTTACTTCTAGGCAAGCGTGCTCCATCTTCGACCACAGCGTCACTTACCATCAGGTGAGATGGTGGTCAAACGCGAGCCTATTATCAATAAAAAAATAATAAAAAAATAAACAGTTACACACTAAAATTATACAAAGACAATTCATATAGAGTGAGTAAATGTATAACCCACAACATTTTCCACAGATTATAAAAAAAGTAAAGATTAAATATAGGTAGTCTTGCGAATGCGATTATTAAGTAAATATTACGTTCTATCTAAAATGTGTTCAAACATGTTAGCAAAGCTATAGTTAAATAGGCATGTAATTACATAATAATACTTGAACTTAATAATATGTGCACTATGTAGATTGTTTTATTTGAGTAAAACATGACTGTCTGGCAGTTTGAGTACTTTTTGCGGCCTACCCAAACGTCCTTACCTTGGTATTGTTTGTCAAATTGTTAAGGTCCTTGCTTTAAGTTGAGCTATGCGTCATCAGACAAATGCTTGCACTGTAAGGACAGGGGCACAAAAATCAGTGACCATCTTTCCTCAAAGATCGCCTCAGACGGTACAGGGTTCCCATATATTTTTAACCAGTATAGATTGTACGGACTTTAAAAGAGATGTTTTTTTAAATATTTTTGTATGGCATATATTTTAATGTCAATTTTATAGTCATTAATGCTCAGAATCGACTTAAACTATAAATTAATGATGTGATGTTGAATAATAATTTAAAGACCTTACAATGTACCATATTCAGACAAATACATGATTATGATTTATTGCACGCAGGCGTACTATCAGAAGGTAGGAAAGCATTACTGTGAGTTCTCTTAATCAGAAAGATTAAAAGCACTGTATTTATTAGTTTATTATTTTAGCACATACAACATGTTTTACATGTCACATATATGTCACATTACTATAATATGGGTATATAAATACCAAGTGCACGGCTTCTTTGGATGATAACAAAAGATATAGCAAGGGTTTTGTAATCCTATGTCTAAATGTGTGGAACTTTTTAAAAATTGCAGTACATTGATACCAGAGACCGAATTTTTCAATTTAAGAAGAACGAAGAGAATTATCGTGTTATTGGCAAGTGACGTGGAAAGTTATTGACCTTCGTAGTGCTGTGACACGTTTGTTATGATTGGTATTCAAGAAACGTATGAAACCGATAATTTGGTGTCAATTCTTTGAGTCACTTATTTTGAGCTGAAACTGTGCACTCCATAGCAGATGTAGTCATCAGCCCTTTTGGATAGATATGTGGTTTCCGTTTCACATTGTATATGTATTTTATTATTATAATTATATATTATTTTTCTCTTTTGATAATTTATGACATTGTGGTCTTTATAACCCAAAGAACGCCTTGTTGCATTAAGTCCGCCTATACAGTGTGTTAACTAACAGAGGGCGTTCCAGTTAACCCGCAATAGTATAGTGGATGCTATACTATTGCGGGTTAACTGGAACGCCCTCTGTACATGCTAAAATAAATATTACCATTCGAAAACATAATGTTTTTTTTTTAATAGTAAAATATTCACTAAAAATGTTAAATTGATGCGTAAAAGAAACACTCTGTACACGCGTACGCATTCATAAATAAATTGCGACGTTGCCGTCCTTCAAGTACGCATGTACAGAGTGTTTCTTTTACGTATAATTTTTGTTTTGTGAATATTTTAATATAAAAAAAAAAAAACATTTTGTTTTCGAATGGTAATATTTTTTTAGCATGTATGGATGCTATACCATTGCGGGTTAACGGGAACGCCCTCTGTTAGTTAACATACTGTATACCACTATTGTACATAAAGTTTAAGTGTTTTCCCACTCACCTCCGATTGAGGCGACAAGAGGCGTTATGCCGTCTGCGTCCATAGCGTCCACATGGGCTCCGCTCACGATCAACTCACAAACCACAGCACATAAAGACTCACTCCACTGCTCCCGTTCATCTGGAAAAGATAATTAATTTCTAAACTAAAGCAATAATATTGTATGCAGGCTGCGCTAAATAGGTCACACAACTAAAATCCTAACGCTGCTTTTCAACTGAACCTTACGTTAAAACTTCCAGTGCGCAGCAGCAAGCATATGAGTCTAACAATAATTCGTTCGTGTGTCATAATATGTGACGTTCTAAGTTGAGTTATACGTCATCTAACAAATGTTTGCACTGTCATGACAGACCCACTCTAATATGTGTGCATTTTCTCTAAATTATTTTAAAAAATCTAAAAAACCCGACTGCTCAACTGAAATGCAAGAATCAAGCACATTTTTATTTTAAAAAGTGACAAGCAGGCGGGACCCATTCCATTTTTTTAATTAAAATGATATTACGTTCAATTGGTTTCCGCCTGCTTTTTTTAAATAATAAGGTGCTTGATTTTTGAATTTTAGTATTTAATTCCGTTTTAAAACGTTATATTTCCTAAACGGTTGCTTAAAATGAAAAATGGTGAAAGAAACCTCAAAATCATTTTTAAAGATCTATTTAATGATACACCACTTGACATAAACACCTCAGACATTAATCTACATGGTAATCTCTGTTTTGATTTGACCAGTACAAATTGTATGAACTTCAAAAGAGACTTTAACCTCTAAGTTTGTTCGGTGTTTCTTCTCAGGGTAATAAGGAAACACCACCTTCATCTAGTTTAAATTTACACAAAACATCACGTGTAAGTGTTATATAAAAAAAAAAAAAAAACTTGCATAATAATAATTTATTTATGTCATTAGAAAAATCCTCTCTTTCGTTTTAAACGATGATCTTATTATATATTATATATATATAAATCTTATGTCACAGTGTTTGTTACCGAACTTCTTCGGAACAGCATGACCGAATTTGTTGAAATTTTTTGTGAGAATAGGTCATAGGTATTTTTACTATACTCTATTCAACTTACGAAAAAATAAAATGTAAACAAATCGTAAAAAGATTTCTTTGGATGTCATTTTTGCAATGATAAACTTTATAATAATATTATCATAGCAAAATTTAATTATTTATTACAAATACCCACCTATATTCTTAACAGTTATGAATAACATAAAAAGCTTTTAATTTCACAATTGAAATTGATAACAATATTAACATATAAAATTTACATAAATACAAAATAAAACGTTTAATAAAAAATAATGTAAGCGAGCATGATAAAGAAACTAAAAAGACAATGTTTCCAAACTCGAAACGATTTTATATACTGATAATTTAAAGAGTACTATATTAAAGACTATTTTACATAGGAGCGAGTATTTCTTAATTCGGTTGGATTATACCCTCCATGTTTTTTTAACTCTTGCTGAATTTATTGACGCTAGCGTGCATTCTCCGTGTTATAAATCGATATTTCGTTGTGTTTTCGTTAAGTTATTGTTATTATTAAGTTTGTCTTGTTTGTTACTTGTTTTGTTGTTATATTTTTTTAAATGAGTGAACCTGGGCCGAGCAATATCTGCACTTTTTCTTCGCCGAAGAAAAAGCGGTCCAAGAGGACAGTGATGCGCTCAGTGGACAAGGAGACTCTTATTAATGTCTACAAGCATATAGAAGAGACGTGGCCTAAGGATTCTTATCCCTACAAGTACGACATAGCTAATAAAACTGCAGAGATCATGGGGATATCTCGAAGCTCTGTTTTCAAAATTCTTCGTGAGAGGAAAGAAAAAGGCCGTGTGGAATCCCCTACGCCACGATCGAAAAGGCGATCAATCATTGACAATTTGGACGATTTGCAATTGGGAGCTATACGTCGCAAAATCCACACTTTTTTTTTTAACAAAGAATTACCCACCATTGACAAAGTTCTGGAAGCTGTGAATACGGATGACACATTGCCCGACTTCAAGAGGACCACTTTCTATAAAGTTTTCCAAAAACTACAAATGAAATATGTGAAACGCAGCAGAAACAGTGCATTATTGGAGCGGGATGATATTGTCCGCTGGAGAATTAAATATTTGCATGAGATTGTTCGAATGAGGGCTGAAGGGAGAAAGATATATTATACGGACGAAACTTGGCTTAATGAAGGTTAGCTATAATTTTAGTAATCAACAATATTTACAATTTTTATTATTCACTTTCTAACCATCCAATTCTTGGAGATCCAACAAGCATAGTGTAATTTTTTGATATATATCTATTCTGACCTTGTTACAGGACACACTATGAGCAAAGTATGGCAAGACCAAACAATAATGTCTGTAAAAGAAGCTCACCGTGAAGGCCTATCAATGGGATTAAAAAATCCAAGCGGTAAAGGCAAACGCTTGATAATATTGCATATTGGTAAGTTCTCCATTAATAATACTCGCATAATTATGTACATAACATCTGATTCCCATATTTATAGTAACTACAGATTGTCACATACTTTGATCCGAACACACTACTTTTGCTTCTTTTACATACATGCATTATGATAATTTATAATGATTCTATTGTAAATGAACAGACCTCTACTTCAACACATTTAATACAATCACCATTCTATGTTTTGTACAAATTATGATTATGTGTAAGAATTCCTGTTTCTGTGTTTTGCTGTTTTTGCCAGTTCAACTACTGAAAAATAAAAACTTTCTGAATTGGATTTGTACTTTATTATATTTTGTTTACAGGATCAGATACAGGCTTTTTGGAAGGAGGTGACTTAATATTTGAAGCTAAGAAGACCGAAGGAGATTATCATTCAGAAATGGATTCATACAATTATGAAAAATGGTTTACCAAAATACTCCCTATTTTAGAACCAAACTCTGTTGTTGTCATAGACAATGCACCTTACCATTCCCGTAGGAAGGAAAAAGTACCTACCATGGCTAACAAAAAAGATGAATTACAAAAATGGCTACTTGAGAAAAATATACCCTTTGACCATTCAGAAGTTAAAGCACAATTAATAGAAAAAATAAAAAAAGAAAAAGACAAATACCAAAGTTACATTATTGATGATATGGCTCAAGAAAACGGTATCACAGTGGTTAGGCTTCCACCTTACCACTGTGAACTAAATCCAATTGAGCTGATATGGGCCCAGGTCAAAGGCTATGTTGCTAGACATAATAAGTCATTTAAATTAAATGAAGTAAAAATATTGTTAGCTGATGCAATCAAAAGCATAACAGCTGAAAATTGGAAAAAGTGCATTGACCATGTCATAAAAGAGGAACAGAAAATGTTGAAAATTGATGGGATAATTGATGATGTGGTTGATCATTTCATAATTCATGTGGGTGATAGTGAAAGCTCTGATACAGATTTAGATTCTGAATAAATATATTTTAAATGAAATGCTTGTTTTTTTCCATATTTTCTTCGTTGTCCATGTAATATTTTGAAAATAATAACAGTGCCAACATAGATAAAACACAAGTATTTTCGAGTAATTAACTCATTACCACAGCATACCTTTTTAATGTACAGTCGGTTAATGAAAACAAAGTTTGAGAACCATTGGTTTGTTTGTTTACATTTTATTTTTTCGTAATCTGGATAGGGTATAGATGTAATTTATATGTCAAAACAACGTTAGCCAGGTCAACTAACTGTTATATAAATTGCCAAACAAAGGTTGGTATTTTTTTCCAGGTGGGAAAGTCATCGGATGTCTTCTCGCGTAACGCTCTGAGTTAAGCAGAACGGAGTGTCAGACTTCTACTGACTAAAAACCCACCCTGTTTCTTCAGCGGCCTTAAGTTCCAGGGCCGCGGTATCTCATCAGAACATTCCGTATACAAGTAAAATGTATTATTTTACTCTTATCTTTGGGAAGGATCTGCCAAGTACCAACTGGACACACTTGAGTCAATCGAGAAACGTTTCAAAAGACTCATTGGCAACGATGCACTGGTCGAGTCAAAGCTGTCGAGCCTTGACCATCGACGAAGAGTTGCTAGTCTATCGGTTTTCTATCAGTTACATTTCGGAGTGTGCGATGGAATTACACAATCTAATTCCGCCGGACCCGTTCCATCATCGGACTACGAGACAAACAGCGATGCACCATCGTTACATGGTGGACATCCCACCTATACACACTAAACGCTTTGGGAATACCTTCATTGTGCGTACGGCTAAGGAGCGGAATTCCCTGCCGGAGTCTGTGTTTCCCGATAGCTATAACCTAGGGGTTTTCAAGTCATTCTAGGTAAGCGTGCTCCATCTTCGACCACATCATCACTTACCCATCAAGTGAGATGGTGGTCAAACGCGAACCTATTATCAATAAAAAAAATAACAAGGCAGTGTTAAAAGCTAGATCAATTTTATTTTTTTAACTGACCTGGTATAAGTTGGTATGATATGAGTGCTACGTGCAGGGCCGTCCGTCTTGTGTCGTCTGAAGCGTCGACCTCCGCGCCGCACTCGAGAAGCAACCGCGTTGTTCGACTGCACGGGAACCTGAAAACACACAATATTCATCAGCATCTACTTAGCCTTTTTCTAGCTATGTTGAGGTCGGCCGGTCGGTCGGAGGTCGGTCTTTAAGTTCGCAGGCCGATCTCCGGCCACCGTAGGCGCGGGCTTACGGACGGTGAGCAGGGGTAGCTCACCGTCCGGTAAGGAATCAGGCCCGGGTCGGCAGCGCGTCGTGTTCCACGCGCGCCTCAAGAAGCTGTCAGCATTAGTGACGGGGCCTCATAAGGCCATTGCCCGCCGGGGTTGCGGAAATGTACTAACAAGATACCGCGGCCCCGGCACTTACGGGCATCTGAAGGGACAGGGTGAGTTTTCAGTCAGTAGAAGTCTGACACTCCCTTTCGCTTAACCCAGAGCGGAAAAGTTATTCGATGACTTTCCCACCCAGAAAAAAAAAGGCGTCTTTACGTCAAGAGTGAATAGGTTACTTCTAGGTAAGCGTGCTCCATCTTCGACCACATCATCACTTACCATCAGGTGAGATGGTGGTCAAACGCGAGCCTATTATCAATTTAAAAAAAAAGCTGAGTTCTAATGTTTTACATGTAGCGACCGCCTAAGTATCTGATATCAACAGTCCAGTAGCTAGGTAACAGGGGTCTTAGCAAGACCAGCATCAGATTTTCTGGCAGACCCGTAACGATTGTCAAAGAACAATGGCAGCCACCCATACATTAATTTAGCTGAGATTAAATTTTTGCGTCTTTAAATAAAAAGTATCTTGTTTATCTCGGCGTCAACTTATGAATTAGTTTGTGCAAGAATTTTTGTTCGAGAAGTCCGAGAATAATAGAAATTCAGTCACTTTTGTAGGTTATGTCCAGGTCAAGTGAAAATTAAAGAAAACGGAAAACAATCGAGAGCAACACAAAGCACAATGTGCAAGCGTCTGTGACATGAACAATTTTTTTTTAAGTAGATTAGTTCCTGACGGAACAGGCTAAGGTCTTAGACCATGCTACCTAGTAATCAGTTAACCATAGATTATACATATAAATATTTTTCTTGAGGGTAATGTGACATGAACAATCAACAGTTGTCAAACCAAGTCATATTTTTTTTTTACTTGGGATAATAGTCTTTTTGCCAGTCATTAATTGAAAGTAATTCATTTATTTTACAATACAATATTTTTACCTCCCTACAAAGAACACTTCCACTTATAAATAAACATTATTGTTAATTCATTATTTTACTCCTTTTTGTTACAATAAAAAACTAAAACTGATTTTATTACAATAATATTGCACTTACTGTCACTTGGCAGAATAAATACAAAATAGCATCACTAATATTCAATGAAAAAAAACCAAATAACTTTTCATTTAAAATATTTTTTTTTTATCCAGACTTAGTTAGGGAATGTGATACTTTGAAAAAACGTAGAAAAATAATAGAACTGCCACCGTATATAAGTCACTTTTAGACGCTCAAATTAAAGTCAGCTAAGCTTTCGCCATTGTTCTTTGTACAACAAACGTGCTTTCCAAGACACGATTAAATGTTTAAAATCAAGTCGCAATTGCTTAACAAGTTGAACGCCAACGCGGTCAATGCTGACCGACAGTGAGCTTTCTTCTTCTATCCAAAGTTAGACCAAATGTTTTTTTAATTGTTGGTTTGACGGGAAGCCAACCTCAAAAAAAATTGATACTTATATCTAATGTCCAAATGTATGTTTTCATTAACAAAAGTCAACTTTAGTTATTCATTGATTAATTATGGAGATATTAAATATTGACTGCCGCGGCGCGAACGGCAAGTCTAGTTGTCGGCCATCACTGACCGACGCGGCCTGAACGGGAAGATGCATTTTTTTTTCTTGGCGTCCAACGTGTTAATTAATTAACTCACTATCAACCTTAGATCACTACTATAAGGTTCATAATACACTGCGGCTGTTAGTACCGTCTCACTCTCGCGTCACGCGTCGCGCGCTAACATGGCGGCAGCTGCCGACGTAAGCCATCAGTTGGGTACTACTGTACCCACAGAACAGATAAAAGAGGTTAGAAAGGAAATAGTTCCTGATTTGTATGAAATGTCGCCGCTTGTCTCCCCACTCTTTAGCTCTAGTACAAGCAAGAGGCCCGTTACGTATGCGAATTACGCACACAAATAAATTACACACACTTAAATCGAGAGCTTGCTACTGATTGTAACTCACTGTTGATAAACATGCACCGTGCATCACGGCCAATCAGGGCAAAGGACAAAACGTCAATGAAGTGTGGCGCATGCAAGTACATTGTAAGCGCACTTGGTCATTGCGTTGATTAAGTGAGTACACAACGGGCAATGTATACTTTTTGTAACTGTTGCAATAATGTTGTTAATGTTCGGAATTTCATAGTGATCAGAATATTTTTATGATTTTTACAAATAAAATTATAATTAAATGTTATTTTCGACTTATCGATGGAAAGATATACCTCCACGTTCTATACTTGCGGTCTAACTTTTTGTTTTACAGGTTATAATTGCACAACATGGCATTTTAAAGCAGAGCTCTGTGTTCCGAAGTAATCCGAAGCGCACTAAACGCGGTGAATGAATTAATCGGTCGCGCTATGATTGTCGTATCATAAATGTGGCGCACTCGCCACGCCCACATTACCATTCCAACCTTATTCATCTATTCCGTGACTGTACCCAATGTGATATACTCACTGGCACACGTCACTGGTGTGGAAATCATCGACGGGTGTCCGCCTGTCTGCCGCCAGGTGTAAGAGCGTTTGCCCGCTGCGTAAACGCACGTTTCGCAGTCTGAAGATCGCGCGCCGAACCAAACTTGTCGTTTCCTGAAAATAGCAATTATAATATTAATATTCTATCAACAAGCAGTCTTGCGGGGCATCGCTCCCGTGGCCTTTATCATGATAAAAACATAACCCTCCTACTACTAACTACTCTGAGAAGAAACACCAAAACAAACTCAGAGCTCAACGTCTCCTTTAAAGTTCATAAAGTTCGTAATTCTCAAATCATATGAGAACCATGTAGGTTCATGTCTCTGGTGCTCTTTTGATTAAACTACTACATGCCCTTATTTTAGATTTAGTACCCAATTATAAAATACATATTCTTTTTAAATAAAGGGTATAGTGCTCGGAACATAACTTGGCAAGAGTCGTTCGATGCGCAGAAGTCGATGTTTAGGTGTCAGCGGTTGTCAGCGGGACGCGGGGTATGACGTAGCGCCGCTCCGAGCACGCGATTGGTGCGTCAGTAGTTCTCGTTCCATTTGCTCCCGAATACACTTGCGTACACGAAAGTTGTGCCCTTTGTTTTTGTTACGAGTTGTTGTTTTAAATTTAGTTTTTGTTACGTTGATTACAATGCCAGGACCAAATATCATTTTACGCAGACTATTAAAACGTCAGAAAGAACAGTTAGACACTATAGTTAAGGAAAGTTGAAATTCCGAATTCGTTACCGTCTTTAGGACACCGGTAAAAAAGAAGAATAAAAGGGCTAGCAGTTTATTAACTAATTGTGACGACGGGAACATAAGTATTATTTTTAATGTTTTTTAAATACATTTTTTCACTTTTAAATGTATTTATGTATTATATCTATTTTATTTATAATACCGAATTAACTAATGAATTCCTCTTCTTTCTTTAACATTCTTCTGAACGGACATGATTAAAAATAAATGATGGCAATAACCATAGAATAATGGCAAGCAGTAAAAGTAACCACTTTTTTGTTCCACTAAGTGCACGATGCGCGAACTTACCCCCACTACGCCAAATCCTTGCCAACTTACGTGCCGAGGACTATAGTAATAATATACAAGATGTTTTAAAGATATATAAACCAGTGTCCAATACTTTTTTTAAAGTTCTAAAGGCTCGCGTTTGACTACCATCTCATCTGATAACAATACAAATACAGTTCAGAGAACAAAAACTATGTAGGTATATAATATGTAAATCGTACTTCTTATTACAGGGTCAACACGATGCTTTGGAGTCGCGTGTAGAAATGACAAGGACTTAAAATAATATATACATTTTTATGTATGTGTTATTATGCACATCGCTGTGTTGTGACCGAGAAAGCATTAAAGTGAACTGCCATTTTGAGTTGAATGAATAGGTTTACACTTATTTCATCCGAGGTTTCACGATGAAGATTTTACAGAAAAGTTCTATAGTTTTTTTTTTTTTCATTCCAAAAAGATAACTAGCAATGTGGGTAGAATTCACATTACTAACAATCTTGTTAACCTCTCCAACTAAGCTGCTACGAGATGGTGATAAAACGCGAGCCTATTATTAATTTAAAAAATCCCTGCTACTTATGACCTTTCAGCCTTTAAAGCAAGAGTAAATAGGCATCTTCTGGGCTCGCTCGTCACATCGTAGACCTCATCTATCGCTTACCATCAGGCGAGATCGAGGCTAAGAGTGGGCTCATCAGAAAAAAAAAATGTATATACAACGTGTAACGGAAACCCCATATCTATCCAAAAGGACTGAAGACAACATCTGGTATGGAGTCTCTATGCAAAGTTTCAGCTCAAAATAAGTGACTCACAGAATTGACCCCAAATTATTGGTTTCATATGTTTCCTGAATACCAGTAATAACAAACGTGTCACAGCACTATGAGGGTCATCACTTTCCACGTCACTTGGCAATAAAACGATAATTCTCTTCGTTCTTCTTAATTTGAAAAATTCGGTCTCTGCTATCAATGTATTGAAATTTCTAATAAGCTCCACACATGTAGACATAGGATTAGAAAACCCTTGCCATGTCGTTTATTATCATCCAAAGAAGCCGTGCACTTGGTATGTATATACCCTTTAAATGACACGTTGTATAAAAAGAAATAGTTGTACTAACCTCAGAGTTTCCTGCATTCTCCAATAGCCTGGCAGCCACTGCTACTAGGTAGAGCGCCGTTCGCACGTTGCCCTCGTATTCGTCCTGCAACATGAACGTGCGCACCAAACTCTACGCGTCAATACTCGCTACGTAACACGGAACAGATAGCCATAATTGTGGATTGTGAGTGAAATAAGCCGATGATAAGCTCCACAGTTTTCGTCGTCAAATTAAGCGTCAATAGCCTGAAAGGATGAGAAATCATCCAATTTACGATCTGGGCGAAGCGGGAGGGTTTTACTGACTAAAACCAATCCGTGTACTGAAATTTGTTAGACCAGTGTCAGATTTAGTGATTTAGTGAAACGAGAACGGATCTAGCATTGGCATCGTATGTCCTTGGAGTATTGCGGGGTAACACAAACAATCCAAGTGTATTACAGAACATTGGTTTGTTCGTGCCTATCTTTCGTTCGTCACTATCGCGGACTATGCGCACACTGAATCGTGTTACTCACGATATAGATCTGTTCTCTTGTTCACTGAGCGAGTTCACAAAAATAACTTTACATATTTTATGCTATGAAGTAGTGAGATGACTAGTTAACGATTATTTGTATTGATAATAATTGTATGCTATTGATTGATATTTTTTCTTTTTTAATTTTTATTGACTGTTGATTGATTGTTTTTATTTATTATTTTTGATTGACTATTTTGATTGATTATGTTTTTATTTTTTATTGACTTTTTGATAAATTATCTTTTTATTCATTTTTTGATTGACTATTTTTGATTGATTATTTTTTATTTTGATTAATCATTTCTTATTGTTTTTCTATTGATTATGATTTTGTTGATTCTTTTTTTTGTATGATTGATTATCTTAACTATTGAATTGTATTGAGTCTATTTAATGGGCTAATGAACATATTTTTTTATTTTTATTTGTGATTTAAGCATTTTCTTTTTTTTTCTACACTATCACTTTGGGAATGCCTGTAAAGATAGCTGTATGTATGTACTAAAATAAATAAATAAAATAAAAATAAATAAAATTTCTGACGATTGTCGAAGATGTTGGAATGACAGCCGGGACAAACGACTTATCATGCATTCCGAGACATTGAGTTATCACATCGCCAACTTCCAAACCCCTACTACTGAGAAATTCTTTAAAGAAAATCCCAATAGCACTTATGCAGTCGCGCTTACGATTGACCAACGAGCAGGCTTAGAATACAGCAAATTAACTTAGCGCTTAAAGCGTAAAGAAGCAATATTCATGCGCAGTGATAGGCGTACCGCGTCGTGATTGGCTTAGCTCAGCCCCTAATAACTACCCACATATACAAATAACACATTTGCGAACAGAAATGTTCTTTATGCAAACAAACTCATATATGTATGTTACTGATAAGTAATAATATTTACTTGATAAATCCACTATATTATACAGGGTGTAAGAGACATCGACACACAAACGGATATCAATGATTTAGTATATGATTCTGAACCTCGCAAGTGTTGACATTTTCCGTCAGCTATTCCCTAATGTTTTAAAGTTAAAATGTAATTAATTCACTACTTTAACTAAAATGAGAAATGCAAAAACTCAAAAGAACTAGGCGCTATGCTTGCGAGCACCTACATTCATAGCGATGCTTTTAGATAACAATGTTTTCAATACATTGCGCGCTCAAAAGTGACCATCTCGGTATCAAATCATTTACGAGATTAATTCATTTCGTAAGTGTTTTTATGTAATAATTTGAAAACTATTCGCGAAGTCCCTGACACCCTGTATATTCCGTGTATTAGCAGCTCTTCATACATACATAGGTTCCTTCACTACTATATACACAGAGCTACAATTACCCTTTGGCGCATGGACAATATGGATACTACAAAATACAAAATGGCAGACCGCAATCTTTCGTCTGTTCTCAATACAAAATTCCAGGTGATTTTTTTATTATGAATAACCCGCATTTGAACCCTATCACACCTGATGGTAAGTATTAGATGAGGTCTACGATCGAACGAGCGAGTCCAAAAGATGCCTGTTCACTCTTGCTTTTAGGCTGACCGGTCATATGTGGCAGGGATTACAGAAGCGGGCAGAGTTCCACACCTTGGGATTTGAATGTAAATTTCACAATGAGTTTCCAGCTGACGATAAAGCTATTCAAGTGCCAAAAGATCCTTATAGTACTGTACTCCTGTACAAGCATGTGAAATGAGAAGCAAAGTGACCGATCTAACAGAGTAGCTACATACTACTAGGGATTCCGGGTCGTGATTCGCTTGAGGCTTTTCTAACCGCTTCGTGCCTCTTCGGAGCTCTTCGGCGCACGCTTCGAGCACGAAACACACCTGTGGAAACCGAATAAACATATTTAAAATTTGGAATTTCAGTTGTTTTTACATTTTTTGGAATACTAACTCTATGTTGTAGGTTATTAAGTTCAAATTACGACACAAACATTTGTTTAGAGCCATTTTATTAGACAGCTAATCTAAATTTCAGAAAGGAATTATTTGGTTTTAAGGCTAGTCTACCACAGCTCAAGTTAAAATTACTGACGATATCAGATCGGGTATGGATAATATGAAGTTGACGGTCCTTTCGTTACTGGACTTCAGCAACGCTTCGATTTTGATGTCCTGCTTGGTATAATCTGCTCTCTTAACATATCTCCAACAGCAATTGATTGGTTTCGTAGTTACCTGTGTGGCCGCCGACAACGTATTTGTATTGAAGGTTCGTTGTCTTCATGGTGCAATACTACTGCTGGCGTACCACAGGGGGGCGTTTTCTCTCCTCTTCTTTTCGCCACATTTATAAATTCTATTTCAAATGAACTTCTCTCATCCTATAACCTTTATGCTGACGATCTGCAAATTTATTCGCAAGCTCCCGTTGAAGAACTGTCTGAGACGGTTAAGATTGTGAATAAAGACTTAGCGCGTATTTCTGATTGGAGTTTGGATCATGGTTTGAGGGTTATTCCTGCGAAGACTCAAGTCATTATTGTTGGCAGCCCTTGGCTATGTTCCAAAATTAACTGGATGACCCTCCCCATATCGTTTTTGATGGAGCTGTTATACCTTATTGTGACTCAGTATACTTGGTTATACTAAGAACTTTCATGACAGTAGACAGGGTCAAGTTTAAGTAGAAATAATATCAATTAGTAATATTCACCTGAGCAAGAGGTAATTCAATTCCTATGTGTATCATTTGAGAGAACACTTGAGCAAATCTGAGCAGGTCCTTTGTGACTGAAACCTGAAATACAAATTCAAAATATAAGAATCAATTGAAAAATTCATTAATAAAGTGTATGGTCTATAGTTTCTGAACGCGGCTTCGCTCGCGTTAGGTTTTATTTAACATAAAAGGCTACTGTCCCCATGTCCTTCGCCAAGGCCTCTATCTCTATACTAAATGTTATCGAAATCGGTTCAGTGGTTTCGACGTGAAAGTGTAACTGAGCGGCTAAGGATTTTTCGATCAAGCTTTATTGCCTGTTATGGAATAAGGATGTTGCCACAGAACACCAGGGAGCGGTATGTGTATAACAGAATATGTCGTCACTTCGTTGTTGCCTGAGAGCCAGCGCGTGCCTCTACAGTGCCAGACAGCGGTCGCAGCGGGCCTCATCCGCGAACATAGTGCTATAGTACACTATAGTGAGCGGTAAGTGTATAACAGAATATGTCGTCACCTCTTGGTGTTGCCTGAGAGCCAGCGCGTGCCTCTACAGCGCGAGACAGCGGTCGAAGCGGGCCTCATCCGCGAACATAGTGCTATAGTACACCATAGTGAGCGGTAAGTGTATAACAGAATATGTCGTCACCTCTTGGTGTTGCTTGAGAGCCAGCGCGTGCCTCTACAGCGCGAGACAGCGGTCGAAGCGGACCTCATCCGCGAACATAGTGCTATAGTACACTATAGTGAGCGGTAAGTGTATAACAGAATATGTCGTCACCTCTTGGTGTTGCTTGAGAGCCAGCGCGTGCCTCTACAGCGCGAGACAGCGGTCGAAGCGGGCCTCATCCGCGAACATAGTGCTATAGTACACCATAGTGAGCGGTAAGTGTATAACAGAATATGTCGTCACCTCTTGGTGTTGCTTGAGAGCCAGCGCGTGCCTCTACAGCGCGAGACAGCGGTCGAAGCGGGCCTCATCCGCGAACATAGTGCTATAAAACACTATGGGGTACGGTAAGTGTATAACAGAATGTATCGTCACCTCGTTGTGTTGCCTGAGAGCCAGCGCGTGCCTCCACAGCGCGAGACAGCGGTCGAAGCGGGCCTCATCCGCGAACATAGCGCTATAAAACACTATGGGGTGCGGTAAGTGTATAACAGAATGTGTCATGACCTCGTTGTGTTGCCTGAGAGCCAGCGCGTGTCTTCACAGCGCGAGACAGCGGTCGAAGCGGGCCTCATCCGCGAACATAGTGCTATAGTACACTATAGTGAGCGGTAAGTGTATAACAGAATGTATCGTCACCTCTTGGTGTTGCCTGAGAGCCAGAGCGTGCCTCTACAGTGCGAGACAGCGGTCGAAGCGGGCCTCATCCACGAACATAGTGCTATAAAACACTATGGGGTGCGTTAAGTGTATAAAAGAATGTGTCGTCACCTCTTGGTGTTGCCTGAGAGCCAGCAAGTGCCTCTACAGTGCGAGACAGTGGTCGAAGCGGGCCTCATCCACGAACATAGTGCTATAAAACACTATGGGGTGCGGTAAGTGTATAACAGAATGTGTGGTCACCTCGTTGTGTTGCCTGAGAGCCAGCGCGTGCCTCCACAGCGCGAGACAGCGGTCGAAGTACGCCTCCTCCGCGAACATAGTGCTATAGTACACTATAGTGAGCGGTAAGTGTATAACAGAATGTATCGTCACCTCTTGGTGTTGCCTGAGAGCCAGCGCGTGCCTCCACAGCGCGAGACAGCGGTCGAAGCGGGCCTCATCCGCGAACATAGTGCTATAAAACACTATGGGGTGCGGTAAGTGTATAACAGAATGTATCATCACCTCGTTGTGTTGCCTGAGAGCCAGCGCGTGTCTTCACAGCGCGAGACAGCGGTCGAAGTACGCCTCCTCCGCGAACATAGTGCTATAGTACACTATAGTGAGCGGTAAGTGTATAACAGAATGTATCGTCACCTCTTGGTGTTGCCTGAGAGCCAGAGCGTGCCTCTACAGTGCGAGACAGCGGTCGAAGCGGGCCTCATCCACGAACATAGTGCTATAAAACACTATGGGGTGCGTTAAGTGTATAAAAGAATGTGTCGTCACCTCTTGGTGTTGCCTGAGAGCCAGCAAGTGCCTCTACAGTGCGAGACAGCGGTCGAAGCGGGCCTCATCCACGAACATAGTGCTATAAAACACTATGGGGTGCGTTAAGTGTATAAAAGAAGGTGTCGTCACCTCTTGGTGTTGCTTGAGAGCCAGCGCGTGCCTCTACAGCGCGAGACAGCGGTCGAAGCGGGCCTCATCCGCGAACATAGTGCTATAAAACACTATGGGGTACGGTAAGTGCATAACAGAATGTATCGTCACCTCGTTGTGTTGCCTGAGAGCCAGCGCGTGCCTCCACAGCGCGAGACAGCGGTCGAAGCGGGCCTCATCCGCGAACATAGCGCTATAAAACACTATGGGGTGCGGTAAGTGTATAACAGAATGTGTCATGACCTCGTTGTGTTGCCTGAGAGCCAGCGCGTGTCTTCACAGCGCGAGACAGCGGTCGAAGCGGGCCTCATCCGCGAACATAGTGCTATAGTACACTATAGTGAGCGGTAAGTGTATAACAGAATGTATCGTCACCTCTTGGTGTTGCCTGAGAGCCAGAGCGTGCCTCTACAGTGCGAGACAGCGGTCGAAGCGGGCCTCATCCACGAACATAGTGCTATAAAACACTATGGGGTGCGTTAAGTGTATAAAAGAATGTGTCGTCACCTCTTGGTGTTGCCTGAGAGCCAGCAAGTGCCTCTACAGTGCGAGACAGTGGTCGAAGCGGGCCTCATCCACGAACATAGTGCTATAAAACACTATGGGGTGCGGTAAGTGTATAACAGAATGTGTGGTCAACTCGTTGTGTTGCCTGAGAGCCAGCGCGTGCCTCCACAGCGCGAGACAGCGGTCGAAGTACGCCTCCTCCGCGAACATAGTGCTATAGTACACTATAGTGAGCGGTAAGTGTATAACAGAATGTATCGTCACCTCTTGGTGTTGCCTGAGAGCCAACGCGTGCCTCCACAGCGCGAGACAGCGGTCGAAGCGGGCCTCATCCGCGAACATAGTGCTATAAAACACTATGGGGTGCGGTAAGTGTATAACAGAATGTATGATCACCTCGTTGTGTTGCCTGAGAGCCAGCGCGTGTCTTCACAGCGCGAGACAGCGGTCGAAGTACGCCTCCTCCGCGAACATAGTGCTATAGTACACTATAGTGAGCGGTAAGTGTATAACAGAATGTATCGTCACCTCTTGGTGTTGCCTGAGAGCCAGAGCGTGCCTCTACAGTGCGAGACAGCGGTCGAAGCGGGCCTCATCCACGAACATAGTGCTATAAAACACTATGGGGTGCGTTAAGTGTATAAAAGAATGTGTCGTCACCTCTTGGTGTTGCCTGAGAGCCAGCAAGTGCCTCTACAGTGCGAGACAGTGGTCGAAGCGGGCCTCATCCACGAACATAATGCTATAAAATACTATGGGGTGCGTTAAGTGTATAACAGAATGTGTCGTCACCTCTTGGTGTTGCCTGAGAGCCAGCGCGTGCCTCCACAGCGCGAGACAGCGGTCGAAGCGGGCCTCATCCACGAACATAGTGCTATAAAACACTATGGGGTGCGTTAAGTGTATAAAAGAATGTGTCGTCACCTCTTGGTGTTGCCTGAGAGCCAGCAAGTGCCTCTACAGTGCGAGACAGTGGTCGAAGCGGGCCTCATCCACGAACATAATGCTATAAAACACTATGGGGTGCGTAAAGTGTATAACAGAATGTGTCGTCACCTCGTTGTGTTGCCTGAGAGCCAGCGCGTGCCTCCACAGCGCGAGACAGCGGTCGAAGCGCGCCTCATCCACGAACATAGTGCTATAAAACACTATGGGGTGCGTTAAGTGTATAACAGAATGTGTCGTCACCTCGTTGTGTTGCCTGAGAGCCAGTGCGTGCCTCCACAGCGCGAGACAGCGGTCGAAGCGCGCCTCATCCACGAACATAGTGCTATAAAACACTATGGGGTGCGTTAAGTGTATAACAGAATGTGTCGTCACCTCGTTGTGTTGCCTGAGAGCCAGCGCGTGCCTCCACAGCGCGAGACAGCGGTCGAAGCGCGCCTCATCCACGAACATAGTGCTATAAAACACTATGGGGTGCGTTAAGTGTATAACAGAATGTGTCGTCACCTCGTTGTGTTGCCTGAGAGCCAGTGCGTGCCTCCACAGCGCGAGACAGCGGTCGAAGCGCGCCTCATCCACGAACATAGTGCTATAAAACACTATGGGGTGCGTTAAGTGTATAACAGAATGTGTCGTCACCTCGTTGTGTTGCCTGAGAGCCAGCGCGTGCCTCCACAGCGCGAGACAGCGGTCGAAGCGCGCCTCATCCACGAACATAGTGCTATAAAACACTATGGGGTGCGTTAAGTGTATAACAGAATGTGTCGTCACCTCGTTGTGTTGCCTGAGAGCCAGCGCGTGCCTCCACAGCGCGAGACAGCGGTCGAAGCGCGCCTCATCCACGAACATAGTGCTATAAAACACTATGGGGTGCGTTAAGTGTATAACAGAATGTGTCGTCACCTCGTTGTGTTGCCTGAGAGCCAGTGCGTGCCTCCACAGCGCGAGACAGCGGTCGAAGCGCGCCTCATCCACGAACATAGTGCTATAAAACACTATGGGGTGCGTTAAGTGTATAACAGAATGTGTCGTCACCTCGTTGTGTTGCCTGAGAGCCAGCGCGTGCCTCCACAGCGCGAGACAGCGGTCGAAGCGCGCCTCATCCACGAACATAGTGCTATAAAACACTATGGGGTGCGTTAAGTGTATAACAGAATGTGTCGTCACCTCGTTGTGTTGCCTGAGAGCCAGTGCGTGCCTCCACAGCGCGAGACAGCGGTCGAAGCGGGCCTCATCCGCGAACATAGTGCTATAAAACACTATGGGGTGCGGTAAGTGTATAACAGAATGTGTGGTCACCTCGTTGTGTTGCCTGAGAGCCAGCGCGTGCCTCCACAGCGCGAGACAGCGGTCGAAGCGGGCCTCATCCGCGAACATAGTGCTATAAAACACTATGGGGTGCGGTAAGTGTATAACAGAATGTGTGGTCACCTCGTTGTGTTGCCTGAGAGCCAGCGCGTGCCTCCACAGCGTGAGACAGCGGTCGAAGCGGGCCTCATCCGCGAACATAGTGCTATAAAACACTATGGGGTGCGTTAAGTGTATAACAGAATGTGTCGTCACCTCGTTGTGTTGCCTGAGAGCCAGTGCGTGCCTCCACAGCGCGAGACAGCGGTCGAAGCGGGCCTCATCCGCGAACATAGTGCTATAAAACACTATGGGGTGCGGTAAGTGTATAACAGAATGTGTGGTCACCTCGTTGTGTTGCCTGAGAGCCAGCGCGTGCCTCCACAGCGCGAGACAACGGTCGAAGCGCGCCTCATCCGCGAACACAGCGCCGCGGAACACTATGGGGTGTGGCAAGTCTGGACACCGAGCCCCTAGGACTCTCTCTCGCACTGCTAGGCCTTCCATGTGTAGGGCGTGAGCATTGCCGACTAGCTGTTCTACTTCCTGAAAAATAAAAAATAAACAAGGAATTTATTAAGTCTGTTGTCTATTATAAAGAGGAAAGTTTTGAATTTTGTTTGTTTGTAATAAATGAACTCATAAACTACAGAATGATTTCAAACGTCTTTTAACCAATATAAAGCTACATTATCAGGATGTTACATATGCTACTTTAATTCCGCTGAAAGAAAACTTATTCAATAAAAGTGAAAGTGGCAAGTCAAATGATTAGCATTCTATTATAAAAACTTTTTACCAAAAAATTAAACCGACTCCCAAAAAACACTGCAAAGTGAAAAATAACTTTAATTTCGGTAGTCGGTGTCTTTAGTTTTGTATTTTCATTTTTGGCACCGACTTCCGAAATTAAAGTTATTTTTCACTTTGCAGTGTTTTTTGGGAGTTGGTTTAATTTTTTGGTAAAAAGTTTTTATTTCACTCTTTTTAGTTGGTTGATTTTTAATTTACCTAGTTACAAGAGCCTACATGTCAACTACTTATAACATTTTACAAAATATTGCTTTTCCCAATGCGGGGCCGTTAATTTTTGAGGAGTTCTCCTGGTACTTCACCATCAGCTATACATCACCATATGCATTGTGACGAGCATAAAGTGCTATCCATATTCAAGTAATCGAATCGCAATCCACGAAATACTTATTATTGAGTAGTTTCGGCGACCATCTGTGGTCTTCATCATCAGTTCCACTTCCCGAAATGGTACTTTTTGAGAGCAACTGCACAAGTTACTATAACAAATACCCAAAACGCCATAGGTGTGCTTATAATATTTGAAGAGTTCCCTCGATTTCTCCAGGATCCCATCATCAGATCCTGACTTGGTGACAAATGGTACCAATTTCGAAGTATACCCTATCAAACAAAAAAAGAATTTTCCAAATCCGTTCAGCCGTCTTCGAGTACTCGGTGATCATACATTAAAAAAAAAAAAAATATATATATATATATATACGCGTTGAATTGATAACCTCCTCCTTTTTTGTCGTCGGTTGAAAAACAAAAATAACTTTATTTTATGTGTGAGATTCTAAGCATTCTTAGGAAATATCATCAAAAGTAGTAGTGGCATGAGGTGGTCCTGATTATCTAAACGTCCTGGGAAATAACTGTGGCGTCGTTGGGTGACTTCCAGACGAGTCTCAGCTTGAAGTAGAGTGAACCCTAAAGACATTTACCTCTATGGTAGTGCTCTCTTTCCAGTTATCATAAGCTGGTATAGGATCGGCAGGTTTCTTCAGTAGGAGTCCGTAGCGAGTGTCGTACCTCATGGCCATCGCTCTGTGTAGGTACTGGTACGCCATCTGTGGAACACCAGTATTACAGGTCAGCAAAAAATAACATGCTTGGCAGATAATTTAATGTAAAGTCAGGTTCGAAGTGTAAGAAGAAAAAGTTTTAGAATCCAAAAATCAAAAAAATGATTTTCAATAGTAGTCGAGCTCATATACCTCGATGGCATGCACTCGGGACAACTCGGGGAACTTCGGAGATTTCCGTCCTCCCCTAAACAAGCCCATTTACACTGAGAGTCTGAGATAGTGATACTCCTCGTCAATCACGAAGGAGGCTACAAGAAGTTCATACAGTAGTACCAAACTGATAAGGCGCGTATGAAAAGAAAAGTATGGCCCCGAAGATAAAACGAAAGAACGCTTAAAACTTACAATCAAACTTAGATCACTACTATAAGGTTCATAATACACTGCAGCTGTTAGTTCCGTCTCACGCTTCGCGCGCTCACATTGCGGCAGCTGCCGACCAATATCGGTAAAGGAAAAGATGCGCGGTGGGACTACTTGGAGAGCTTCGGAGATTTCGTCCTCCCCTAAACACACCCACTTACCCTGAGACAATAATACTCCTTGTCGTTCGCGAAGGACGCTCCAAGAAGTTCGTACGCCTCTATAGCTTGTGCTCGGGACACTTCGGGTCGCGCCGCCAACATTTCGACTACGGAAGCCCTCGCTCGCTCGGCCGCGCATTGTAAGGGGGTCATACCTGAAAGAGATAGAAAATCTGTATAAGCCTTCATCTTACACGACAGGAAAATATATGAGTGAGAGGGTATGATTAATACTGTCACCTGCAATCTTCCAAGAACACTGTGGCAGCAAATTTCCAAAAATAATATACTTTTTCTGACAAAAAAAAGAAGTCAGTCAGTAATATACATATCTTTCCTCTTTAATGAACCAAATACATGATTCTAACAATGGAATATAATAGCCATTTATAGGTAAATTACTTCTTTGTATATGGCAATTTAATATTCCAGATACAATAATGATGATATAGGTAATTTTAAATGAACTATCTTTAAGTAAATGTATTATTTTTATATATGATGTATTGAACCCTGAGATAAATCATTCTATTCTATTCTACAATAAAACCATTTACAGGCTACTTTAGAAGTTTTAAGGAGTCAGTCAGTCAGAAAAATAAAGCCAGATTCACATTTCAATGCCAAATTTCAGACCAATTAAAATATTTATTACATGTATAAAAAATATTCTTTCTTCTCCATAGAAATAATATTTTTTATACATGTAATAAATATTTTGCTTTGAATATATTATCTACTTAGTTTTATGCACCTGTCATGATCTCTTCACCACCTAAGTAGAGAATGCCTAAGGCATTAAGCAAAGTACAGTAGTACGTAGTAAGTACAAAGGCGGTTGGTACCATTTGTGTTGCATAAAGTTTTAATAAAATAAATCAACATACAGGAGGCTCCAAGCACTAACCATTTTCATTAGAGAGTATTTTAGCTTGGTGGTCTATAAGAGCGCATACAACGGCCGCATGTCCGCACTCGGCTGCAAAGTGTAGCGCCGTCGCTCCGCATAGCGCACGCTCGTCGACTCTTGCGCCACTGTCCAATAAGAACTGTACCTACAAACAAAAGTAATATAATAGTCATTTCGTTTATACAGAATACTTAAAGCGTCAATAGTTTAATGGATAAGGTGTTGGACTTGTAATCGAAAGGCCGCAGGTTCAAGCCAGTGAGTAGGTTTGATAGGCGAAGTACGCCGCATTCTGGGGCACATCCAAGGTGATTTCAAACCTATTAATTTATCTTGGCACCGACTTGAGCCATGTAAGTAGGTACCCATCCCTTATTTTAAACGGAATTAGACATCCAATGAAACAATCTTTAAGGTTATTTTTCGCTATGTAGTGCAATAATCTTTTTTGTAAGTTTTTGAATTCTGTTAAATTTCTTGAAAAAAAAAAATTAATTTTAAAATTTTTAGTGAACAATTGTTTGTGTTACTTGAGATACCGACATACCGTTCGCACTTAATTTTTTAAAGTTGGATAAAAAGAGAGTTGCTGTACACGTCTTTTTTACTCACTTCAACCATATTTCAGACGTGATTTTATGTTATGGAAAGGTGTAAACCATACTCGAGGAGCTCGATGGCATAAACGGTTTAGCGAATTCGGCCATGATTTGATGAGTTAAACAGAGTTTGCATTGGCCGGTCATAGGAGAGGTGATCAAAAATCTTCTCGAGTTTTTCTGTACTTCGGAAGACACGTTAAGCCACTAGTCCTGGCTGCATCCACAGTCATTAGCACCCACTAATTCGTATTTGGCTTGCCTAGTGGGTTCTGTCTAGCCCATTCTCTTTAGGTACCTACGGTGTTTATCCGTAGGGAAGGTCTGTGCAGTGGTGATATTAATAGGCTGATTATGCTAAACATTACATAAATGTACGAGGGCAGCGATCGCGGGAGATTTGCTATTTTTCATTGAAGAGTTCCATCACGTATCTCCCAAGATCTTCATCAGAACCTGATGCCATGTGTGTGAAACAATGAAATCGGATCAGTGGTTTTTGAGAAAATCGCGGACATACAAACATTTATATCTACTGGTCGAAAACAGAACCTCCTTTTTTGAAGTCGGTTGAAAAATGGCCAGTGTTGCGTGTAAAACACGCTTCCCGTGTGTAGCCGGACGGGTTGCTGGTTTTGGAACAAACGTAAGCTGATAATTATTTCACTTGTACAATTTCTTCTCACCTCACATTCAACCTTTTTGTTTTAATGAGAACAAGCTATGTTGATAGAATTCACATTACTAGCAATCTTGTTAACCCCTCAAATTAAGCTAAAAAATGTACTTGTGTCTCGAATGGGTTCACGTCGATCACAAGGCCGACACCTTGGCCGATAATACCAACCGCAAATATTACTACATTATGTGAGTGATAAAATTCTGAACTATATATAATTATACGAGCCGAAAACATAACCCCTGATACACCATGACACAACGTAGTCTTAGTTTCGTTTAATGAACAAGTCAATAACAAAAAAAAATAGATTATATAACTTTGTTTTATGTAGACGCTTTATCATTTCTTACCATCACTGAATATAGGTATTCTATTAAATCTCTACTGAAGAGCTCCTGACTAAATAAGAACAGCCCACGGGTCGATTTTCAAGCAACGCTTGCCGATTTTGGGCTGTTGGAAAGGTGTTAAGCCTTGGCTGTTATTTAAAATGAAATATTTATTTTATAAGTTTTACTAATATTATGTATGCAAAAGTTTGTAAGGTTGGATGTATGGATGTTTGTTACTCTTTCACGTAAAAACTACAGAACGGATCCGAATGAAATTTAGTAAGTAGATAGTTGACATCCTGGAGTAACACATGTGGGTATTGGGCTCCCTTCGCTTGTGCCAAGCTCTACGTTCATGTGCCAGTCTCATCCAGGGTATACCCGAGATGGCAACAATGTCGTCTCCCATCTCGCTGAAGGACGACCAATGCTCTTCTGAAATCAAAACTCGGTTTTGCTGCCGTGAAAACCGGGCCTTTTTGCAGCCGTGAAACACACGACACTATCTTTTTCTGTATAAAGAAGTTTTTTCTGCAACTTTGTTTTCTGGTTTGGGGATATGCGCAACAGGGTGTAAAGTCCCGCAATCCCGTTGAAAAAGGGAGGATCCTCCGACCAGACAGGTGTTTTTGTCTGGTGGGTAACTGCCCCATGTTTGTGATCGGCTGATTTGTATGCAGGTTGTGTGGTTGACTTTGCTTGCGCGATTTAGGATTTGTATCGTTTAGTTTGTATGTTGCGAGATAGATGTCGCTACATCACTCCCCTCCGAGACCGGAGGTCGTAGCAGGATGAGTCGTCCATACATCTTGTGATGCTTTGCCGGGCCAGTGGAAGGTAGGTTCCAGTGAGTCGGAACCGGAAGTCGCAAAGTTTGCGGTGAGTCGGAACTGTCTGCGGTGCTGCCCCCTTTGAGTCAGGGTGATATCCCAGTGAGTCGGGATGATACTCCAGTGGGTCGGAGTAGTCGGGGTGATATCCCAGTGAGTCGGGATGATACTCCAGTAGGTCGGAGTGATGCTTCATAATCTCCAGTGGGTCGGAGTGGTGCAGTGCTGCGTAGTGGCTGGCTGCTGCGTCGACCAGGAGAGAAGTGCGTCTCTGCTTGCTGACCGGCCGAAGTGCAGGGTGCTGTGCCAAGGTTGCTCAAGAGGCTGAGGGTGATGACCAGGTATGCGCGTCCGCTGCATGCTGGTGGTCAGGATACCCGTAGAAACCGAGGGTACTGGCTGGCTGTATGACTCGCTGCTCGAAAGCTTGAAGGAAGTGATGATGACGTCACGCTGAACTAGCTCTGCACGAAGGTTGTTGGATGTTCATGCCCGGGGTCACCAGTTTGGGGATATACGGAACAGGGTGTAAAGTCCCGAAAACCCGTTGAAAAAGGGAGGATCCTCTGACCAGACAGGCGTTTGTGATCGGATGATTTGTATGCAAGCTAGTTGTGCGGTTAACTTTGCTTGCACGATTCATGATTTCTATCGTTTAGTTTGTATGTTGCGAGACATCTATCTCGCATGTGGCATGTGGTATGGGCCAAATAAATGTTCTTTCTTTATTTTTTTTTTATTTCTCTTTATGTTGTACTTAAATAGTAGATAAAAAAACTTAGCACTTACCACGTCTAAATGTCCCTTATACGCCGCTATCATCAAGCAAGTATTATTATACTTGTTAGCTTTATGTATGTCCGCACCATGCCTGACCAGGTACTTGACAATATCTAGCCTCCCGTCGAAACACGCTGCTCTGAGGGGGGTACTAAGTGTCTTTGTAGCGTGGTTCACGTTGGCTCCAGCCCGGACTAGGCGCTTTACGATGCCCAAGTGGCCAGCCCCTGCCGCACACCATAACGCTGTTGCCCCTGAAAAAGACAACATTATATTATATAAAGCTAAATTACCACTCACTGACTGACTGACTCACTCATTGACATAATTGTTCTCCCAGATGGTGGATGGGGAGGTGGGTATATTTTGACAGATTCGTAAACAAGTAACTCTGAAACCTACGGGAAAAGTGCCAAACCTCCCCTTTTCCCCCCCCTTCTCCCCCCCCCCTATCGTATCTCGGAAACTACGAGACCCGTATTTTTTTCTTTTTACGGATTCGTATAGAGGAGGCTCGGTAAAGTAAAAACCATTTTTCAAAGCCCCCCCCGCCCCCCTTCTCCCCCCCTTTAGGCGGATCTCGGAAATTAAGAGACTTGGAAAATTTTTTTTTTCAAATTCGTTTAGAGGGGCAATGCTTTAGTCGAAATGCTTCTGCAACCCCCCCCCCCCCCCCCTATCACACCCCCCTTTTTTTTTTTTTTTTTTTCACAAGCACGCGAGGTGCTTGCACCTCGCGCAACACCCAATTACTAAACCCCCCCATCACCCCCCATTTTTATTTTTTATTTTTTTATAAAAGGCACGCGAGGTGCTTGCACCTCGCGCAACACGCAAATACTAAACCCCCCCCACCTCCCCCCATCACCCCCCCACCTTTTTTTTTTCTTCACAAGCACGCGAGGTGCTTGCACCTCGCGCAACACGCAAATACTAGTTAAGACGCATTATAATCCCGTTGACCTTGCTCAATCGGGCGCACTCACAGACACATCACAGAGAATGCCCCGCGCACCCCCTCATTTGAGGGGGTGAAGCAGATGAAGTGGGACACGAGTAGTCCCGCCTACTGCGGGGTGCACCGCGCGAATTTCGTTGATGCGTGTTTTTCATTACATTTAACATCGTAATTTCGCGGCTGGTTTACAGAGCTCGAGCGGTCCAGTGTGTCACCGTTCGGGTTTCGCAGCGCGTTTCCGCGGCGATCACCAAGATCGAATCTCATTCGCGGTATAGCTTTTTGTTGTCTTATTTATTAAATATTATGTATTTATAGATATTTACATATTTTCGTGTTGTTATTATTTTAAAATATGTGCATAGTTTTGTTCTCTTATTTTTTATTTAATTCATTAGGTTATCAAAAAAATTTTTAGCAAAAAAATAGAACCGACTTCCATATAAAACACTACAAAGGCAAAAATAACTTTAATTTCGGTAGTCGGTGTCATTTGTTTTGTAGTTTCTTTTATATTTTTGACACCGCCTTCCGAAATTAAAATTATTTTTGCCTTTGTAGTGTTTTTATATGGAAGTCGGTTCTATTTATTTGCTAAAATTTTTTTTTCACGCTTTTTAGTGGGACTGTTTGTAATTTATGTAGTTACAAAAGCCAAAATGTCAACTACTTATCAACTTTTACAAAATATTGCTTTTCCTGGTGCAGAGCTGTTAATTTTTGAGGAGTTCACCTGGTACATCACCATCAGCTCTACATCACCATATTCATTGTGATGAGTATAAAGTGCTTAACATCCGTATTCAAGTAATCGAATCGCAATCCACGAAATACTTATTATTGAGTAGTTTCAGTGGCCATCTGTGGTCTTCATCATCAGTTCAACTTCCCCAAATGGTAATTTTCAAAAGCAACTGCTCAAGGTACTATAAGAAATACCCAAAACGCTATAGGTGTGCCTATAATATTTGAAGAGTTCCCTCGATTTCTCCAGGATCCCAACATCAGATCATGATTTCGTAACAATGGGACCAAGTAGAACGTATACCCTTTCAAACGCAAAAAGAATTTTTCAAACCGGTCCAGCCGTCTCCGAGTTATGAGGTAACATACATAAAAAAAAAGTTCAAGACGAATTGAGAACCACCTCATTTTTTTTTGAAGTCGGTTAAAATCAATAATTTTTATTCCTATAGATATTTTATTTCAGAATCAAGAATAATATAATGAAAAAAAAAAACATCCAAAAAGTTTGATGGTGGATTCTGAAGAAAAATAATATACAGGGTGTTACAAAAGAGTTTAAGTAATACCAAAGGAGGTTATTGTACTCATAATTATGAACAAGTTTTACTATGGCACCAGCTCTGAAATCGCAATAAAAACAGCTGTTTCAATTATTTTTTTCCAAGTGAATAAACTTTTTGTGTAAAATAGCAGTTTATTTTCGTCATTTTTATTTTCGCAATATACGGTTTATAAGAATACAGCGTGTGAAGTGAACATACCTACGGATGCGAGGAGAGACGAATAAAAGGGTGGGATACGGACTGGGTGGATGGATGGACAGGTGAACGAACAGGAAGGATACATAAAAATTAAACAAGCTAATTATTATAACTTTATTTTGTGATTTTTTGACGTATTTACGCATACGGAGCGCAATGTTAATACAAAAATTTTGTAAAAAAATTACTCAAGTCACAAATCTTCAAAATGTAGTTTTCTACTACAACAAGTTTTGTTTTTAGGCATCCAAAACAAATACTGCCTTGTATGTGCTCGTGCAGAGAAAAAACAAACTGCTGCACCGGAACAGTTTGCTTTCATTCCATTTCGCTTTTGTCTTTTTTGTCACTTTTATCTCTATCCGTATTTTCATCTCTATTTTTTACGTATGGTTCACGAATTTTCATATTTCTTGAAATTCGGGGATCAAGTATCTCAGGTAAAATACAGTCTAAATAGAACTTTTTAAATTTTTCTTTCATTTCTCTTTCCCAAAATGTATCATCTCTTTGAATGATTTCCGTCTTCAGCTTTTCTTTTTCATTCTCCCATACGGCAAACAAACAATTTTTTTTTTGGGTTACGTGTAGCTGTCCTTGAACTCGGTAATACCAAGCATGTTTTTTGTTGATGGCTAGTTCACTAGTTTTTGTTTTTTGCTAGAAGTTTACTTTTTTATTTTCAATTGCTGCTGCTAGGCCCATTTTGTGGGCTGTCAAAAGACACTTTCCTTCTACAACAGTATTTACTCCAATTAATCCATCAGGCGTTGCACCCAAGAAACATAGTTCTTGGTCTATAAATAAACCACAGGGTCTAATCGTTTTGCGCTCTTGTACAGCCAATTGTGCAAGTGCGATTTTTTCATTCAATTGGCCATGTCTAATAGATTCCACGTGGTCAATTTTGTTCCGATAAAGAATATCTTTGACTAAATTAGCACATGGTGTATTAATACGCCTTTTTATAACTCTGCCGAAATTGGATGCAGTCAATAACGATCTTCACATCTCTAGCCATTCTCCACTATCACTTTGTAAAACAGTTTTTCTTTCAATTGTTGCTCGTTCCAAATCAGACTTTTTAATTTTTTTCATAAACTCGTTTTTCAGTTTATCCAGTATTTCTACCGGCATATCGGGCTTTTCACAGGACTGGCCATAATCCTTATCGTCTTGTTTTTTATTGAAAACAAGCCTTCTTTTTCTTTTTATATATCTTTTACTAAGGAGTTTTTGTTTCTTCTTTCTTTCTTCCCACAGTTTCAGTTTGCCTCTTAGGCTCTTATTGGTAATTTTTTTATAAAGCTTCGAAAGTGCATTTTCTTCATTGAATGACACTGCTGACGCAATGCATCGCGTCTGATATGAGTTTTTGAGGGAAAAATTAACTCTTTTTCCTCCTACATATTTTGCTATGATGCTATGATAGCGTTCTACAACGTTACTGTCCACGTCATGAAGTAAACTTCGAGCATGGCCAGCAATAATTTGTATCATTATACTAATTCTCTGCCACAGAGAACTTAGCTGAAAGTCACTTGGAACATCATTTTGCTTCAAATCTCCCGTTTTTTTGCAGAAATGTGTTTTGCATTCAAGGTGGTTTCCAAAAGCGTGATGATGTGCTTGTAAAATGTCCTCAAATAATTTTTGCTCTTCTGGGCAGGGATCATTTTTATTTTTTTGTATTGCTTTGGTTATGCAGGATCTCATGCTCAAAACTCGCGATATGGTCAATAATTTTCTGTGACTTTTTAAATATTTGGTTTCAGTTTGCAATGTCATCATTTTGTTACAAAAATTCCTCAGTAAATGATTTCTGCATTCTACTTTTTCGACGGTAATATCAAGGTAAGGTCTTGCCTGCAAAATTTTGAAATAAGTACTTGAGTCACCATCAGATATTAGTCGTCCGTAAATCAAACCGTGGGTAGCTAATGACTGCTTAAAACCTTCCACTATAATTTCGCTCTCCATTCCTGTGGACGGACCGGAATAGTTTTTCAAACATATAATGTTCAGGCACTGTTGTTTTTTTCTTTTCGGCACGATCACAATGGTAGCAATATTTATTTCGGACTCCCAAATATAAAAGTTTGCCTGTTTTTCTACCTATGATTGCAGCAGCGCCGGATAAAGCTGAATAATTTTTTTGTACGACCTTTTACCGTACACACCATCTGCTATCACATCTATGATAGGCGTACCATTCTTTGTGACCCTGCCTTCTGCTATAGCCATAATTTTCTCTTCCTCAGCTGCTTGATCCATGGACTGTTGTGCCAGTTGCTGCCAGTTTTCCGACAGTAATTTGTGGTTCTTTTGGTATGTTTTTTGGGAAATCATTGGCAAATTCATGGCTGATGAAAATTCTTGTAGCTGAGAATGACCACAACCAATAGAAATTGCACCAGCTACAGCACATGTATTTATTGATAAACAATTATCATTGTCGTTAATGATAACAAATTGTTGTTTACACATTTTACATAAAAAAGTAAATTTGGAAGATAAGCCGTGAAGCTTTTCACCAACTAACTCAAGAGAAGATAGCCCGCAGTCTAATGGTCCGTGATTTGAGATCTCACACAGCTTTAAAAAAAAATAGGAAACATTAATAATCCTGCGTCCAATTTGTATGTTCTTTTTAGGAGTATAGTTTTCCGTCTGTAAAAATAAATGAATATTTTTTTTTTATACCATAAAACATTGTTTTAACTTAAAATAATTTTAAATAAGTATGTTTTCACGGAATTCTTTAACGATTTAATTCTCGAACTTCTGCACTATAATTTAACCCATCAGTTTCTTGGTTTTCAGGTTGGACATCACAATGACTTTCTTCAGTAGCACTAGCCACCTAAAATTGAATTATACCATTTTTATTTATAAAACTAATTCTACACAACTCGCAAAATTATGTTACTGTAACGTGCGGTTGAAGTTTTGAATATTACCTGTGTATTAAAGGTTTCTTCTAATACTTGTTCAGATGAATATGTACTTTTATCAATAACTTCACGACCGTGATCATTCTGTGATGCCACAGTTTCCAATCTGAAAATACAAAAAGTTTGTGGTAATGAAATTCATTACAAATTAAAGCGGGACATTATTTACCATGTTTGTTATTTGTTTCGAGTTTCGATTGTGAAACAACTGAAAAAAATTGGCCAAGTGCAAGTCAGACTCACCCATGAAGGGTTCCGTAGTAACTAAAATAATATAATATAACATGTATATTAATTTGACAAAAAAAGACCTTACAAATTTCTTAAAACTAGCTTATTTACACTTTTACAACTACGCCAAATAACTTTGTTTTTCATAGTGTTTGTATGAATCACAAAGTTATATTTGCGGTTTTCGAAAATATGCTGTATCTCAAAAACTGCTAACCCGATCTCGTTCAAACTGATTTTGGTTGAAAGTGTATATCTACAGACATATATTTTTTTAGATTTTTCACTCCATTATTATAGAAGTTAGAGGGGGGGAGGGAGAGACACATTTTACCACTTTGGAAACAATTTACTTTATGAAAAAGTGGTTTTAGAAACTTCAATCTCATTTTTTAAAGACCTGTCTATAGATATCACACACGCATAGGTTTCATGTAAAGAAATATTTTCAGTTTTTAGTTCCATATATGGGGAACCTTCCATGTATGGGGAGGTTCCATGTATTTTAATTATTTTTTTCTCAAAGTCGGAAAGCGGTTTATCGGAAGACGGACGGACGGACGGACGGACAGACAGAAACAGACAGACAGACAGACAGACATGACGAAACTATAAACAACAAATACAGGGTGGCAGGGACATCTACGCGCAACCGCTTACCATGGATTCAGTACATGATTCTGGACCCCCCTGCGTTGATAGTTTTCGTCGGCTTTTTCTTAATTTCATAAAATTACGAAAAATCCGACGCAATAACAAAACAGTAAATTCACTTATTTCAAACAGTAATGTAAACCAAACTCGAAAAGGCTACCTGATTAGTTAATATTCCACAAATAATAATATAATAATAATCTCGCAAATTAACCCTAGCAAAACAGCTGATCAGGTAGCTCTTTCGAATTTTATTTACATTGCTGTTTCAAGTGAAACAAGTGAATTTTATATTTTAATTAACAATGATTTTATACAGTTTTCAGTAAAAAAATACTGAAAAATCCTGAAAAAATAAAAAAAAACGACGAAAAATTCCAACGCAGGGGGTCCAGAATCATGTACCGAATCCCTGGTAAGCGTTTGTGCGTCGATGTCCCTGCCACCCTGTATATTACTTGTGCCAAAATATAGTAGTAAATATCCCGTTCTATGACAGATTTAGTGACCATGTCAATTTTAAAACTGCGTGAAAATGTCAATTCTAAATTTTCTAGTTCTGTGGTTCAGAAGTAGGTACATTTTAGATTTCATTTTTTAGGGTTCCGTAGCTGAATGGCAAAAAACGGAACCCTTATAGTTTCGATATGTCTGTCCGTCCGTCTGTCTGTCTGTCTGTCTGTCCGTCTGTCCGTCCGTCCGTACATACGGACGGCGGCCCCATTTTATTTAGCCATTTTATTCCGAAACTATTAAGACTATACATGTGAAACTTAGTAGGTAGATGTATTCTGTAAACCGCTTTTCGATTTTAAGTAAAAAAAATAAAAAATATTTAAAATAAAGGGGGTCCCCCATACATGGAACTAGAAATGAAAATTTTTTTTTTCATGAAACCTATGTGTGTGTGGTATCTATGGACAGGTCTTTAAAAATGATATGAGGGTTTCTAAGACCGCTTTTTCATAAAAACAATCGTTTAAAAGATATAAGCTTCCAAAATGGTAAAATGTGTGTCCCCCCTCTAACTTCTATAATAATGGAGTGAAAAATTAAAAAAAAAATATGTCTGTAGATCTTAATGTAAACTTTCAACCAAAATTGGTTTGAACGAAATCGATTCAGCAGTTTTTGAGATACAGCATATTTTCGAAAACCGCAAATATAACTTTGTAATTCATACAAACTCTATGAAAAACAAAGTTATTTAGCGTAGTTGTAAAAATGTAAATAAGCTAGTTTTAAGAAATTTTTAAGTTTTTTTTATTCGTCAAATAAATATACATATTATATTATTATAGTTACTACGGAACCCTTCATGGGCGAGTCTGACTCGCACTTGGCCAATTTTTTCTATTCATTTCGTAAAATTGTTGAGCTACAAATAAAAGATTAGGCAACTAACATTCATAGTTAGGTACATACCTATTCTCTTACTTAGTTATGTATGACAATAAGCAACATCTGAATTTTCAGATCAATCAGATATTTTGTCATGCACATTACTGCCCATATCAATAAACCGCGGTCTTGAAACAAAATGTTTCTTACTTTGTTTTATTCTTTATAATAGCCTAGATAATGTGTCGATACTTACTCATTGAAAATAACTTCGGCGTTGACATTTTCGACTTTCTTTCTCCTATAAAAAAATGAAAACGTTTCTTTTTTTATTCAACAAAATATTTACAAAAATATCTAAATATAATATAAAAGTACTTTCAATAAAATAGAAGTGACAAAAAGACAAAATAAGACCCTAGGTTTGATCCAGGACACTGGCGGTTGCCAATCCGATTCACTACTATACACGCTAATAGAACTTAGGAATTGTAATGAAATAACTGACCGTATTCGAGTAAAATAAAGTTCTCAATACTGAGACGGTTCCAATAATGTGTCATAATATTTTAGAAATAATTTAGTAATCTAAAATATTCTTACCTTTTAACATCGTTCATATGTACGGCGTTTGATTTATATGAACGTTTTTTAGTCCTTTTAACTGGCTTCACTTTATTTCCCATATTTATAAAATAAAATTGAAATCAAGTTACGTAATATTTTAACCTAAAGTATTTTATATTTACAAGAAAGAAGATTATTTATAGAAAATTGATATAAAAAATTAATTTATAAATATAATAATTAATTTACAGACGAAACTTTACAATAACTACAAACAATTCCGAGTCGAAATAAATCGGCGAGAAAAGCGACACGTCCATATAGCAACAGGCGTTGGCCGGCACTGTCAGTACACAGGCGTTTACACACACATGCGTACGTATTATATTGCGAAATAATAATACGCGATTTACAGAAAATGTATTGATTGGATTAAAAAAATAAAACACTATTTCGTTAGTATGTTTCTTGTTGAATAATTTGTCAAAAAATCAGAATGATCGTATGTATTTTAATATGGTTTTTATTCGTTAAAAGATTTTTTTAGAGGTATCTTTGTGATTTTTTTCTATGAATTAAAATTTGTTGTATTATGTTTTCAACACACTACTTAACTAGATTATATCCTGAAGAATATCATATATTTTTCTGACTGTGTTAACTGCAGTGAATCATATACTTTAACGCATTATAAAACTCGCGTTTAGCTCTTGTAGTCCCCTTAAGGATATAAGATTGCAAGGAATACGTGATCTTCATGGAGGTGTTCGTGGCTAAATAGTAACAGGAGTACGGGTCGATCGTTTAGTCTAATGAAATAATGATGTTTATTTTACAATTAAATAAATAACACTTTTATGCGTATTTTTTTTTCGTAAATGTAAATTTTAAAGATGAAGCCGGTGTTTCCTGACTACCCTGAGAAGAAACACCGATACAAATACGTGGTGATCAAATCATATGAGAACTATATAGGTTTGTGTCCGTGGTGCTTTTTAAAGGACATAATCACACAGATTTTACTAGGCCCGTCCAAACAGTGCAAGCATTTTCAGTTATCGCGTAGCTCAACTTAGAACTTTAAGGAGCTCGAACGATTTGACGAACACTACCAAAGTAACGATATTTGGGTAGGTACTAAAACTGCCAGACAGTGTGATCATCTACACGTTGTTTTCCCACCATTGCTCTCACATTCACAATTTAGCTTTTGAGAACCATTCAAATGATATCCGAGATAGTCTTTTGAAAAAAGAACCATACAGATTTGAGGGTACCAATTAAGCAACGCTTTCAAAGGTCAATGCATGTCAAAAAGCACTTCTTCTTCTTATCGTGTAGGTAGTAAGGTCTAATTTTAACGACCACATAAACTCTAGTGTCAGAGTTTCTAGACCGCCTCAAGGGCCTCTGACGTGGTCTATTCTGACGACCGCCATTTGGCGACCGGGACCAGCGGCTTATACGTGCCTTCCGAAGCACGGAACCCGGAAAAAAAGCACTTAAATTGGATGGTCCTGGCTGTCGTTTGTACATCTTTGACGTCGTCGTTACGTGTAGTCAGGAGCCAAGAAATTCGACATCAGTCTTGCTATGGGGTATCGTGTTACCGTATATTGCTTCTGGGTTCTAGAGGTCAAATAGGCAGTCACATAATGTAAAACAGTAGTACATGCCAAATTTCTGAGGTCAACGGAAAACTTGAGGCTAGAGGTACCGAGTCACTCCACCGATTTCTTTGGTAAGTTGTTCGGAGCTCAAGCATTACGATTGTGGAATACTCTTCCCGTGTCAGTAAGACAAGCATAAACCCTTCCTTCTTTCAAAAACATGGTAAAAGATCTCTATCTCTCTCTTTAATTTGTTACTATTTTTTTTATCTCAGCTTTGTTTTTTTATGTATATATATGTATATGTGTATTGAGTATGTAGGTTATTACTTATTTATTGTATAATAGTGAATAGTACACCATGGACTACCCGCGTATTTATTTTCTTCTGCTGTGTCAAATCCATCCAAAGGTAGACAACCTTTGGATGGATTTGAAAGATCGCTTTTAGCGATAAGACCGCCCATTGTAACACCCTTTGTAGTTTTTAAGTCCTTATTTAATTCTGTTATGGTATACAATAAGAGTATATCTATCTATCTATCTATCTATCTACTCAGCTGCATCTAGTTAGACTGGAAGATACCGACTCCAACATAGTTGGAAAACGGGCAAAAGCAGATGATGGTGACGTAAGGATCTTCAAGGTAAAACATAACGCTTGGAGGTACTTCGTGGGTCAGAAAGCACCTGAACCGCCTGAGCAGCCCGTCTTGGCTGTAATTTGTAGATCTTTGATCCATAGAGGTCCAGGGTCTTGCCGAGGAATATCATGTTACCCAATTAATGGGTTCTGGAGGTAACAGAAAGCCGGTCGCTTCATGTCATACTGGTTTAGCTGCACCCGAACAAAGTGGAATCCGAAACCAAGTAGTATACAGGGTTAATTGTAAAACACCAAAAACCTCTCAGGACTATGTTACTAACATCATAATCAACAACTTTTGTTCTATGACTTTTAAAAATTCGTCATATTTTAGTTTACCAGATTTTCATATAAAAATAAAAATATTTAAATTGAACGCCCTAAACGCATGTAGCGTCTATGCAAAGCAAAAGAAAGCGATAGTATAAATTGCTTTCTTTTGCTTCGCATAGAGTTTGTAACATTTAGGGCGTTCAATTTAAATATTTTTATTTTTGTATGAAAATCTGGTGAACTAAAATATGACGATTTCTTAAAAGTCATAGAACAAAAGTTGTTGATTATGATGTTAGTAACATAGTCCTGAGAGGTTTTCAGTGTTTTACATTTAACCCTGTAGGGGAAAGTGGGGTAGATTCATACAAGGGGCACCGTCATACACCAAACATATCTGATGTTAGGCGTACATCAACAGAATGACTTATGCGTGTATGCGTAGCTTACTTTTGTGTATGGTTGCTCACGGAGTTTGAAAGCAGTCGGTGTGAAACGCGCGTCGGTGTGACACAGAACGTGATTCGGCCAGGCATAAGTATTTTTATAAGCTCACTTTAACGTCTTTTTTTTTATAAAAGCTGCCGTCTAGATTATTCAGTTCTATTTTATTTAAAAGATAATAGGGTCAAGTTTGTGAATTAATCTGTGAATAATTTTATATATGCTTGCTTTTTTTCTAGAAATATTTTGATTTCATTTTCTTGTGATGGGGTAGATTCATACAGGAGTGTACGGGGCACATTCATACTGTATGAATGTGCCCCATTTTTTGTTTGTTTATAAAATTATACCATAATTTTGTTTTGCAGAACGATTATGTTCAGAAATTACAAGAAAAAGGGAACTAGGAGTGGAGTGGTGGACGAAGAGGCAATTTTTAAAGCTATCGATAAAGTTTTGGAAAACAAACTCTCATTTCGGAAATCAGCAGCCAAATATGGAGTATAAATAAGAAAGAAAGAATAGAGAATAAATAAGAATTAAGCAATAGGATGTAGATATTTAAAAAGTGATGTGACTGATCAGAAAGACTGTTTTTTTATTAACTGGTAGGCCTACTTCTTGATCTCGATCTCGCCTGATGGTAAGCGATAGATGAGGTCTAAGATGGGACGAGCGAGCCCAGAAGATGCCTATTTACTCGTGCTTTAAAGGCTGAAAGGTCATAAGTGGCAGGGAACACATAAGCCAGCAGAGAATTCCACAGCTTGGCTGTGCGCACAATAAATGTGGAGGAGAAGCGCTTTGTACGACAAGACGGTATATCAACCAAGTGTGGGTGGTACCCAGCCATGCGTCTGGTAGTCCGGTAGTGAAAGGGATATGGAGGAATCAGGTCATGGAACTCCTGCGCACACTCCCCGAAGTACAATCTGTAGAAAACCGACAGGCAAGCAACGGTTCGCCGATGAGCCAGGCTATGAAGCTTGTCCACCAGCACCTCGTCGCCTATAAGCCTTTTATAGCTCTGCGCTCGATCAAGTCCAATGTAGCAAGTTGGTACTTTGCAGAGCCATCCCACAAGTGGCTGCAATACTCCACGCAGGAACGGACCTGTGCTTTATACAGAATTAAAAGCTGTCCAGGCGTGAAGTACCGCCTCACCTTGTGTAGGATTCCCAGTTTTTTTGTTGCAGTCTGAGCTCTGGACTCGATGGTTGAGCCGAAGTTGAGATCTGACGTCAACTCTATGCCCAAAAGCTCCAGGCGATTGGTAACTGGCACAGATGTACTTTGAAAAGTAGGGGTCAATTCAAAAGGGCTCGTTTTAGCGCTGAAAAGACAAGCCTGTGTTTTCAGAGCATTGAATTTGACCAGATTGTCGTCACCCCATTGGGAAACGAAATTTAAGGTCAAATTCATGCGCTCTACCATGGCCTTCTGAGTGGCAATTTCGTCGCTGTCAGCTCTAGAACTGGATAAGTATCTCTCTGTGTGCTGTCACAGCACTGCTGTGTGTATTAGGTTAAGTTAGTTGGCTCTGTGCCATAAAAATAAAAACTAACTATATTTGTCTTATTTATAATATGATTATGTAAGTATTATTTGATAATAGAGACTAATATTGCTTTTGTTTTCATGAACGTTGTGTTTTGATACTTTGATTTTGATAAATAAATAAACATTTCACGCAAAACTTGTGTATTTTGTCACATGTATGAATCTGCCCCATAGGCTGTATGTAAGTGCCCCGCAGGTGGGGTACATTCATACATTTTTAATTTTTTCTTTCAAGTGTTACAAAAAGTCGTACAAAAGTATTTACACAAATTTAATGTTTTTTATATAAAGTCCGATAGTAAGACTATTGATTTTTGATGAATCAATAAAGATATCGATACCCGAGAGCATTCTATAAGATGAAATATAAAAACTGTATGAAGCTGCCCCACCTTCCCCTATAGATAAAGCTTTAGTCAGATTGCTAAAATCAACTGTCATATCTACTGGATGCGATGCCACAAGACCGGTCGTTTACGGAATTATTTGGGGGAAACCTATGAACAGCATTAGATATCTTTTAGCTGAATGATGGAAAGGAGCATTCATTAAGGACTGCATGCATCAAATGCTGATACGAGGCAATAATGTGTTCGACAGTTATTTCTCATCAGATGTAAGAGTCAGAAAAGAAACCTATACGGGATGACTAGCGTCCAATAAAGATGTTAGCAATACACAATTATCTATACTTATAATAAATCTGTAGAGAGGTCAATTCTGTACGGTCGGCCAAGAAAGTGGTGTACCAGTTTTGATTTAGTTTCCCGGTCATCGAAAATTACAACAAGGTTCGTTATAAAAAGATATTACTGAAAGAGACAACATTATCATGACGTAAACCTATGTATTTAGTATTCATACGTCATATGTCACATATAAGTACATGACATTTTAACCTTTAGTATAAATGAAAAGGACATTAGTTTCTACAAAGCAATTGAAATGTTTCCAAACAAAAGTAATAAAAACTATTTAGACAACCGAATTCCATTTGAAAAAGAAAACTGACAATTGACATTTTGTCAAATATATGCAAAAAATCGATATATTTTCCGTGTTATTTTTCAATCAACTGCATATAAAATCATCTCAATGCCTGCCAACTTGACCATTGCCGAAAGAGCACAAATAATTGCCCAATTTAATGAGGGAAGCAGTATCAGTGCGATATCCCGGAATTTGAATATATCGAGGCGTTCTGTCCGCTTTTGGATTCGTCGTGAAGGAGAGGAGGGAAGTTTTTTGGATCACAGAAGAAGTGGTCGCCGGCCTGCACTCTCCAATAACGATAGAGAATTCATGAGACGGGAATATGAAATCAATGGTTTTAAGCCCACAAAACATTTTGCGGAGATGTTCGATGTGAGTGCCCAAACAATAAGGAATCATCTACATTACATGGGGTTGCACCACAGGCATTACGCCAAGAAAATATATTTGACGGATGCTCACAGACTTGCTCGTCTGAACTTCGCCAGAGAGCACTTAGAGTTTGATTGGTCTAATACAGTGTTTTGTGATGAAAAAACGTTTAAATCCAGTCAGCATGGACGTCTTCACCTTTGGCGATATAATTCAACACGGTATAAAGATGATCATGTAATCCCAAATAGAGAATCAGGTCGAATTTCCGTAAATATTTGGGGCTGGATGAGTACGGATGGTGTAGGAGAATTGTGTTCTCTACCTCCTCGAGCGACGGCTGTAAATTATATCGACGTGCTTCAGAATGCAATGCTACCGACAGTCCGTAATGTTTACCCGGAGAACGAAGTGCCACAATTTGATTTTGTTCAAGATAATTGTTCAATTCATAATGCGAGGATCGTAAGAGCCTGGTTTCGTTCACACACTGACGTAAGGGTAATTCAGTGGCCCTCAAGATCGCCGGACCTCAACCCGATAGAAAATCTTTGGGGCCTTATGGTCCAACGATGGTCGCATCAAAATGAAAGAACCAAACAAGCTCTTATTAGTCACTGTAATTATATCTGGGAGGAAATGCGGGGAACCGATATTTGCTCACGGCTTGTTGGTTCAATGAGGTCTCGTCTTTTAGAGGTTATAGAGGCCAACGGCGGTTACACCCGTTTCTAATTTTTAAAAATTTTCAATATCTTCTAAATATTACTATATATGCTATGTTTTTGTTTGTTATAAGTATTTTAAAATTGATTGTAGAAATTTAATAAAAGGATAAATCTATTTTTAGCTTGTTTTTTATTGATATTGTAATTACAAGTTTACAGAAATTGTAGGTTTGTGGACTCGCCTTGTGCCTTTACAATTTTATGTAACTTGTTGATTACAATTCTGAATTTGTAGATACAATTTTGTCATCAAAATCTACAGCCCCCCGCCGTTGATTTTACGACGTCATTGGTTCCATCAAGTTCAAACTAAGAACAGCTGTCACATTACAAACAGTAATAGTCGTTATCAATAATCAGATAAAGACAGCAATAGAAGTTGTCAGATCGATCTGCAAGCGAAACTAATCTTTATCACCTATGAATCTGCAAGCGATATTCAACCTTAGGGTGGTACACCACTTTCTTGGCCGACTGTACATGAAATATATTTACAAAATAACTATCAGGGGGTGATTAGGGATCGATACTGATACCAAAAATGCAATCAGTAAAATTTTTGTCTGTCTGTCTGTCTGTCTGTATAACCGTTATAGAAACAAAAACTACTCGACGGATTTTAACGAAACTTGGTACAATTAATATTCATACTCCTGAGCAGGTTATAGTATACTTTTCATCACGCTTCAATCAATAGGAGCAGAGCAGTGAAGGGAAATGTTGGGAAAACGGGAGAAGTTACTCCATTTTTTATGCTTCCGTCGCGTGTGCAACCATAATGGTTAAAGCTACACAGAAATCATTTATGACGGAAATGTTCTCCTTAAAATTATATAAAAAAATATCCCACGACAGCATATATCTATCTTTTATGGTTGACTCACAATAACACGTGTAACTCCCGATAGCTTAGCAGTTCGAAGCTTTCTGATTAATATTCTGCTCCGAAATTTAAAACCACCACAACTTTGCAATGGAACTCGGCTAAAAGTAACCCAGTTGCAACAAAATATAATCGAGGCTCAAATTTTATCAGGTTGCGGTGCAGGAGAAACCGTCTTTATTCCCAGAATTCCCATAATAGCAAATAATTTTCCATTCCAATTTAAAAGAACGCGATTCCCAGTATCGGTGTGTTATGCAATGACAATTAATAAGGCTCAAGGGCAGACTTTTCGTGTTGCTGGAGTAGATCTCGGTGTCAGTTGTTTCTCGAATGGTCAGTATGTCGCTCTTTCCCGGGTTAGCAGTTCTAGAAATCTTTATGTTCACGTGCCGGATGGGTCAACTTTCAACATAGTATACCTGGAAGCTTTGCGCTGAAGTATTGTCGTTCTATAGGTACTTAAGCCTCATGTGAACGTGATCTAAACAATATTACCAATACATTAACTTAATAACACACAAGGAGTTACACGCTGACGGAGTCGCGGGCACAGCTATTAACAATAATATTGTGCGGTTCGGTATTGCGATATTTTTCAACAGTATTATAGATTGACATATTATATTTCCCTACTAAATTACGAAAGTTAATCTGTGTGTTACATCAAAATCACTGAACCGTGAGGAAGGACATAGGCTACTTTTTTTTACGAAAAACGACGGAAACGTGGACGAAGTCGCGGGCAACAGCTATCTATGCTAATAATATAAGGCTGAAGAGTGTGTTTGTTTGTTTGAACGCGATAATCTCAGGAACTACTGGTTCGAATTGAAAAAATATTTTTAATTGAATAGTAAATTTATAGAGAAAGGCTATATATCATTACGCTAAGGCCAATAGGAGCGGAGCACCAATGAAGAATGCTTCACAATCGGGGTTAAATTTAACGTTAGCCCAAAGTAACTATTCCACGCGGACGAAGTCGCGGGCAAAAGCTAGTCAACAATAAAACAAGCCAAATGTATATCCATAAATATTTATATTAGCGCTTACGTAAAGCTCGTTAATAGTATAATATCAGCTTTTACCAGCCATTCCTATGTTTCTTATTGCCTTGAGTACATTTCCTGATAATAACAAGGCAATTTTAACAGGAAATTAAAATAGGGATGAGCAACAAAACGCCTGATTCACGACGTGCAGCTGTCTAGATACATCTACTGCAGTACTATCAAAAGGCATTTAGGTTGTTTGAGTATCGAGAAAAGAAACATACTTAATTTTCGTCACGAAAACGCAGTGACCCTTGTTGTTGGCTACGAGCTGTAAAACTAACAGCTGATGTTCATTTTCATACCTCAAATAAGATTCCCGAATGGATAGGCAATGTTAGTACTCCCATGATTCAACGGTGACTGATGTAGTAATCAATATTGCTAAAAATAACATACAAAAATACATTTCAATGTCACGCATCGAATTTTTCATTAACAACTCATGATAAAACAACCTGAATCATTCGTTTTGGTACGAAACTACAATCGAGAATAAAAGATGAATAAGAATCTCTTATAACGTTCATACTATTTAAAAAATCTGGTGCAATTCTTTATCGCAATTACGATGTAGGAACTGCATCTAGTCACCACGAACGATGCCAAACGTGCAAATCCTTTATAATGCTGGTAAATCATAAATACGGGGAAACAAAGAGGTTTGGAAGTCGGCCAGCTACGTACCGAAACGTTCCGAGAGACGATTTTCAGTTTCTTTGTGTGTAAACTTTCACACATTTCTATATTTAAACCGAGAGTTCCCGACTTAGACAAAAAATGAGAGTCAATGCGCTGTGCGACTGAGGAGCACGTTGCAAGTCGCTTTGTGTGCACAGGCACCCAATAACGCGACTAATGCTTTATTTGGGAACATTTTGGAAAATAAAATTTGACATTCGCTTAAAATTATGTTGCACGGAATTAAATTCATGTCCCGAGAACGCGATGGCGACGTGGGCTGTTATAACTGCTACTTTTTAAGATTTTATTATGTTTCCGATGGTATGAGTTTCCTTTATGTTTTGGACGGAGATGATAAGCTTAAAAGCGAGCTTGTAGATGATAAACAACGCAGAAGCCGAACGCAAGAGATGGACGAATGAAACACGGAAAACACGAATTTAGACAAATAAATAGAATTACAAACAAAGAGAACAGTAGGCCACACGTGGCTAACAGAACCAGTACAAGCTGTTATATTAAAACTTAGAACTACATTTGGCCAACGTAACAAGACGAGACCAATGACGGGTGATACTGGAATTACAAAGCATAATAAATCATCTGAATCTAGAAGATTATTCCAGCTGATTTCACAGCTTATTTTGAACTTCAGTTAGTACCTATTTACATTACGTTGGTAACACACTGTTTTAGTCATCGATAAAAGCTCCTTGATCTCTCTATAAAAATCCGGAATAAATTCTATAGTAAGCGAAATAATGTTTGATCGATTGAACTACATATTACTGTAACGGCAAATAGACACGCGTATCTAGTATGACGATGCGCTCAACTGTGAAAGATGATGCTTAAAGCAAAATTTGGCGAATCATAGGCCCCGAAGGATAGAGGTATACATGAAGGCATCTTTTGCAATCTTTATAGACACGAGTCTGCCACAGTACGTGTTTAGTAAAATAATCGAGCATTTTAGATCTGACCGTCCAATGCGATCGAACTTGAGGCTGAAGGTCGAGGCCTTCCGGATGAAATGGTGCGAGAACATACGTGTGTTTCCCCTGCATTGGGGCATAATGGGCGGGTAAGATTAGACGAGTAACGAGACAAAAGATAAAATTTATCAGTACATTATTTTTACAATAGTGAACAAATTCATTCACTATTTTTAGGGTTCCGTACCCATAGGGTAAAAACGGGACCCCTATTGCTAAGACTCTGCTGCTCGTCTGTCTGTCACCAAGGCATATCTCATGAACTGTGATAGCTAGACAGTTGAAATGTTCACAGATTATGTATTTCTGTTGCCTCAATAACAACAAATACAGAATCTTCTTCTTCTTAGCGTGTCGATGGCTTTATATTAGATTGGCCCAAAAGTCAGCTACGCGAACTCCGCTCGCTGATGCAGACATAAGGTCGTCAAGAGTGCAGGTGATGGGGCATGCAGAACAAGATAGAAGGTGGGCCATAGTCTGTGGGGTCACGCCGCGTATACATTTTAGATCTGAGCCATTTGTAAATCCCCATCCGTAGTGATTATCGTTGCTACTAGTTAGTATTTTACCCACATTGCTAGTTAGCAATGTGGGTAAAATTCACATTATTAGCAATCTAGTTAACCCCTCCAACTAACCTAAATATGCTTGGGTCTGGAGTGGGTTCACGGCAATAATGTAATGCGTGGGGTTCGAACTGATCTCGATCACAAGTCCGACGCTTAAAGCCAAAACCTTAATTGTAATTGAATTTTCCATACTTCTAAAGCAATCTTTTTACAGGAACATTAGTTTATGCTGTATATGTGGATTATGTGTTTAAAGAAGCCAAAACCATTCATGTCTTACTGGTCATACCAGTACTAAAATCATTCTTTAAGACTGACAGACCAAACATATTTTGAAAGCCATGTCCTTAATTAAAATACACTTGAGAGCAATAAAATCGCACACCTCTTGTAATTTGGTTTATAACTGTTTTTTTTCTTAAATCTAAAGATATTGGGTACAAATCATTAGGCAAAATAAAGAATACAAGCTTAGCTTTAAAAAAAACTCAAAATTAAAATCAATTACCTTCACGTAACTCACAGAAACCAGCCGTACACCAAATTCCCTAAATTTCCCAAATTCACCCGTTAGCATTGTCACTACTTGCACCCCTTACCCGCAGGTATAAAAGGGTCGTTTTTTTTGGAATTCTAAATTTAACATGACCCAGCCTGTCCCTTTGCTGCCCTCCCAAAATGACCCCGCTATGCCGAGGCCCGTACTCCACAGGGTGTGCCCTTAGCGTGCGGTCATTAGTTTTTAAGTATATTTTAGTTTGTAAGCCCTGGCTGGGGGCCTTTAATTTATTAGAGGTCACCACAGGACAGACCGGTTAAGTAGTACATTAGCCGTATAGAGCTAAACTACGAGTGGCCCTACCTAAAAAAAAAAAAAATGGAATTCTAATCAGTTGCATACCAAAGGTCAACGTGATAACATCTCTACTGAAAGCATACGGAAAAATATGGATACCACGCCCGCAGAAGCCGCTCAAGTTGTTGCCTTGCTTGAAGCAGGCCTTAATCAAAGTGAAGTTGCTCGACGACTAAATTTGAGCCGCTACTCTGTTCTTCGTGTGTACCAGAGGTTTCAAGAGACCGGTGGCTACATTCGGCGACCAGGATCTGGCCGGCGACGAAGAACATCAGAGCGTGATGACCGCTTTCTTGTGTCGAGGTCTTTAAGAAATTGGCAACTGAGTGCGGTTCAACTGGGACAAGAGCTTCGAGAAGTTCACAATGTCAGTATAAGTCGGTGGACAATCAGAAGAAGACTTGGTGAAGCAGGACTGACTTCACATCGCCCAGCAAATGGTCCCAAATTGACCATAGCTCACCGACAAGCCCGACTACAATTTGCCAGGGAACATTTAAATTGGACGTATGACCAATGGCGGTCTGTTATGTTCTCTGATGAGTGCAGAATGACATTACATGGTCATGATGGACGCTCTAGAGTCTACAGAAGGTCATCAGAGCGATTTTCACAATGCTGCATAAGCGAACGTGTGGTTTTTGGCGGTGGATCGTGTATGTTTTGGGGTGGCATAATATTGGACACTAAAACTGACATTGTATTCATCACTGGAGCGAATACCGGCCTGAGATCGAGAGTTTTGACGGCTGCACGATACGTCGAAGAAGTGCTCGAAGGACATGTGAGGCCGCTTGCGTGGCTTATGGGAGAAGATTTTCTCCTAATGCACGACAACGCGAGACCGCATGTCGCTAGAACAGTTTGCGAATACATGGAAGAAGTTGGAATCACCGCGATGGAGTGACCAGCTCGTAGTCCTGATCTCAATCCGATTGAGCATGTCTGGGATGAGCTAAAAAGAAGAGTTCGAGCAAGAAGCCCTGCTCCTACGCGCCTCCGAGAGCTTCAACGTGCCATTGAAGAGGAGTGGAACGCTATACCACAAGATTTCATGGTAAAATTAATACGGTCCATGAAAAACCGATTAAGAGCTGTAATTAAGGCTAGGGGAGGGAATACACCTTATTAATAAACAATTTGATCAAGAATTTTGAGTTTGATTTTCATTATTGCTTAATCGAAATTGGGTAATTTTACCCGTTTGTTGGGTTTTGTGCCGTAAAACCTCTTATGGGTATTTTTTACACTGTATTTGATATCATTAGAAAGGTAATGAGGTAGACTTTCAATTAGTGTGTGTTTTTTTAAATATTTATTCAGATTCATAAAAAAAACTGCCTTAACAAAGAAGTCAAGGTGTGCGATTTTATTGCTCTCAAGTGTAGTTTATCTTTTATCTCTGCAGTACATTGCCTTTAAAATTTCTCTAACATGCTCGTGCTTGTTAAATCTATAATGAAATATATCCAGCTTGACGAACCTTCAATAACATACTCGTCAAATTTTACAGTGCCTTCTGTTTCAAGTCTGACTGGTGGTCTGAATTTCTCTAAAAGGATCCTGACTGCACCTTCCCGCCCGTGCCGTGCCGCTGCTATTAAAGGCGTGCATTTGACTCCATCGCAGCAAACATCCTGAAACAGAATATTCATAAAGAAAAATTGGAAAGTTTAGGAAATTGGGTATGTTTTTCAACTAAATACCTCGTAAATAGTAATTCTAAATAGATATAGGAATAGGAACACTTCAAAATTAAAACTTTTGATAAATCGCTTTTATTGTCAAGCCGTCAAATTTAGCCAATAACCTAAATCTGTGTCCTTCAAGTTCCGTCCATCCAAAGGTTGTCTGTAAAGGTGTGTCCAAACATCGAGCGGCAATCGAGCGCGGCTACAGCGCGCGGTCCGCCGCCCTGTGTTTAGACAACTGCCGCGCAAACATTATTCGGCTTTGTCCTAACTAGAGCGCGGCAGAAACTTGTCCTAGAAATGCCGCGTGTTGCTGCCGCGCTCTTGCTGCTCAATGTTTGGACACACCTTAAGAGATCGCCTTGTGTGATAAGACCGCCCATTGTATACTAGTTTTACCTTTTGTATCCATACATATAAATATTTTAAGTACAATAAAGTGTACAATAAAGTATAAAATAAATAAATAAATAAACACATCTATACTAATATTATAAAGCGGAAAAGTTTGTTTGCTTATTTGAATGCTCTCATCTACGAAAGCACTAGGTGAAAGCGCTAAGCTTGAAAATTGAAATTTGAGGAAGGTTAAACGCTACTTTTTATCCATCTGCAGAAGAAGGTTATGTTTTTACGTGATAAATGCCACGGGAGCGAAGCCCCGAGACACAGCTGCAGTACATAATGCAATGATAGACCATCAAATGCAGGTTATTCAGTGAAATATACATTAATATTCCAGTTGCTTCTGCACACGACTTCACTTGCGTAAAAAAATGTTTAGGAAGGAATTTTGTCTTTGTCACTTAAGAAAAATTATGCTATACTAGCTTCCGCCCGCGACTTCGTCCGCGTGGAAAAAAAAATCCCCCGATTTTGAAACATTCTTCATTAGTGCTCCGCTCCTATTGGTCTTAGCGTGATGATATATAGCCTATAGCCTTCCTCGATAAATGGGCTATCTAACACTGAAATAATTTTTCAAATCAGAACCGTAGTTCCTCAGATTAGCGCGTTCAAGCAAACAACAAACAAACAAACAAACTCTTCAGCTTTATAATATTAGTATAGATTGGTGAAGGAATTTTCAAACTTGGTGCACTAATTCAAAAGATTACCTACCTACAAACATTACCTCTTAGTAATATTAGTACAGATATAAATTTTTTACTGGCTCACATTTGACCACTATGGCACCGGTTAAATAAGATAAATGGTTGAAGATGAAGAATGCTTACCTAGAAGTAACCTATTCACTCTTCACTTTAAAGGTTATAGCTATCAGGAAACATGGACTCTAGCAGCGATTTCACTGGTTAGCTGTATGCATAGTGATAGTATTGATGGGATTTCCACCATGTATCAATAGTGTATTACCATTAGTGATAAAACTGGCTTGGTGGAATTAGATTGTACAACTACATCACACCTCCTCCCCCAAAATGTAACCAATAGAAAACCATTAGGTTTGCAACTAGTCAAGGCTTAAGTAGCAATATTGAACTATAGAGTAATTCATTACACTACTCAGGACAGTATTTACATTAATATCAAACCTTAACATAATAATTTGATATGTATTAGTATATATTTATATATTATATTTTGTGGTATGTATTTTATATTATGATGTTTGGTTAGTATTATGTATGATGTTGTATGCTGACAGCCCTAAATCTATCTCCTTTAATTTCTGTCCATCCAAAGGTTGTGTGTAAGAGATTGCCCTGTGCAATAAGACCGCCCATTGTACACTAGTTTTATTATTTGTATCCTTAAGTGTATTGTAAGGTGTACAATAAAGTATATAATAAATAAATAAATAATGCGATCCAAATTAATTAGAAGGGTTCATCCACACACAAAGTGACAATTGCGGATATGAACCTTCTTCAATAAATATTAAGTTGGGCCCAGTAGGCCACACTAGCACACACATAGCTTCAGTGGTTTTCATGAATTCATTAAAGGTGCACATATTTGGGCACTGATAGTCCAGCAGATGGGGCATGGTTTGGTCTATAGCACCACAATCACATAAGGTGTCATTGTGTTCTATGATCCCCCATTTCACTAAATTGTAGGGTGCTGCACCCTACTTGGGTTTGATATACAATAAATTAATAAACTACATAAAATAATTACCAACTTAGAGAAGCCATAACTCCTGAGTTAGGTATAAAATACCTGTATTTCGGTATAAACAATACAATATGTTTACATAAATTTTTCAGTATGAAGATTAAAAGTACCTTGGTTGGTATAAAGTATTTTGACACATCGCCAGATAAACCTTATAAATTCTTTGGAGGCAGGGCGATGTTTACATTAAAACACATGTCATATGTTTATTTGTTGTTCACCCAAAAACGTGACTTTCCTAAGTTCATTGACATGTCATTAACCCAAATCTTTGTACATAAAACAACAAAGGGTTGTGTTTTTTGTTTATATAACATACTTCAGTGTTTTGACTAGAAGCAGTTCAGATAAAAAAAACTATTGTGGTTGCTACATTGTAGCATGAGAATTTTTCAGCTTGTAAATAGAAAGTTATGGGTCACTGACAAAGAAAATTGAATGAACTATATAAAATGTATATAAGTACATGATTTTTCCCTGCTTTGGGACAATCTACATATTATTGATTTTTAAGGATAAGAGAGTCTGTACAGCTATCAATCAATCCCTTAATTTTTGATTGAGGGGATCTTAAGAATTACTCAACCCCTGCAGTCATAAAATGGCTGGTGCCATTGCTATAGGCTAGGTTGCTTTTTATGAATTTTCTTTGTAGAATTAAATTAAATACTGCTGAAGCCAAAGCAAATAAATAGTAGTACATATTTCTACATAGTTTTGGTTTGTTATTAACTTAAAATATTTCTAATTTGGCCAGTGCACAATCACAAAGATGAAAACGACTAAATAATTAATTTCATGAAAATACTACTCTTAGTTGCCAGCACAGCTGGTTCACTGAGAAGCTTATGAAACATTAAACAACATTTATGTAAACAGATTTATCATATTTATATATATAGATTTTTAATTTTATCTATTCTTCAACCTATTAATTACTAAGTTAACTCAAAAATTTAGTGCCACGAATTTACCTAACTGTTTGATGTAAAGTAAAAATTTTTGCAACATCATCATGATAACAATCAAGGCAAGGAAATATGTGTGGCAATTATGATTTTAATTAAATAGATGAGCGACCGACCCCAAGCACCGGAGTCTTTCGCAAGAACCACTGCGCGAACTCAAGGAAATGAAACTGGTACCAAGGTTACGAAGACGATACGTGCGTTACGACGCAAAATCGCATTCCGCGACGAATAAAAAATGAATTAATAACTCACACCGACCATATGTAACGCGCAAAAGGTAACGCGCCGTAAATATGTACGATAAAAATAGATTATCATCATTCTCATCAGAAATATTAAATGACACTAACACAACTTCTGCTGATACATAATGAATTAAAGCTGAATTTCAATACTTACGCTATTTAATAGGTCATCAATTTCATCTGTGTTTTTCTCGTATAATAAAGCGTAAAGGGTTAAAGACATTCCATCTCTGGCAGCGAAAAACACCCGCTCTCGCAAGGAGCTAGTAACATCTTCTAACATCAATTTATCTTCCATTATCTAGCCACTGTTCTTTGTAACACACAGATTTATTTCATCAACACAACACGAGCACGTATGTCTATTTATTGATAAATTTCTAAAACAACTCAGCAGCAAAATAATATCAAGTCAACTAATTTCACGACTGAAAGAAAAACTGACGACTAGTGATGTGTGCATCAAGATATCGCCAAAAATCAACTAACTAGTAAAATTAGTGACCTGTTAGCTGCCCGTTGTAATATGAATGTTTTACTCGATTTTGTAAATCGAATTTTATTGTAATATATTTTATTTAAAGACCTTTCCAGACGCCTAGTCAACACTTCGCGTGACCCAAGGCTGGCTTTTACCTTGGACAAAGTATAAACATTGCCATAAAACGTGGCAATGCAGCCAGTCTTTTGGACACATTACCAATGGACAGCGATGCTCACGAATTTCTGGACGCTATATTTTAGATTATTTTTAGATATATATAGTTTAGGGTTTTATTGAAGTGTATATTTTCTGATTTCACAAAAATAAAAAAAAATATTTCAACTATTAGAGATGTGTCGTATTTACTAGAACAGATCCGAAGAATAGGTAAATTTCGATACTAGGCTGCACCTATTCTCACTTCGACAATACCTAGTATCATGAAGTATTACGAAATCCAACTGCTCTTAGGCCTCATAGCACTAAGGCGTAATTGCATTCCATTCACTCAACACGTTATAAACCTGCTTTACCACTCATTCATGTTTGTCAAAATCATTCGTTTGTCAGTCACTTGAATTTAAACCCTAATTCAAAGTACATAAAAGTAACGCGACGCGCACGCGTGTTATGCACGAATATATATTCTTTTAACTACGCTATTCCGTAGTCTTCCCATCTTTATCTTTCAATACTCGAGACTAGTCAGTAATCATTCGATCCGAGAATACTCGATCCGAATGAGTATCAACTAGTCTCGACAAGACTAAGTATTACGAAGTATCTATATACTTAGTCTACTCGAGACTAGTTGGTACTCATTCGGATCGAGTATTCTCGGATCGAATGATTACTGACTAGTCTCGAGTATAAAGTCCAATTACTAGGTACCAACCTAGTCTTATCACTGATTGCTGGTGCTAACACACTAAGTTCAATAGAAATATCAAGTACAGGAGAAGTGGCAACGAAGTGAGTCCATGAAGCTTAAAGACCGTCATCGTAAATTTTAATCAAAATACCGTGTTCATTTGTTGTTTAGCAGCTTCCTGCAAAATTAGCAGCCACAATAAAAACTTGACTTGGACTAAGTACTTGCACCATGACCACATTCGATAAGTAACAATTGATACTAGGTGGACTAGGGACTAGGTGGACTAGGTGGAATAGGTATCTGGATCACGTATTTTTAAATACTAAGAATAGGTGCACCTAGTCCCAAATTTACCTAGTACAACCCATCTCTATCAACTATTACATTCCAACATCAATCGCCTATTAAATTAATCTTCGTGTCATGATGACTGGGTGCAGCCAAGGATCTTCGTTTAGGTACAAGTTCCTTGGGTGCAGCTAAGCTCCCCACAGATGTAAAACTATCTTTTCAAAACTGAATGTTACGAACTAAGTAAATTTTAATTTATTATTTTACTTGCATAATTAGTGTACGGCAAATTTGTGCATTATCGAACCAAATAAAAATAATTTATTCACAATTTAATTAATTGCTTTGCAACGTTACAACAAAATGAATTTATTCCTACAATCCTGCCACGTTTTGTCCGAGCTGGAGTTTCTCGACCAATCAGAAATAAGTATATGGTTTTTACCGTATTCCAGCAACAACATATAGAGTATTTAGAGCATAAATATTTGCCACTTCAAGCACATTTTGAACCGTGTGTTATTTCATTTACGCTGAAAATATTGAAGAATACAATCGCTGATCGCTGTCCTTGATTTTTTTTTAAATATTTGTTTGGTTTTGACGTGTAACCTATTACTTTGACGCTTTCCCTTTATTTACAAAGAATTTAATAAAAATCTGTTTAGAATCTCTCCAATAATGTCGAGTGGTCAATGGGAAGTTGTTGGGAAAAATAAGAAGTCGCAGAATGGCAAAATTAAAACTAAGGAGGACGATAAGAAAGCTGTTAAAAATGGGCCGAAACTTGAGGATGTCGGTGGGTAATTTTATTTTGCTTACAACACACTTCATATATGTTTAGTTAACAATTTAATACATTTTTCTCTTTCTTTTTGATAGCATGGTTTTTATTCGAAACATATATGGTATTTTATTCTTTACTTGCAGTAATTACAGTATCTGCCTGAAACCTATTAAATCCAAGTATTCATTCTGTAAATTAAACACCTTCACCTTTATTTTTTGAAAGCAAGGGCAAGCCGGATTGCCTCCATATTAGCCGACAAATAATTTAAGTTATTTCTAGACTTACTAGTTTATTTATTAAATCATGTAACATTTCTAAGACAAGGAAATATTTCCAATTATCAATGCTGTTTCATAATACAGCAATATGTATTTGATCATTTTACTAAATTTTTGATATAATTATGGTTTCACCCAATTAAGTCATGCAAAATTTGGAAGTGGAGGACCCAAAAGAAAATAGGTTTGTTATGTTTAAAAAAACTTATTTCCACAAATTAAATCAATTCCATATTACAACCATTATATTACCATTTCAATAACAGATGTTATGAGATAGATATAAGTACTCTTTATTCCACACCATAACATAAGTAAATAAGGTCTGAACAACTGCAAAGGGTTTTACATTGGATAGATGTAATCTTACATAATTGCTAGAAAATAATGATCACATATCTTTTCAGTTCCCCACTCTCAAATAAAATCCTTCTATTCTGGCATGGAAATTGATGATGACAGAAAACCTCCAATCAAAAAGAAGGAAGGTGATAAGAAAAAGAAGCAAGATAAAAAGAATGCTGAGCCTCCCAAACCTAAGCCTCCCAAGACCATTGAAGAAGCTCTTGAGGCTGTAAGTATTTTACATTGTTTCAGAGAATTAGGGGATAGATTATAATAAGGGTCAATAGTCATGAAAGGTTTCAGACTTGACATTGAGCGGTTGTAGGTTCGAACCCTATTGGCGTGAAGCCACTCCAGACACAAGCATATTTAGTAGGAAGGGTTAACAAGATTGCCAGTAATGTGACTTCTACCCAAATTACTAGTTCTCATAAAAAAAAAATGTATGGACTATGTAAAAGATGATATAGCTAGGAAGGTGACTACTGAGATGATAACAACAAGACAAGTGAAGGGAATATGTGGACAATAGAATGGCTACTTCATATATCCAAGTAGCAGTGTCATTTTTTAAAATTGCCATTCATATTTTGTTACAGAAAAAGGTCCACCTGATAAGCCTATCATGTTCAAACTAAACAGTTTCATGACTTGGTTTGGATTCCAAAATGATGCAGATAATTATAATAATAACAACAATTGGACCAGTCATTTAAAAATACTGTATTTGCATTGCTTTATTTTTCTTAGCTGCACACCCAAACTTAAATAAGTAAATTCATGACTATTTTGTAGAAACTAATTATATTAATTTTTACAGATTGACACTGCAGAGCTAGCCAATATAATAACAACAAATAAGATCCGTTTCTCAAATGCTCCTCTTGTGTGGCTTAAAGAAGTAGCTGCATTTCTCAACTCCAAAACTAAGATAGAAGTGGATGATCCAACTTTTTCATCATACCCTCCCCTATATCCACTGTCCTCTGTCCCGGAGGAGATCCGGAAATCTCTTGCAGACTTGTTGCAAGATGCTGGCAAAGCAAATGCTCAGCTTTTCTTCGATGTCACTCTTACATCACTTGCAAATGATATGAGCAGAGGTTTGTATTTTTATGCATTCTTTAATTTTACTTTCACTTTTACCTGAATTTCATGGTTACTGGTTTTGTTGCATAACAATATTACCGTTCACATTAAGTGGTATACAAGCAAAAAATCGCATTAAGTATTATTATTTTATGTTGACTTTTATTGTGGCTAAAACACACTTACACAATTGATGTTAGAATTGTTGACTTCTCAAATCATACAGGACTAATCAATGCTGCAGCGTGTAATATCACAAACTTCACACCATTTAAAACTAGAATATTTCACAAACAGATGTTTATAAAGAAAACTCCCATTATAGGTGTAACAGTGAATGGTCACCGTTTACTTCTGCAAATGTTAGCGCAAGACTACCCAGAGTTCTGCATCACGTCTTTACAGAAGAGTGCTAGTCTCCGCAACTCTTACCAAAATAGGCCTCCTATTGGACTCTCGCTGCTATGGGCTTTTGGTCAAGGCGGTAGCAGTGACTTTGCAGTAGGACTCAAAGGTAAATTATTCTTTCAAATAAGTCTTCTAAGCATGGATGAATGGGCTGTGAGGACTGGTGAATAAGTATAGGGCGATGATGATGAACTGAGATTAAGCAAGGAAGTACATGGGATATGCCATTAATAATAAGGGCAGAATGATGCTGAAATGTCTTTGAAGCATTCTGAATAGCCACCAAAATACTTTGAATGCAGAGCCTCGAATTCCTCTATTAATTTTTTACAACAAATAAAAAAGTTGTAGGTAGCTGTTTTAAACATATTAATTTTGGTGCAGCAGGGGAACAGACCTGGGCTAACAAAAATAAGGAATTTCAACTCATGTCTCCAGTTTTACCAACACTTATCATGTTATTTGTAATCCGATTATTGACTTGAAATTATAAGTCACTGTGTTCTATGGGTTGCCTACAAAAAAAAAAGCGATAATAGTGAAATTACTCGAAGCATAGACCAAGATACTGTGTTAGGTCAAAACTCATCGAGATAATGGTTATCTCGCGTCATTGTCACCTCTCAAGGTAAAGATGAGATAAACTAGATTTATTAGTCCAAAGTATTGAAAATACGTGTTTCTGCACTTAAAACTAAGAAATTATGAAATTATAAGTGATGTGTAAAAAAAACTGCCAGTAATTTGTAATTATATTCAAATCAAATTGTTTGTTTTGGTAAATTATTTGAAATATTTAATGTTAAATTAGCCTCATATAACTTGCTACTCAGCATAAATGATACAATATGTAACCAAAACTTTTCTAATAATCTATTTACTAACTGATATCTATTAAAACCATCAAAAATTTATGTATTAAAGACTTATGTGAGATAAGAGATGAGATCACCAATTTTTACAATATTAAATTAATCTTTAAAAGAGTATTTGTTTATCTTTAAATTATACATGTAGGCACAAAGGCAGGACTTAATGCACTAGATATTCTAAAAATACCCTATTTTTTGTGCTTTTTCTAGCTTGGCAAGAGCTCTTCCTCCCTATAATTGAGTTAAAGAGCTACTCTAAATACATAGTTGGGTACTTATCGAACCTCCTTGATGAACACGGTACCATGGACAACACCAAAGTGAGTCAGGATCAACTGTTTGCCATGATTGACATGGTGAATAACAAAAGAAGTGCGCTGCCGAAAGAACTGTCAAGTGACCTTATCAAGCAATTAAGTAAATATAAGGTAAGTGGACAAGCATTGAAATAGAAAAACTAGGCATCAGATCCATTGAAGAACTTAGAACATTTAAAGAGTGGGAACAACTTACTCGATTTAATTTGTTTTGATATAACAACAAAATCCCAACATCAACTATTTAGGCATACTACAGTTTTTGCCTTAATTAGAAAGATAGAATATTCTTTATTTTACATCAGTAATTTAAACACACCTGATTCACAATATTACCTAATTATGTACATTTATGTACATACCAAGGTTAAAATAATTTTCTATTTCAGGATATATATTTCAATAAAAGCAATAATAAGCTCCAAGTGACCTTCAATCAACTAATGAAGAAGTTGCCCAACCAGTATCTGAGTGGTCCATCCCTTGATCCCTACCACAGGGTCATTGTTGATTGCCTGGTGGACTGTCTTGTGAGAGATGACTCCTGCAATGCTACGTGGAGACAGCTGTTCCACCGATGCAGCAAACAGTCAGCCAGTCTACTTGATTATATTGGTAAATTTGTTTTTATAACAATTTAGATGATTCTATGTAAATTAAACACAGAGTATATAACCACTGGAGAACGTATAGGCCGATTTCTTTGAAGAACACGACTCACTGTTACGGGTCGGGCGGGAGAGAGAAATGCAGAGCTGTAATTGGTCAGTTCAAGGTCAAGTTGCGTAGATATGCCTGGTTAGGGATTGGTCTACTTCATTAAGGAAAAGTAGTCGATATCGATAAAATTGATGTTAGCATAGTAAAAAACTTTTTTGCAAAAAATAAAACCGACTTCCATATCAAAACACTACAAAGCCAAAAATAATTTTAATTTCGGTAGTTGGTGTTATTGGTTTTGAATTTTCTTTTTTTTTTCACACCGCCTTCCGAAATTAAAATTATTTTTGGCTTTGTAGTGTTTTGATATGGAAGTCGGTTTTATTTTTTGCAAAAAAGTTTTTATTTTCGCGCTTTTTAGTGGGTCAGTGAATTTTCCAAATCGGTTCGTAAATGACGGAGTCATGCGCGAACAAAAAACGCAATGCAGAGTAAACGAAAAGATCATCAACGTAAATATTTTTTTAGACTTTTGTTGATTTTTCAGAAACGGCTTGTCCGATTTTGATAAAATTTTCATGGGACCATTTGGGAAGTATACCCTTTTCAACAAAAAAATAATTTTTCAATTCGGTTGGCAAACGACGGAGCTATGCCCGAACAAACATAAAAAAAAAACAAACAAATATCCGAATTGAGAACCTCCTCCTTTTTTAGAAGTCGGTTAAAAATACCTAGTAAAAATCCCATAGTAAAAATATTTTAATTAAGGCCCAAGTTAATAATTAGTATTAGAGTCCGCCATACTATTTGAAGCCTAAAAAGATTGAATATAGGTATCTTATTTTCACGATTTCACTCTTCTCAACATTATATCAATAAAAACAAAACTAGAAACCAATATTCCCTAGTAACCTTATCTATCCACTGTAATTTTAATTCTGGAATCTTCGGAAATCTTAAATGAAAACATGATGTCACACAGAAGAAAAACTTTTAGAACTTCCTCCTTTTTTAAAGTCGGTTAAAAGTAGATAGGTAGATAGTAACTGAACTGAATTAAAAAAACATAAGTTTAATTTTGTATTTATCGATATCGTATTCAGACGTTAAAGTTAACAGCACAGATTTTTACGATAAAAATACAAAGAGAAAGAAAGGGATAATAAAATTAGAATTTCTTAATGAAAGAAAGAGACTTTTCCAAAAGACATCAACGCATTCGTGGGCTTGCTCACCTAAACCACCATTTTAAATAGACTCCTGCGGTGACTTATAATTTGATTAAATAAAAAATAATTTCCGTAGTATTTCATTACTGTTGAACAGTTATGTCATCCATTTAGTATCTAATTGTCTGGGAATATTTTCCACACCACTTCAACGCGCATGAAGGCATTATTATGCGTTATAAATTGGATACAAAATTTTAAATTTGTAATTGTTTAGCATGCACACAGGTCTAACACTTGGTCACAACTAAAATGGTTCGTGTACCTTAGCCAAGATATAGGTGCAAAAAACTTTTTACCAAAAAATTGAACCAACTCCCAAAAACACTGCAAAGTGAAAAATAACTTTAATTTCGGTAGTCGGTGTCTTTAGTTTTGTATTTTCGGTTTTGGCACCGACTTCCGAAATTAAAGTTATTTTTCACTTTGCAGTGTTTTTGGGAGTCGGTTCAATTTTTTGGTAAAAAGTTTTTATTTCACTCTTTTCAGTTGGTCGATTTTTAATTTACCTAGTTAAAAGAGCCTAAATGTCAACTACTTATAACCTTTTACAAAATATTGCTTTTCCCAATGCTGGGCCGTTAATTGTTGAGGAGTTCTCCTGGTACTTCACCATCAGCTCTACATCACCATATGCATTGTGACGAACATAAAGTGCTTAACATCCATATTCGAGTAATCGAATCGCAATCCACGAAATACTTATTATTGAGTAGGTTCGGCGGCCATCTGTGGTCTTCATCATCAGTTCCACTTCCCCAAATGGTACTTTTGAGAGCAACTGCACAAGTTACTATAAGAAATACCCAAAACGCCATAGGTGTGCCTATAATATTTGAAGAGTTCCCTCGATTTCTCCAGGATCCCATCATCAGATCCTGACCTGGTGACAATGGGACCAATTTCGAAGTATACCCTTTCAAACAAAAAAAGAATTTTCCAAATCGGTTCAGCCGTCTTCGAGTAATCGGTGATCATACATAAAAAAATATATATATATACGCGTCGAATTGATAACCTCCTCTTTTGGTCGTCGGTTGAAAAGACTAATAGTTTTCGTGCGTCGGGGCACTGTATGCGTTATGCGGTTTTATAGTCTTTGACTAAATACCATCTGAAATTGATTTTATGAACACTTTTGCTGCCAAGTCCAGATTTTACTTGTATGCCATAAATTATTTGGCAAATTTACATAACAATAATCTTTTTTAACCGAAGGAAAGAATGTTTCTAAAAGATATTTCTATTCGACACTCGTTAAAGCTAAGCTAAGCTTAGAAATAGACTTGTTATTCGGGTTGAGGGCATGAACAGAAGTCATCAATTTAATAACTACATATCACGACAAATGAGATGTGGGCACACCAACGACTTATTACTGGCCATGTACTGGCTGCTGAAATTTGAAACACTTGTGTTTTATAAAGACCCTAAAAATTCTATTAATGGATCAAGTTTTGAAACATATAGATACATTATCTAAGATAATATACAGTAGTTGACTAATGTTTTTTAGGTAATGGAAATTGAGTACTCACTAGACGCCTCTTTCTTACAAATAAATTAGTACATACGTAATTGTACTAGCGGACTTAGCCATATAACTATCTCTAGTGAAAATAAAAAGGAGCCTATGATCTATTTAATTCTAAGACCGACCGAATATACACAAAACATTTCATAAAAATTGGTCTAGCCTTTCGGAGGAGTTTGGTAACAAACACTGACACGAGATTTTTATATATTCGATAACAACTAACTATATATTATTATTATTTCCTTTATTCAACACTAATCAAAAATTACATTTTTAAATATTTTTCTATAAAAAAACTTACAATAAAAAAAAGCATTTAAAAATATAAAAAATGGCAGTCCACAGGTGTCGGGACAGGGTGTGGTTAGGTCTCCAGAGAAAGGAACCTCCTCACAATACGAGCTGTATCGAGGAGAACTGCCTTCTGTATCAGGCCTTTTATTCAGCTGTGCAACGCCAGCTTCGACTGATGGTCGTCGAAGCTTTTAGCTATCAACCCATTGGCTGATATGACAATCGGCACAATGACAGCCGAGTCCACATTCCACATGTCAACAACCTCATGAGCTAAGCCGAGATACTTTATGTGTTTCTCTTTCTCAGCTTTCACGAGATTCTCGTCATGTGGGATGGTAACATCGATTATCATTGCGCGGCGCACTAATCGGTCTATCACCACTATATCAGGCTTATTGGCAACAATAGTCCTATCAGTGATGATAGACCGATCCCAGTACAACGTGAAATGGTCATTTTCGAGAACTGGGTCGGGCACATACTTGTAATACGGTACCTCAGAATCGACAAGTTTGTATTTCAAAGCAAGTTGCTGATGGATAATTCTGGCTACTTGGTTGTGTCTATGCAAGTACTCGCCGTTAGCCAGACGAGAACAACCGGAGACAATATGTCTGATGGACTCGCCAGGATGATGGCATGCCCGACACACGTCAATCGTCCCGTCCTTCATAATGTCATGAAGCATGTGCATGAATGCATGATTGCACATTTGTCCACATCAAATTCCATCTTGATGGCGCTACTGAAAGTTTCAGTTACCTTCAGTAGTTCCATCAGTTGCAAGTTGTTGGGGGCAAAGAGTTTCAAATCATCCATGTAAAGGAGGTGGGATATACTTTGACCTCCTCTTCTCAACCGATAGCCCAGGCCTGAATCCTCTAACATTGTGCTTAAGGGATTCAGGGCCAAGAAAATCCAAAGTGGACTCGAAACTGTCGCCCTGAAATATTCCCCGTCTGATCCATATAGGTTCATCATTCCCTCGAATCGATCGACATCTTGGATAGCGAAGTACCGTCTTCCATTGCCTCATACATGACTCAAGGAACGTGCGTAGAGTTGGATCAATTTTGTAAAGCTCCAGCACCTTCATGAGCCAGGTATGAGGAACAGAATCAAAGGCTTTTTTGTAGTCTATCCAGCATGTCGATAGATCTTTGCGGGATCGACGAACCTGTTGGCTAATGGCCATGTCAATGAGGAGTTGCTCCTTAGTGCCACGAGACCCTTTCCTACATCCATTCTAAGAAGCGGACATAATTGAGTTGCACTCAATGTGCATATTTATTTTCACCCTCAGAATGGACGTAAGAACCTTATAGACCGTAGACAGACAGGTAATCGGTCTATAGTTTTTGGGTTCCGTGGGACTATCACTCTTATGGAGCAGGTAGGTACAACCAGTCGTTAGAAATTCTGGTAGAGACCCAGTCTCTAAGGATGCCTGGAATTGAGAAGCCAAAAGCGTATGCGAGCTGCTATACCATTTGAACCAGAAGTTGTGCAGTCCATCCGTTCCTGGAGACTTCCAGTTTAGTAACGAATGAACTGCTTTAGCTACATCAGAACTATTGATGGTTATTTTATCCATTTGTGGTATACCTTCACATACGCGTTCAACTTCACGAATCCAGTCATCCTCAACATGATAGACGGGTACCGACCAGATGTTGCGCCAGAATAAATTCGTGGCGGTATCATCCGGGCGGCACACGTCAGTCACATTTTGATTGGGTCGCTCCCAAGCTCTGTATACCCACCTCTCATCGCTCTGGAACATGCGATTCTGTGAGTAGCGTTGAACCCGCCGTTTAAACCGACGGATACGGCTTGCCCATGCACAAATTTTCTGCTTTAGGAAGTCAATGCGCTCCCTAATGTGGGGTGTCTATTCTCGAGGGCTGATTCCAGTCCCCGAGAAAGCCCGCCGTACAAAACGCATTACACGTGGGCGTGCATTGCCTTCCTTGAAGCAGTATAGTTTGCCGATGAGTGTTCTGGCCTCATCAATACGCCTCTCGATCCTATACTGCCAGGCTGGTACAGCAGGGTTTGCTCGAATAGCTTCGTCGTTATTAGGGAATTTGACGTTAGCTAAGCGACATACCGCAACAGCCCCGCAGTACAGGATTGAGTGCGTATCAACGAGGTTTTCGCTGCTCTCAAAAATGTTCTCAAGCAGCGAGTCCAAAGAACACACCAGCGCCCTATTATTTTTTTGTTTGTGGGTAACCGTGGTTACCGGTGTCTAAGTTCAGGCGGAGCCGATCTATCTCACGAAGCGCATCCTCCAGTGCGCTCCTCAGTCGATCGTTGCATTGGCTACTTACCGTGACAACCCTATCATCTAGCTTATTATTATGACTATTGAGCCGCGATGTCATTGCGGCACTAGCGGGCGCTTGTACCACGTCTTGTGTCGGGGACGAGATGTATTAGGAGATGTATGGTTGCTCAGTACCTCTGACCGCAGCCTATCAAGTGTTGCGTCATCCAGCTGTGGCTACGCTGGATGACCCGCACCTGATCCAACAGTCGTTGGGCCGCGTTGTTGACAGCTGGTTCTAGGTTCTGGAACAGAGACAGCATCCTGACACGATACGCAGTGAGGTTAGTTCCCCCCTCTGTAGACCCATAATATGCGCGCATGACGTTTTCGTTTATGGACTGAGTCCATCTCATGCGCTGCACAACACCGGCAGCGGGGACCCGACTCGGAGCCGGTTGACTCTTTAAGTCCCAAGCTGTTCGGCGGCCGGCCTCTCTCCTGCCGACGCACAGGTGTTTTGGCGATTATTATTATTGTTAAGTCTGTTTGTTTGAATGACTTTGGAGCATATCAGAAGAGTGCATAGAGGAGAAACATAGATTTTTATTTATATTGACAGACTAGCTGCTGCCCGCAACTTCGTTCGCGTGGGAGGATATCCCGCGTAAACTATCTACTTACTAAATTTCATTAAAATCCATCCAGTAGGTCCGGGGATTAGCGTGTACAAATAGACAGACTTTTTTGCCGTGTTATCGTTTCTTAACCCATCTCAATTGTTATTTTTGTATAAAATTTTAATGAGCAGACACACTTTTTTACTGTTTTATTATGTGTATAAAATGATAATACATTAATTATATTTAATTATTATTATTTTCTCCTACCAGACACTAACTGGGCCGAAGTCAGTAAGAAGTTGAGGCAAAAATCGTTGAAAATGTCTGTTCTACAATACAAGGAAGTCTGCGGCGAAGCCTTGAAAGGCAAGAAGAAGGATGAGACAGTCGTGAGAACGAATAAGATATGCCAGGTAAGAGGCATTTCTGTTTCAAAATATAATGATATATATATATATATATATATATATTTAAAAAAAATACAAAATGTAACATCAACATGTAAGAAAATATATTGTGATAATTTTTGACTGGTAAGAAAAAAAAAAGGAAGAATTTCTATATTCGACACCTATATAATGAAAGATCGCGCCGCGCGCCGCTTTGTATAAATCGTTCAGAAATCGACTAAAACAACTGAACAAGGTAACGTCACTATTGAGGTCAAATGTCGTGTCACGGCCTTATCTTTATGAGATGTTGCCAGCGTTTTTTTTTAATACATTTTGGTAATATTTGGTGTAAATTAAAACATTGCTTATTGATTAATTTCAAATAATCATTGTAAAATCTAAACAAATTTTAACAATATTTCTTGTTTTAGTAGGTTTGGTTAATTTACATCATCAAAAAATCGTGTCCAATAATATAAGGCACCTTGTGAACTTGTTTATTAATGAATAAAAAACATCATTAATTACTAACGTTTCAATGACTATTAATATATAACTCTTAAAATCTAATTTAAAAAATATACTTATGTAGAGTCGAATAGTGATATTCTTTTTTGATGACCCTTGTGATTATTTTTTCTTAAAATGCGGCCACCCTAAGTTTGTCAGTAGAAAAAAACTAGTTTCGTTCGAGGGCGACATATTTTTTCACTGTCGAATCTTTTAATTTTCGTAGCGTATTCATCATTATTGTTGAAGGTAATTACAATAAGAAAACTGTAATCAAATTAACCTATGTTTGTAGAGACTCAACGATTGCAAAACAGGTGTGCGACTTAAAAAAATTGTGTGGTACCTATTCGTGCGCAAATCGTGAATCAATTCAAAGAATCGCGCAGTAAGCTTGTGAATGGAAGTTGAAAAACTACTTTAGGCGCTGTGTAGTGTAAGCGGGCGTAGTGCTAACAGTTAATGTTGATGTGTAACATCCGTTACTCCGCGGGAGGCATTTCACGCAAGCTGTTTCAATTTAGTGTTTGTATTTTAAATCCAGGTAAAATCAACATAATTTACGTGCATTTTCCAAATTCTCATAGTGGTGCTATTCCGATGAGTTCTTATTTTGTGAAAGCTTTGTGCTCTTACTGCATTGTGATAGATAATTCTTATCAACACCTTGATGAAAGGTTAATTTTCCTACGTGTGTACTTGTGTGCTTAATCGGAAAATTCAAAAATATTCCATTACTGCTAAAAATAATCAAAAAACCTTGATCAGTACCAAAAAGGTACATTTCCATAGTTTCTATTCCGTTGAAGTACTTATTTACACTACTAAATACTCAAGCTTTTGTAACTATTTCAATAACATAAGGTTTCAAGAATTGATAATTCTAGAAATAATACTTTAATTCTACTGCAAGGAAATAATAATTTCTTTAAGTATAATTATTAAGGAATTATTTTTATGCATAATATCATAGTTCAAGTGGCTTCATGCTCTGTTTGTGGAAGTTTAAACTAAATTAAAATGAGTCTCAGATTCATTATTATATATCATTACATTATTTTATCATGGTTTATCCAAATATTTTCAAAGTTTATTCATAATTTTTTTTAACTACAATAAGGCAAATGTATGTCAACTTTCAAAAATACAGTTTAAAACATACAAAATAATAATGTGGCTCAAGAGTTCATTGACAAAGGTTATAGTGAAAGATGGACCAAAACTCCATATTAACCTTATTCAAATGAAGGTTTTTTTTTATTGATAATAGGCTTGTGTTTGACCACAATCCTGAAGTGTGAAATGTGTATGAAAAAGTGATGATGTGGTTGAAGATAAAGCATGTATACCTAGATGTAACCTATTCACTCTTTACTTAAAGTACTCCAGGTTATAACTATCAGGAGACACAGGCAGGAAGTTTTACAATATTAGGTACCTATTTGTAAGACTTTTTTTTGACAATAGGTTTGTGTTTGACCACCATCTCACCTGATGGTAAGTGATGATGTGGTCAAAGATGGAGCATGCTTACCTAAAAGTAACTTATTCACTCTTGACTTAAAGACTCCCCGGTTATAGCTATCAGGAAACATAGACTCCGGCAGGGAATTCCACTTCTTAGCCGTACGCACAATGAAAGTATTCCCAAAACATTTTGTGTGTGTAGATGAAACTAGAATAACACAGCTTAACTATGAATAGGTACAAAGTGTTTCAAGTTATAGTACATAATTTTCAGCTAAATGGGGACACAGGGATATAAAACTGTTTCAAAGCTATTGAGCGCTTCTCCTCTACATTTATTGTGTGTACAGCCAAGGTGTAAAAGGCTCTGCCATCTTCTGTGTTCCATACTACTTATGACCCATCAGCCTTTAAATCAATATCAAACAGGCATCTTCTGGGCACACTTATTTCACTGTTGACCTTGTCTATCACTCATCATCAGGTGTGATGGATTGGATTTATCGGTATCCAAGCTTTCACTGTAATGGCTTATCTTATTTCTAACAGATATTTGTATTTCTCCTCAGGATATTCTAGACAGAATGACAAGCACTAGAAGGTTCCCATGGATCTGGGCCAGTTTCTTCCTGCTGGTTGGCATAGCTGGGCTGGTCTCTTACGATGTTTCCAGGGCAGGTGGCAACTTCCCTAGTAAGTATATTTTTATGAATTACCCTAGTTATTTATATTATCTTTTATAAAACTGTGATGTTGTTAGCTCCACATGGTATTTGTACATATATTGTGGCCAATATGTGGTGTTAATTTCCCAAGTCAGTTGAACGAACTAGAATCCCATATGCATAATATGCAGAATTTGCAGTAATGTAACATGCAATCAGAAGCTCTACTCAACATGTGTTTTGCTGTAGCATAAATTGTTAAATATTGATTTGTCGACAAGCTGAAGCATGTGGGATTAAGTAACTAGAAGAGGAGTCTACAGTCTATATTTTCCATAAAATATTAAAATGCCAAGGATTTCAGCACAGTAATGCCAGTTACATTCAGTTGTACCACATGGTATTAAGTCAGGTGCAATCTTTACGGAGAGTGAGGCACTTTTTAGGTACCTAAGCATATTCAGCCTATATGGTCTAATTATGCTTACGCTTCAGCAAATATACACATAGTCAAATGTGTTCAGGCAGCTTCATGACCTATTACAACAGTATTTACAGTAATGCTTACCTTACACTGAAAAGTAAGAAATCTGTATTTACTAATAAGATTTATCCTGTATAATTGCTTCAAAAAAGCTTGGTTTTATTAATTTTACCGAATGGAATCATTCATTACATTGTGGATAGCCATAAAAAATTAATAGCTCAGAATAATTTAGTGTTAATTGCGCCAAAAACCAGTTCGTCACTCACCGCCGAGCGCTCATGTACCACCTGAACTGTTGGCGAGTGTATTTGCGGGCTGGAGATTTACTACATTCAAACAGGAAAATCTTTTTTTTTCACAATCTTTACATAGTATAAAACAAAATCGCTCCCGCTGTCTGTGTGGTTAGATCTTTTAAACTACGCAACGGACTTTAATGCAGTTTTCAGCAGTAGATAGGCTGATTCAAGAGGAAGGTGTATGTATATGTATAACTAGCTTCTACCCGCGACTTCGTACGCGTAGGAAGGTTTTCCCGCGCAAATCCCGATCCCGTGGGAATTTCGGGATTAAAAGTAGTTTATGTGTTATTCCAGAATGTCAACTATCTACTTACCAAATTTCATTCAGATCTGTTCAGTAGTTTTTGCGTGAAAGAGTAACAAACATCCATCCATCCTCACAAACTTTCGCATTTATAATATTAGTAAGAAGATTAGTTAGAAGTAAGATAGTAAGAAGTAAGATTAGTAAGATAGTAACATTAGTAAGATATTAGTAAGATTAGTAAGATAAGATTAGTAAGAAGATACATGCATATTATTAATACATTGCACCCGTGCGAAGCCGGGCAGGTTAACACTAAATCATCATCATTCTTTCCTTTTCCACACTATGTCAGGATCAGTTTCCAGTTAACCGGATGCAGCCGAGTGCTATTATTACATGGATATCAGAACAACATTTCAAAAATTTCCTTATTTTTTTAAATTGAGTAATTTTAACTTGTAAAGCAAGTATTAAAATTACGTTAAAAATGTGGATGGGTTCAAATATGGAATCCTGGAACAGCGTTGCGGTGCCCTGATGCTGCGTGAGTGTACGTGACCCGTCGTCAATCCATTCGATGTTCTCCACTCCACCGCGCATATGGTGTTGGAAATTTAATTTAAATCAGCAGATTGTAATGTTCTCTGTTGGTGTAATTGCTGCAAGGCGTTCCAATGCGAGCATAAACGAATAAATGGAGCCACTGCTTAACTGACACCACAACCCCCAGTAGCTGGGTAATACGATACGCTGTGGCTAGACTTGACTCAGATTTTCTTGCTGCTGACTACCCGTAATGACTGCCAAAGAAAATAATAAAATTCCTCATTGCCAAATAGATAAGGTACAAATTAAAATTCCATGGCCATGAAATAGTTGTAAACTGTATGACGGGAGCTGAGATGACATCCGAGCCACACTGTAACGTGCTTTCCATGGTACGAAGAAATCTATAGGTTAGATTGTCACCTATCGACATATCAAGCTCGGCAAGCGTCCTTGAAGATCGATCCGTGTGGCTGTTATTATTAAGCCACGAGCTCCTCATAATTAAACCTAAATACTACTCTATTACTTAATTTTGTAATCTTGGAATAATATTTTTAAAGATTTCTCAATAATAAATTTAATTTAATATTATTTTTGAAAAGTTGAATATTTTTTAAACTATAGTTGAGCCTGAAACCTTGCACAGCCGTGGCATATTAGAGTGGGGTAGTACTTTCCACATTCTTAACTCCAAAAACCTGCCCTGACTATTTGAATACTCTTTTTTTAAATCAAACACGAATATGATGACATTAACATTAATTAAAAAGAATACCTAGACACAGCTGCTGTCAGAAATAACAACCATGACCAAAATGTCAGGTTTTTAGTTCAATACCAAAATATTTAAAATTTAAAACATGTATAATGATTTAACATAGCAAATAAATAATATACTGTAATGGAGATCAAGCATTTTTTTCTTAATAATTAATTTTCCATATTCCAAATAATACATAAATAAATTGTGCTTGTGAAAGGCTAACAAATATGGTTTGTGCCCCTGGTAAATACCTAATGTCATAATATTATTTTGTTCCTAATGTAAGACAACTTAGTTTATTTTATCTTTATTTACTAAGAGATAATAAAATTTAGGTGGTTAAGTGAAGGTTAGTCAATTATTTAAGCGCCAGTAGCCTAATAAGGCGCGTTGGGCTTGTGATCGAGAGATATGTTCAAACCCCACCCATTATGGCGGCTCCACATTAGTGCCGTGAAGCCCCGTAAACAAACGTGAATGTGGACGGTTTTCGCGGGGTTCACACACATTCACGCCTGTTCCTCGATCAGTGTCGGTATTTTGTTCCGCGACAAAGGGTTCGCGCCCCCTTCGCGCGCCGTTCACGCGTACACATCCACATCATTCTGATTCACGGCCCCATGCCAGTTTACTCTGGACTACAAAGGCGAACGGACGTATGCAGTAGTATGATATCAGGCATCAGTCAGTTTAATAACATCATCATGGAAATCAGATGTACATAGGGTTCAAGCCACTATGCTAGATAATAATGGTACAATGTTTTACAGCAATGGTCAATCTAAGCAGATATTTTTTTCAAGTCATTTGCAATTTAAAGGATGTTGTTTTTATATTATGTAGCAGCAGCTTCTACGTCCATTTAGCGGCAGGTTTCACGAACGATTGAAGTATCCCGTGATGTGGAGGGCACGACTTGTGTCGTGAATTCACGTCACTAATGTGGAGCCGCCATTACGCTATTGCCGTGAATCTACTCCAGACACAAGTATATTTAGCTTAGTTGGAAGGGTTAACAAGATATGTACGTCAGAACCGCGGGTGTACTTTTCAGATCTGTCTAAATTTATTACAATTATTTGGTACCTTCTGTGTACCTTTACGTACCTCTCTTGAAAATCTGTGTACCTACGCCCGTACACTGATATTTTAAAAATTAGGTACACCCACCATCCTGATGTCAGAACCGCGGGTGTACTGCTAACCAATATATGTAGCTAAGTACACTCTAGAAGTAGATTTGGTACCTCTTGTATACCTGCAGAAACAAGTATTAAATAAACAAAATACTCTCAGGTTGCTGCGAAAAGTTAAAAAACATATTTCCTTTCTATGACGTTATTATTTAAAAGAAAAAAACTTCAGTATTAATAACTTAAGTTAGATAATTATTTAAAAAACTATTAGAAAAACAAACAACAGTTTGCCTATTTTAGAGTTGTGAAGGACTTATAGAATTAAGATGTTTGTCAGTGTTTTCAGAATCAAAATGAAACAAGAGAGAGTTTTAAAGGATTTTTTAATTAATTTTAATGATAACACGATGATGTGGATTTGATCCCCACATAGAACAACAAATTGCGGAATCTATACGTGTAACAGAAACCCCATATCTATCCAAAAGGTCTGAAGACAACATCTGGTTTGGAGTCTCTATGAAAAGTTTCAGCTCAAAATAAGTGACTCACAGAATTGACCCTAAATTATTGGTTTCTTGAATACCAGTAATAACAAACGTGTGACAGCACTATGAGGGTCATCACTTTCCACGTCACTTGCCAATAAAACGATAATTCTCTTCGTTCTTCTTAATTTGAAAAATTCGGTCTCTGGTATCAATGTATTGACATTTCTAATATGCTCCACACATGTATACATAGGATTACAAAACCCTTGCCATATCGTTTGTTATCATCCAAAGAAGCCGTGCACTCGGTATGTATATACCCTTTAAATTACATGTTGTATAAAGCCCAGGTCCGTTCCTGCGTGGAGTATTGCAGCCACTTGTGGGATGGCTCTGCAAAATATCAACTGCTGCAAATATCAATTGCTGCACTGGACTCGATCGAGCGCAGGGCAGTTTGTGAACCGCGGGGCGCAGCTTGTAGTGACTAAATGTTACACGGAGGTTCTGTATTCGGGATTCCTGGTATGGCCACAATACATGCTTAACGTGGAGATTCTGGGTTCGGTTACCGAAGATTTTTATTTATTCTTTGACGTCGTTAGCGTTACTATTTTATAAAATAGTAAGAACGTCAAAGAAAGAAAAGTTTTTTTTTTTTAATTTTCGCTGCAACCTGAAAGTATCTTATTGATTAAATACGTGTTTCTGCAGGTACACAAGAGGTACCAAATCTACTTATAGAGTGTACTTAGCTACATATATTGGTTAGCAGTACACCCGCGGTTCTGACATCAGGATGGTGGGTGTACCTAATTTTTAAAATATCAGTGTACGGGCGTAGGTACACAGATTTTCAAGAGAGGTACGTAAAGGTACACAGAAGGTACCAAATAATTGCAATAATTTAAGGCACATCTGAAAAGTACACCCGCGGTTCTGACATACATAACAAGATTGCTATTAATGTGAATTCCGTCCACATTACGAGTTCTCTTTGGGCCGTTACTGGGAGTGATCTCCTGCAATGTAACAGTTCAGTTCTGCATAACACCAGACACCAATGTTTGAGGTTGAGATTTACAGTGTGCAACCTGTAATGATACAATGTTGTAAGATTTCAGCAGTGAGCATTAGAGCTATGACTAGCACACTTCGCCCGCGACTGTCTGCGTGGATTTCGAATCATAGCCTATAGCACTCATAAATAATGCACCTTACTACCAAAGAAAGAATTTTTAGAATTGAAACATTAGTTCCGAAGATTATCCCCTACATACAAACTTGGAAACAAATTTTACTTTGATATAAAAATATCTATGACAACGTTCCATAAATAAATGCTTCTTCTACTAGTTTTCCTCAAGCGAGAATTTTAAACTATTGTACATACAAACGACAGAATGCCTCCATAATGGCTGTGGTGCGTCACTTAACAGTAACGACCATATTATCGCGTGTGAGATATGACCATGTTTTCAAATGTAACATTGTTTGCATTGATAAGACGGTGTTATAAAATAGAAGAAATAACCTATGGCCTGTGTTCCATATCTTATAATCTCGGTAATTACGAAACAAAGCAGGTTTTGATAATACATTAAACTTTGTGACCTTCAACTTGATATTGAATTAAAAAAATATTGCTAACTTATGGTAGACTAGCAGTTCTCCGCGACTTCGTTAGCTTGGATTTCGAAATAATTTATAGCCAATAGCATTCACCAATAGAAAAATAATTGGCCAAGTGCGAGTCAGACTCGCCCATGAAAGGTTCCGTAGTAACTACGCCAAATAACTTTGTTTTTATGAATAGTGTTTGTATGAATTACAAAGTTATATTTTCGGTTTTAGAAAATATGCTTTATCTCAAAAACTTCTGAACCGATCTCGTTCAAAACAATTTTCGTTGAAAGTTTACATTAAGATCTACAACATATTTTCTTTTAGATTTTTCACTCCATTATTATAGAAGTTAGAGCTTAAAATATTTTTTTATATTTTTCTCAAAATTGGAAAGCGGTTCACAGAATACATCTACCTACTTTCATATGTATAGTCCTAATAGTTTCTGAATAAAATGGCTGTGACATACGGATGGACGGACAGACAGACGAACATGGGGAAACTATAAAGGGTTCCGTTTTTTGCCATTCGGCTATGGAACCCTAAAAACCTTACTACCAATGGAAAAAAATAATAATCGGGTAATTATTACTACATACAAACTTACAAACAAATTTTACTTCTGTATAATATTATAATTACCATAAACAACGCCGGTTATAGACTTTTAGAGCGAGGATTTTGATTACGCCACCCTTTAAAATAGCTACATCAGCTATTACTGTATATCTTCTTATAAACAAAAAGGAATTGCTGTTTGTTAGACCGATTTCATTAATTATTTTTGTATCTTGTCGCCTTTCATACGAAGGAAGGAAGGTATGTATGTTAAAAGACCAGAAAATGTCGAAAAAACAAACAGCGGTGCGAAGTTGCATTGGTTATCTATACTTATAATAAATCTGTAGAGAGGTCAATTCTGTACATGAAATATATTTACAAAATAACTATCAGGGGGTGATCAGGGATCGATACTGATGCCAAAAATGCAATCAGTAAAATTTTTGTCTGTCTGTCTGTATAACCGTTATAGAAACAAAAACTACTCGACGGATTTTAACGAAACTTGGTACAATTATATTTCATACTCCTGAGCTGGTTATAGTATACTTTTCATTACGCTACAATCAATAGGAGCAGAGCAGTGAAGGGAAATGTTGGGAAAACGGGAGAAGTTACTCCATTTTTTAAGCTTCCGTCGCGAGTGCAACCTTAATGGTTAAAGCTACACAGAAATCATTTATGACGGAAATGTTCTCCTTAAAATTATAAAAAAAAAATATCCCACGGCAGCATATATATATCTTTTATGGTTGACTCACAATAACACGTGTAACTCCCGATAGCTTAGCAGTTCGAAGCTTTGTGATTATTATTCTGCTCCAAAATTTAAAACCACCACAACTTTGCAATGGAACTCGGCTAAAAGTAACCCAGTTGCAACAAAATATAATCGAGGCTCAAATTTTAACAGGTTGCAGTGCAGGAGAAACCGTCTTTATTCCCAGAATTCCCATAATACCAAATAATTTTCCATTCCAATTTAAAAGAACGCAATTCCCAGTATCGGTGTGTTATGCAATGACAATTAATAAGGCTCAAGGGTAGACTTTTCGTGTTGCTGGAGTAGATCTCGGTGTCAGTTGTATGTCGCTCTTTCCCGGGTTAGCAGTTCTAGAAATCTTTATGTTCACGTGCCGGACGGGTCAACTTTCAACATAGTTTACCCGGAAGCTTTGCGCTGAAGTATTTTCGTTCTATAGGTACTTAAGCCTCATGTGAACGTGATCTAAACAATATTACCGATACATTAACTTAATAACACACAAGGAGTTACACGCTGACGGAGTCGCGGGCACAGCTATTAACAATAATATTGTGCGGTTCGGTATTGCGATATTTTTCAACAGTATTATAGATTGACATATTATATTTCCCTACTAAATTACGAAAGTTAATCTGTCTGTTACATCAAAATCACTGAACCGTGAGGAAGGACATAATCTACTTTTTTTTTTACGAAAAACGACGGAAACGTGGACGAAGTCGCGGGCAACAGCTACCTATACTAATAATATAAGGCTAAAGAGTTTGTTTGTTTGTTTGAACGCGATAATCTCAGGAACTACTGGTTCGAATTGAAAAATATTTTTTTAATTAAATAGTCAATTTATAGAGAAAATCATTACGCTAAGGCCAATAGGAGCGGAGCGCCAATGAAGAATGCTTCAAAATCGGGGTTAAATTTAACGTTAGCCCAAAGTAACTATTCCACGCGGACGAAGTCGCGGGCAAAAGCTAGTATGTAGTATAAAAATCTCGTATCACAGTATTTGCTATCGAACACTTCCAAAACGGCTTGGTTGATTTTTATGGTTTTGGTGTATATTTGGTACGTCTAAGAATAGGTCGTAGAATTATTTTTTTAGTACTTATAACGTTTATTATTTATTTCTTATAACGTTTTAGTACTTATAAACTTCGTAAATAGAATTAATTGATTGAAATTCTATTTATTTTCCTACTTCTCAATATAATAGGTTTTACATACGTATTCCTGGTTGCGAAATGGATATGAAGGGATTCTAATTAAATTCTGTCTGTTTCTCACTGTGTGCATTTATTAATTCAATTAAAAAGTACACTGGTGTAATTAGTGTTAATAGTCTATGACCTTTGTCGATCTATGGCAATAGAGCATTGGAAAACTACAGCGTTGGGTTTGACGTCAGATTCATTAATATGTGTTCTCTTATCTAATACTAAACTTTTACTGCTGTACTCGTAATAAAAACCTTAGGTGATATCAGTAATATCACCTAGTGTGTGTGTGTAAAATTGTGGGCACGTAGCGAGACAACATTAAATATACTTATTTATATTTCAGACAGGACATTTATATACTTGTTTATGTCGTTGATAGCGTCCTGTCTCTATCTATACTAATATTATAAAGCGGAAGTTTGTTTGTTTGAACGTATCTTCGAAATATTGTGTATCTATATTGATATCTATATTATCGTATATTGTGTATCTTCGAAACTACTGGGTGGATTTGGATGAATTTTGGTATAGAAGTAGCTCGAAGACCCGCGCGACTGCTACTCCATTATACGATTCGAATTCGAGTTGATCTCTTTTAATAATAATGAACTATGTAAATTACGAGAGAGATCCCACTAATGAGGTCTGTTCAGAGTAGGTATCATCCATCTCTATAAATAAAATTCTTAAGGTCCGATTCATAAAAGGGGTTCGAACCTTTTTGTATGGAAGCTGGTATATCCGTCCGCCGCCATTTTGGTTTTTTTTTTTCGAATTCGTGGCGTACGTTGAAAGTGGTAGGTACCTATGTATAGATCAAAAATGTCCAGTAACACGGTACACTAAAGTATCACGTTATCGAGATATTTGAAGGTAAACATCGACATGAGTACAACGACAATGATTAAAAATATACTTATTACGTGTCTAAAGGGGTAACCCCACCGATTACACTATTGACGTGAACCTTTTTTTTATTATTAAAAATAGGTTCGCGTTTGACCACCATCTCACTTGATGGTAAGTGATGATGTGGTCGAAGATGGAGCACGCTTACCTAAAAGTAACCTATTCACTCTTGACTTAAGTTGTAGCTGTCGGGAAACACAGACTCCGGCAGGGAATTCCACTCCTTAGCCGTACGCACAATGACGGTATTCCCAAAACGTTTTGTGCGTATAGGTGGGATGTCCACCATGTAACGATGGCGCTTCGCCGTTTGTCTCGTAGTCCGATGATGGAACGGGCTTGGCGAAATTAGACTGTGTAATTCCATCGCACACTACATCTATTCAAGACACAACAAGCGTGTTGAACTTAGTACAACTACTAAAGTTTTGCTTCACGTACACTTCAATATATTATACTTCTGCTCTACAGAAAGCACAACGGGCCGTTTACTGAACGACCTCGGAGTTTTGGAGCACAGTCAACGCGCTTGGCAGAAGAGCTTATCAACGTCAGCACGCGCCTACCTCTGGCTCGAAACCAACGGGCCCGTGTACTACACGCAAGCAGTTGAAACGTGCACGCCTTACTTGTTACTCTCAAGAGAGTTTGCGTACATCGCCATGAAGAAGGGAGATGTCTTGATCTCCAACACTTACAACTATATCGCCGATAAAACCCCGGTCGTGGTAGCAACTATAGATCAGTACGCGCCGGGCCTAGTGGAAAATGTGCAGAGTTACACAGCCAGCGGGTTTGCAGCAGTCAAGAAGTATTCTAACGACTACTATCAGCTGACGACGGAGTACTTGACGACTAAAGTTTTTGTGTAAGTACTTATTTTTCCTTTATCATAATTTGCTTAGCCAAATATGTTGGGATCATCTTCCCGTCTAACCAGGTGCAGCTGGGTTAAGTACTATTAATCTCCACAGCCAAGTAGATAGGTAACAGGATATTCCTTGGCAAGACTGGTGTCTTTAGGCGGAGACCTCTCGCGCCCGGCATTGGTCGAGGCCATGCTGCGGGGCGAGAGGGAGTGGGAAGCGGTCGCCTCCTGCGAAGCAGTTATGCTTCCGAAGGAGGAGGCGGGCCGTATGAGGGAGAGGACGGCGTCCTCCCTCCAGCCCAGCCGCAGTGGTAGACGCCCACGGCGTCGGACGTCGGCCGACGATCTCCGGCCACCGTAGGCGCGGGCATGCGGACAGCGAGTAAAGGGCAACTCGCTGTCCGATCATGGACCATGCCCGGGTCGACGGCGCGTCGTGTTCTACGCGCGCCTCAAAGAGCGTCAGCAACATGACGAGCCCTGTAGAGAGCCGAAGCCTGCCGGGGTCGTGGGACTTATCCCATTACCGTGACCCCGGTACGTAAAGGGTTATTGAAGGAACACCGTGGATTTTAGTCAGTAAAAGTCTGACAGTCCCTCCCACCCTGCCCGGGGTGGGAAGACTTATTTGATAATTTTACCAAGCTAAAAAAAAAAAAAGACGTGTCCTGATTCTTGGCTTCTGACTACCCGTAACGACACTGCCAAAGATGTACAAATGTCAGCGCGGTCCAACGGCTTAACGTGCTTGTAGGCACAAGTTGGTTACCCATCCAAGGGCCGACCTTGACAAGAATTGCTTAACCTTGTATATCGGTCCGTGCGGATGTTATTATTTAACTTTCCCGTCGTAAGTGGACACGTCTTATGAAATATTCATAATGTAACGGCATATGACCATCGTAGTAAGCGATTTGGATTTGGGATCTAGAAATTTTTGGTTCAATAGGTAGTAGGTAATTTTCATGAAACAGAGATCCTTTTTGCATCGACAAACAATATTGCAATCAGAAAATGGGCATGTGTTAGCAATCAGCGAGTATCAGTTACGAAGTCAAAAGTCAATATAATGAATGTGACATTGTGATAATATATGTATGTACATATGTGAATAACAATTGTGTCAAAAACCATGCTAGCTGAAGAATAGTTGATACCAGAATTATGACTTATTCGGTCTGGTAAGGCCAGACTGAGAAGAAGCGTATTATTGCAACCGCCTTAGCAAAGTTGTGAAATAGTGTCACTTTGTAAAATCTACATTGCTCGGATTTTACGACTTGCGTAGGATGATAAGATGCTATTTTAAGATTCTAAAACGTATTTATTCGTAATCTGCGCAAAAATATCCAATAAAATCTCGATGGGACTCTCAGACACGCGTATAATCGAGAATTGTAGTCTCAGGCTATAATAATGAATATGATTTAGCTTATAAATCATGTTCGTATATCGTAGGTTTAATGTTTGTGAAGACATTATTACAATGTCGTAAAATGTATTGTCATATCGGATCCGAGATGGCAAATGTCTGCTTCTGACGTTTCAATGCTATCAAGAGTTCGTTGTGAATATGAGAGTCTATTTCTCATACAAGTAATCATACTGATATTAGCATGTCCTAGTCGGGAATCAGGTGAGTCAGTGAGACAATCCTATATTTATATAGATGACTAGACACTTTTCTCTCGTCTAGTCAATATTACCTACGCAATTTTTCCCGCGTAAAGCCCGATCCCAGGGAATTCTGGGATAAAAAGTATGCCCATAGGTTGCCCCAGTATCTTCTTCTTTATCCAGTACTAGTCCCATTCAAATCAGTTTAGCCTATATCCGTTAGAGATTAGCCCGAACAAACAAACAGACAGACAAAGATTTAAAAAGATTGTATTTTAGGATTGTGTAAATAACTACTCTCACTTGAAAAAATACAGTTACATACACAAACATTGACACACTTCAATTTTATTTGTTATAAAGATCTTAGGACATAAGATAAATAAAGCCGTTTGCCGTCTTTAGTCTATTGTGTTAATTTACATTCCGAGGTTATTTAAGATCTTAAAAATTGTACACTTATTTTCAACTGGTGAATGGAATGACTAGCGAAGCAAGACAAACAATATTCATACGTATGTTTAAAATAGGAAGTACTATAATATTAGTCAACCGCTATATGTTTTTGATTTTCAACGTCTTCATTATGCTTTTCAGAGGAGACTGGGCACCAGCGATCCTGCAGAACAAAACAGAGACTGCCCTCAACGTAACCAGGTCCCATGTGACATCATACTTCCATTGGTTCCGGGAGCAGGTCCATATCTACTCTGAGATACCCTGAAGAGTAACCTCTTCCACTTTAGTGGTAACTGTGCTACACAGACAGAGGACTGAGTTTTAGTGTTATTTGTGTTCGCTTTCTACACTTGTCAAGATGGTGGTCAAAATCTATCCACTTGAATCATTTAATATTGTGTTCATTGACCGAATTGTGGCTGTATCCAACAAGGTACTTATGGATATCAAAATAGAGACATGTTATTTATGTAAGTATAAGAATGCATATGAAGATAGGAATGTCTAATATGTACTTATGATAGAAACATTCGGTCAGCTTCATTCATGTGATGTTTATACATATTAGAAAGCTAATTGGTGAATTTTGCATAAATAAAGATTTTTAGTTATATCAAATACATTTCCATTTTGTCCAAAAATGGATGTTGCACAAAACAAACACAGTCCTCTGCCTGAATGTGTCCTTATCAAATCTATTTTATTTTTTATTTATCTGTTTCCTTAATGAAGAACAAATTAAATCAAGTACAACAATACACACAGCTAGTTACTGTAACATCGAACGGTCCTACTTACTACGAAGAGTAAAATAAATTCTTGGCACACATTGCTTATGGAGGAATGTAAATATACTTATATTAAAATGTCTTAACAGCTCATCACATTTAAGATTGGCCATTGTGCTGCCATCCTGTAGATATTATCATTAGTGCAAACTATCAAATCTATCAATTTAAAAATTACAATTCTAAGCATTGTGTGCCAAAAATTAGTTTCAACCTTTTTATTTTGAATAATCTGACAATCACTCAATTTATTAAGTCATGCAATAATTAAATCATATCATTGAAGAATATATTTTTACAAAATAAATCCATGACAACATCTATGAAATTTATTTTTAAATCAATTTCCAGTATTTGAATACATTCCCGATTATGCATTTAAATACCTAACAGACTGGTATCATTTTATAAGGAATCATTAAGTTACCTCTTATTGTCATCCAAATAACTTCATTGTCATATTATTGAATCAATAACAAATGATATAATAGGGGTATAAGCCTTTTGTAGTATATTTATTTTGTGTTGAAAGATCGTGTTTTAAAAGATGTTTTAAAGAAAATGATGAGGAACAACTAAAATTGCATTGTGAAGATTATCTGTAATATATCACCGTAGCAATAATTTGCTAAATAACAATACTTTGAGCTCGAACTAAGTATGATCTAACATCTTATGTACCCAGCCATCAGCTATAATTGAAAACTAATTATTTTCGTGTGATTAATTTAAATGATTATTTAAACGGAATATGCCGAGGGTTCACTGAGAAAACATTTTTTTTTCAAATAAATGCACTCGTTCCAATAAAATCCCCTCGACTAGTTCCACAGGGGACTACAAAGCACTCAATGTTCCAGTACGACGCCTAAGGGGATCAAATAAAAATCTAATTAAAGTTAATAAGTGAAATAAGTTAATAAGTATTTCATATTGTTATTTTGTTAGTTGCTATTTTATTTATGAGGGACTAATAATTAAACACTTGAGAGTACTAAGTGATGCATAGGGATGTTTGGCTTTTAGTGCTGTGTATTCCCCTGGAGCACTGATCCTAGGAGGTCAGTGGAATTAGCGAAAAAATTGGTTATTTTTTGAGCTCTATATACTTTGTGTTTATCTATTTATTTAGTTGACATAATTTCATTTACAGGCCACAGGTTTACAGGTTATATCAGAAAATTAAATAATGTTCACAAATATTCAAATTCTCCATCTGTAAGCTTTATTTATTTGAGTGAATGAAACCAGGATACGGTGGACTTTAATTTAGATATTTGTTCCTCTGAATAGGATGATAAATGTTGTGTTGTACTAAATAATTGTAAGAAATCACAATAAAATATTGTTAGTGATTTATTAAGTGTTTTATTTACACTCATAAGCCCGTAGCTAGTTTCAGTAAGCTATCTGTTATATAATTTAACTTTTTAACCGCCCGACTTACTAACAGTTGTCGTGACCTCAGCGCCCGGCACCTTAAATCGAAAAATAAATGCCTACAATAAAAAGTTAGGTATTGCATATCGCAATAATTTACTTAACTTTTTTGAGGTCGATATTTCATTACAATAATATTTGCATTTGCGAGCGTGTTTAACTGACTACCTTTACTCTCAGCATTTCCATTTTGACACCCAATAAAATCTGCACCGTAGGGTGAATAATGTAGTCCCATGTCCGAGAATCCACTCTGAGTCAGGGTGAATAAATGGAATATTGTTCTTCCAATTATCCCCGTCATCTGTCTACAGTCATACTCAATATGCAATCGTCAATTTACGGGGTGGGGTAGATGATACGAAACTAAATGAATACACCTCATAACTCGTAGAGGGCTGGACTGAATTGGAAAGTTACGTTTTTGTTTGTACTTCAAGGTTGGTCCCATTCACAGTGGAGATTTGCCCCGCTTGGGCAGAGCTCCGCCGTGTCCTCGTAGGGGCGATAGGCGGCGACCTCTCTTTCCCAGCCCTAGTTCAATCCATGGTCCGGAGAGAGAAGGCATGGGAAGATGTGACTCAGGATGGCTGGACAAATCTTCAAAATAGCTCGCATTTAACTAGGTCAATAGGGTGACGTAGGGGAATGACGGCTGAACACCCTTATTTCAGAATTTTTGACGCTACAGAATCTTAGATAATCGATCGAAAACGTGTCCAGCCAGTTTGAAAAACCACTTTTCGCTGGTCTCTCAATCTCGGTAACGAAAGTGATTTTCACGAGTTTTTGCATATCAACGGGCGTCACATAAATTTGTGACAGGCATCGAGTTAAAAGTTTTGTGATAGGTACAACGGTTTAGTAGAAAAAAGCAAAAATCTGTGTCCAGTCATCTTGAATTTACGTATAAAACTTCTGGCTGGCACTTCCGAATCTCAATAACGGGTGCGTTTTCGAATATGGTTCCTTTACTAAAACTTGGTGACGCAATGTGTGACAGTAATAACGTTTCATTTATGGCGTCCATGTAAGGGTTTACGAGTAATCAATAAAAACGTTAATGTCCAGCCAGCCTGAGTTCAAGCTGGCTGGACACATGAATCTCCGCTGCCTGATGATCTACGGCCTTCGAAATGTGTTCAAAATGTTGTGACGGGGACAATAATGATAACCTAAATTTGTGACGGAGAAAGCGTAGTTTCAAAGATATTGATCATTTAATTTTTCCCATGCAATCATCCATTATAATGTGAGGTGACCATAATTTTTACATAAATAAAGGATTTCTTTTTAATCGACTCATTGGCCGGTAGCAGCCACGCTTGCTGTGTATTTGATTTTCCCGTGGGAATAAAAGGTTTTCCTGTTATATTTATTAGGTACCTACACCAGCATAACACGTTATATCGAACTTTGATTAAAATCTTATTCTAATGAGTAAAGACGTGTTCCATTTGAGGTGACACAATACCTGGAGTCGATCGATAAAACATAAGTACATAGATTAGCTTTTGTCCTGACGGTGGTGTTTTTTTAACACGCTTTTATTAGGTTGACCCTGTATTTTCTCTTCCGTGGGTTGACCTGTATGTAACTATGTAATGAAATCTAAGGTAACTAATTTAACCATCTTCCAAAGGTCGTAGCATAATGAAAATTGGCAGCTGTATGTAGTTCTGATGAAAAAACAATAATATGGTACTGTCGAACTGATCTGATGATGGAGCCGGAAGACATAAACTGGAACTTCATGATGCAAAATAGTATCATAACTGTTTTGGATTTTTTAGAAAAGACTTGTAATGAACTTAGACCACGATTAGGTTTCAAGGTCTGATGAAGAAGCCGGAAGATAGGCACTGGCATTCCATGATGGAATATCGTATCATAGTCGTGTTTGCACTTGTGAGAAAGGCCACGTAATGGACTTTTTTTAACATTTTTTTTTCTTTTTTACGTGCATTTATAAAATCGTGTTTTCTAGTGTTTTTTAAACTATGTATTATTTTTTTTTACTTTTAAGGGAATCTGATGATACTTCTCCGTGACTTCGTCACTGACTGGGGTTCGGTGGACTATGAAACTGTCATTGAACGTAATAGGAGCTCCACACTTTCATGCGCGGCGCGACAGGGATGTCCAACCAAACCAAATTTTATCTTAATCTGCATTGATTAAGAGCGGGAGCTCTTAATCAATGCAGATTAAGATAAAATTTGGTTGATAATATTTAAATGAAAATCGTAAGCTAACTCCGCTTTTCCCCTGAAACTAATAATAATTTCAGGCGTGACAGCTGAAGACGCTGATTGGAAACGCCTCTGGGCCGGGCCTAAATGCCGCGCCAACCAACTCCATTGAAACCGTTTGATTACGTCACTGCTCGCGCTGAAGACGTTGCTGCCCGTCACTCCGCTCCACTCTGTCGTACCTACCATAATACAATTTAGCCGGGCGAATAGTTTACGTTAAACTTGGAGGTAAAAATCGTTCTGCAATGGCAACTATTTCGAAATTTTTTCTTTTGTTACTTTTTAGGGTTCCGTAGCCGAATGGCAAAAAAAACGGAACCCTTATAGTTTCGTCATGTCTGTCCGTCTGTTTGTCCGTCCGTCGGTATGTCACAGCCATTTTATTATATAATATTCCGAAACTATTAGGACTATACACTTGAAACTTGGTAGGTAGATGTATTCTGTGAACCGCTTTCCGATTTTAAGAAAAAAAATAAAAAATATTTAAAATAAAGGGGTTTTTTTTTTCATGGAACCTGTGCTTGTGTGGTATCTATCAGGGGCGTGCATAGGATTATGACAGAAAAAACACACAAAATCTTCTTCTTTTATAGATTTTTAGCATAGCCACAGCCACGCATCGTAGCATGGTGGCGATGAGTGGCTGTGGCTATGCTAAAAATCTATAAAAGAAGAAGTTTTTGTGAGTAATCGGTCACAAAAACTTCTTCTTTTATAGATTTTTAGCATAGCCACAGCCACGCATCGTAGCATGGTGGCGATGCGTGGCTGTGGCTATGCTAAAAATCTATAAAAGAAGAAGTTTTTGTGTGTTTTTACTCCGCCGCATGCCCTGTCATAATCCTATGCACGCGCCTGGTATCTATAGACAGTTCTTTAAAAATGACATGGGGTTTCTAAAACCACTTTTTAACCGACTTCAAAAAAAGGAGGTTTACAATTCGTCTTGAACTTTTTTTTTTTTTTTATGTATTTTACCTCATAACTCGGAGACGGCTGGACCGATTTGAAAAATTCTTTTTGCGTTTGAATGGGTATACTTTCTAGTTGGTCCCATTGTTACGAAATCAGGATCTGATGATGGGATCCTGGAGAAATCGAGGGAACTCTTCAAATGTTATAGGCACACCTATAGCGTTTTGGGTATTTCTTATAGTACCTTGAGCAGTTGCTTCCGAAAAGTACCATTTGGGTAAGTTGAACTGATGATGAAGATCACAAATGGCCACTGAAACTCCTAACTAATAAGTATTTCGTGGATTGCGATTCGATTACTTGAGTACGGATGTTAAACTCTTTATGCTCGTCACAATACATATGGTGATGTAGAGCTGATGGTCAAGTACCAGGAGAACTCCTCAAAAATTAACGGCTATGCTTCAGGAAAAGCAATATTATGTAAAAGGTCATAAGTTGTTGACATTAAACTTTGTCCTACGAAGATACAGAAAAGTTATTAATTGTGCTAAAATAGCTATTAAGAATTTTATTATAATCATGTAATTATTAGACTTCATAATTATGTACCTAGTTAACTAATTGTTTTATAGTTATAGCCAGTGTTATGTTTTATTTATCATTATATTTTATGTTTAACGTTACACGCAATTAGAGATTAATGTATTATTATAAGGTGAATATTTAAGATAATATTGGCACATATCGCCTGAAACACAGGTTTACCTAGTTCAGGCACATGTATTTAATTACCTTAAGATAAGCATGACCTTGAGTATAAATCTAGTTGTAAGAACATTTGAATAAATGATTTTGTTTTGTTTTTGTTTATTATGGCTTTTGTAACTAGATAAATTACCAACCGACCCACTAAAAAGCGTGAAAAAAAAAATTTTAGCAAAAAATAGAACCGACTTCCATATCAAAACACTACAAAGGCAAAAATAACTTTAATTTCGGAAGGCGGTGTCTTTAGTATTGTATATATTTTCGTTTTTGACACCGCCTTCCGAAATTAAAGTTATTTTTGCCTTTGTAGTGTTTTGATATGGAAGTCGGTTCTATTTTTTGCTAAAAATTTTTTTTTATAAAGTCAATCGTTTAAAAGATATACGCTTCCAAAGTGGTAAAATGTGTGTGTCCCTCTAACTTCTATAATAATGGAGTGAAAAATCTAAAAAAATATATGTCTGTAGATCTTAATGTAAACTTTCAACCAACATTAGTTTGAACGACATCGGGTCAGCAGTTTTTGTGATACAGCATATTTTCTAAAACCGCAAATATAACTTTGTAATTCATACAAACACTATGAAAAAAAAGTTATTTGGCGTAGTTGTAAAAAATGTAAATAGCCTAGTTTTAAGAAATTTTTAAGGATTATTTTCGTCTAATAAATATACGTATTATATTATACTATTATAGCTACTACGGAACCCTTCATGGGCGAGTCTGACTCGCACTTGACCAATTTCTGTTATTTGCATTTGCAAAGTATCTGGTGTTAAAATTAAAGGACGTAAATTAAAACTTACATTACAAGAACAAAGAGAAGTATTTTCGAAATATAAGGATAAGATTTCTCAACTGTCTTCGAAATACGATATTTTTTTTTACAGATACTTATTGCAAAATATTTAAATAACAAAATGTCACCAAAAGCATTACATCTTTCTTTATTGCGAAATTTTCCTGAATGGCACACCATGAAAAAAATATTACAGTTGAGTACAATGTAGAAAAAGACACGGAATCCAATTTTTTTGGCCCAGAAAACCTTCAAAGTAAATCCCCTAGCTTATATACTTACCACTTCCTCAGAATCAGAATACAATTTAGAAATTGAAGAACAACATTGCCCCACCCAGAGCGAGGCGTAATTAGATGATGTTCCCACCGAAAGAATTCATCAAACGCTCTATGTATGTAGGTATGTATACGTTATTATAAATATTATAATTACCTATGTATCTATCAGTCACGAACGAAATAATACGCATTTTGTAAAAACATTTCGCTTATTTATTATTTAATTATAAATAATTTAGTTCTCAAAAAACACTCGATTAGTATTTTCATAAATAGCTGCTGCTAACTCATCCGCGTTTTCTTTCCGTATTGCAGCTAAAATCTCCAAAACTTGCCTGAAATGGGAAAAAGAGCGATATTAACTTTAACACCAATTCTTAAAAGGCTCGTTGCTTTCTGAAGTTTTGGGAATAATTTCATTGGATGCAGCTTTGGCGCCAGGGGGGGGGGGGGGGGGGGGGGTCACATAATCGTGGTCAAGTCACAAGAAGTATAATTTGTATTTCCTGACTCCGCTGCCACTTGGCCATCCAGTGCCGATATTCGTTTACAACTGCAACGACAGAAACTGGAGTATTATCTAGTAACAATGTTTAAAAATTTTAATTAGTGGTCCACCTAGGTCCTGGACCCAGCCCAGGGGGGGGGTCATGACCCCATGACCCCCCCCTGGATCCGCCCTTGATTGTGCGTACAGCTAAGGAGTGGAATTCTCTACCGGAGTATAGCTAGAAACCTAGGAGTCAAAGTCAAGAGTGATAGGTTACTTCTTCTAGGCAAACGTGCTTCATCTCCGACCACATTATCGCTTAACATCTGGTGGTCAAACGCAAGCCTATAACAATTAAAAAAAAGATAAGAAAGCTTAGCGGATTGTGTACCATGTGACACAAAACAATCCGAGTGTATTATTGGTTTGTTTTGTTAGTGCCCGATGTGTACGCGCAGCGCTGTAGACGACCTAACTTGTTTGCACTCTCGCGTAGTAGAACCAAACTAATGGCCTATGTCCCACTATCGCGGACTATGCGCACACTGGATCGGGTTGCTCACGAAATAGATTTGTTCTACTGTTCACTGAGCGAATTCGCAAAAATAAATTTACACAGTTTATGCTATGAAGTGGTGATTATTTCTATTATATTGTTTTTTTATTGATGTCATTTTGTTACTTTTATTGATTCTTTTTTTGTAAGATTGATTATGGTAATTATTTGAATTGTATTGAGTTGATTTAATGTGCTCATGAACAGATTCTTTATTTGTTATGTTCTTCTACACTATCACTTTGGGAAAGCCTATAAAGATAGCTGTATGTAGGTTACGAAATAAATACACAAAAATAAATAAATGTAGTGTGTGTTGAAATTATGGCCCGACACGTTAAGAATCTAGCCACTGGAAAGATCGTTGGCAAAAGGCTGCGAGTTCGTAACCCGATTAGGTGGTCTGATCAAAGTACACTGTTTTATGCCTAGCTGCACGATGCTCTTCACGACTCTAAGGCACACGTGGAAGATTAGCATAGCAAAACTGTCACAGGTCAAGGCAAGAACCCGACGCGAGAAAGAAGATCTGTAAACTGACCGGATTCAGCAGAATTCCAGTATTTTTATGAAGCCTATATGAAATCCGCAACCTAGTTGCTAGGTCTACAAAATAGTAGGCAAGTCTACTAAGCTATTTATTTTCTTATTGTTAGCCTATTCTGTCGCTTAGCTGGGCAAATGCCGAATCCATACCTACTAATACCCTCTAAGCCTTACGATCTTAAATGTGACTATTTTTGGCCGTTTGTCGTGATTCATCCTAGAAATATCTTGAAGCGTTAATAGCATAATGGCTAATGTCGGAATTGTGATCGAGAAGTCGCGAGTTCGAACCCAACCCATTACTCTACACTTCAGACAAAAGTCTTAAAAAATAATGTACTGCCTAGTTCCATTTCAGCTTCGCAGACATATCTCCAAATAGCAAGCTACTTACACAATATTAACTGGTTCATTCCTGCCTTTCACCTGACTATCAGAGCAAATTGAGTACTTCTCTTTCTTCACAGTCGGGTACTTGGTCACCACATGCGTATACCCTGGATGGGTGGGCTTCACTTCGCACCATGGACAGTCCGTTTCGATCATAAGCCTATTCTTAGGTATCTTTGAGGCTACTTCTAAGTTTTCTTTGGTTCTTAAAGAGCTGAAAATTAAAGTTAGATAATTACTTATATTGTAATCAACTAGTTTTTTTTTATAATATTAGTATAGATTAAATAAGGTGGGTTGAATTCGAATATCTCCACACATTTTTTATTCGATTAGAGAGTTGTAATGGTGCCACCGCGACATCAAATTTCAAATTTTCATAGCTGACTTCCGAAAACAATGACGTCATAGGAGGTCAAACATACTTTTATGTTATTAACAACAATATAACCAACATTACGAGTATGAAGCTTTCAAATGTACAAACGTAAATTTTTTTGAAATGCCCTTTGGGACAGTCAGGAAGACATCCAAAAATAACTCCATACAATGGTTGTTACAATAACTGATGGCTTTTATTAGCTGACTGTACTAGAACGGATACTGTTTTCAATGTTATTCGTCAAGGTTATGAATTTTCTAAGCTATACTAAGAATACTCCTTCAAGCAAGCCATAGTCAATGTGAGGCATTACTTGTTTCCTGCCCGGGTAGCGGGGTCACGTTTAACGAGATACTGCAGCCCCGGAAGCAAAAGCAACTGAAGGATCAAGGTGAGTTTTTAGTCAGTAAAGATATTCAAAGCGGGAGAAGTTATTAGACGATTTTGCCTTCGAAATTTAGAAGAAAAAGTATTTATTGCCAACAGATAAACGACATGCTAATAATATTAAAAACTTATTTCAGTTCCTTAAGAATAGAGTTATTAAATTGAATCTTATAACTATGTTAGTAGCTAAGGACAAAGATTTATATATTAACAATTTAAGAAAAAAAGGGAAATAACAAAAACAAGGCAAATGCACGTCGTGGTCGTGGCAACAAGGCTCCCACTCAGCATGATGCTATGCCATGGGCATGCCTATAGCAAAGGGCTGGTTTTAAGTTGTTGCCTTAAAAACATGCCGTAATTTAGTCTGGCAAATGATATTACTTAAATAATAAAAGGCTTTTCTTGTTTGATCTACATATCGACCCCCCAAGCAATAAATCGGTAATCGAAAAATCAAAATTTTGCAGGAGAAAAGATTTTTTGATTTTATCAAATATGTTTTAACTAGTGGGATTATTGAAGTCATTGATGTATTAAATGGAAGCAATTTTTTGGGGAATGTTCACTGTGTCATTGATATGAAACTCCTTTAATTCAAATCCTAGTTCTTTAAGAAAAAAAAATACCTAAAATTCTATACATACATAAAATATCATGTGTGTCATGATAACTTTGTAAATATCATTAGAAAATCTAAAAAAAATTGCCAAGGTGTATTCCGGTCTATGGATGCCAAAATAACAGCATAAAGCCCATAATAGCACATTACCGAGTTCTTGGTTGGGGGGGGGGTCGATATATAGTCGTCAACTGACCATCCATTAATACCTATGTACATTCCCAAGTCTAGTATCTTTTGCAGAGCATCTTCTGTGCCGTCAAAAGAGTGCACGACTCCGCCCACAACGCTTTCCCGGTTCCTGCGAAGTATGGCAACTAAATCGTCGGCAGCGGCACGACAGTGCAGGAACAACGGTAAGCCGAATTCGCGACTCAGCTGTAACTGGTACTCGAAATACCTGGAATATTAAGTGCAATATTCACTCTTGTACATAGAGGAGCTAGTGCAAAATAATAACTGCTATAGGTAGCGGCACGTAAGTCTAGCGCTGAACGATACGCGGAGGGGATTGCTGCGCATGGGTACTGTCGCGCACGCAATACAATTATTAGCTAAATAACGTTAATGACATTATTTTAATGTAATGTCAAATAGTAGGTCTAGCACTGAACGAAATGTAGCTGCGCATGAGTACTGTCGCGCATGCAAATAATATTACCTATACTTTAATAAATAGTTTATCTCCAATGCCAATGTCCAAGTATTTATAGTAGGTACCTAAGATATAATTTTTAACAAGTTTTGTGGGGAGTATAAAAATAAAAACATTATTTTTTAATTTGAAATTTTTTATTTTAGATTTAAGTCTAATCTGAATCAGAGAATCTACAGTGAATCTGAATCTACAGAGAACCATTCTCAAATTTACAGTGATGCTGTCCGAATGACTGAGTAAAGTATTTGTAGCCGAATGACTGAGTAAAGTATTTGTAGCTTTGTCAATCTCACTTTTAATTTGTTTCAAAGAATCAATTAATTCGTTAGATTCCCTTTTTAAAAAGCAATTCACGTCATAAACCATTTTCCTTGCCTGTCTTTTCAAAACAGTATTTCTTCTAGGTATATTCACTTTAAAGTCACAAACAAACTAAAACATTAATTTAACAAACAAATTCAAACTTAACAAAAAAACAACAACAAAAAATAACAGCAATAACAATACAATTAATGACGCGACTGTACACGGGATGTGCGCGGAGCGTCGTATCGGCGCGGGGAACATAATACGGCTGGAGAGCCAATCGGCGCTACGCACGGCCGCCCTTCATCCCGCTAGCCCCCCACAGGTACCTTAAATTTTACTTCTGCGCAATAACGGTCACCGCTAAAGTTTCGTGCCGCGACTTATACACGACTTCAAGGCTAAGATAAAAAAAAGTATAAAAAATACATATTTTAAGCAATGCTTGCCGAGTTCAATCCGATGATGCGTGACTGTATTAAAATATCATAATTACTCCAAGCTTCAGAAAGCACGTAGTGGTCGTTCTTGGTTGTCATTTGTATATCTTTGACAGTCGTTATGGGTAATGAGAAGCCAAAAAGCCTGACAGCAGTCTTGCCGAGTATTATGTTATCTAACTACTGGGTTGTGGAGGTAAGATGGGCTTAGGTAGTCACTCCACGTAAAACACACTAGTTTTTTACTCGGCTGCATATGGTTGGACTGGAAGGTGACCCAACATAGTTGGGTAAACACTAAGCAGATGATTCATTTTTTCATTCATTCATTCATTCTTTCATCATTCATTCATTCATTCTTTCATCATTCATTCATTCTTTCATCATTCATTCATTCATTCATAAAAAAGGCCGAAGGCTGTTAATAATTTGAGAATTTCTTTCATTCTGTCAATTTTTTTTCCTACTTTGCAACATTTTTCATTGGTGCTCCACTCCTATTGGTTATATGTAGAGTGATATTATATAGCATAGCCTCCCTCAATAAATAGACTATCTAACGCAAAAATATTTTTTCAATGTGAACCAGCATAGCACATTTAACCAAACAAACAAACTCTGCTATATATAATATAGATCGATACTTCATATTATAAAGAAGTAAAATTTGTTAGTAGGTTTGTATGTAGGGAGTAATCTTCAGAACTAATTATCAAATTCTAAAAATTTTTTCTTTGGTAGAATGGCTGCATTATTGAGGAATGCTATAGGCTATAAATTATTTAGAAATCCATGCAGACGAAGTCGCAAGCAAAGTGATTGTGTGAAATAAAGTAATGATTTTTGAATAAGAACCTACTATTTCCATAACACAGCACTTACTTAAGCTGAACATCTTTCTCACAGAAGTGCAGCCTGTCATAATCAAGTCCGCATTCCCCGATAGCTACAACTTTGTTTTTATTTGCTGTTATCAGGTCTCGGAGGCTCTGCAGGTATGCTTCAGCGTCAGGGAAGAACTCATTACACCTGGTAGGATGACAGCCTACTGTTGAGAATAACCTGGCTGAAATTAGACTTATTATTGTGACCAATTATCTAATACTAGTAGTAGTAAAAACATAACTCTCCTTTTTTGCAGTCGCGTAAAAAGTAGCCTATAACCTTCCTCAAGCTTCAAGTTACTTCCATACCAAATTGCATCCAAATCCACCCAGTACTTTCGAAGATTAGCGCGTTCAAGCAAACAAACAAACTTTTCCGCTTTATAATATTAGTATAGATTGTCAGGGATACTGCAATATGGGGTCTTTAATGGTCTTTCTTTTTATTATGGGTTCTTCTGTGTGCGTGTGGATTGAGTGCTCCTTTTTAAAAGTTAACTATATTTTTACGAAATCAAGAAAAAATTTAAGAAATAATTGTGAAAACTTCATGGTGAAGATAAAAAAATTGTGAAACCTATGGTGAGAAAGTTATAGTCAATTATCTAGAACACTCAATCTGCTAGTCTGAGAAAATACTGTAACTCGTGTTTCAACATATATACTAAATATATGTTTAACATTTTTATGTGGAATAATTGTGTTGATTTTATGAAAACTATTCACAAATATTCAATTGATTTTAGCTGTTTATTTGGATTTTATTTAGGTTTATTTAGAACACTCAATCCTCCTGTGGTGCAAACGGAGTGTTCCAAAACTCTCCAACTTTGGCTAAATAAATGATTAACATTCTTACTCTATTTTACGAGTATAATTCAGACTCAATTTGTGCAACAAAAACCTTGACGTAAAACATAATAGTTAGAGAGTAAATAAAAAAATAGTTCCTTTTCAACGTCCCGTTTGAGTGTTCCATGTTGTAGCACTAATTTATGTAACCCGAACTTTTATACAAACGGCGGCCACATCAGAAATTGTGAAAATATTGTCATTAAAGCTTAACACGTTTCTTGTCTTTGTGAACTCTTTATTTTAATTAATGTTAAAACTTTATTATATTTTAACCAATAACATTGTGTAGTGTGACCATGTACACATAAAACTAAAAAATATTGTTGTACTTATAAACATTTTATTACAAGACAAACTAGAAAAGGTGTGACAGTAATATTACTTATGCTATATTCCTATATAGGTACTATATACTACCTCATAATTTATTTAAAAAAGAATTGATTGATACACTTAAAACCTAATAGTTTAAGTTTAAAATAAGCCCTAATATTATAAGCTATCAATACTGTATGCAAGTCAATAAAAATTAAAAAAAAAGAAACTGTAATTTGTGGAAACGTTGTGAATTGTACGTTTACCTATGTAATTATGTATATTTAGTTGTAAGACAAAATGTACAATTGTTGGTTTTCGCTAATAAAATAAAAATAGTAGATAAGCATTGATTATATTTCAGTGAGAGTAACATCTTTCTCGTCTAAATCTCAAAGACCGTAGGATAAAGAGTGTAAAATAATAGGACCATCTTTACTATTGTACATTCTATGCGCTAAATCATCATAGCAGACCATTTTATTGTTGATAAAACCATGTCCTTTGTAGTTGCCGACCAACTAACTGGACGCGCTTGAGTTTATCGAGAAGCGGGCCAAGAGACTCATTGGTAACGATGCACTGGTCGAGTCAAAGCTCCAGAGCCTTGAACATCGACGACGAGTTGCAAGTCTATCGGTTTTCTATCGGTTACATTTCGGGGAGTGTGCGATGGAATTACACAAGTTAATTCAGCCAAGCCCGTTCCATCATCGGACTACAAGACATCCCACCCAGACGCACAAAACGCTTTGGGAATACTTTCATTGTGCGTATGACTAAGGAGTGGAATTACCTGCCGGAGTCTGTTTCCCGATAGCTATAACCTGGGGGTCTTGAAATCAAGAGTGAATAGGTTTCTTCTAGGTAAGCGTGCTCCATCTTCGACCACATCATCACTTACCACCGGGTGAGATGGTCAAACGCGAACCTATTCAGAATAAAAAAAACGAATTCAACACCCCCCACCAATTTTTATTGTCTATATTTTATTAAACCTTTTCGACCCTATTTAAATCTAAGGATATCGAGCACAACTTGTATGAAATAAATTATCTTCACACTATTTGGTAAAAGTTGATTTCTGTGTTCCTTTCCTATTAAAAATACATAAATTGGATTTATTTTCGTTGGATCCGTTTTGAATCCCAGTTTAATATTTTTGGTGTTGGATCCCCCAAAAACAATAATTGCAACTCTCAAATGCACTAGCCTAAAATACGGTTGCATCTGACAGGTATCAAACTATGCCTAAACAATAAATAGTTTGCTCGTAATAAGGTTAGACGAAGGTGTCCGACAAAATTATGTGTACCCTACAAAATTCTGTCGCTTGGAAATACAATAAAGTTGATAAATGTTAAAATAAAGAGTTCACAAAAACAAGAAACGTGTTAAACTTTAATGACAATATTTTCACAATTTCTGATGTGGCCGCCGTTTGTATAAAAGTTCGGGTTACATAAATAAGTGCTACAACATGGAACACTCAAACGGGACGTTGAAAAGGAAGTATTTTTTTATTTATTCTCTAACTATTATGTTTTACGTCAAGGTTTTTGTTGCACAAATTGAGTCTAAATTATACTCGTAATATAGAGTAAGAATATTAATCATTTATTTAGCCAAAGTTGGAGAGTTTTGGAACACTCCGTCTGCACCATAGGAGGATTGAGTGTTCTAAATAAACCTAAATAAAATCCAAATAAACAGCTAAAATCAATTGAATATTTGTGAATAGTTTTCATAAAATCGACACAATTATTCCACATAAAAATGTTAAACATATATCTAGTATATATGTTGAATCACGAGTTACAGTATTTTCTCAGACTAGCAGATTGAGTGTTCTAGATAATTGACTATAACTTTCTCACCATAGGTTTCACAATTTTTTTATCTTCACCATGAAGTTTTCACAATTATTTCTTAAATTTTTTCTTGATTTCGTAAAAATATAGTTAACTTTTAAAAAGGAGCACTCAATCCACACGCACACGGTAAGGGTCATCTTCGACCACACCCTCACTTACCATCAGGTGAGATAGAGGCCAAGTGAGAGCCATCAATAAAAAAAACTAATATTTTCAATAAGGCCTATTTTTCCTGACTGCAAAGGAAGGGTTATGTTTTTCGCGCGTATCTTGTATGTATGTATGTGTGTATGTATGTATGTAATATTCTTTATTACCTCCTATCTCCAGAACCGCTGAACGGATTCACACAATTGAGGTATCGTTAGATTTGTCTTAACAGCCCGAGTGTTCTTAGATAGGTGACATTTAAACAATTAAACATGGCGGCTGTGCGAAGCCATTATACATGGTGAAAAAAAAATTTTTTTTTTTCAAATACTTCAACATGGGTATCAAATTAAAAGGGCTTAACGTAAGGATTCCAAAAAGGTATATCATGTTTATCATTAGTGTAATACTAGCAAAATAACAAAATGAGAAAGTTTAAAAATATGGGCTCACTTTCTGAATCCGGTGGGGTGCCACTGTGACACGACTGGGAAAACTAAAAAATTGTTAATTAATATTTTAACTAAAAAGTTGAAAAAAAAAACTTATTTAAAAAATCTAAAAAACCCGACTGCTCAACTGAAGTGTAAGAAACAAGCACATTTTTATTTTTAAAAGTGACAAGCAGGCGGACCCTACCCATTTAAAAAAAATATGATCAATTGGGTCCCGCTTGTCTCTTTTAAAAATAAAAATATGCTTGTTTCTTACACTTCAGTTGAGCAGTCGGGTTTTTTAGATTTTTTAAATAAGTTTTTGTAATGTTAATTCAGTTAAAAGGCTCTTATTGAAAATTTTACTTATGGGGTATTGATCTATCCCTGACAATATACTGTTGCTAGATTAATAAAATGACATACTAAAATACAATATATAATAACAAGTCAGTACAATCTCCATTGTTACTAGCCAAAGACTACAACAGTTTAATGGCTAAGGTGTTGGACTCGAAACATTGTAGGTTCGAAGCCCCACCCATTACACTATTGCCGTGGACCCACTTCAGACACAAGCATAGTTGGAGGGATTAACAAGATTGCTAGTAATGTGGATTCAACCTGCATAGCTAGTTCTCTTTAAAATAATGACTTACCGTCAGACTCTGCTAGTTTAATAGCTTTAAGACTGTCCGTTAAGGAGCCACCAGTAATGATCATCTTATCCAGGCCAGCAGCCCAACTGCGTGCCAATACTACATCTAAATCAGGCTCATGCTTCTTTGAACCATGGTACATGCCCTGGTACATTTCATCTGTTAAGTTTGCTCCAATATCTGAAATATAAGTTCCTTTTATTCCATCTCTGCGTAACTTTCAACTAGGAACTGATTTTTACTAGATGCGAGTTTGTTTTTGCCAGCCCGTCGTTCAATAAACAAGGTGTGATCGTGTTAGTGATCACTTACTTAATAACAAACTTTATATCATATATGGGTTTTATTTATCTCTCACAGGTAAGTTGTTTATTTTTTATAAACTTACCAATGTATTTCCTTAACGTTGT